>OY757014.1:170780718-171489965 GCA_963580285.1 Lucinisca nassula | reverse complement strand
TAGATTGAGCCTGTTCACACACAACCTCCTGTCACAACTCCCCAGCAAAATCCCTCGTCACAGCCTCAACCCGCCCCGCACAACCCCTTGTCACCATGCCACCATGATACATTGATAATTAGACTGTGCCTGTTCACACACTTGTTGAGCCGCCTCCCCCACAACCCCTTGTTACCACGAGTCATTGGTAGTTACACTCATCCTTTTCACACAAACACATACAACCTCTTGTCACCCCCCCCCCCCACCGCCACACATACACATAACTCCTTGTCTCCGTGATTCATTGAAAGTTAAACTGAACCTGTTCATATTCTGGTGCGCTAGGGATCACCTACCCCCTACCATTTCAGTTGTACAATAAGGATCAGGTGAACGATCCAGGGTCATTATGACCATTTTGTTCTTATTTCTACTCAAAACATAAGGTAATGGGTACGTGTTAGTACAGCCTTAAGGGGGCGGTTCTAACGAGCACCGACAACCTATGTTTGGTGTATAAATAAGAAAAGTGTCAAAAAACTCCTCACTAGAATGACGTTTGTACAACACTGGCCCCCGCCCATCGGGGCTATATGAAATAGATGGGCTGCATGCTGTTTCTACGCACAGCCGAAACCTACCCGCACACGAGTACTGGTAAACCGCTTAAAACATCTAAGCCTGCCCAGGCAAAGCGGTGCGATTGTCGGACCGTCAATGCTTATAACACCTATTGGTTTCATTGGGCGGCAGGGCTTGAGATGTCATTTCATCTCAAAGCCGGGTAAAAGTCCCACAAAATTGGAAGCAATGTCTCCAAAATGACCTTTACAGTGTTGTCGGGGACGTTAAACCTCATATCAAACAAAACAAAACAACACTATGATCCCAACCATATGCTTGCCCGAAATTTTCAAACAGACATAAATGAAGACAAAATTGAGCAGGTCATCTTCGCATTATTCTCTATCAGCCTGTGAAGTTTCAAGGTGATAATTCAAACGTTTTACATACCAAGCTTACAACCTTAAAATGTCAAAATTTTCAAAGGGTCATAACCCAAGAAAAATTTTCAGATTTTCTAAAACTTAATCAGTTTATCTATACTCATCATCCTCTATCAGCAGATAAAGCTTCAAGATAATAGCTCAAATAGTCCGTGAGCTATCTAGCTTACAAGGTTCCATTGCATTTATTTCAAAGGGGCATAGCTCTAGAAAGGGGCATAACCATAAAAAGAACATGAGTCAACAACAAATTTTCGAAGGGCCCTAACTCAAGAGGTATTTTTAGGAAAAAAGAGGACTGTGGATGACCATCATGTTAACAAGTCTGTATAATGAATATCTCTCTAAACCCGACCCTATCATGGAGAAACTTGGTGTTTACAGGGCTAAATATTATTTTATTCGGCCCCCGCCCATCGGGGCTTGAACAAATAGATGGGCTGCATGATGCTTCCACGCAGGTCTGAATCTGACCGCACATGAGTACTGGTAAACCGTTAAGAGGATCTAAGCCTGTCCAGGCAAAGCGGCGTGAGTCGGACCGTCCATGCTTATAAACTCTATTGGTTTCATTGGGCGGCAGGGCTTGAGATGTCATTTCACCTCAGTGTTGGGTAAAAGTCCCACTAAATTGGAAGCTACGTCTCCAAAATGATCTAACCCCACCCCCAGAACTTCAGTTAAATATTGCAAATTCTTCTGATGCCGAGGCCCCGTATTTAGATTTACATATATATATATATTGTAGATGGGTTTGATTTTGCAAACTTTATGATAAACGCGATGATTTTGATTTTGAGATTGTAAATTTTCCTTTTCTGGATGGTGATGTTCCTCGTGTGCCATCCTATGGCGTTTATATTTCGCAATTGATTCGATTTGCCAGAGTGTGCAGTCATGTAACTGACTTCAACACTCGTAATAAAATGTTAAACTGCTAAACTTCTTAATCCGGGTTATCAGTGTCATAAACTACGCAAAGCCTTTTCAAAATTTTATAGACGCCATTCTCATTTAATTTCAAAATTCAATATTGGACTTAAATCTCTTCTGCAAAAAGGTCTATGGGAACTCGAATTTTATGGTGACTTGGTATATAAATTCAGAAAAATATATAACCGCAATGACTTCAGCACACAATTTCGTAAAATCAATCTTCGATATAAAAAGATTGGATACAACATAAATGTTATACGACAGACTGCATGCATGGTAGTTAACCCAATCACGGTTGATAACTTTGCTCCCCTCTCTAATTGCACACCGGGGGGTCAGGCCTCAGATTCTATGACGGTTCCAGCGTAAATGATTACTGAGAATTAGAGAGATTGTTTTATGTTGGTTGTTGCCTGATGCTCTGTCTCTGGTTGGGCCCATCGGAGTCTAACTGTTGGTTTTCTTTTGCTCCAGCATTTCAGTGGTTTCTTGCTGTCGAGTATTCACCGTTGTTTCATCTCACCGTTGTGGCTGATTGATTTTTGTGTTCATGGAGATGTTGCACCGATGAGTTAGGAGGCGGCCTTCATGCGGACTGAACAAATTATTTGTCTACGAGGGTAGGCTGAAAAGTTCTGAGCCTGACCAAGATCCAATGGTTTGTCCATGCTGAAAGTGCCTTATTTTTCAACGTAGACTCCCTTCCTGTCCACACACTTCCTCCAGCGATGCTGGAGTGCTTGGATCCCAGTGGTATAGAAGGTCTCATCTTGGTCCCTGAAAAACTCCTCCACAGCAGCTATCACCTCCTCGTCTGACCGATAATGCTGCCCATCCAAGTGCTATTTCATGTTTGGAAACAGGAAATAATCTTATGGAGCTAGATCAGGTGAATACGGAGGGTGACCGACAAGTGTGAAGCCACAGTCATGCACAGCAGCCATTGCGACAACCGATTTATGAACAGGCGCATTGTCTTGATGGAACAAGACCCCTTTTGTCAATTTTCCGGGTTGTTTAGCCTTAATTGCTTTTTGCAATTGTTTTAGCAGTTCTGCATAATACTCCCCATTAATTGTTCTGTCCTTTTGAAGGTAATCTATGCATATTATACCCTTGACATCCCAGAACACTGATGCCAACACCTTCCCTGCAGATGAGACGACCTTTGCCTTCTTTGGAGAGGGTGAGCCAGGGTGCTTCCATTGCATGGATTGTCTTTTGGTCTCTGGCTCAAATCGATGAACCCAACACTCATCCTGAGTGACAAAACGGTCAATAAAACCATCTTGGTCTGCTTCAAAAATAGCCAAGTTGGCTTGTGACAGGTTCAGTCTGGTCAACTTTTGGTCAGGCGTCAAAAGCCGTGGCACCCATCTGGCGGAAACCTTCGACATTCCTAGTTCACTATGTAGAATGTTCTCTACTCGTTCACGGGAGATGTCAAAAGCGTTAGCTAACTGATTCACAATTAAACACCTGTCATCCATCACGGCCCTGTGCACTTGGCTGATGATTCCCTCAGTTGTTGCCGTTGTGGGTCGTCCACACCGGTCATCATCTTCAAAGTAGAAGTAAAACAAAGATCAGGAATCGATACAATTAACTTACTCCTACCATCAAAGACACCAAAGGGAAAGAAACACAAACATTAAGCGACCAGACCATAATGGAAACTTAATGGGTTAAAAGCAGTCGCATCAGAGTTATAAATATCGATGACGTTGCGGGTGAGGATAAAACCCCTGACTCCCGCGGTAACGCGAGGTTAAAGCGCAATTGTTCCCATCCCGTTATTATTCTATGTAGGTGTTCTAAGCGGAGATGGAAAAACAGAGAAAAAATGTCAACCCTTTTATTGGAGCGTTTTTTATTAGATATTACTGTTGAGTAGAAATTTTATACAACAGATACTGATCCATTTCCTTACCCTTGACTGTCGCTTACCATGTACAAAATCCAGGTGCCCGTTGTTTATAGCATTGATATTCGCCTGCTTGTGACGTCAGAATAAAATGTGAAAAGTAACATCTGGACTGCGCTCGTGCACTGGGACATTGGCAGACAGTGGATACCTAATCAGACACCACATAACGCGGTGTCTGCACGGCTTGCTCAAAATACTGGAATTTAAGGCTAGTCTGGCCCAGAAAACATGTATACTCCATATTTTTCAGTTCTGTGGTGTATTCCTTGCTTCCAAAGGATAACCCTTTTATAGAACATATTTGACTTCACTACAGCTGGTGTGTTGGATTGTGTGGCGGCGGTAAAACGTCTCCCTGCCCTACATCATAGTGTAGATTATATTTTCTTGTCCTTTGGGATCATTGATTGCATTGTGGAATTTTGAAAATATCTGAGGGTCACTGATGAGGCCTAATTGGCCGAAACTAGCAAATCTGGCCCAGAAAACATGTACACTCCATATTTTCAGTTCTGTGGTGTATTCCTTGCTTCCAAAGGATAACCCTTTTATAGAACATATTTAAGCGAACAGTTCAATTCTCAGTTCAGGACTATTTTCCCAACCTACACTTAGAGACAATCAACCAACCAGTACTCTCAGTGCTTTGGTTTGTACTTGGCGATGCATTTCATGAACTGAACGGAATTATTACTGCTATCAATAGTCTTTTGATTTTTTTTTATTTTATCTCCTAAAGACCCAAGCTCAGACTTGGGAATTGCCGGGTGCTTTATTTCTGGCAATTATGAAAGTTTAACACCTCGCCTCAGTTTTAAAGCAGAATCATTTTAAATAACCAGTAACATTCTCAACATTTACAGAAAACTATAATTAACTATCGGGATGTAATGCTGTTTACTTCAATACTTCAAACGTTAAAATTACCTTAATTGATTAATATTTACATTTCCAGTGTAAAGTCTCATGTAAACCTATAGAAACAATGTAGTTCATACTTCCATGAATGCATCGAGTCGCATGATTTTCAGTGATGTCACTGACGTCAACGCTGTTCCGGTCTTTATAGAAAAACAGCGTGAACATGTTTTTCAGCTTTAAAAGTTTGTCCTATAAGCAGTTTTTGCCCAGTGATGATGGACAAAGAACGTGAATATAAAAAAAATGATTGTTCTGCTTTTCATGAAAGTATGAACGACAGCAGATCGCTAGCAAAGTTTACATGAGTCCCTTCGGGGCTCATTTATTTTACACGCAACCTACTGCGTTCATACTTTCATGAACCACAGAAAAAATAAAATTCATTTCTTAAATCACACTTTTACATCAGCTAGAAGCCAGGGCCTGACATATTTGGCATCATCCTTTCAAAACATTTAGAACAGTGGTTGTGATCATGCCTAGCAGTCACATGACGTAATTTTGACGTCACACCGACGTCGGTACAACGATATGACGTTTATGCAACGTAACATCAAAGTCAGTGCAACATCGTGATGTTGAGTTGACGTTGCCCTGGCGACGTGTGCCTGCTGGGTGGTACATAAGCCATAATTCAACGTAGAAGTAAAACACAGATCAGGAATCGATACAATTAACTTACTCTACCCATCAAAGACACCAAAGGGAAAGAAATACAAACATGTAGCGACCAGACCAAAATGGAAACCTAAACAAAGGAAGGCCATAAGGACAGTTACTTTCCCACAAAATGGCCAAATGGCCATCCAAAATAAAAAGACACATTTGATACTCACAGTAAGTAACAAACAACAACATAAATAAACCGCCACAGAAGAACCGCCTTGGAACGGTCAGTGGAAAGAATAAATCCGCGTCAGATGGTCAACACATGGAACCCAGAAGAAAGGGCGTCTGCGGATAGTAAAGCATTACTTAGTAAGCAAGCTAAACCAACCTATGCCTATCGGCCTGAGCGAAGGAAATGTAGGGCGAAACGTAGATTCTTGAATTTGGAAGTCTACTTATGGCTTTCTGTTGATAGATACATCAGAAACAATTCAGGAAGCTGCCACATAGTAGGGTGACCTGATCATGAACGTTTTAAGTGTTGCTTCCAGTTTGGTTTTGTGAAACCCGTAGCTTAATAGCTGTTGCGGATACCGCGAATTTAATACTAAGTTTAAATGTATGGATAATTTTCTTATGTAATTTTCTTTATTTTATACATAGCAGTGAAATCAATGCATATCTTAAACAAATAAAAGTGATATTTTCTCAGTGTGAAAATACAAATGATATTTTCACAGTATGAAAAAATAGCACATTTCACAGTAGCAGCCCGGACTACTTTTCTCGCCAAAAATTCATATATGTTATCAATAAAATAATTCTGTAAAATACCTTGAAAAGCACTCTTTGTACTGTAAAAAAATGCTGTATTCAAAATGACGATCTGTTTATGTTTTGAAACTGACACATGTGACGTTATAGCTAAGTCAAAATTGTGACGCAAGATCCGATTGATCAATTACAGTAAGTGTGAAATTTACTTTTTTTCGATAAATATCAAAACTTTTTCATCTGGTGTGTTGGAGACATCAAAATCTTCGCACTCGTGAAAATTCTGATATTTTCAACACACTCGATGAAATATTTTTGGTATTCATCTCAAAAAAGTAAATATCCTCAATATTTCCTCAAATGTTTCCCTAATTTTAAACACTTAAAGTTCCTTCTGAGAAAAAAATAATATTCAAGCTGTTAAAGTACACTATTGAAGTGGCTTTGACGTCTGATGAGGTTAGGTGATATTACGTTGACGCCAGGAGTGATTATGACGTTAACAACTAGTGGGGCATATTTGCAGAAGCACACACATATAGATTGTTTCCCTGAAAGGGACAGTTAAAGCCATTGTTAGGATAAAAATGATATTTAAGTGCCGGACATAGAATTGCTGTGTATGCGGCAGACGCATAGCAGGACACAGATAGTCTATGTTTGCAGCAGAAAAAGTAGCTGAAGTAGATCTATATTATGGACATGGACTTGAAATACACACAGTACAGTCACAAAGAGAAGTGTAATATAATTATATTGTTGAACAAATATTCTACTTAAACAGTATATAATATATTTTCTGTGGTGAAGATGACATTTCTATTTGTTTGCTCTCCCTTTATTCTTTGTCTTCGCCTCAATAGCCTTGTTGTAAGTTAAAAGATATGATCATTAGAGAGTCTGAAGAAATATAGGGTATATGTATTCAAGATTGTCATTCGGGGAGGTAATTCGGCGGATTTACGGTCGGAAATTTCGTTTAACTTCGACGCGCCACGGAATGTGGTACCGTAAAACCCACGATATACCTCCCTAAATGACAATTTGCAATACAACTAGAGGCCCAAGTGGGCCAGAATCACTCATCTGGACGAGGCTGATCATATATTACATTGCGCCTTGGTGACCATTTCGTCTATCAGATCACATCGCGTTTAGCAATTCTGCATGATACTTCTGATAAAGTTTCTGAAATGTAGGATTCAGGAAGTGATGTTGCCGCAGAATGGACTTGTATAGTCTGGCAGGCCAGATCTATCGTTTGTAACTGCCCTTTGGCATATTCTGTTATCAAAGAAGTAAACTAAGTCAACCAAATATGTGAATACAACTGCAACACAAAGCTATGGTGTATATGACCTCTTGTACAAAAGACACAATACCGAATCTTCTTGTGGACTCAAGGAGTTTGACATATACTGACAACACCTGAGTTGCCTCTTCCAGTAAATCTTATATACAATTAGTATACAGGTGCTTTGAAGATTTTCAAGCTGTCCGCCATCTGGGATATCAGAATGCAACAATGTTAGCAATTCTGAATCTCCATGTCGCCCAAATGCCGACCACCAATTTCAACTCAATGCAACAGATCATTCTGTAGCAGATGTGGTTTGAAGATTTTAAAGATGGCTAACCTGGCAGCCATCTGAGCTATCAGTACAGAATGGTTCTACAAATAGAAGTTAAGGCGATGATCAGGAATCGATACTATTAACCCACAGCTCCCATCAGAGACACCAAAGGGAAAGAAACTCAAACATGAAACAACTAGACCCTAATGGACCCTAATCAATAGCGGAAAGCTGAAAGGACAGTTGATTTCCCACAAAATAGCCAATTGGCTATCCAAAACAAAATAATATAAGCGACACACACACTCAAACACAAGCTGCAATAAAAATAAACACCGACAGAAGAACCGCCTTGGAACGTTCAGTGAAATGAATTCCACTGATTGTACATGGCCTCAATCATGGCCCTTACTTTCGTCGCGATTTAGACAAATAAGAAGTCTGAATCTCCATGTCACCCCAATGCCTCTTATTAAGTTGTGGCTCAATTCAACTTGAGGTGGTTTGAAGATTTTCATGATGGTCAGCATGGAAGCCATCTTAGAAAAAAGAACATAATAATTTCAGCAATTCTGAACCTCAACGTTGTCCTGATGCCTCCAATCAAGTTTCAGCTCCATCCGACCTTTGTTCAGGAGGGTATGTAGGTTGAAGAATTTCAAGATTGCCACCTGGTGGCCATCTTGTATAAAAGCGAAATGAAACGAAACATTCAAGTTTCATCTTGATCTGACCTGAAGTTCGGAAGGAGAGGTCTTTTGTAGAATTTCAAGTGGCCTCTATGCACCATGGTGACCATCTTGGATATAGGAACGGAACAATTTTAACAGGTCTAAATATCCATATCAGCCTGATGTCTCCCCTCTAGTTTCAGCTCAATTGGAACTTTGGTTCGGGAGGAGATATCTTTTGAAGCATTTCAAGATGGATGCCATGGTGGCCAGCTTAGATATCCGAACGGAACAATTTTAGCAAGTCTGAATCTCCATGTCACCGATCGGAATGGAATGTTTTCTAAATCCCCATTTCATCCCAATGCTTCCCGTTTCAGCTCATTTCGACCTTCGGTTTTGGAGGAGATGTCGTTTGAAGAATTTCAATATGGCTGCCATGGCGGCAATTTTGGATATCCAAATGGGACGATTTTAAACATCCGAATCTCCATGTCACCCGATGCCTCCCATCAAGTTTCAGCTCAATTCGACCTTTGGTTTGGGAGGAGATGTCGTTTACAGAATTTCAA
The DNA here is from genome assembly GCA_963580285.1 of Lucinisca nassula. Lineage (NCBI taxonomy): Eukaryota > Metazoa > Mollusca > Bivalvia > Lucinida > Lucinidae > Lucinisca > Lucinisca nassula. The sequence goes on along the minus strand of OY757014.1, from coordinate 171,480,992 downwards.
GATGACTGCCACGGCGGCCTTCTTGGAAATCCGAACGGAACAATTTTAGCATATCTGAATTAGACAAATAATTTGTTCAGTGCCCATGAAGGCCTTCTAACTCATCAGTGCAACATCTCCGAGAACACAAAAATCAAACAAACACAGAGATGAAACAACGGTGTGGACTCGACAGCAAGACACCACTTAAATGCTTGAGCCAAAGAAAACCAACAGTTAGACTACGCTGGGCCCGACCAGAGATAACCAGGCACCAACCAACACCAAATCTGAATCCCCATGTCACTAGGATGCTTCCCACCAGGTATAAGCTTAATATGACGTCCGGTTCGGGAGGATATGTCGAAATGTGAAAAGTTAACGACGGACGACGAACGGACGATGAACAACAAGTCACGGCATAAGCTAACCCTGGAGCTTGGCTCCAGGTGAGCTTATTATCTCCATTTCAATGCACTTATTGGATATTGTTTTGTTCAAATTTGTACTATTTTGCCCCAAGCGGCAAGTGCTGTGAGCTACGTAAAACCAAATGTTACCTAATGAAAAGCGACGTTATGTAATGACGTCTGGTTTCTGACAGTAGCGTGGAAACCCATAAGGTCGAGCAATCCTGCTTTCCTTTTTTTGTTGCAAGAATAATTTTCTGCAGGTATTTTTTAAACATTTGACTAAATGCCTATAAAATCTCAATATTTAAGAAAATAAACATCGCTGCTGTTTATTCTACAGCCATCTAAAAACGCAGGGCGTGTTTGGGACATGTTCTCATAACTCCGTTCACCCAAATTTATTTGATCATAAGTAATCGGATTCATTCTAAGAATATTACACATGATGAGTATTTTATTTAGTCTGTGCACTATTCTAATGTGTTGATACTTTTTATTTTCAGTCACATGCTTGTCACATGCTAGTTATTAACTACAAATTCTGATATCTGATAACTGTAAAAATGACTCCTTTTCATATGAATTAAAGAAGAGGGTGAACGGAGTTATGAGATTGAACGTAGATATGAGAAAATGGGATATAACGTAGAATAGATTTTCACAAATACACACGCAAGTGCATAAGAATAAGTGACAATGGCGTCAGTACAGTTAGAACAAAACTAAAAACTAGAGAGTTTTCAAGTAGTTTCTGGGCCAGACTAACTAGTTTCGGCCAATTAGGCCTCAAGCACTGAAAGCCTGAGCTGAAGAAACCAGAATTAGAACCATGGAGTCTCCTTGCGCTTTAGGTCAAAAGTGTATCGTGACCTTACACTGTAGCAAAACGAAATAAATAATATAAAAGCCATTTCTGGGCTTCACCAATGATCCAAGAAAGGAGAAGCTAGTATTTCAAACTCAAATTCATATCTTTTAGATTATAAGAATGTTATATGGGTGTGAGGTGTGGATTCAAAAATCCGTCCCGAGGGACACTGTCCGGCATCACGAGGCTTGCCAAGTGATGCCGGACAGTGATCACGAGGGACGGATTTTTCTATCCACCCCTCACACCCATATTGGATTCTTTTTCTTGCATACCTTCCATTTCTATTGCGAATTTTTAATGCTGCTGTCCTTTCGGTTACCGACGTCCGCCATTTTGTGATGACACAACAGGAATGTTCAGTGACGTCACGCATGACGACGCCGCGCATGAGGTTGTAATCAACCAGTGCATTTATCAAACACGCGATTACATTCGATTTGGGGTCGGAACACCAGGGTCAGAACATAAACTTCTATCCCAGGGTAAAATCACGGATTTCCTTGTCTGGTGTGCAAGAAAAAATGTTAGCATAAGATAGGTAAAACATTATGGCTTTGGCATAGAATTAGAAATTTAACTGCAATAAATTCATTATTTACACGCATTTGGTCAGTCGAATTAAATCCCGTCGAATATCGCCGAAAACAAATTATTGTACTGATATTTATAGAATTGTGGCCGAGAAAATTATTGATGAAACACATTCAAGCTTCTCTTTAATGTACTAAATCATTTAGCACCCAGATTTTGCTACATTTTAGTTTGTTTCAATATGTCTTTATGACTTCTAATTCCATAATTATATCGACTAACCATACAGATGTAAATGACGAAAAGTTTACATGATTAACATGTTGCATGTTACAGTAAACAACACTGTTTTATACCGCAGTCAGGCATTCAAGTAACCTTATAAAGCGGGTCGAATAACTGCACGCTATAATCGGTAGTGACCTATAATACCCTCTACTAACCTATAATACGTATAGTGACCGTTTATAGACCGGACCTACAATCCAGATCCCTAGCTTGCAAGTGTAAACAATAACATGAAACCTTTCATACACGGGAAAACAACGAAACTGAAAGTTAAAATTTTTGCAATATTTATTTAAACAGGTTTTTAGACATTTCAGCTTATTTCTTACCTTCTTGGGCTTTCCTGGTTTGAATGGTCCGTTGAAATAATTGCGCATTGCTACTGCGGTTGCGTCTCAACGTCGAAAATAATTTCTAAAGTTAAAATAAACAATTTATTTGCAGATTTTCATACAGAATGTAAAGCGCTGAGAACTTTTATTAGAGCGTCCATGTTGTTTCCTACGTCTCTGTGGCGCGGTGACGTCAGAAACGTTGCACTCGATGACGTCACGTTATACTACGTGTGCGCGCCATGGCACTGAAATGTCGTTTAACATGTCACACTTTCTGCTGTCTTTTTCGCTTAAATTTGCTAAATTATTGCAAAACCCCTTGACTGTTTTGAATTGCGGTATAAACTAAATACATGGTTAGTGTCTTTAATAATAAAATATATTCGGTTCGCCCCGAAAAATTTATAGGAGCTCGCTAAAGCTCAACCCTATAAAATAGTCTAAGGCTCACTGATTATATTTTATTATTAAAGACACTAACCATGTATTTACTATATGTTTTCTTACGTGTTGCAAAGAATCCATTTCTTTATAATACCCATTTAAACAATCATGGCTGTTGTATAAACTTTGGTGCCACATCGACATCGATATTAATTATTCTGAATATTGATGTAAACATAAAACTATAAAATAGTGCATTAGACCAATTGCTGCAAATCTCATGGGAAAACGTATGGAAGAAAATCAAATAACAAGTGCGTGATATGTTTAATTTGCACTGAGTCGAAAAATCATTCAAGTGCTATTAAATGATTATATGTCACAGATACACCCATACATATCAGAAATTTGATGATCGTGCATTCGTAAGAGCAGTGCACCTCGGCTGCATTCACAGAAACCTTTGTCTTGGTCATTTACAAGCGCTTACTAGAAAATACCCGCAAACACCACTTTGAGTGGATAGAAAACATTATCTTAGAAAAGACATCCAGCAAACATAAAAACAAACATGAAAGCACGCATTCAACCTGTACTGGTCTGCTCAAAAGTATTTTGAAGTCGAAGGACCGACTATTTATTGGTCTTTTACTTACCGTATGTGCAAGCATCTAATCCATCACGAAAACACATCTATATAATTCTTACCCCATTGAACCCCACTTTTATGTAGTAAAACTGTGGTTTTACAGGGGTAAACCTTATTTTATTTTTATTTCTGCTCTAAAATATAGATTGTTGGTACTCCAACGAGTACCCACAATCTATATTTTGAGCAGAAATAAGAAAAATATTACAACTTTTCATCTAAAAAAATTCGATTTCTTGGAGGTAAACGTTACAGTATATTTGTATACGCGTGTTTTCGTAATGCTTAGTGTTTTTCTCTTTGTCTTGCACTTCAAAAACGTTCTTCGTATAGCCTTTCATTTTTATCATATTCGTTCTGAGAAATATATAGGAACTTACATGAGTGCTCATGTATTATTGAATTTATTAAACGAGTTGAGGAAAAGTTGAGTTTACTAAATTCAATAATACATGAGCACGAATGCAAGATTCTGTTTATCATATGACATTTAAAACGCATTGTATTCACGATTGTTTACAAAAATGTCACTATTCCGCCGATAGTAAACGCGACGTCGTTAAGGACGTCATACATGTAACGTTACGGGACGTATCTAGCTAATTTGCATATTTAATCCACTAGTGGATTATCGAAAATATTACATGGCGTTATTACACTCTCAGACGCGACGTCATATGATAAATATATTTATACTCTCTACAGAACGGCATTGCATGAGGCATATAATCGAAAAAATAAATAAACTATGTTGAGCCTACCCTTAGAATCCAAAACGGGCTATCTGATAATTTGCAAACAAGCGGCACATCACTGTTCTCTTTATCTTCCAAAGTTGATAAATTTTCCATAACAGACACCTTCCGATGTTTGACTCTTCGAGACCACATTATACAAGATAAAGTTTATTCTACATATTCACTCAAAATTGAACTTTTAAGTCTTTATTTTCAGTACTTGACGAGGTTCCAATGATAACAAACACATTACGATTGATGAATCCTCAGGCAATCGAGCCCACATTGTACTAGATAGAGCTTGTGTGTTTCATATATATTTTAATGCGTTTGAACTGTTGATAGCTTCTTCCTAATAATGTTTGGTTTAAGAAGTGAATGGGTAATTCTATTAGGCGTTCATATCTAAATCTCATTTGCTGTTTAAACATAATTATCCATTTGTGCCATGATACAACTACGAGGACACTTCAAAAATTTCTCGGCCTCGCGAGGGTTGCAAGTAGAGGTCAACGTATTATTGATTTTGTAACGAGTTGGGGTAAAGGGATAAAATGCGAGGCTTTGGCGAGCATTTTATCCCTTTTCCTTAACGAGTTTAATAAATTTAATAAAATATGAACACGAATGTAAGGTTCTATTTATCATATGCCATTTAAAACGCGTTGTTTTCGCTATATTTTAACAAAAATGTCAACATTCCTACATAAGTAAATGCGACATCGTAAAGATCATCGTACGTGTAACATTGCGGAGCAAATGTTACTGATTTGCATATTTCATCCACAAGTGGATCACCGATTTTATTACATGGCGTTATTTCATTGTCAGACGCGACATCACAAGATAAATATTTTTTTAACATAGCCTCTGTGCACATCGGTGAACAAACATTGCAATCAGTTCTTGTGGTTTGTCTTTGGGTGTTTGTGTCGCTTATATTATTTTATTTTGGATAGCCAATTGGCCATTTTTTGGAAAGTTACTGTCCTTTTGGCTTTCCGCTATTGATGTTTCCATTAGGGTCCCATGTTTCATGCTTGTGTTTCATTCCCTTTGGTGTCTGTTATGGGAGCTGTGGACTAATTGTATCGATTCCTGAGCCCAGATGTTCAAAACTAACGACGTCGTTAGTTAACAACTCGTTAAAACTTTGATAATTTATCATGGCAAATACGCTAATATTTTTGCTGAAAAAATGTGAGCAGCTTTTGCAAAAGCTGCTCACATTTTTTTCAGCAAAAATGCCCAAAAATTAAAGATATTAAACTTGCTAGAACAGTTAACAATATGACCACTAACGAGCTCGTTAAGCTAACGATGCTTTGAACAACTGGCCCCTGGTCATTGCCTCCGCTTCTATTTAGAAGGCTTGTCTTGAGCTTCAAGAAAAATCTTAAACAACATCAATGACGCAATCATCCAGAAAAAGGGGCGACCGTCATTTCAATTACGGGTAGTCAGACAGCACAAGATCCTGTAAGTAAGTGAAATAGGGCAGCAGTTGAGAGTACTATCTTTCAGCTTCTGTCATTACCACTTGTGCTCTGTGGACTGTAGCACTGGACCATTGTCGTGCAGCAACGTAATGCCTGGTCGAAATTTTCCCCTTTTTGATTGTTTCTTTCAGCTGCATGGCCCCCGCCATTGGGGCTTGAAGAAATAGATTGGGCTGCATGATGCTTCCGACCTCACACGAGTACTGGTTGTGAGCCTGCCCAGGAGAAGTGGTGCGTTTCGGTCCGCCCATGCATATAAACCCTATGTGTTTCATTGGGTGGTAGGGTTTGAGATGTCATTTCATCTCAGTGTCTGGTAAAAGTCCCCCAAAATTGGAAGCAACGTCTCCAAAATGAACTATACAGTGTTCACGGGGATGTTAAACCACAAATCAAACAAACAAACTTTCAGCTGCAGCAATCCTGATGAATAATATGCCAAATACCGCCCTGATCATTTGGCAAAAAGACAAAAAATAAAGGCAATCACTGTGCCGAGAGCTTCAACACGCTTGAACGTTATGGGATTCGGAGACTCAAGTCATTTCAACTGATTGCTTTGAACCTGATCATTGCCTTCACTTCTATTTTAGATTCAGGATAAAAATGGTTAACTCGTGTCATAAAAATGACGAACCCATGTCTCATCATCCTGGAGTCACAAATCCGTTAAAAATAGGCTGGTTCAGCCTCAAAACGTTTTAAGAGAATTCTCGAAATGTCCAGTCTTTTCAGGAATTAGGGGATTTGATGGAGTGGGTGGGTTAATTGTATTGATTGCTGGTGATTGCCTTCACTTCTATTTTGGTGGATAATGTTTAAGGAATAGATCAGCACTAGCCCTGATTTGTTGAGAAATAAATCACAGTTTGGAGGTCAGTTGTAAGGTAGACAAATCACGAGCGCGTAGCGCGCGTGATTTGTCTTCTTACAACTGACCGACAAACTGTGATTTAATACCCAACGAATCACTAACTACAGCTGATCTATTTCGATACTGACACGCTGAAAATCGGCAATAATATTGTTGTTTCCTTCAAAATCTCACAACCCAACCTTTCGCTATTGTAAGAAGAAATTCCGCTAAAATTATCGACTGAAACACATGCATTTATATCCTTGTCTTACGTTTTCAATGCGAGAAAATGACGTTTCACCGTCTCACGTCAAGGAAATCGACTAGTGATGTCATAAATTAGCAGTCTTAGAGGCCCCGTTTTTGGATTTACATATATCTATTGTAGATGGATTTGTTTCGTGCAAAATTTATGATAAACGCGATGACTTTGATTTTGAGATTGTAAATTTTCCTATTTTGGATGGTGATGTTCCTCGTGCGCCATCCTATGGCGTTTATATTTCGCAATTAATTCGATTTGCTAGAGTGTGTAGTCATGTAACTGACTTCAACACTCGTAATAAATTATTAACGGCTAAACTCCTTAATCAGGGTTATCGGTACCATAAACTACGCAAAGCCTTTTCAAAATTTTATAGACGCCATTCTGATTTAATTTCAAAATTCAATATTGGACTTGAATCTCTTCTGCAACAAGGTCTATCGGAACCCGAATTTTATGGTGACTTAGTATATAAATTCAGAAAAATATATAACCACAATGACTTCAGCACCCAATTTCGTAAAATCATTCTTCGATATAAAAAGATTGGGTACAACATGGATATTATACGACAGACTGCATGCATGGTAGTTAACCCAATCACGGTTGGCAACTTTGCTTCCCTCTTTAATTGCACGCCGGTGGGTCAGGCCTCAGATTCTATGACGGCTCCAACGTAAAGGCTTATTGAAAATTAAAGAGATAATGTTGGTTGGTGCCTGATGCTCTGTCTCTGGTCGGGCTCATCGGAGTCTAACTGTTGGTTTTCTTTTGCTCCAGCATTTCAGTGGTTTCTTGCTGTCGAGTCCTCACCGTTGTCTCACCTCTGTGGTTCTTTGATTTCTGTGTTCACGGAGATGTTGCACTGATGAGTTAGGAGGCCTTCATGCGGACTGAACAAATTATTTGTCTAAATCGCGACGGAAGTAAGGGCGAGGATTGTGGCCACGTAAAATCGATTTAAGCCCCCCCCCCAGTGGAAATCTTCCACTGACCGTTCCAAGGCGGCTCTTCTGTGGCGATTTATTTATGTTGTTGTTTGTTACTTACTGTGTGTATCACTTGTGTCTTTTAATTTTGGATGGCCATATGGCCATTTTGTGGGAAAGTAACTGTCCATATGGCCTTCCTTTGTTTAGGTTTCCATTATGGTCTGGTCGCTTAATGTTTGTATTTCTTTCCCTTTGGTGTCTTTTATGGATTGAGTAAGTTAATTGTATCAATTCCTGATCTTTGTTTTACTTCTACTTTAAAGACATCACTCGTCACGCTCTTCCGAGCTGTGAATTGTTGCAGAATAAAACACAGTTATTTTCCATGGCCTATATAGGAGCGCTGTGTTAGAATATAAGACAATGTATTATATTTGTATGCCAGAAAATGTGTAACGTTGACTTTTCCTATTTGAGGTCGAGAAGTTTTTTAAGTGTCCTCGTAAATGTATAAGATGACAATTGAAGCTACCAACACTCAGATCACCTGATACAATATATACGCATCTACGTAGGTTGGTCAGGTGCTAGAGGATCGAAAACATGTTGTTATTTAAAGAGCTAGTATAAAAAGTAGAAGTAAAACAAAGATCAGGAATCGATACAATTAACTGACTCCACCCATCAAAGACACCAAAGGGAAAGAAATACAAACATTAAGCGACCAGACCATAATGGAAACCTAAACAAAGGAAGGCCATAAGGACAGTTACTTTCCCACAAAATGGCCATATGGCCATCCAAAATTAAAAGACACAAGTGATACACACAGTAAGTAACAAACAACACCATAAATAAATCGCCACAGACGAACCGCCTTGGAACGGCCAGTGAAAAGATTTCCACTTCGGGGCTTAAATCGATTTTACGTGGCCACAATCCTCGCCCTTACTTCCGTCGCGATTTAGACAAATAATTTGTTCAGTCCGCATGAAGGCCTCCTAGCTCATCAGTGCAACATCTCCGTGAACACAAAAAATCAAAGAACCACAGAGGTGAGACAACGGTGAGGACTCGACAGCAAGAAACCACTGAAATGCTGGAGCAAAAGAAAACCAACAGTTAGACTCCGATGGGCCCGACCAGAGACAGAGCATCAGGCACCAACCAACATTACCAAGAATTAGATATCTCTAATTCTCAATAAGCCTTTACGTTGGAGCCGTCATAGAATCTGAGGCCTGACCAACCGGCGTGCAATTAAAGAGGGAAGCAAAGTTGCCAACCGTGATTGGGTTAACTACCATGCATGCAGTCTGTCATATAACATCCATGTTGTACCCAATCTTTTTATATCGAAGAATGATTTTACGAAATTGGGTGCTGAAGTCATTGCGGTTAACTTTTTAAAGCGTAAATTCCCAAACTGATCTAAGCCCTCGGTGTTCGTAATTGACAACTTGTACATAGCTTAGGCTTGGAAACTTTGCCTTCAATAATGGAAAGTCATCAGACAGGATTAAGATCTAACGCTCTTATTTTATTTACTTAAGATAATTACTAAACTTCATGATCTCTGATAACCGATGGCTTGTCAATAGACCTGTCGCCTTTGATATATATCAATTTTGTCGTTGCGCATTAGAAAATCGTAATTACCTGGAAATATTGACCTTATCTAATAGCGTGACGTTTTAATTCTTACATCATAGTACTTTTTTTCATTGGAGTGCTTTTCAATTGACATTTTGGCCTTACGTTTGACTGTATCTAATGGTACTGTCTCGTCCAAAATTTAGTATAAAAGAGATGATTTTAATTTTGGAATTGTAAGATGGTTTTATCACTAAGGCTATATCTTATGGGATTTATATCTCACAGATTATTCGTTTTGCAAGAGCTTTTTGTCATGCTGCTGACTTTAATAATTGTTACAAAGTTGTAATAAAACCGAGTCTGCTATTTTCGTTTATATTTTCTTTGCTTCCAAAGGATCCAACTATTCAGAACGTTTTTAACAGAAAAAAAATCTAAAACAAGGCTATTGGTATCGTAAACCGCGCAAAACATTTACAAAATTTATCGTCGACATAATGACATTATTTTTAAACATAACGTTTCTTTGAAGACACTTCTGAAACAGGGACTGTCGGAACATGAATTGTATGAAAATTTAGTTTATGAATTCAGAAGAATACTAGGTAGGGCTGGCTAATCGGAGCTGAAAAGATAATCGATTATCAGTCCCGTCATTGCGATCGATAATCGATCAGTAATCGCTAAGGTTTTTGTCATTTTTTGCCTGTCTGGCTTTCTGTCTGAGCATGACTCTTACCATATGTTGCACTTTACATTATGTATCTTTGAACAGACAGGCCTGAGCAAACAGTGTAGACCCAGATGAGACGCCGCATCATGCGGCGTCTCATCAGGGTCTGCACTGTTTGCCATTCATCCAGCTATTTTAGGCATAACTTTGGCTAGTAAATTGTACCTTTCAAGTAATCGATAAAAAGCAAATCAGAAATGATCATCATTTTTGTGGAATTTATCGATCGATTAATCGATTATGCGATTAATCGTGTCAACCTACATACTAGGTAGTGATAGTTCAGGATACAAATAATGGTTGTAGCATTGGTGTTATGCGACATGCCGCGTATTTCGTTGTCGTCCCTTTTACAATGGACAACTTTGCTTCACCCTTCGGTTGCACGGCGGTGGATTGGACTTTGAACTCAATGAAAAACCCATCCTAAATCTTTTGAATTCAAGAGGGATGTAACCTGATATTTGCTCGGCTCGACCCTCCGTGATCTAACTGGTGGTTTTCTTCTGCTCTGACGTAGGATTGTTGTTGAGTCCTCAACCCTGATTCATTACAGTATAAATCTATACATGACCATTTTACTTTGCATTTTATTTTTACTTACTGTTGAGCTAGTGGGCCTTCATTCGGATCAATTTGTTATTGTTATTATGTTTGATACTGCACTGGAACTTAGGTAGGGGAGGGAGGGGTGAAATTTCAGAGTTGAAGTCATCCCCCCCCCCACACACACACCCAGTAGTTGTACTATTGACCGTTCCAAGCGGTCGTTCTTTTGCAGTATCTTATTTTAAATTGGCTTTGTGCCGTTGGGTCCTGTTTAGTCTGTTTTTGTGTGTGTCTCTATGTCAGTTACTTTAAGTGTTTTGGAATGGCTGCGTTATTCCTGAGTGACTTTTTTCTTACTAGTTTACAAACTTCTCTTCCCCTTTAATATATACATGACATTTGATTAAATATATGTGTTGAAATCTATTTATTTAAAACATTTCATGATTAAATGAGATAACTACATTAGTAGTTATTATTTAATTATTTATTTATTTTATTTAATTATTTATTCATTTATCTATTTATTCATTTATATAGTTGTTTATTGATATATTTATATACCTATAACAAAAGAAAGAGTAATATCGTTATTATTGTTATCTGGATTATTATTATTATTATAATTTTAAGTAGTAGTAGTAGTCCACTCTGCAAGACGTGTACATGCCATCGTTTTCAGTTCTGTGGTGTAGTGCTTGCTTTCAAAACATTACCTTCTCTTTTTTCAGAAACTTTAACTTCACCACAGCTGATGTTTACATCGTTAAGGGAATGTGTGACGGCCGAAAAACGTCTCCCGTCTTTCATCATAGTGTCGGATATATATTCTAGTCTTTTGGGATCATTGATTTCACTGCAAAATTTAGGTTATATCTGAGGGTCACTGATGATTTTTTTCTGAACAACCCTCGTCACATCTCAGAGACTATAAAAATACTGGATGCTGTTCAGAACATCATGTTTATTATTCATCTCTTTCCTGATTTTGGATTCCGACAAATGTTGTGATAACACACACTTTTTAGAATTGGAACTAAGCTCGTATTAATTGAAATTGAATTTGTTTATGCATCGTGGGAATAAAAACGTCATTTTTATCTATACAGTTTATTTGGTATAGATAAACACGTATGTCTTCATGAAAACATAATTTTCAAAATCGTTGCTGAGAATAAAAGGTCAAACGAAGATCTGATTTGTTCGCGTTTTTTCCTTTTATAAAGTCCCTAAACAATCAAATTCGTAAATCTTTCTCGCTTCAAGTCGGCAACGGGAAACCTAATACGGTTTTCTGTCGTTGATTTTCTATTTTGTTCCTTACTGAGTATAATTTAAACTTATAAATGCCACTCGTAAATGTTTTTGTTGAGGAAAGTATTTCGCATCGCTATGACCTCCTCTTACATGTAGGTTCGTATTTCTTGGAGAGGCGGTTCTAACTTGTACGCACAATCTATGTTTTGAGCAGAAATAAGACAAATTAATGCATTCAACTGAAAACCCGTGTTTTACTATATAAAAGTGGGATATGGAGATCAAATATTTCTCGACGAGGTGGGTCTAACTAGTACCAACAATAGATGTTTTAGCAGAAATGAGACAAATGAATGCATGTTACTTAAAACCACAGGTTTACCATATAAAAGCGGGGTTTAGGGATCATATAGGCTTGGGGCCAGTTGTTCAAAGCATCGTTAGCTTAACGAGCTCGTTAGTGGTCATAGTGTTAAGTGTTTTATCAAGTTCAATATCTAAATTTTTGGTATTTTTGCTGAAAAATGTGAGCAGCTTTTGCATCCGCAAAAGCTGCTCACATTTTTTTCCGCAAAAATATTAGCCTATTTTCCATAATAAATGATCAAAGTTTAAACGATATGTTAACTAACGACGTCGTTAGTTTTGAACAACTGGGCCCTGTTTTTCGTGATGACAGTGCCTTCCGTAATTGTCTCCAAAAGAGTGACAAAGGCCGGAGCTTATCCTTCGGTTTGATTGAAATGAACAATAGGACGATGATGGTCCTATATCGCTCAACTGAACTAACAGATTCGAAGTTTCACACAGTTTTAGAGGAAATTCCACTGACGGTCACATTCGATGCGTGGTCACCTGTTAAATGAGCCCCACCAAGCCAATTTGTGTCTTTGAGCATTCCGTCATGACAAATTTTAACTGCGCATGCCCAGCCATTCAGAGGGGCCCGGGATATGGCTTTCTGTCTGAAGGTTCCTCTTGATTCACTGCTTGTATGAGCGAGCGGTGAAGGTTCTGGCGAGACTGCGCAGGCTCGACTGAACCTTCGCTGCTCGCATAGGCGATAAGTACCAAAATCGCTTGACGGGGCCCAATTGCAAATTTTATTTCCCCCCCCCCCCCACCACCACCAGGTATTTTCCCGTATGTTTACCTCCGATAACTGGACACCCCTGTCTTCCTGTCAAGGGCCAAAATAATAAGTGACCTGTGGCCAAATTCACTTTGCTAAACAGTCAAAATGACATCAGAAATTCCGTCGACAAAGAAATCTAAAGTAGGAAAGCAAGAATTCATGGAAAATGCTTCTTGCATAAAAAATAACACCCATGAAAGTTTTTAAAGCAATTTGACCTTGTGACCTAGTTTTTAATTTGACATGACCTATATTCAAGGTATCATCGAGACAAATATTATTGCTTAGCTTCATTAAGATTGAAGCAAAACCGTGATTTCCAGAAAGTGAAAAATGTTTTAACGAAATTTAACCTAGTGATAGTGACCTATTTTTTTATTTGACACGACCTATATTCGATCTTAATCAAGGTGTTCGTATCATCTAGACAACCATTTTCGTAAAGTTTCGTGAAGATTAAAGCAAAGCTATGGCCTCTCGAGGACTAACAAGGTTTCAAAGCAATTCAACCTAGTGACCTAGTTTTTGACCTGGAATGACTCATACTAGAATTGACCAAGATAGTATCAAGAAAATTATTCTGCTAAATTTTCATGAAGGTTGAAGCTAACCTATGGTCTATAGAGGGTAAACAAGTTTTTTTAGCATTTTGGCCTAGTGACCTAATTTCTATTTCGATATGACCCATATTCATACTTGATCAACATATAATCAAGACAAACATTCAGGCAAAGTAGAAGTAAAACAAAGATCAGGAATCGATACAATTAACTTTCTCCACCCATCAAAGACACCAAAGGGAAAGAAACACAAACATTAAGCGACCAGACCATAATGGAAACCCAAACAAAGGAAAAGTTCCATGAAGTTTGAATCAAAACTGTGTCCTCTAGTGGGCGAACAATGTAAATGTTGGCAACGGGCAAAGCACACATGAGTTTTAATGTGACCTAACACATTTTCGAACTTCAGTCAAATTTACCCCCCCCCCACCACCCGTAGAACTTCAATAAAATAAAGTAAATACTTCTGATACCGAGGCCCCGTTTTTGGATTTACATCTATTTATTGTAGATGGGTTTGTTTCTTGCAAAATTTATGATAAACGCGATGACTTTGATTTTGAGATTGTAAATTTTCCTTTTTTGGATGGTGATGTTCCTCGTGCGCCATCCTATGGCGTTTATATTTCGCAATTAATTCGATTTGCTAGAGTGTGTAGTCATGTAACTGACTTCAACACTCGTAATAAATTATTAACGGCTAAACTCCTTAATCAGGGTTATCGGTACCATAAACTACGCGGAGCCTTTTCAAAATTTTATAGACGCCATTCTGATTTAATTTCAAAATTCAATATTGGACTTAAATCTCTTCTGATTTATGATAAAAGCGATGATTTTGATTTTGATTTTGAGATTGTAAAGTTTCCTTTCTTGGATGGCGATGTGTCTCTTGCGGCATCCTATGGCGTTTATATTTCGCAATTAGTTCTATTTACCAGAGTGTCTAGTCATGTAACAGACTTCAACACTCGTAATAAATTGTTAACTGCTAAGCTTCTTAATCAGGGTTATCGGTATCATAAACTACGCAAAGCATTTTCAAAATTTTATAGACGTCATTCCGACTTAATTTCAAAATTTAATGTTGGACTTAAATCTCTTCTGCAGAGAGGTCTATCGAAACCGAAATTTTATGGTGACTTAGTATATAAATTCAGAAAAATATATAAATGCAATAACTTCAGCACCTAATTTCGTAAACTCATTCTCCGATATAAAAAGATAGGGTACAACATAAATGTTATATGACAGACTGCATGCATGGTAGTTAACCCAATCACGATGGACAACTTTGCTTCCCTCTTTAATTGCAAGCCGGTGGTTCAGGCCTCACATTCGATGACGGTTCCAACGTAAAGACTAACTGACAATTAGAGAGTATCTTATTTTCTGTAATGTCACACGAGTACTGCTAAACCGCTTAGAGGATCTAAGCCTGCCCAGGCAAAGCGTTGCTAGTCGGACCGTCCATGCTTATAAACCCTATTGGTTTCATTGGGCGACATTTCATCTCAACGGCGGGTAAAAGTCCCACAAAATTAGAAGCAACGTCTCCAAAATGGCCCTTAAAGTGTTGACGGGGACTTTAAACTTCAAATCAAACAATTTTCTGTAATGTTGGTTGGTGACTGATGATCTGTCTCTGGTCGGGCCAATCGGTCGGAGTCTAACTGTTGGTCTTCTTTTGCTCCAGCATTTCTAGGGATTCTTGCTGTCGAGTCCTCAACATTGTTTCATCTCTGTGGTTGTTTGATTTTTGTGTTCACGGAGATGCTGCACAGATGAGTTAGGAGGCTTTCATGCGGACTGAACAAATTTTTTTGTCTAAATCGTGACGGAAATAAGGGCGAGGATTGTGGCCACGTAAAATCGATTTATGCCTCCCCCCCCCCCCACCCCCAGTGGAATTCGTTGCACTGACCGTTCGTAGGCGGTTCTTCTGTCGAGGTTTATTTTGTAATGGTTTGTCTTTGAGTGTTTGTGTCGCTTATATTGTTTTGTTTTGGATAGTCAATTTGCAATTCTCTGGGAAAGTGACTGTCCTATTGGCTTTCTGCTATTGATGTTTCCATAAGGGTCTAGTTTTTTCATTTCATTGCTTCTTTCCCTGTGGTGTTTCTGATGGGAGCTGTTGGTCAATTGTATCAATTCCTGATAATTGCCTTCACTTATTTTCACCAAGATATCATAAAGACAAACATTCTTATAAATATTCATGAAGATTGATTGAAAACTGCGGCCTCTAGGGGGAGAACAAGGTAAATGTTGACAACGGACGATGCACATGGAATGAACTCGCAGTGATCACAATAGCTTATCTTGGGCACTTGGTTCTTAGTGAGCTCACAATAGAAATGAATTATGTTTCGTTCATTAACCACTGAAAAGGTAAATTATGGGGATTTTCAGAAACCTGTCCCAGGATAAAACACTCAATGACTAATGGGTCGATCTTGACAGTTTTCAAAAGTAGTTGAGCTTTTATTCCCAGCCTACTTATACACGTACGTTTTCTGGAGTTCAGACCATTACTAAAGGACTGATGCTGATGACAAGTTCAAAACCGGGCCTTTCAGCAACAAAGCGGACATAACTCTATGATAGATAGGCAAGGTTGGCAAAAAAGCTGGAAATACTCATATTTCCCTGGACGGCGGGAAAAACAGGGAATTAAAGGGAAATACAGGGAATTCCCGGGTTATACTGGGAAATATATATTTACATAGTTGGTACCGATTGAGACTGCTTAATATACCCTAACTTCTAGCTATTTGAAAGCAAAATTATTTCAAGTTCAAGCAGGTCTTGAAAATTCCACTTGTCTGTTTGTAATGACAAAAAAATTGAAGGACTAGTAAAAAGTTTGTCTTAAGTTTACATGCACTTAGTTGTGTAGGACAAGTGAAATTTTCAAGAATTTCCCAGCCCTTTTTATATTGAATAACTTGAAAGATCTATAGCTCCTTGCCTTCATACAGAATGTAAATAATTTCTTTTCAAATCTGATTCTAAAATATTAGTTATTAGCTTTCAGCTATTTCCCTTGACTTGTAAATACGTGTAATTTTAATACTTAGGTGAGTATCTGTAGATAATTTAAGAAACCTTTTTATGCTTAAATTAACTTTTAATACCTGTCTCAAACAAACAATCAAATTATCACACTTTTTAGCATTAGGAGTATGATTACTTGACAAACTTGCAAACAAACCTTTTTTTTCTGGTGTAAACAACCTTAAAATTCAAACATCCAAAGAGTTGTTGTAAATCTCAAAAAAAATGAACCTTGTGGTTTAGTGTTACACTAAAGCATACAAAGCATGTAGTTCCAAAGGCAAACTCTCTTAAAGAAGCTAAGTGGTTCTGATCTGGGTCTGCACTCTTTGCCCAGGCATGTCTGTCCCATATAGTGGGATCATTATGGTATTTTATCTTCTTTAAAAGCATATGAGTGATTTTAAATAACTCTATGCACCCTACATAACAACAGATCAATTTATAATCAATTGGTTGAGTAAAAGCAGACTTATTACATATATGTATGGGGAGGCATATTGCAAAATAGCTAACTGTTCATTTTATTTCAATTAAATTACACAAATATTAGTAGTGTTTTTTTCTATGGAATAACTAAATAAAAATCATATTTCCCACTATTTCCCAGTATTTCCCACTTTTGCTGAAATGTGGAGTATTTCTCAGGACAGTAATTACCGGTAAATATCAGTGGGAATTCCCGCCACCGGTATTTACCGACCAACCATGTAGATAGGCCAACATCACCAGTTTTTTAACTCTTCCGAACTTTCCTCCCCGACCTTCTTACATTTTAGTTTAAGGAAGATTCGATCAAATCTAAAGGACTTACGGTGATGACAAGTTCCAAAATAGGCAATTTTAGCAAAGAAAGGGACATAACTCTATAAGTAATAGGCCAACGTTATTAGTTTTCGAATCCCCGTATACCTCAGTTTTCTCTTTATAAAGTGGGGTTTATGGGGCTGTTCATTTCATGGAGTCACGTGGTGACTAAGACAACACTCCTAAAATTTCAATGAAATCAGCAAAAGGATTCAGTTGTCAGTTGAAGATTTGCTATTTAAGATTTTGTACCTGCCTGCAATCTTTTTTTACGGATTGAATCAGCCACCAAGTTTGCTGTGTGTGTTACCGAAGGCCAAGACAAGCTTCCTACGCTATACTGGTTACCAAAACTTCATAAAAGACCTTACAAAGCCCGGTTTATTGCAAATTCTAGCTCTTGCACCACCACTGAACTTTCTAAATTATTAACTTCATGTCTTACTGCTATTAAAACGCATGAGATTAAATATTGTGATAAAGTCTTTGAAAGATCGGGGGAGGTCTGTTTTGGTCTATGGGGGATTCGAATGAGGTTTTGGGTAGGTTTAGTTCCAGGCATTTTCGTGCTTCAAGTCTGTCTACTTACGATTTTTCCACTCTTTACACTGCACTTCCTCATAATCTTATAAAAGAAAAGCTTGGCGATTTAATTGGGTGGGCTTTTCGCGGGGAGGGTTCTCTCTATCTTGCATGTAATGTCAGAAATGCAATTTTCACTTCTAAAGAGCATAAGAATTATACACTTTGGTCATGTGAGAAAGTGTGTGGTGCCATCGCCTTTCAATTTGGCGGTATTTGTATTAGATTCGGTGCTGGGTTGTTCAGACAGATTGTGGGTATTCAGATGGGTGCGAATTGCGCACCTCTTGTGGCTGACCTGTTCTTGTATTGTTATGAAAGAGACTTCATGCTGTCGCTTTCCATTGATAACCAATCTGAAATTATTGAAGCTTTTAGCTCCACTTCTAGATATTTAGATTGTTTGTTGGGTATTGGTGGTGCCTGTTTCGATGGTTTGATCAGTTAGATTTACCCCCCAGAACTTCATTTAGGTGAAGCAAATTCTTCTGATACCGAGGCCCCGTTTTTGGGTTTGCATCTGTCTGTTGTGGGTGGGTTTGTTTCGTGCAAAATTTATGATAAACGCGATGACTTTGATTTTGAGATTGTAAATTTTCCTTTTTTGGATGGTGATGTTCCTCGTGCGCAATCCTATGGCGTTTATATTTCGCAGTTAATTCGATTTGCTAGAGTGTGTAGTCATGTAACTGACTTCGGCGCTCGTGGTGGGTTGTTGACGGCTAAACTTCTTGATCGGGGTTATCGGTATCATAAACTACGCGGAGCCTTTTCAAAACGCCGTTCTGGATTAATTTCAAAATTAAATATTGGACTTAAATCTCTTCTGCAACAAGGTCTATCGGAACCCGATTTTTATGGTGACTTAGTATATAAATTCAGAAAAATATATAACCGCAATGACTTCAGCACCCAATTTCGTAAAATCATTCTTCGATATAAAAAGATTGGGTACAACATGGATGTTATACGACAGACTGCATGCATGGTAGTTAGCCCAATCACGGTTGGCAACTTTTCTTCCCTCTTTAATTGCACGCCGGTGGACCAGGCCTCAGATTCTATGACGGTTCCGACGTAAAGGCTTATTGAGAATTAGAGAGATCTAATTCAAGGTAATGTTGGTTGGTGCCTGGTCGGGCCCATCGGAGTCTAACTGTTTGTTTTCTTTTGCTCCAGCATTTCAGAGGTTTCTTGCTGTCGAGTCCTCACCGTTGTCTCACCTCAGTGGTTCTTTGATCATTTGTTTTCACGGAGATGTTGCACTGATGAGTTAGGCGGCCTTCATGCAGACTGAACAAATTATTTGTCTAAATCGCGACAGAAGTAAGGGCGAGGATTGTGGCCACGTAAAATCGATTTAAGCCCCCAGTGGAAATTTTTCCACTGACCGTTCCAAGGCGGTTCTTCTGTGGCGGTTTATTTATGTTGTTGTTTGTTACTTACTGTGTGTATCATTTGTGTATTTTTATTTTGGATGGCCATATGGCCATTTTGTGGGAAAGTGACTGCCCTTATGGCCTTCCTTTGTTTAGGTTTCCATTATGGTCCGGTCGCTTAATGTTTGTGTTTCTTTCTTTTTGGTGGCTTTGATGGGTGGAGTAAGTTAATTGTATCGATTCCTGATCTTTGTTTTACTTCTACTGTGTTATTTAGTGTAACAGTCACCTAGGCAACATTACTGTGAAGTCTGCCTCGCCTCCAGGTCCGGCAAATATTGAAAAAGCATGACTGGTCTCTAATGACGACGCACGACGGACATTGGCCGGCCGCAACAGCTCATGATAATCACAGGTTGCTCATATGAGCCAATAAAGGCTTGTAAAAATATGTGAAACAAACATAAAAGACAGAAATCATGATACCTACCGTGACAATCCGCAAAGAGCTCTCTAATAATTTGCAGCCTGCTATCCCATCGAGATTCTTCAAACCAATTGCTAGTGCTTTTACAGTATCGTGTTTACTAGTAGGAACCTCCAGATTGCGTGCCCACATTTTAACGCAGTGTTTGTTGTTTTCGTCTTTTTTGTTTTTGTTTTAATTGAGACCTTTACAGAGAAATTCCGCTATTGGCCCATATATAACAATGGAAAACTGTTATAGCAAGAATGTTTACAAATGTTGCCATGTAGATATTTTGTTTGGCTTTATTCCTCGTTATTCTCTTGTTTCAGTTGACCAATTGGTATCAATGTTTTCAACTACAGTAGAACTTCGATGGCTCGAACACCGATGGCTCGTTTACCATGGATGTGTCGAACCCATTCTTGAGCCCCTAGCGAAATACTCTACATAAGAAATAGTGGGGGATAATTAAGGCGATTTTAGTCTTTTATCTCGCAAATGTATGCTGTGTGTACTCATTAGAATCGCCTCGATGAGGCGATTCTAATGAGCACACACAGCATACATTTTCATTATAGAACACCGAAAATGTGTCTCAAGTATCCCGTTATTCCTCCTGACAGTAACCCTCAGTGGCTCGAACTACCCCTGTCTCGAACAGATTTTCATGGTCCCAAAGGTGTTCGAGCCATTGAAGTTCGACTGTATTAAACAAAATTTTATCTTTTATTTTTCATCTTTTCTCGTTTTACAAAAGTATAAATCGAGAGAAATCATTTCATCACCAAAATACGCCTATAATTCTAACCCCCTTGAACCCCACTTTTATACAGTAAAGCTTGGGTTTACAGGGGTCAAACACATGTTTCTTATTTCTTATTTCTGCTCTTAAATGTAGATTGCGGGTACTCGTTAGAACCGCCTCATCGAGGCAGTTCTAACGTGTACCCATAATCTATATTTTGAGCAGACATAAGAAAAATATCACAAATTTTCATCTTAAAATTTTCGTTTTTCCGGCGGTAAAACTTACAGTGTATTTGTATAGGCGTAATTTCGTTATGAACTTTCAGAATCATTACACAAACAAGTCAGTATATTGAAATAATTTTAAGCCCAATGCCCTTTACGTAAAAATGGTTGACAAGGGTATACGTTGTTTCCCTCTTTATTATTCTCTTAAAACCGTTTTGTGGTGGTTACTTATTAAACCCGCCTTGTTGAGGCGTTTCTAACGAGCAACTCAAACATATGTTTTAGCAAAAATAAGAACAACTTTTCAACAGATAAACGGTTAATTTCAGAGCGATAAAGTCTACGGATGTGTTCCATATATAAACAATATGAAATCAGTTCTGGCATCAAACATCGTATTCATTAAATTATGTCCTAATACCGGATGCATCGATAAACCATTTACTTTTGTTTGCAATCAGTTCTATCCTTTTCAAGTATTTCAATTGATTATGGTTTGATGATATTTGTATAGCCTAACAGGCATCTGAGGTAACATATTAACAAGCCCGTGTCTTTAACATGCATTTAAACCACCGTTTAATGGAAAGAGAAATTATATTATTTCAGTTTTGCTCAGACTTTTTATTGTTACATTTATACCACACTATTGTTGGGGTCCAAATCAGAAAACCGTGATAGTTAAGCACCGTGATATATTTTCTACACCTATAGCATTGCTAAAAACGCCCTAGTCTAGTACCACGCAGGAATATACCATCACTTGTTATGCTTTATAAAATTCAAGACGGTCATGTTCGCATAGGCCTTCCTTCTTTCCAGAAACTGGCGTTTCAGGCCATTTCGGCCTGTTAGGTATATGAGTTATTGAAGTTCTAATGTATCAAGCAAGAGTCCATTTCAAAATTTTTGGTTTAAGAAATAGATCAGCTCTAACTGTGATTTGTTGAGTAAAAAATCATTAAAAAATTATTACTCAACAAATCACAAACTAGAGCTGATCTATTTCGATTCTAACAGGTTGAAAATCGGCAATAATTCTGTCTTTTTCCTTCAAAATCTCACACCTTTTCGTCATTGTTAGA
The DNA here is from genome assembly GCA_963580285.1 of Lucinisca nassula. Lineage (NCBI taxonomy): Eukaryota > Metazoa > Mollusca > Bivalvia > Lucinida > Lucinidae > Lucinisca > Lucinisca nassula. The sequence continues at coordinate 171,459,066 of OY757014.1, read as the reverse complement.
AGAAACCAGTGCTTCTGCTGAAGTGCACGACACGCCGGATGCCTTTAGCTTTATGAGTGTTACCATATATGGGTATGGCGACCATTTTGGTCATGTGACCTGGACCTAAACCGGTTCCCCCAATAAATGCGCCTTATCGTAAGGAGCAAAAATGTATCTTATACTTTAGTACTGTATTCTGAATCGTTTGCAGGATAAAATGCATTCTCACTTTTCCAATACAAAAGCATATGTGTCAAAGTTTAACCTAGGCACAAAGAAGGTCAAGGTCAACCCAGGGTCACCATTTTAGCAATTTATGATGGGCCTACGTCCCAGATGCTATTTATCAAGTTTTGTGGAAATCTGCCCAGTGGTTCTGGAGAAGACTATTTTTGAAGGGTTTTTACCATATATGGCTTGGCTGCCATTTTGGTCATGTGACCTGGACCCCATGAGCAAATTTTGGTTTCCCCCATCCCATAGAGGCTCCATATGAAATTTGACTTCAATCGGCACAACGGTTTCCGAGGAGAAGCAGTTCGAAAATTTTCACATTTTTCGCCTCGGCGAGGCTATACTAAATGGAATGTTATATTTCGCAAGTTCATTGGTTAGATCTCATTGATATCTATCAGTATGCCAAGAATTGTTTACATATTCCAAGCGGTTAAGTCACTATCACCAATTTTCACTAACGGGTTACGGACGGACAGACAGACAGACCATATATGGCTTGGCGGGCATTTTGGTCATGTGACCTGGACCTCATGAGCAAATTTTAGTTTCCCCCATCCCATAGAGGCTCCATATGAAATTTGACTTCAATCGGCACAACGGTTTCCGAGGAGAAGCAGTTCGAAAATGTTCGCCTCGGCGAGGCTATACTAAACGGAATGTAATATTTCGCAAGTTCATTGGTTGGATCTCATTGATATCTATCAGTATGCCAAAAATTGTTTAAATATTCCAAGCGGTTAAGTCACTATCACTAATTTTCACAAACAGGTTTCGGACGGACAGACAGACAGACCATATGGCTTGGCGGCCATTTTGGTCATGTGATCTGGACCCCATGAGCAGATTTTGGTTTCCCTATCCCATAGAGGCTCCATATGAAATTTGACTTCAATCGGCCCAACGGTTTCCGAGGAGAAGCAGTTCGAAAATTTTCACATTTTTCGCCTCGGCGAGGCTATACTAAATGGAATTTAATATTTCGCAAGTCCATTGGTTAGATCTCATTGATATCTATCAGTATGCAAAAAATTGTTTAAATATTCCAAGCGGTTAAGTCACTATCCCTAATTTTCACAAACGGGTTACGGACTGACAGACTGACAGAATGACACGGTGATTTTAGGGCACTCTTAGAAAATCAACCGACTTCAGTCGGTCGCTTTTTCTGCGGGTCGTGTAATCCCGCTAAAATGATCGACTGAAACACATGCATTTATATCCTTTTCTAACGTTTTTGATTCGAGATTATGACGTTACACTGTCTAACGTCAAGGAAATCGACTAGTGACGTCATGAATTTGCAGTTTTTAAAGACGTCACTCGTAACTCTCTTCCTTGCCGTGATTTGTTATAGAATAAAACACAGATATTTTCCATTGCCTATATAGGCGCGCTGTGTTAGAATTCAGGGTAATTCCAGAAGTTTAATTACAAAATGGCTGAACTCTTTACACAGTCATGGCCTTAACAGACGTTGGTTTCTATTGCGTCTGGTCTGGACACGTCTAAACTGTATTCTTAATCAAAGCACTGAAAGTACTAGTCGGTCGATTGTCTCATGGTTAGTCCTGTGCTGGGACTTAAAATTTTCGTTCAAACCTTACATTCCAGTATTTTAAGCAAGTAGTGTAGGCCTGATCAGACGCCGCGTTATATGGCATCATGTGGCGTCTGTTAAGGTATCCAATCACGGTTGCTAGTCGGGTCTTGGTGTTGCACAGGTTTTCCAGTTCGTTTATCTTTTATTTTCTACGCATTTTTGCCCTAGCCCACAATCTTTTCAGTTTAATCGTGTGCCCTCCTGTATATATGTATGTACTAAATAGGACCAGTTCAACAGATTCATCGATATTCCGTTGATAGTGCTCAAGCGCAAATGCAAAACAAGCTTTGCTGGAAAGGTTTTGTTTCTTGCAAAATGTATGATAAACCCGATGATTTTGATTTTGAGATTGTAAATTTTCCTTTCTTGGATGATGATGTTCTTCTTGCAGCATCCTATGGCATATATATTTCGCAATTAATTCGATTTGTCATGTAACTGACTTCAACACTCGTAATAAACTGCTAAACTTCTCAATCAGGGTTACTCATTTTTGATTTTTATTTATCAGTATCATAACTACGCAAAGCCTTTTTCAAAATTTTATAGACGTCGTTCCGATTTAATTTCAAAATTCAATGTTGGACTCTTCTGCAGCAAGGTCTATCGGAACACGAATTTTATGGTGACTTAGTATATAAATTCAGAAATATATATAATGCAATGACTTCAGCAACCAATTTCGTAAACTCATCATTCGATATAAAAAGGTACAGCATAAATGTTATACGACAGACTGCATGCTTGGTAGTTAACCCGATCACGGTTGACAACTTTGCTTCCCTCTTTAATTGTACGCCGGTGGGTCAGGCTCTGATTCTGTGGCGGTTCCAACGTAAAGGCTTACTGAGAAATAGAGAGCATCTATTTTTTTGTAATGCTGGTTGGTGCCTGATGCTCTGACTCTGGTCGGGCCCATCGGAGTCTAACTGTTGGTCTTCTTTTGCTCCAGCATTTCTGTGGTTTCTTGCTGTCGAGTCCTCACCGTTGTTTCATCTCTGTGGTTGTTTGCTTTTTGTGTTCACGAAGATGTTGACCCGTATGTCCAAGCAGAATTATTCTTCATTTTAGGTGGTCTTAATAGAGGAATTTCACGGTAGTTGTAATTCCGCTATTAAGACCACCTGAAATTAAGAATAATTCTGTTTTAAAAAGCTTATTTAGAAGGGTGCAGTTATTATTTCTTCGTGTTTTCTGCACACAATGTCCTCTGGTCAGGGACCACCTTTAGACTTTGCAAAAGTGGTATTAAAGACGAGGTGGTCTTAATAGCGAAATTTCACTATAGTAGACGGCCCCAGCCCATCGTGGCTTGAAAAAAATATATGGGCTGCATTATGCTTCCACGCAGAGAGCTGAATCCGACCTACACACGAGTACTGGTAAACTGCTTACAGGATCTAAGCCTTCGCACGAATCGGACTGTCCATGCTTATACACCCTATTGGTTTCATTGGGCGACAGGGCTTGAGAAGTCATTTCATCTCAATGTCGGGTAATGGAAGCAACGTCTCCAAAATGACCTTTACAGTGTTCACGGGGACGTTAAACCTCACATCAAACAAATTCACTGTAGTTGTGCGCACACTTTGTAGTACTGGTATTGTCTCCGTAACTCCTCCTACAGTATGTAATGCAGGGCATTGAAACCTGCAACAAAGTTCAGACGTGCATTAAACATGTGCGTGAAGGAAAAATGATTCTGATCCACCTTCTTGTTGCAGACTTATTTATGTCCCCTTGAATGACGTAAAAGGTTTTGGTGATATGTGTAGGATAGGAGATTAAATAGTACTGTTCGTGTCTCCGCAACCCTTCCTACAGTTTTTGATGCAGGACATTGAAACTTGAAAACAGTTCAAACATGCATTAAATGGGTGCGTAAATGAAACAGGATTCTGATCGTGCCGCTTTTTTGCAGAATTATGTCCCTTGAAGGACTTACACATTTTGGCCTAATGTTGCAGTATCTAGTTTAGTTAGAAATCGATATGTCAAGCAAGAGGCATATGGCGGGGGCTTTGAAAAGACCGTAAAACATAAATAAAAAAAGAAAGAAAAAAATGTACCGGAAACCCCGGAAACCCCAAAACGAGACACTGGCAAACAGTGTGGGTCCAGATAGGACATCGCAGAATGAGGCGTCTGAACAGAGCCTACACTATTTGCAAAAACTGCTTTACTTGTCAATATGACTGAATTTTAAACCACGTATTTGTGAAATCTGGTCAGCAATGCTAAAGGCTGCTATAAAATTAATACCCTGTATAACAAGCGCATTAACACCGACCTAACATCGATTAAAAGAGTACACGACTATCCTAAAAGTGGTCATAACCAATCGACCCAAAAAGTCGATTCGTTATGTTTTTATTACATGTATTAGGAAAGGTCTATTGCCAATTAAACTGGAATTAGCTATTCTAGCGTAAATTCGCTATTGCCATTGGCTTGCAGAATTATTTCATTCGGGTTATTACTCCTTCATTTCAGTTTTTACTGTCACAACTTACGCTTATTCAAGTGTTGTTGGTCTAGTGTAACTCGGCTACGACGCGAATTGTTGCTTTATGTTGTTTATCTTTTACACCTGTGGACACAAATCCGTTCAAACTTTGATGAGCTTCATTTCATTTTGATCTGATGTTTCATTCAATATTCAGTCAACTGCAAGACAGGAATAAATTCAAAACACAAAGTTTTCAAATCCTGTCATTGCAATTTGTACATGTACTGTTGTAACTTGCCTATTTATTTAAAATGAATAAATATTGTTTAAAACCAAAACACAAAGTGTGGTACATTTCATTGTAGACCATGCACTGTCCAATCAGAATACATCTCGAATGTCAATCAGATCTTAAAATGGAAAAAGTAGTTGCCAAAATAAGACCAATCAATGTACATTGTATCTTGCTTGATCCAGTTTTAGACTACTTTGATGAATGACATTTGCTTGTCAAACTAACTTGATGCGAAAAGATTCATTGTGCCCACGGGTGTATATAGAATTTCCATATTTTGAAATATGTTATGCATTGTTGTCTTGATTTCTAGCATTTTAACCACTTTGTTTGTGGAAGATATGGATAATTGTTCAGTGGATAACATCAATTTGTCATTTTAATCGGTTTTCTTCGTATAACTCCTTGACGCATTAGGCACTGCAGTTATTCCTTCTCTTGCTGAATATTCAGTATAGCCACACCCATTTCTGACTTTGAACCAATCAGATTATTTGATGAAATTTATTCCTACATATTCATAAATTGAATGTCAAACAGTGTATATCCTGATCAGATGGCTTCTTCAGAAGCCATCTGATCTGGATCTACACTGTTTCCAAATATAGGTTTGTCGTGAACAACATGATAAGAGTTAAAATGCTATTTTATGGCTGTGTAAATGTACGGAACCCGGGAAGGGACATGCAATTTTATTTTTAATATGTTGTGCGAAGAATGAGGTGTTTTTCTAATGGCTATTCAAACATAGACCGTGGATACTATTCAGCATGAAATGCCTTTTTATGGCGTTGAAACGGGTATCCACGATCTACGTTTTCAAGCATAATAAACTAAACTGCCTTATTGGTGGCGTTCAAACGAGTACACAAGACCTACGTTTTGGAACAGAAATAAGAAAATAATGTAATCCCTGTAATCCCAACTTCATTACAGAGACATATAACTTACTGATGTCCAGTAATTGAAAACCACTTCTCGATCAAGGGTTAGACTTTTTACTAGTAACAAGTACTTTGCATTGAAATAAATTTAGGTCCCGCCCATCGGGGCTTAGAGAAATAGATCGGGCTCCATGATGCTTCCATGCAGAGCTGAAACCGACCGAACATGCGAAAGCCGCTTAGAGGGTCAAAGACTGTCTAAGCAAAGTACCTACACATAACACTTTCAGTTTGTTTGGGCGGCAGGGCTTGAGATGTCAGTTTATCTCAGTGGCGGTTAAAAGTCACACAAAATTGGAAGCAACTACTCTAAAATGACCTAAATAGTGTTGATGGGGACGTGAAACATCAAATCAAACAAAGAATGGAAACAAATTTGATTGCTCAGGCAGACTAAAGTTGTTGTTAAATGTCTAAGTCAATGTGGCCACCTAGACATGGTATCGTGTATTACCATCACGAACACACGTCTATATAATTTTGACCCCCCTCAAACCCCAATTTTATATAGTAAAACTGGGGTTTACAGGGGTAAGCCTTATTTTTCTTATTTCTGCTCTAAAATATAGATTGTGGGTACTCGTTAGAACCGCCTCGATGAGGCGGTTCTAACGAGTACCCACTATCTATATTTTGAGCAATCGAGGCGGTTCTAACGAGTACCCACAATCTATATTTTAGAGCAGAAATACGAAAAATATCACGTTTTTTATTCTTAAAATTTTAGTGTTTTTTTTTTTCGGCGGAAAAGTTTACAATCTATTTGTATAGGCGTGGTTGCATAATGCAAGTACGTGTACGAGTATGAAGTTTCATTTTAATATTGATCAGACGAAACAAAAGAACATGACAGTTTGATCTGTTAGTTTTATGTACATCTAAATTTAGGCCTAAAAAAGTAGCCGTGTTACCACTAACCCGACTGACCCTACTTCAGACCCCCCCCCCCCCCCCCCCGACTCTACTATTTTTATCAATAAAAGAACAAAATAAAAATTAAAACGCCGTCCCTACCATTTTCAATTTCCGACCCTACCCAGTGTCGTATAGTAATATCGCGTTTTAATTACATTTTTTTGCAGTTTTTGGCATTTAGTACCTTCCAAAATACAGAGCTGCCTTTTTCAGCTATTTTTACACCAAATGTGAAAACATTGAAATTAACCCATTTAAGCTGAACGCATTTCCATTAATGTAAATGTGTACCCAGTGAAGACTCATATTAACCTGCGTATCCACGCAGTCTGATCAGTCTTACCTGTATGCTCTATGGATAGTAAAGCAACCAGCAAATAACCTTGCTAGTCTACATGTGATGAAGCATCGAAGACATTACATTTGAATATGTAACTACTACTTTGTCCCATTTAAAGGAGACTACGCTTCAATACTACTAATAAAGAGACATGAGAAATTATGAACCGTGGCACATCTGAGTAATTTACATGTGCGCTGAGCGAAGACTGATCAGCCTGCGCTTCAGTTCATTCTGATCAGAGTCTTTTATTTGTTTGATTTGAGGTTTAACGTCCCCGACGACACAATTTAGGTCATTTATTGAGACGTTGCTTCAAATTCTGTGGGACTTTTACCCTACATTGAGATGAAATGACATCTCAATCCCTGCTGCCCAATGAAACTAATAGGGTTTATATGCATGTCCGTGACGACTCGCACCACTTTGCCTGGACAGGCTTAGACCTTCTAAGCAGTTTACCGTCGGTTTCAGCTCTGCAGCCCAATCATGGTCCCGTCTTTTGATCCAAGAGCCGCTGTCATCACGTGAACAAGTCCGTGAAATGAATACCCCCGTTCACCCCACTTTATAAACAGAAAACTGGGGTGTACGGGGGTATACATTAGTTTTCTTATTTCTGCTCCAAAACATAGGATGTGGGTGCTCGTTAGAACCGCCTCAATGAGGCGGTTCTAACGAGCACCCACAACCTATTTATGCAATATTAATAAGAAAAATATCACATATTTTCATGAGAAAAGTAGGTATTTTGAAGATATGGAAAAATGCACTATATCGCACGGATGTGTTTTCGTAATGATTCTGCGCAAAGAATCCTAGGAAGCTGAACCAATACCAAAGCAAATTGCCGGATCTTTGATGATGGAATTGCTAGTAAATATTTATTTGCTAACTTCAGACCCGAAGTTGTATTTACCAGACACTCGTAATAGTTAAGTGAATCCATCATTGCTTTAAAATTACCATCTGTCTCTGGCAGCCAGCCGCTGACTGATTTTCTAATGTGCAAAATCCATGAAAGATAGTTTGATGACAATCAGTATTAGAAAATGGGAACTGCATTAAGGAATTAAAATGCGACGATTTTCATGGTTTAATTGTAGCACATGACTGTATGGTCGATTGTGAGTGTGGGTTGGGTAAATGGTCCTTGAAGTCTGTGGCGTCTGATCAAGATCTACACTGTTTGCAAGTGTCCCAGCATATGAGCCGGTCATCATTACGAAAGCATGCCTATTTAAATACAATATATATGTATAGTAAAACTTTTACCACCAAAACCTGAAAATTTTCAGATATAAAATTCTGATATTTTTTATATTTCTGCTTAAAACATCGATTGTGGCTATATAACAGTTATTACACTGCAGAAGAAGTTAGCATCACGAAAACACCCCTATATAAGTTTGACCCCCTTTAACCCCACTTTTATGTAATAAAACTAGGGTTTACAGGGGTATACATTATTTTTCTTATTTCTGCTCAAAAACATAGATTGTGGGTACTCGTTAGAACCGCCTCGCCGAGGCGGTTCTAACGAGTATCCACAATCTATATTTTGAGCAGAAGGATGGAAAATATCAGGATTTTAGCTGAAAAATGTCATTTTTTGGTGATAAAATTTTACCAATATTTTTGAATAGGCGTGTTTTCGTAATGTTTTGGCTCCAGCAGACAAGGCCGCTAACAATGTGGTCGTTGTTTGACGGCTCCACTATGTAAACACTCTTCAGCAAAAACTTGGTGGTACTAAGGCGTATGAACTACAGCCTTTGGCTGTGAGAGGGCTGTAATTGATGCCCACATTCGTCATTCAGCCACAGAGTAAAACGTATGTGTTACAGAAGGCCAAGACAAGCTTCCTACGTTATAGTGGTTACCTAAACTTCATAAAATACCATACAAAGCACGGTTTATTGCTCTTGTACTACGCACTGTTTTACTGCCATCAAACAAAACATGCGATTAAATATTGCGACAAAATCTTTGAAAGATCAGGTAGAAATCTGTTTTGGTCCATAAAAATTTTAATGAAGTTTTAAACAAACTGAGATGCAGACGTTTTCGTTGCTTCAAAATAGAAGTGAAGGCAATGGTCAGGAATCGATACAATTAACCCACAGCTCCCAGAAGTGAAGCCAAAGGGAAAGAAACACAAACATGAAATAACTAGACCCTAATGGAAACATCAATAGCGGAAAGCCAAAAGGACAGTTACTTTCCCACAAAATGGTCAACTGGCTATCCATAAACTACGCAAAGACTTTTCAAAATTTTATAGACGTCATTCCGAATTTTTTTCCAAAATTCAATGTTGGACTTAAATCTCTTCTGCAACAAGGTCTATCGGAACCCGTATTTTATGGTGACTTAGAATATAAATTCAGAAAAATATATAATTGCAATGACTTCAGCACCCAAGTTCGTAAAATCATTCTTCGATATAAAAAGATTGGGTACAACATGAATGTTATACGACAGACTGCATGCATGGTAGTTAACCCAAACATGGTTGACAACTTGTCAAGCCTCGGATTCTATGACGGTTCCAGCGTAAAGGCTTACTGAGAATTAGATAGAATTTGATTTTATATAATGTTCGTTGGTGCCTGATGCTCTGTCTCTGGTCGGGCCCATCGGAGTCTAAATGTTGGTTTTCTTTTGCTCCAGTATTTCAGTGGTTTCTTGCTGTCGAGTCCTAACCGTTGTTTCATCTCTGTGGTTGTTCGATTTTCGTGTTCTCGGATATGTTGCACCGATTCTTGCTGTCCAGTCCTCACTGTTGTTTCATCTCTGTGGTTGTTCGATTTTCGTGTTCTCGGATATGTTGCACCGATTAGTAAGGAGGCCTTCATATGGACTGAACAAACTATTTGTCTAAATCAGGGCGAGGGTTGCGGTCGCGTATAATCGATTAAAAGCCCCGCCCCTCAGTGGAATTCGTTTGACTGACCGTTCCAATGCGGTTCTTCTGTCGCGGTTTATTTTTGTTATGCTTAGTCTTTGAGTATGTGTATTGCTTATATGTTTTGTTATGGATAGCCAATTGGCCATTTTGTGGGAAAGTGACTGCCCTTTTGGCTTTCCGCTATTGGTGTTACCATTAGGGTCTACTTATTTCATATTTGTGTTTCTGTCCCTTTGGTGTCTCTGATGGATTCGTGATTATTGCCTTCATTTCTATTTTATCTGCAACAGAATATGATTAACTTAGCCACAGCAGGCAGCAGGTAGGCTCGTATCTGCAATACTGATGTCAGATTCTAGTGTGGAGCCGATGATGTACGCGTCAGGTATCTTCGCGTAAATGATGGGTTTGAAAACAGCGATCAGGATGCTTTCAACTACTTCCATGTCAGTTCACCGAAAAGACAAATAACCGATACATGATATGGAGAGAGTTTGACGGCAGAATTTGAAAATACTTCACCGACAAGCAATACATAGGACAGATCATGATCATAAAGGAAACAACGACGTTTTTATACACCCGTTTTAAACAGTTACGGTACTTGATAAAAAGTCTAAATTCAGTTCTGAGCAATTAGCTCAGGGAAGGACGGACATCCCGATTCTGAAGAATATGTAACGCAGACATTCAACAGCTCGCATAAAAGCTTGTCATCTGAAAAGACGTCGTCTGATAGAAAGAAGAAGAACAATGAAGAAAGAACGGTGTTAACTTCTCAACAGGCCTACTTCTTTGACAACTCAAGTAGTATTGGGGACGCTTCTATGTAAATGACGTCACAAGATGGTCGACAAGATGGCCGCCAAATATGAAAGTATGTCCCTCGATGACCTTTGTGAGGGGTGCTGCGTTTTGTGGGAACGTCCTAGACCGCGCGAAGGTAGCGTCACGTCCTAAAATAGAACATAAAGGTCATCTAGGGTCAGACTACATGTTAAACAAAGGTTTTAGCCATTTGCAGTCATTGTTTGACGGGGTAGCGCAGGGAAAATGTCTGTGTGACGGGGTAGCGCAGGGAAAGGTCGGGCGAAGTATTTACGATGGTATAAAAGGGAAGGGCTGCGTGTCTAAAAGACTTGACAGGACAAGACGGCACATTTTTGGAGCCCGCTTTACAAACGGCCACGCCTTTGCGGAATATCGGTGTTAAAGACAAAGCCGAAAAAAAGTACTGGTACGATGGTAATGATACCCGAAACGGATGTGAAGCGCTACACTTAATTGATGCAACCCGAAAACGGATGTGAAGCGCTGCTCTTAAACGACACCATGTTCTAGGACATGGCGCTACCTTCCCGTGGTCTAGGGCGTTTCCAGTAAACGCGGCACCCCTCACAAAGGTTATCGAGGGTCATACTGCCATATATGGCGGCCATCTTGTCGACCATCTTGTTACGTCATTTACATCAAAGTGTCCCAATACTAATAACAAAGAATGTCCATGATAATATCAATCGTAGAAAAAGTGAAATCCGACTGCAAGTGCTACTGAATTTTCAATATTTGTATAATGTTTTGACTTAGAATAGTATACAAATATTGAAAATTCAATAGCACTTGCAATCTATACGGGTATATCAAATATTATAATTACTGGTGATTTTAATTTTGATATATTAAACGAACGCACTGCAAGAAAGATTGAAACATTATGTACTCAGTATACCTTTTTCCAGGCCATAAGTCAACCCACTTATTTTACTGAACACTCAGCTACACTAATAGATATATTGTTAGTAAACAACAAAAAAATAACTTAATTCTCAGTGGAGTTTGTGACCCCTTTCTTAACCAAGAACTTAGATATCATTGCCCAATATATGGAATTTTTAAATTTTCCAAAACCAAAATCCACTCCTTTACTAGAAACATTTGGAAGTACGATCAAGGACAGTATGAAAGACTTCGAAAAAAAGCCGCCGCTATCGATTGGGACGCCCTGTGTGATAATGATATCAATATATATGCCGCGAATCTACACTCCACTATCGCAAACTTGGCTTCAGAGTGTATTCCTAATAAAACAGTAAAAATCAAACCAACTGAGCCGTCTTGGATCAATGCAAAAATAAAACAATGAATACGCAAACGTAAAAGAGCTTATCGAAAAGCAAAGCGAACTAACTCAGAATTACATTGGACAAAATTTAAAACTTTAAGGAACAAAACTGTTGCACTTATACGTGATGCCAAAAAAGGCTTTCCATGACAAAATAGCTTCAAAACTAACAAGTGGAGAACTTTCATCTACGGATTGGTGGACTGTTCTAAAAACATTTATATCGCCTCAGTCCAAAACGTTTATACCATCTTTTGAAAATAATGGTTCCATAAGTACTGGCGATAACGACAAAGCAAATATCTTAAATGATTTCTTCCAAAGCCAGAGCTGTTTAAATACCAATCACCAAGTCCTCCCCAACATATTACCCACTCCTGTCACAGCTGAGCTAGATACTATTGCATTTTCCCGCTTTGAAGTTGAGTCTATACTCAAAGCTCTCCCTATTGGCAAAGCCTCTGGTCCTAACAACCTGAGTAATCGTATTCTTCGAGAGCTTGCTCAGGAAGTTTCTTCTCCTTTTTTGTAATTTATTCAACCAGTCTATAAACGTGGGTATCGTTCCGTCGTCTTATAAAGAAGCAAATATTTGTCCAATACATAAATCAGGCGATAGATCTATACCTTCTAACTATCGACCTATATCACTACTTAACTCTGAAAATAAACTTTTCGAAAGACTCGTATTTAAATATCTATATGATCATTTGCGTGACAACAATTTGCTATCTTCTCTCCAGTCTGGGTTTATACCAGGAGATTTGACAGTGAACCAATTAGCATACCTTAATGATACTTTTTGTCAGGCCCAAGATTCCGGTAAAGAAGTTAGAGCTTTTTTGTGACGTCAGCAAAGCCTTTGACCGAGTTTGGCATGATGGACTGGTGCTTAAACTTAGGGCATCTGGCGTAGCTGGGAATGTGCTCGCTTGGTTTAACAGTTATCTGTCTAATAGGAAACAAAGGGTCATACTTCCGGTTGTTACTTCAGAGTGGGCATACATTCGAGCTTGTGTTCGCCAGGGGTCAGTTTTAGGACCGCTCCTATTCTTATTATTCATAAATGACATAGTAACAGACATCCAAACAAATATAAGACTTTTTGCGGACGACACTAGTCTCTACATTATGGTTGATTACCTTGTCACCGCTGCTAATTCTCTAAATGTAGATCTTGAAACAATCTCAAAGTGGGCTGAAACTTGGCTTGCATCATTAAATCTGACCAATAAAAATAAAAAATGAGTTCCTTTAAGAGCAATGAAAACATTCATAAGAAAGAAGATGGGTCATACTACGTAGTTTCGGCTAAAAAAGCCTCATTAGTGACCCTGTAATGATCTGGCAAAGAAAGCCAGAGGAAACATACTGCAATTTTGCGAATTTAGAATAGAAAGTATTCTCATTTACCGCAAATTAAACAAACTTAATCATCCACCTATCATAATGCAAAATCTTCAAATAACCGAAGTAGAGTTTTACAAGCATCTCGGGATCTATTTTTCAAACGATTGTATATGGCACCATCATATAAAATATATTTCAGAAAAAGCTTGGGGTAGAGTCAATGTAATGAGAAAGCTTAAATTCATATTAGACCGTAAGTCCTTAAAAACTATATAAGTTCCTTTACACGACCTTTACTGGAATATGGGGATGTAATATGGGACAATTGTTCTCAATACGAAAAACAAGAGTTAGAAAATATCCAACATGAAGCAGCCCGCATAGCTACTAGTACAGCTAATCTTATCTCTATTACTGCCCTGTACAAGGAAGTTGGATGGGAGTCACTTGAACAAAAACGACAAACACACAAACTGACTGTATTTTATAAAATGTTCTCGCATCTAACTCCCCTGTATTTAACTTCTCTTATTCCCCCATCTGTCAGCGACGTATCACGATATAATCTCCGCAATTCAGATCACTTACAGACTATTGATTCAAGAACAAATCTCTACTATAATTCTTTTCTACCCTCTACTGTAAGGACCTGGAATAACCTAACCACCGAAGTGAAACACTCACAAACAACAAATTCTTTTAAATACTATTTTAAGAAAGATAAAACAGAAGTCCCTAAATATTATTATTCCAAAAAAACTAGAAAAGTCCAAATTCTCCATACTCGATTAGGGACGAACTGTAGCTCACTGAACCTTGATCTCTTTTAAAAAGGAATTTCTGACTCACCAATGTGTATATGCGGCAGCATAGAGAACTCACAACACTTCTTTTTCCACTGTCCCCTCTACCAGCAGCATCGGAATTTACTCCTAAATTCGATTTCCACCTATCATAATCCTACTCTTGATCTTCTTTTATATGGAGATTCCTCTTTGTCATATGATACAAACGCGCTAATTTTCGATAAAAATTATCGGTTCATTTTAAACACCAAACGCTTTGCATGAGATGTTATTACTACCGTTAGGGTCATGCGATTGTTATATCACAATTATTCGGTTGCCAAATGATTCTGTATTCCATGTCGAGTGTCAGGCCCCGACCTCCACCCCCAACCCACCACAAACCCCCGCCCCAAACCCCATTTCTGTTGTCCTTTGATTATTGTTTCTTATCCCTCTTTTTTAACTTCAAACCCTCTCACAAAACTGCTTTATACAAAATTAATTCTATTAAGTATCATAACTTATACCAATATCCCCCACCCCTTTTTTTCTTCACCCTATTATGATTATCCAATAGCCATTATGGTTTGTTCTGTAATTGTTAATATCACTACATAATTTCACTTGTTTCAATATACTTCGTTTGTAACTCGTCATTATGTTTACATGTCAGTTGTTACTGGGAGAAGAACTATATAAGTACTTGTGTTTTCGGTCTAATCCCAAATTGCATAATAATTTGTCACATGTTGTAATGATGTTATTGCTTTAGTAATAAAATATGTTTAAACCAAATTCGAGACAAAGTTGCTAAAAAGTTTGCAGCAAGTTAGAAAGTTTTGCAAAAGAGTATAACAGGAGTGACACGACTCAATAAAACTCAGTTTATTATTTGATGTCCATGGGGAGATATCAGTGCCATAAATGTTTTCTAGAGTTTGCAAGACCATATAGTTTGTAAAAACGAAGAAAGTGCATCGTCTTCAAGCTCACACAATAATTTTGGAAAAGGAGAAGATATATTTGGAAACTATGACTATACCAATATGATTCTGAAGAAAACACAGAAGATGATGATAGTGCTGACGAAGATGAAATACCCAAAAGAAGAAAATGAAATCAAAGTACAGGCCATGTGATCTAATGAATAAGAAAAACAATGAAAACTTACAAGATATGAGACTATAGAAGAAAGTTTGGCAGAACATACTTATATCGACATAGAATATGCTGAAAACTTGGCACATGAGGAACTCAAATCAAGATATACATAAGAGCGTGTATGCTTCTACAGAACATTTATTGTACGTGCAGTGTGTGTGTGTGAATTCGGGTTTAACGTCGCTTTCAACAATTTTTCAGTCATATCACGACGGTGTCTGGTTGCGACAGGGAGCTCAATGCTCACTTTTATAGTGCTGCCTCACTGAAGTATCATGTCCCAGACACATTACATGATACCACACCCAGTCACATTATCCTGACACTGGATCGACCAGTCCTAGCTCTACCCCGTAAATCTGAGTGCCAAGCGAGGAGCAGCTAGTACCATTCTTAACGACTTTGGTATGTCGCGGCCCGGGATCGAACCCGTGACCTCCCGTTCCCCGGAGCGGACACTCTACCAACTGAGCTATCGGGTACGTGCAGAAGCACTGAAGAAAGATAAAGAGCACAAGAAAATCTTTCACACGGCAAAATGACTGAAGGATTAGAAAGATTGCCATGAAGACGAATCCATGATCAGTGCTTTCAATAAACGCAGATCCCTCTTTGAGAAGATACTGGAATATGATCCACCTGCCTGTGACATATCATAAGACATTATTAAAACCAACTTCACAACTAAACTAAAAACATCATTCTTAAAAGCAGCTCTGTCTCAGGTCGGGCCCATTGAAGTCTAACTGTTGGTTTTCTTTTGCTCCAGCATTTCAGTGGTTTCTTACTGTCGAGTCCTCACCGTTGTATCATCTCTGTGGTTATTTAATTATTTGTGTTCACGGATTTGTTGCACTGATGAGATAGGAGGCCTTCATACGCACTGAACAAATTATTTGTCTAAATCGCGACGGAAGTTAGGGCGAGGATTGTGGCCACGAAAAATCGATTTAAGCTCCCCAGTGGAATTCGTTTCCGCTGACCGTTCCAAGGCGGTTCTTATGTCGCGGTTTATTTTGTTATGGTTTGTCTTTTGGCGTTTGTGTCGCTTATATTATTTTATTTTGGATAGCCTATTGGCCATTTTGTGGAAAAGTAACTGTCGTTTTGGCTTTCCGCTATTGATGTTTCCATTAGGGTCTGTTGTTTCATGTTTGTGTTTCTTTCCCTTTGGTGTCCCTGATGGGAGCTGCTTTGGTTTGATTGAATCGATTCCTGATCATTGTCTCCACTTCTATTTTGCTACAATAAGTGTTATAAAATGACGTCAAATTGTAAATGAGGACAGAGGGCCAGCCCTAATCCTTTGTTCATCGGATTTTCGTTAGAATTGAGGCGGTTCTAACAAATATTCAGAACCTGTGTTTTGGAACAGAAATAATGAAACTAGTGAATACTAGTGTATACTTCTTTTTATTCTAAATTTAGCTACGCATCCAACTGAGGTAATGGCCGACTCAGTGTAAGAAGATAGATAGATACACCCCTGTGCTATGTGTATTTGATCTTAGTTGTGTTTTAGATCTCAGTTTTTAGGTTAATACTATAAAAATAGAAGTGAAGGCAATGATCAGGAATCGATACAATTAACCCACAGCTCCCAGGGAAAGAAACACAAGCATGAAACATCAGACCCCAATGGAAACATCAATAGTGGAAAGCCAAAAGGACAACTACTTTCCCACAAAATGGCCAACTGGCTATCCAAAACAAAATAATGTAAGCGATACAAACACTCAAAGACAAACCATAACAAAAATAAACCGCGACAGAAGAACTACCTTGGAACGGTCAGTGAAACGCAAGGCTGTATACGCACCCCTAGTACCGGCTTCCAGGTGTATAAAGTTCCCTCTCTGTGAAATTGTGGCGAACCGGCAAACCACACGGAACAAAGCTGTAAAAATGCGCCCAAATGTGTTAACTGTGGTGAAAGACACAGCACAAACTCTAAAGAATGCCACGTTTGGCGCAAAGAAAAGGAAATTCTAACAGTAAAATACATAAGAAACATTACGTTTCCAGAAGCGCGGATAATAGTTTGACGTTTGACGTTTGACGTAGAGAGGGCTTATTGTTTCGCTGGTTAACACATTTAGTACCGGGAACGCCAAAACGGTCACCCTGGCAAACAGTGCAGGCATCAGACCTACACTGTTTGCAAAATTTTCAGCCAATTTCCAAATAGTTTGTAAAGAAAACACAAACTGACGCCCCTAAATTTTGAAATGGACTCCTACTATATATAAGCTGGAAGATTCCATTTGGTACAAAAAGGGTTAAGCGTTTGTTGTTATATTCGTTCCCTCTTCCACCTGGTGCCGAGGGTAAGCTTGTCTTGTGATTGTAACTCTCCCTGGACTTTTCTTTTAACCCTTAATCCGCTGCATAAATTAATTTAGCCACACCATTTACATTTCAACCAACCAAATGCTTGATGAAATATGTTAAATCAAATTTGTAAACTGTTTGTAAAGGTATGGGTTGTAAATTAACAGCGGGAAAATGGCTAACTTTTTCCAACAAAATGTTAAACCATATATCCAAAATAAAAAGATATATAAAAAAGACATCTTTATGCACATTACAGCTCATAATCTTTAGTTTGTGAGATAATCTGGGCAGAAATTTATAGCCCCCAACCACCACCACCACTCCAGTCTTATTCAGCCTTAGCTTTTACAACTGTTGATAGAGGGTACAGAGACTACCTCGGTCGCTTGATTAATAACCGCCCAACTTAAAGTGGACTTCCTCAATTATTTCCCGTGTAGCCAAGCGCAGCAGAAAGAAAAAAGCAAACAATCCTTTTAGAAAAAATTAACACAATTTATTAACAAACAATTTTCACTTATTGTTATAGTAGTCGCAGATAAGATTGACTAGGCGGAGCTACCGTTTGTACCTACCGTTGGAATGTTCTATTAACAAAACGGTAAACCAAGTCACCCAGTTGTGTGAATTCAACTGTAACATGAACAAAGCTGTGGCGTGTATGGCAATTTGGTCCGCTTGCGGAAAGCATGCGAAAGGCACTCTACCGAATCTTCTGGTGACTCAGCGAATTTGACATATATTGACAACACCTGAATAGCTCCGCCTAGTCAATTTTATCCGCGACTATTATATTACTGCAATGAAGAAAGAAAGAAACAAATACTTAGCTCTGTTATAAAATATACCTGAAATTATTTTTGTCTGATCCCACTAAGTCCTAAATGAATAATAACCCACAAGTAATCCAACACAGAATTTAGAATGAAAAAAAAATCTTAAAAAGTAGAAGTAAAACAAAGATCAGGAATCGATACAATTAACTTACTCCATCCATCAAAGACACCAAAGGGAAAGAAATACAAACATTAAGCGACCAGACCATAATGGAAACCTAAACAAAGGAGGGCCATAAGGACAGTTACTTTCCCACAAAATGGCCAAATGGCCATCCAAAATTAAAAGACACAAGTGATATACACAGTAAGTAACAAACAACAACATAAATAAATCGCCACAGAAGAACCGCCTTGGAACGGTCAGTGGAAAGATTTCCACTGGGGTGCTTAAATCGATTTTACGTGGCCACAATCCTCGCCCTTACTTCCGCCGCGATTTAGACAAATAATTTGTTCAGTCCGCATGAAGGCCTCCTAATACTCAAAACTGAACTAAAGGTAACTTTGCTCTCTTTAACACAGTCTTCGAAACTTCTGAAAGACCGTAGAAGTAAAAAAAAAAACTCATATGCTAAAATAATGTGATCTGGAACCTTCTGGATTATTTGAGCCCCGCCAAGCGAATTTGTGTCTTCGAGCATTCCGTCATGACAAATTTTAACTGCGCATGCCCAGCCATTCAGAGGGGCCAGGGATATGGCTTTCTGTATGAAGGTTCCTCTTGATTTACTGCTTGTATGAGCGAGCAGCGAAGGTTCTGGTGAGACTGCGCGGATGCGCAGGCTCGCCTGAACCATCGCTGCTCGCATAGGCGTTAAGTACCAAAATCGCTTGACGGGGCCCATTTATGAATGCCCTTTCTTGTAAACAGGTTATTTATCAACTGTTATTCTTTGGCTAAAAAATTCTAGAAAAAAAATCTTTCTTAAAATAAATTAGTGAACAAATCCACTGGGTGTAATATGAGGATAATAAAATAAATTTTGTACATAACACCTGGATTGATTCTTAAACATATAACCTTAGAATGCCTTCTGGATTGAACAATTTGTGGTTGGGGGAAAGCCTATCTTTGTCAAGTTTATCACGGTCTTCTAATATTTTGTATTTTCTGATGTTACAATAAGGTCAGCTCGGAATCTTCTGTATTGCTGATCTGTTCTTGTATTGTTATGAAAGAGACTTCATTTTGTCGCTTTCCATTGATAACCAATCTGAAATTATTGAAGCTTTTAGCTCTACTTCTAGATATTTAGATGATTTATTAAATATTGATAATACCTATTTTGATGGTTTGATCAGTCAGATTTACCCCCTAGAACTTCAGTTAAATAAAGCAAATTCTTCTGATACCGAGGCCCCGTTTTTGGATTTACATCTATCTATTGTAGATGGATTTGTTTCGTGCAAAATTTATGATAAACGCGATGACTTTGATTTTGAGATTGTAAATTTTCCTTTTTTGGATGGTGATGTTCCTCGTGCGCCATCCTATGGCGTTTATATTTCGCAATTAATTCGATTTGCTAGAGTGTGTAGTCATGTAACTGACTTCAACACTCGTAATAAATTATTAACGGCTAAATTTCTTAATCAGGGTTATCGGTACCATAAACTACGCAAAGCCTTTTCAAAATTTTATAGACGTCATTCTGATTTAATTTCAAAATTCAATATTGGACTTAAATCTCTTCTGCAACAAGGTCTATCGGAACCCGAATTTTATGGTGACTTAGTATATAAATTCAGAAAAATATATAACCGCAATGACTTCAGCACCCAATTTCGTAAAATCATTCTTCGATATAAAAAGATCGGGTACAACATGGATATTATACGACAGACTGCATGCATGGTAGTTAACCCAATCACGGTTGGCAACTTTGCTTCCCTCTTTAATTGCACGCCGGTGGGTCAGGCCTCAGATTCTATGACGGCTCCAACGTAAAGGCTTATTGAAAATTAAAGAAATAATGTTGGTTGGTGCCTGATGCTCTGTCTCTGGTCGGGCTCATCGGAGTCTAACTGTTGGTTTTCTTTTGCTCCAGCATTTCAGTGGTTTCTTGCTGTCGAGTCCTCACCGTTGTCTCACCTCTGTGGTTCTTTGATTTCTGTGTTCACGGAGATGTTGCACTGATGAGTTAGGAGGCCTTCATGCGGACTGAACAAATTATTTGTCTAAATCGCGACGGAAGTAAGGGCGAGGATTGTGGCCACGTAAAATCGATTTAAGCCCCCCAGTGGAAATCTTCCACTGACCGTTCCAAGGCGGCTCTTCTGTGGCGATTTATTTATGTTGTTGTTTGTTACTTACTGTGTGTATCACTTGTGTCTTTTAATTTTGGATGGCCATATGGCCATTTTGTGGGAAAGTAACTGTCCATATGGCCTTCCTTTGTTTAGGTTTCCATTATGGTCTGGTCGCTTAATGTTTGTATTTCTTTCCCTTTGGTGTCTTTTATGGATGGAGTAAGTTAATTGTATCAATTCCTGATCTTTGTTTTACTTCTACTTGGTAACAAGATTCTTCATATTGAGTACGCTCAGTGCAACTGAGATATGTAATGTTTTGAATCATTCTAGTTGCTCTTCTTTGTACACTCCATTTGTACATTTCCATTTTCCCGTTCATCCTTTTTATATCATGATTGCTGCGTAGGCTTAATACTTCTTCAAATCTGCAGTGCTTCTATGTCCTCTCTTGGGAATAAGAAAACACGAAATGACGTCCAACATTTTTTAGTACTAAGCAATTCATAAATCTACCACCTGCATGTGGCATCTGTTGCTGAAATTTTACAGCACATTTGCTGAATTAATTTACCAATCGTGTAATAAAGAATCTTTCTTCCCCCCGAACCATTAGGGATTGGAATGCCCTTCCCGATTCGATTATTTCGACTGCTGAAGGTGCTGCAGATTGTAGAGGTAAGTTACCTCTTTGGTTAGAGCTAGGGACTAACTTCCCATAACACAGGTCCTGGTGTATGAATGTCATTTGACGTGTCACCAGTAACAATTCTGATTCTTATTCGTGTCGCAGTATATACTGACCCATATTAAACAAAGTAGGTTCGTGATTGTGTTTTACCTAGCCTCAATATTCAACATGGCGGCGGTTCCACCGATCAATCAAGTGAGGTTCCACATGTCGATATTTGGCACTATTTAAACAGTGTTTCCAACTTAAATTATCATAATATCGACGTAAAAAATGTTGTCTTAACGACTGAGTCCAATTTTTTTTCTCAGTTGGATTTTTTTGTCAATAAAAGGCGCACTAAACTTGGACGGTCCTTGACAGGTCTTGATATCAAAGTGGGTGGGGTATCAGAATCAGAATTGCAGGTGGTGCGTTTGGAGTGTGCTTGGGCGTCGGCCTTTTGTGGCCACTGCCGATATCAAGCCCAGGACCTAAGGTGTCCGGGGCAAGTGGATTAACCACTGAGTTATCACGCTCCTTTAATCATCGGTCGGGGCACTAGACTGGATTTTTTTTTTTTTTTCTCCTACTACAGTGGTGCCTGGTGCCGGGATGATTATTGCTGCAGCCCATTGATGGACCAGATTAAGCGGAGTCAAGAGGATCTAAAAATATGACATGTTTAAATGAGTCTCTCTTAAACATTAAAATATTGGTTTCTTTGTAGGATAGAGGAATGAAGTAGCACGCCATAATAAATCGCCTTATTTGGAGTGCATAACTGACCGGTCTGGCTGGCCCGAACCCTTTGGCCTGGTGTTTGACTCGCTTGCTTTTTGCCCCAGGGTCGTCAGCTCGGTCCCCGGTCGGGGCACTTGGTGTTTTTCTTTACAATTATTCTCCTCAGTTTGCAGTGGTGCCGGGATGGTTACTAATGAAGCCCAGGAGAGGTGCAGATGCAGCAGAGTCAAATGAAGCTGGAAATGTGATATGATTACATGAGTATCCCCTGAACATTTGAAAATAATAATAATGATAATAATAATAATTGTCTCTTTGTAGGATGGAGTGCAACAATAAAAATGTATTTAGAGTGCATGATTAATGGTCTCATCTATATCTTAACCCTGTTGATTGCTGTTTATGTCTGATTTTCATCATGTTGGGTGAAAGAGGGAGGGAAAAAAAAAAAAAAAAAAAAAAATAATAATCCTCTATACTATGAGTTATTACGCAGACACTACTTGTGAAAGATTATACTTGTGAGTTATCTCGGCCAGTAGAAGGCTTTGAAATGAAATGAAATTACTGGTGACACGTCAAATGACATTCATACACCAGGACCTGTGATATGGGAAGTTAGTCCCTAGCTCTAACCAAAGATGTAAACTTAGCTACACAATCCTCAGCACCTTCAGCCGTCAAAATAATAGAAACGGGAAGGGCATTCCAATCTCTAATGGTTCGGGGGAAAAACGATTCTTTATAAATATCCGTTCTTGCAGTAAGGGTCTGAAACGTCATTGAATGGTGTTTTCTACAATGCCTAGCTGGGGGAACAAGGTCATCTGTTGGAATGCTGGCAGCACCCTTTAGACCTTTGTATAAGAGTATGAGCCTACTGTCTCTTCTCCTTTTCTTTAGAGACTCCCATCTTAATTTTCCTAGAATTCCAGTCATGCTCCCAGTTTCAAAGCAATAATTTCCAGTTACAAATCTAGCAGCTCTATTCTGAACTTTTCAATTTCTTCATTTAGGACCACTCCGCTTGGGTCCCAGATGCAACTACCATATTATTCCAAGAGTGGGCGAACAAGTCCCCTGTATGCTGTTTCTTTCACATCCTGCGGACACTGATGAAGATTTCGCCTCAGGAAACCAAGTGTTCTATTCGCCTTTGTACACATATTGCTAATGTGTGTATTCCATCTCAAATCGTGAGTGATTGTCACACCAAGGTATTTAATGGAATTCACATTTTCGAGGACCGTTCCCTCTAAGGTATAAGAAGCCTCAACTTTATTAGATCTCTTCCTTGTTATCTGCATAATATTGCATTTAACTGGTTGAAATCTCATGCCCCATTTTCTGGCCCAACATCCTAATCTATCTATGTCAGCCTGAAGTTTCAGTGAGTCATCTGTATCTCTAATTTCCCGGTAACAAACACAGTCATCTGCGAACAGTCTTATTTCTGAGTCAATATCAGTGGAAATATCATTGATGTACAGGGAGAACAATAGAGGACCAAGAACGGTCCCTTGTGGGACTCCAGACAAAACTGGCGCCCATACTGAAGATTCACCATTAACAACAACACGCTGTTTTCTGTAGCAAAGGAAGGAATCTATCCATTTAAGAGTCTTCCCACCAATTCCATAACCAAATAATTTGGATTTAAGTAGTTCATGAGGAGGGGTGTCAAAAGCCTTCTCAAAGTCCAGAATAAATGTGTCCACCTGCCCCCCTTTGTCCAGGATTTTTGCCCAATCATTAATAACCGTGCTCAACTGAGTTTCGCAACTATGCCTTTTCCTATCAAACCGTATATACGGTTTCTCTTTTTTTCTCCTATAATTGCTACTCGCTCATATCTGAGCATTACGAGCAGGATTTCCTGGATGGTAACCAGTACTTTTTTTAAGCAATGTGGATGAAGTGCCTTGCTCAAGGGCACAACACTTGTCAGCATGAGGATCGAACCCGTAAAATCACAATCACGATGCGCTACCACTGAACCTAAGCTCTCCATCCATTACATACACACCTGGTTTGCAACCCTCTGCAAGAATGCAGCTCAAGCATAATGTTTCATTAACATGTTTTCAGGACTAGTGTCTAGTTAGATAGTGCTGTCTGTCTATCTATCTATCTGGTATCAGGACAACTCGGCACATAGCAAACTCGGCACATAGCCAACTCGGCCCCTACAAACTCGGCACATAGCAAACTCGGCCCACAATATATAGTTATAATGCTTATTAAGCTGTACATTAATACTTTATTTGCCTGTTTTATTATTATTATTTTATATTAATTATATATATGCTTATTAAATAAAAAAAAAAATGCTAGTTAATTTTTTTGCATTAAAAAAAAAAAAACATCTATATCAATAAGCTCTGGATATGACTACGGTTCGGACGAGTACCCACAACTAGGGCTGGCTAATAGGAGCTGAAAAGATAATCGATTATCAGTCCTGTCATTGCGATCGATAATTGATTAGTAATCGCTAAGATTTTTGTCATTATTTTACCTGTCTGGCTTTCTGTCTGAGCATGACTCTTACCATATGTTCCACTTTACCATATGTATATTTGAACAGACAGGCCTGAGTAAACAGTGTAGACCCATATGAGACGCCGCATAATGCGGTGTCTCATCAGGGTCTGCACTGTTTGCCACTCATCCAGCTATTTTAGGCATAACTTTGGGAGTAAATTGTACCTATCAAGTAATCGATTAAAAGCAAATCAGAAATGATAATCATTTTTGTGGAATTTATCGATCGCTTAATCGATTATACGATTAATCGTGGGGCCTTACCCACAACCTATGTCTTTTTTTTTTTTTTTTTTTTGGAAGATTTATTCGCTGGTAAATTTAAGAAACAACTGAAATAGTTGACATTTTATTGAAATTTTTTTTTTAATAAAGATCTACTCCATTAAATATTGATGTTTGGTCCCTATTTAGTTGGTCCCTATTTCACAGGTAACTTTAATTTGATTGTTTCTTTGGTTATGTAATTATCATTACCAAGTGAACAATAGATAATTGACCCAAACAGCTAATTATGTGCCGAGTTTGTCATGTGCCGAGTTTGCTATGTGCCAAGTTGTCCCACAACCATCTATCTCTATCTTCATATACTGAGCTGGTCATACTTGGCCATTACCTCAGTTGGGTGGACATTACCTCAGTTGGGAATCGTAGTGAAATGGATTAGTGCACTTGCCTCTGATGCTTTTTTTTCTTTTTATTTTTTCTCCTATTACTGCTACTCGCATACATCTGAGCATTACGACTCCGAGTATGATGATGTACAGGGAAAAGTTTTACAGCCGCCACATGGCACAACACCAGCTGCAGTGAAGATAATTAAGTTCTGAATAGATAGATTCTTTGGAAGAAAAGAAAACACCAAATGAACATTCTGAAGTTACATGTAGATCCTTTGGAAGCAAAGAATACACTAAATGAACGAAAATACATGTAGCAGACTCAGTTTTATAGAGTCTGTTCATGACCATTACTGAAATGTGCAACTCCGGCCACGCCCTCTAGCGCCAGCTTAAGCAGAACTCAAAATTTTCAAAATGATTTAAAATGAACACAATGATCCCAAAGGACCAAAAAAATTAATCTGCACTATGATGATGTTTGGGATGATGTAAGTCACTCGATTGTTAGTGTATTCAACTCTAACACAAACAATCTTTGGCTTATATGGCCATTTGATCCACTTTCAAAAAGCATGTGCTATCGATCCTCATGATAGACAAGCCTGGAGATCTGGTGTAAGATCTGCCATGCGTGCAGCAAGCCAGCTGTCTGGAAGGGGTCCCACTTATGTGGACGTTGCCCCTGTACCTGCACGTTAATAAAAGATCCATTGATGATGATGATGTGAAAGGCTTCCATTGAATCTACTTGTAGACTCAGCAAATCTGACATACCGTATTCGCCCTAATTACCGCACATTCTCCTATAAGCGCACACCAAAGCAATTTTTGAAAAGGAAATGCATAAGCGCACACTTTACAGGAACCTCCCCCTGGAAGCTCTCAAGTGAATCAATAAAAAACTTACCGTTGTTTCTTCAACAGTGAAGGCAATGCTTTAGTATCCTTTTCCGCCCCATTATATATCAGTATGCATCATCTCAGAAGCTACTGTTTTCACATCGAGTGTGCGCTAATTAGGTAGATTTTTCACTTTGATTTTTTGACACGATTTTGAAAAAACTAAAATACGGTATATACACAACACTTGAATAGCACCACCCTGTCAATTTCTGCATCTACTATACTTAGACAGATAGACTTGAGCAACCTTTGTAAACCCAGATGAGATGCTATAGAACACATAGACACAACATCAGGAGGGAAATTGTACTTGTTCAAATTTTAGATTAAGTATGAAAAGAGTTGAGGTGTGAGAATATTTAGGGTAATATAACTAAATATTGTGTATTCTGATACTGTATTGCAGATTGTTGGCAGTCATGGTCCAGTGTATGATGCTTATTTCAGACAGGTGAGTCAAACAGATTAACCCATAGCATGAGGGAAACCCCTAAAGGGGTACCTTGGCAAACAGTGGAGGCCCAGATCAGACGCCGCAGAACGCGGCATCTGATCAGGGCCTGCACTATTTGCTTACAGAATTTTCCGTCAAAAATTGAATAAAAATAATAACAATTTGATCTCTATCAAGCTTGTTGACCCATTGTATGCGGGAAAACCCTAAAGGGGTACCTTGGCAAACAGTGGAGGCCCAGATCAGACGCCGCAGAACGCGGCATCTGATCAGGGCCTGCACTGTTTGCTTACAGAATTTTCAGTCAAAAATCGAATAAAAATAATAACAATTTGACCTCTATCGAGCTTGTTAACCCTTTGTATGTGGGAAAACCCTAAAGGGGTACCTTGGCAAACAGTGCAGGATCAGGTCCTGCACTATTTACCAACAGAACCTTCCGTCAAAAATAGAATAAAAATGAAAAAATAGGCCTGGCACACCATATATGACAAATGGACTTGTCCAACATACTCGTACATGTGTGTATAGCAATGGAAGAGTCCACTAGCATAAAATGGGTTAATGTGAAGAAGTGCCCTCCCAAGATCCTTTTCTATCCATTACAATAACACACCCATGTCACATAGTTCATTCATTAGAAGGGCCTTCGTGGCCTAGTGGTTAAGAGCGCTGACTCTTGGTCATTAGGTCTCTCACCGCTGTGGTTCCAGCCTCGCTCGGGTCATATGTGAGACGTCAAGTTCTGCAATGGAAGGTCAGGTGGTTTTTCTCCAGGTCCTCCCGTTTTCGCCCACCTCTGATTAACAATATGAGTGAAATAATCTTGAAAGGGCCTTAAAGCCAAAATCAAAAAAAAAAAAAAAAAAATTGTGCATTCTTTCATATCTTCAAAACTTATTAACCCTTGACCTGCTCTATATTTCAATATGCCACACCCACTACTTATTATCAACCAATCAGATTTCTTGATGCAAATCATTGCAACAAATTCATAAACTGAATGACAAACAGCCATCTGATCTGGATCTGCATTGTTTGAAAGATCAGACATATCTAGGCTGAGCAGGACAAGGGTTAAAATTTTCTAATAGTCATAGTTTTCTAACATAGGTTGTTGGTGCTTGTTAGAACCACCTCTTAGAGGCACTTCTCATCAGTAGCCACGACCTGTTTTTGATAGAAGTTAGAAAACTGATGTATATATATACCTCTGTAAATCACAAATTTCTCTGTATAAAGTGGGGTTTACATGACAAAGACTATTAACATGATGCATAAACACATACAGGGTTTTCCATTGGTCTAAAATTTCAAGAGTCTTTGCATTCATCAGTATTTTTAACTGATCAAATTCTTCACGGGTCAGCATCACCAGTAAACTTTTGTCCCCATCAACACTGTATAGGTCATTTTGATGACATTGCTTCCAATTTTTTTGGACTTTAACCCGGCATTGAGATGACATCTCAATCCCTGCCGCCCAATGAAACCAATAGGGTTTATAAGCATGGACGGGCCGACTCGCATTGCATTGCCTGGGCAGGCTTAGATCCTCTAAGCAGTTTACCAGTACTCGTGTGCGGGTCGGTTTCAGCTCTGCCTGGAAGCATCATGCAGCCCATCTATTTCTTCAAGCCCCGATGGGCTGGGGCAATACCAGTAAACTTTACCGATTGAAATACTAACAACCAGTCAATATTTCAATCACAGAATTAACAAAGCATCATATATATTTTTTTTAATTCATACACACCCGCCAAAAGTCTGTTTGAACCCGCACAACCCCCGCAGTCTAGTCCTTTGGGACCGCCGTGTTTTCTCTCATGACCCCATGCTATGCCCACTGCCAGCCATCACAGTGTCACGGCGTACACACAGTGGATCCGCCTCATCTGTCTAATTTACCTGTGAGAAAGCTGAAGACAGCTAACGTGGACAGTAAATTTTGTGCCTGTATAATGCCACGGAAACACCACGATTACCCTGCGATTCCCCAGTCTCAACAACATAGGGTTATTTATGGAGAAATAAGGAAAACTATCCTTCAGTTGTCACAAAATACACCACATCGGCGTCATCCTCATTATTATATGGTTCGTTATAACCCGTTTTTTGATATAAAAGGGATTTAAGATGGATCCCAAAAATGTATAGATTATATAGAATAATGACAATAAATGGTCATTTTTCTATATAATCTATACATTTTTTGTTTGGATGTAATGCAGTTGTTTAACTAAGACGGTTCCTGCTTTGGACCCCATTTATTGTGTTATAAAGTGGTTATTGTGGTCTTAATGGTACCTTGTCTGTTGCTGTATTTGGTCAGTGAGGGGGTTATAATGAGCACCCACAATCTGTACTTGAAGCATTTCTAAATAAGCCAGTGCACGACAAAACCTACATTAAGACCTGTAATACCAGCAAAGTTTCAGATCAGCAGGCATATCCACTCAAAATGTACAGCAAGAGTTTCCGCTTTTCTCTGTTTGGATAGTTCAGAAATTGTAGAAGGCTCATGCGAGCAGCAAAGACTCCGATTAGACTGCACAGATGCGCAGGCTGATCTGAGTCTTCACTTGTCGCACAAGTCTTATTGTAGATTTTGTCATACGCTTGCTAAAAAAAAAACAACTATAACATTGTTTTAAAAGAATAAATGACATTGCAACAACCATAAATAGTCAGAAAAAAGTCCCAGAAAATTGGAAGCATCATCTCCAAAATTACCTAAATGGTGTTACAAGGGACGTTAAACCTCAATTCAAAGAAACAGAACAACCCTAAAAAAGAAACCATTACACTACATGGATGTGTTATCCTAAAGATTGATTATCAGACAGAGTGGGGAGGAGAGGATTTATTGGGACATAGAGATACAGAGGACCCTACCAGGGCCTGACAAATCAAAATTTCAACTACTTGCCCGGCAGTTCAGAGCATCTTAAAAATAGCTTGGAATTACAATATTCCTTATAGATTCTTTAAATTTTTCTGGGCGAGTAAAATAAAAAATCACTTGCCCAGCCAAAATTTGAACTTGTCCGTGCAGCTGGGCAATGGATTTGTCAGGCCCTGCCTCCCTATAACGACAGTATGGTCCCCAACAATTTGTCGCTGTAGCAAATTTGCAACTGTAAAGAATCCCAATTAGGAGTAGTATAATACGTAATAAAGAATGTTTTACCATAACCCATTTGCTGTGGGTTCGAACCTCGCTTGGGTCACTTGTGAGATGCCAAGTTGTGCAATGGAAGGTCAGGTGGTTTTTCTCCAGGTACTCTCGTTTTCACCAACCTCTGATTAACAATCGGCTTCATATGAGTGAAATAATCTTGAATTGGCCGTAACCCCCACCCCACCCCACCCCACCCCACCCCACCCACCCCCCAAAAAAAAAACACAAAAAAAAAACCTTAACCCATTTTGTACCGGAAACCCCAAAATAGGTACCCTGGCAAACTGTGCTGGCCCAGGTCGGACGTCACATTTGGCGGCGTCTGACCAGGGCCTACATCCTTTGCAAAATGTTCAGCCAATTTCCAAATACATTTTAAAAAAAATACAACCTGACACCCCTAAATTTTGAATTGGACTCCTGCTGTATATGAGGGGGAAGAATCAATTTGGTACAAAGGGGGTCAATTACTCCCAAGAAACAAATGTTATGGACATTGTGCTTAGAGTATTAACCCTTATCTTGCTGTTCAAGACAACCCCTATCTTTGCAAACAGTGTAGATCCAGATCAGATGGCTTCTGAAGAAGCCATCTGATCAGGATCTACTCTATTTGGCATTCAATTTACGAATTTGTAGCAATAAATTACATCAAGTAATTTGATTGGTTGATAAACAGAAATGGGTGTGGCTTAAATGAATATTCAGCAAGATAAGGGTTAAATAATTATAATATTCTTGAAAATCTTCATTAATCATCTCATTCTTAGCTAAGGATTTGTTCCATTGAAACTGTCATTATAACAAGTTGTGTTGTTATATCAAATGTTGATATAAAGAGGATTGACTGTACAACCTTTGTTTGTTTGGCCGGACAGGTGTTTCTTCCGGTTAAAAATTTTAAGGGGACGTTGGAACAAAACATAGAAAATATTTTTGACAAGGCAAAACTAGTTCTAGGAAAATATAGCGTTAGCCTTGTTTTGAGTCATCAAAGTATTTCTCTCTGTCCAAACGTAAGTTTTTAGGAACTTTTGAACAAAGAACAGTAAAATTCCACTATTAATTAAGACTTAATCTGCTTTTTAAAGCTTATTGAGACGGTTTCAGTTATTCTTTCTTTGTGTTTTCTACACCCAGTGGGGCTGGATGAAATAGATGGGCTGCATGATGCTTCCACGCAGAGCTGAAACCGACCCGCACACGAGTAATGGTAAACCACTTAGAGGATTTAAGCCTGCCCAGGCAAAGCGGTGCGAGTCGGACCGTCCATGCTTATAAACCATATTGGTTTCATTGGTCAGCATTGCTTGACGTGTCATTTCATCTCAATGTCAGGTAAAAGTCCCACAAAATTGGAACCAACTTCTCCAAAATGACCTTTACAGTGTTGACAGGGACGTTACACCTCAAATCAAACAAACAAACACCCAGTGTCTCCTAGTGACAGACTACCTTTAGCACTGTTCAAAAGTGGTCTTTATGACCACTTTTGAACAGTCCCAAAGGTGGTCTAAATATAAAAATTTACTGTACTTTTAAACTGGCTTGTTTTCAGGTCAGCAAAAACACTGCTCGTCTTTGTTGAGACCAAAAATAAAAATGTGAAAATACATTTTAGCCCCCTATTTGTCAATCAACAGTGCATGTGCTTTTAATTTTCTCACCTTCAGGCTGATCCAAATGGCACTGGAAGTGTTGGAGCTTTGGATGCTGCCACATTTATGAAGAAATCAGGACTGAAAGACCAGGTTTTATCACAGGTAAGTTCAGAGTTAATGAGGTAAACACGGAAAAAAACATTCACTAGCCCTCCAAAAAATTGGCACTAGGACTGACATCTACCAATTCAGATTCATCCCCAGGAAATCTCAGATTGGAATGAGCTCCCCTCTTCTCTCTTGATGTCTGCAGAAGGTGCAGGCGACTCCATCTCTAGATTCACCACCCTTGTGAGGTCTAGGGACTAGTTCTGTTGGTCAAAGGTCCTGGTGAAGGATTGGCTGTGTCACCAGTAAACAATTCTGATTCTGAACACTTGGGGCCAGTTGTTCAAACTATATGTTGGACAAGTACATTTGTCATATAAGGGGTGTCAGGACTTTTTTTTTTCATTTTTATTTTATTTTTGACTGAAAATTCTGCTAGCAAACAGTGCAGGCCCTGATCTGATGCCGCATTCTGGTCCTGCACTGTTTGCCAAGGTACCTCTTATGAGATTTCCCGCATGCGATGGGTTAACAAACTCATTAGTGGTCAAAGCGTTAATTTCTATAGGAATTGCAAAAGCTTCTCACATTTTATCAGCAAAACAATTAGCATATTTGCTACATTAAATGATTAAAGTTTTAATGATAGATTGACTACATGTAGCAACATCATTAGTTTTGAAAAACTTGACCCAGAAGCATTCTTCTTTAAAAACCAGGCAGAAGTGGCTTGTTACAGAATTGTTTTTACTTTTGCCGTATGTCACACTGGAGTGAGCAGCAACAGTACCTTTTGCAATGGTTGAAAGCTCTAGGTGCACAAGAAATGCTGTGCGCTCAAGCGCTTAAAAGAGGACCCTGATCACAGATGTACATGGTGCCAGGGAACTGCAAGTCCCTTCGATGGCATACCACAAATTAAGGGAGGTCTAAGTCTGACCTGACAAGTTAAGAGGTGGTAGCCTCCTTTTTGTCGCACCTGCTTTAGCAGGAAGACATAGGCGTGCAAGTTTCCGTCCGTCCGTCTGTTCGTCCATCCGCACCAACGAAACGACATTTAGGGGGCAAAAAATTTGGACAGTTTGACACATAGGTGTATATTCGTGAGTCCAAATGGACTTTATTCCGTAATTTTGGTACTTAAGTGGCAAAAGTTCACTCTTAGGTGGCTTACCGCTTAAGAGAATTTGCCGCTTAAGTAGTCAATATGCCGATGCCTAGCCACTTAAGTATCCATTCGTAGAGATGTCCGTCCGTCTGTCCAGTTGTCTGCAGGAACGAATGTATACTTGTGTGTTTAAAAGTATGGACACTTACATTAAACTCAATGTGATTTATTCCGTCAGTGTTTTGTGTGTCTAAAATAGTAACTTGTGTGTCTTTTTTTCCAAGAAATTCCAAGAAATTTCCAGGAAATTTCACACACAAGGGTACTTTGTAGGGATGAAGACACACAAGTATACATCCGTAAAGACGTCCGTCCGTGCAGTTGTCCGTCCGTCTTTCCGTCAACATTTTACACTGGGGGTCTTGTCATCGCAACTCCTCCTACAGTTTCATACCAATTATTTTCAAACTTTGTGTGTGTTTTTGCCATGGTATGAGGATGCGCATGTGGTTTGGACTTTATCGGGCGATCAATTTTTGTCGCTTTTTCCACATTGTGAACTTAGTCATTTTTAACCTACAATTGATATATGATAGGTACCTCTTGTCATAGCAACTCCTCTTACAGTTTTATACCAATCAGTTTGAAACTTTGTGTGTGCTTTCGCCATGGTTTGAGGATGTGCATGTGGTTTCGACATAATTCTCAGAATATTTTTTTTTACTTTTTGCACATTATGAAAACTTAGCCATTTTTATGCTTTAGTTGATATACAATAGGTACCTCTTGTCATCGCAACTCCTCTTACAGTTTCATATCGATCATTTTGAAACTTTGTTTGTGTTTTTGGTATGGTATGAGGATGTGCATGTGGTTTGGACTTTAACTTCGGATCAATTTTTATCACATTTTCCACATTGTGAACTTAGTCATTTTTAACCTTCAATTGATATATGATAGGTACCTCTTGTCATCGCAACTCCTCTTACAGTTTTATACCAATCATTTCGGAACTTTGCATGTGCTTTTGCCATGGTATGAGGATGTGCATGTGATTTAGACATAATTCTCAGAATATTTTTTTAGCTTTTTGAGCATTGTGAAATTAGTCTTTTTAAGCTTCAATTGATATACAGGAGGTACCTCTTTGTCACCGCAACACCTCTTACAGTTTTATACTAATCATTTTGAAACTTTGCATGTGTTTTTGCCATGGCATGAGGCCCTGCATGTGGTTTGGACTTAATCTTCGGATCAATTTTTGTCACTTTTTCCACATTGTGAACTTAGTCATTGTTAACCTTCAGTTGATATATGATAGGTACCTTGTCATCGCAACTCCTCTTACAGTTTTATACTAATCATTTTGAAACTTAGCTTGTCTTTTCTCCATGATATGAGGATGTTCATATGCTTTGGATATAATTCTTGGATCATTTTAGTTCATTTTATCACATTGTTTAATCAGTTTTTTACCTCACATATATAGGCTATGGATTCTTCTCAAAGCCCTATATTCATCTCTTCGGCCTTAAATAAACTTTTATTTTTTGTGTTGGGCAGGTGGGGAGCAGGTGCAACATCAACATCACCGAAGTTGAATTTCTGGTGCTACTTAGGAGACATGCTCTCTGCAGCCGGTGGCTGTGATCTTTAAACCACAACACATGTGAAAACAGCCTGGAAGAAGTGCAAGGAGCTGCTGCCAGTTCTCTCTTCCCCCCCACCTCTCATTCAAGACACATAGCCGTGTGTAGTGCATTTTTATGCGGAGCGCAATGCTTTACCATTGACAAAACCAAACCTCCAACGTCTGCAGCAGAATGACAGTGCAACGATCAGACTGATCTGCAATATCTGCAATATCAAGCCACAGGACACTGTCACCATCAGGTCCTGTGAGCTACTTGTGTGGCTTGGCATTGAGGATCTGGGCCTTATCCTGAAGAGAAGGTCATGTGGAGCGTTCCAAGGTTGCAGTCAAGACAGTCTTTGACACAGAGAGATCACAGAGAGTGCCTGCATATTAATCAAAACTCATGATGATGATGATGATGATGATGATTTCATTTACTCTGGAATTGTAAAAACCATCACAGCCTTACAGGTCAAAGTATAATGGTTACAATGAAAATGCATTTTTATGATTCCATAAAGATGAGTATAATCATCACATGAACATGAGAAGTTTGAAAAACAAACCTTTTCAAGTTCGTAGCTATCAACCTTACCCTGCTGTTCACAACAATCCCTACTTTTGCAAACAGTGTATATCCGGATCAGATGGCCTCTGAAGAAGCCATCTGATCAGGATCTACACTGTTTGACATTCAGCTTGAGTTTTTGCAGGAATAAATTACATCAAGTAATCTGATTGGTTAAAATTTAGAAATGGGTGTGGCTTAATTAAGAATTCAGCGGGACATTTCTAGTTGTGCCTGCTTTAAGCATGGCGTGATATTTTAGTCAGGTTTTCTGTTCATTTGTCTACCTGTAAACATTTGCATCAACCCAATGGTTCAAGTCCTTGCTTGGGCCACATGTGAGATGTACTCTGTTTTTTTGTGTGTTTTTTTGCCAACCTCTGATTGACATTCGGCTCGAAATAAGTGAAAGAATCTTGAAAAGGTCATAAAATCAAACCAAAAAAAAAAAAAGCATGAAAGTCCATTTCTCAAGAACCTCAATCATGTGCAGTAAAGCCTTTGGTTGATTTCTTTTATATTTATGCTATTATAAAGTTATTTAAAGGGACTGTACTTTATCTTCTACCTCTGTGGTATATTACAGGTTTGGGACCTGTCTGACCCAGGAGGTAAAGGTTACCTAGAGAAGACAGGGTTCATTGTTGCTCTCAAACTAATATCTCTGGCACAGAATGGGCAGGAATTAAACATCAGTAAACTGACAACAGAATCACCTCAGCCAAATCTTGTAAGTTACAATATTTATTATATTCACCCTATGTAAAGACGGATCCAATGTTTTGACACGTGACCTTGTTTACCTGTCATTGCGCATGTGCAAAATTACTTTTCCTTTTGATTAAAATCTTTCGTGGTTGGCAAAAAGCCCCTGGTTCCATATAAACACATTGTAAATAAGGTTTAATATTACGGGCATATTTTAGTTGACTGTCACAGAAAATTGATCGAATAACACTTAAAATGAGTAGATAAATATATTTTAGAGCTCATTCATGCATCTTCAGCTTTTAGTCATTCATTTTGCGCTTTTTTATTACAAATAATTAAGACCGTCCCGCCTTGTTACCTGTATAAGTTTAACAGGTAATTTAATCATCAACACATCCTCAGATCTTCTAGAAACCAATAATTACTAGCCAAGACATGTCTATTATAAAAGTTTAAAGGTCAATTTTGTTGTTTCGATTCCAAACAAAATATAAGTTTAGAGAAAATAACATCACATTTACAATGGCGATAAACGGCCAAAGACGTTTTCTGCCAACCACCAGTCAGTCCCGGCAAATAGTATTATTGAGTGATGACGTAGTGTTTGGATGTGTCTATTAGGACAGACAGGCATAAGCAAACAGTGTGGACCCAGAAGAGATGCTGCATTTTGCGGCATCTCTTCAGGTTCTACACTGTTTGCCACTCCCCTAGCAATGTTTAGACACAACATTGGTAGTAAATTGTGC
Source organism: Lucinisca nassula (assembly GCA_963580285.1). Classification (NCBI taxonomy): domain Eukaryota; kingdom Metazoa; phylum Mollusca; class Bivalvia; order Lucinida; family Lucinidae; genus Lucinisca; species Lucinisca nassula. The sequence continues at coordinate 171,422,946 of OY757014.1, read as the reverse complement.
TGGTTCAAATTTTAGAACAAGTATGGTCAGGAGTTGAGATGTCCATTTTTAGGGTAAATACGTACCGGTAATTTCTTACATGCTTTTCAATGAATGATAGAGATTTATCAGTGAAATATAAATCGATATTTTCACTGTTTCAAACAGTGAAAATACGATTTTTTATTTTTCACTGTTTGGGACTACTTTTTTCTTCAAATCTAACTCTAATTTCAATTTTATCTTTGTCAGATAACTGAACAATACTGAAATGTGTTCTAATTGACGCATAGCCTGTTCATGTGTGACGGGGACGTTACTGACGTCATTTATGACTCTGACGTCACGTCTTTTGTCGCGCGACGTTAGACTTGCCAGCAACTTCTTTGGAAAACTACTCTCTCAATTATTTCATTAATCATTCATAATAATACCATCCCAGGCCATTTCTCAGGTGCAAACTTTCAGTTTACACCCAATAGTATACCCACTAAACACGATGGACACCACTAAATTGACGCGAAACGAACAGGAACAAAGATAATTTTCTCCGAATGTGAGCGACACCATTAAAGACGCTAAATATTGCCTTTTGAAGCATGTAAGAAACAGAAAATTTGATTTTTTCAGTGCAAGATCAAATTTTATTTCACTCATGAACACCAAAACTGCTATTTTCACTCGTGGCTACGCCACTCGTGAAAATAACAGTTTTGGTGTTCATTCGATGAAATAAAATTCGATCTTACACTGAAAAAATCAAATATCCTCTATATGATTCAACCATGGGTTGGAGGTGTTTAACTTTTGCTGTAACTTAAGGCAACTGAAGCAGAGGTTGCAATAGGACTGACAAATAAACACCGGAGACTGGAACAGTCAGAAAACAGTACAAGTACTGTTAAGCCTAATTTCCTCTGAAAGAAAATGAGAAGAAGAAAAAAATGCTTTGAAAATGATGTCTGCCAGTCATGATTAGGATCTGAAGGGTAAGATATGGTGGAAATTGTAAATAAAATCAAAATCATTGGACCAGTAGATGTCATGTGAGGGTCCTATGAACCAACAGATATTTGATTCTTAGGGAATCTTTGAAATCTGCCAAATTTAGTCAGCTGCATGCCATTGTAAAATGTACAGGTAAAACTAACTGTTTCTTCATTTTCATTACAGTTTATTACCCATCTCATTCTTTCATCTCTAAAACAGTTATTCACCCAGGTGTAAATGGGTAGCAGTGGTGTAAAAGCCACTGCCTCTCTGTCGCGTGCGCGTGAAAACATCCGAAATGAGTGGTCGAGAGCGATTCAATAAGCTTGAAGCTTTCATCGCAATCGAACTAAAATAAATGAGTTTAAACTGAATTGTTCGCCGTTTCGTTGTGATGTTATGTGCGTACGTTTGTATGTCATGTTCGTAACCATCACGGGCTGAAATGTCAAGCTCAAACCTTTGCTCGCATTGGAGCTCATAATTTTTTTACCTGTTGTGCTACAAAATTGAAATTTGGTATGACATTTACTCAGACCAAGACCTATCAGTTCATGTTTAAGTTGACCAGGATCATGCCCCTGGGTGGGCCCAGGGGTCAGATTGCGTAACAGGTCAAAATTGTCATATAGGAATTTGTATGCAAAACTGTCAAAATGTCTAATTATCTTGAAAATTAATCAGATTCGAACACCTAAACCAGATATATTATTGTTCCTTATGATATGACACATTCCATGACACAGACTTTGGGTCCCTACCGTCACCCCTGGGCCATGCCCCGCCCCCTTTGCTTCATTAAAGTCTTTATATCTCAGAAACTATCCACATCCCCACCCCTTAACCTTATATATTATTATTGTTCCTTATGATAAGATGCATTGACTGACACAGACTTAATCAGATTCGAACACCTAAACCATACATATTATTGTTCCTTGTGATATGACACATTCTAAGACACAGACTTTGGCTCCCTCTGGTCAACCCCGCACCATGCCCCACCCCCTTCAATTCATAAAAGGCCTTATATCTCAGTAACAATTCATATTCGCACCACTTAACCATATATATTATTGTTCCTTATGATAAGATGCATTCACTGACACAGACGTTGGGTCCCTTTGGACAGCTCCGGGTCCCTCCGGACACCCCCAGGCCATTCTAGAGGATGGGTACAAGCCATATTGACAAAGATATATGGCGGGGGCATCTGTGTACTTTGGACACATGTCTAGTTTTTACAAATATGTACTGTTTTATGAAATACCTTGTCTTGCTGAACCACTATAAACCCTACATTCACAAACAGTGCTGATCCAGATCAGATGGCCTTTGAAGAAGCTATCTTATCGGAATTTGCACTATTTGTCATGCAGTTCATGAATTTGAATGAATACATTATATCAGGTAATTAATTTGATTGGTTGATTGTCAGCAATGGGTATGGCAAAAATAATATATTCAGAAGGTCAAGGATCAAAAAAAACTGTTAATACTGTTAAACCTTCAGTCATATTCAGTGACAGATGAAAATACTACCGATATCAATATACATTAGACTTTCAGTCAAATGTAGCAGATCAAAGGGGTACATTCTGATGTAATTTAAGAGGTCAGTGCACAAGAAAGATACATCAGACTTTCACCAATCTCTTTGTACTCCATACTTGTCACAGGTGATTGACGCGTGATAGACTCATATTGGACATGTGCTTATTACTGATATCTGATTGGATACCTGCACACTTATTGTGTCAAAATGTGTCTAATACTTTTGATTCTTTGTCAGTCTGTGACAGCATCCTCTAAAGTTCAAAGGATGCAACAAAAGCTTTGAAATCAGTTGGGATTTGACAGTCATTGAGTATCATGTCCACTCCAAAATCTGATGAATATTGAAATCAGTAGTAAGAAGTAGTCTTTACATTTTCTAGATAAACCTGGCTGCATGAAAGATTTCTGGCAATATTTTATTTTTTCATCTAGGGTCCCATAGAAATTGCACCAGAACCTGTTCCTGCTGCTGCTGTTACCGGACCGTGGGCACTTTCAGTAAGTATTGCTGCTGTTGTGGCTTCAGATGTTGACATTTAAAAGGATGGTTAAAAGATAATTTTGCTCATTTCCTGTTGGAAATATCTGTTTTCAGTACTTTTTAGAATTGCCTATGAGTAATATAGGTGGGTAATTTTTTTTTTTTAATAGCCACAAATAGTTCCAATTGCGTCATCGAGGAATTTATTTTTTCACTTGGTTGGGCTACTCGTAAAGGAAATAATTTCTGCTAAATTTGGCATAGGTGTGTGACGGTTTCTTGGAATGGCCGGTCACATGACTCAATCAATTCCAACTTTTCTCTCATGGTCTTAAATGTCCATTTTCATCAAAGTCTGTCATGCTTCACAATCTCTTATGAATAATTGAAATTAGTCAGATTTGATTGGATCATGTGACCACTTGTTCCTAAAAGTTGTCATGTACTTGCACCCAATTTCACTAAGCATACCAGTCATAAAGGGCTTATTACAACCCACATGTTCGAGATAAAAGAGAGAAAATGCTTTAAGTGGAGGCTAACACCATATTAGGCAGTAGATTTGCAAAGTTTATGCCATCTATTAAATTGAATTTATAAGACTGCAAAGGTAAACCTAGTTGTTGGAACCAAAAAAGAAGTACAGTCGAACTTCGATGGCTCGAACCCCTTCGGGACCATAGAAATATGTTCGAAACAGCGGTAGTTCGAGCCACTGTTGCATACTTACAGAAAACATAAGGGGGGTATGTTTGGACTTCTTTTCGGTGTTCTGTAACATAAATGTATGCTGTGTCTACTCGTTAGATTCGCCTCATTGAGGCGATTCTAATGAGTACACACAGCATACATTTGCAAGATAAAAGTCGAAAATCTCCTTAATTATCCCACACTTCTTCTTATGCAAAGGAATTCCCTAGGGACTCAAAAACGGGTTCGACTCAGCCACGGTATGCGAGCCATCGGTGTTTGAGCCATCGAAGTTCGACTGTATGTTAACTTAAGGATAAAACTTTAACCATTGTGTGTGGCCAAAGACTCAGGTTTATGCCGAGAAAAACCTATTTTTTTTTTTATCTTCCTTATGTTCAATGGCTTAACATGAAAATCTGTTTGAGATATGGGGAGTAGTTTGAGCCTCTAAGAATGAAGCATAGTGCAACATCCATCTAGGAATAGTGTGAATGATATATTTTCATATTTTCAATCTTCTATGAGCTAAACGTTTGTTGTGTGTTTTCATTAGGATTGCCTCTGATCCTAAATGTATTGATATGGGGATTTATAGACGGGCCTCTGTGTCTTAATGGGTAAGAGCGCCAACTATCTTAAAAGGGCCGTAAAACAAAAAAAAATGGGATTTATAGGATAACTTCCCCTCGGAGTTCAGATCAACGCTGGTTAACGAGCACTAGTGTTCAAGCTATTGAAGATTAGGTGTAGATTTCACAGTACCATAAAAATCCTAAGAAATTCATTCACCTTGAGGACTTGCTGTATTTCTTGTTTCACAACCCAGCAAGGCATCCAAAAGATGCAAACAGAATGGCAAACAGAGTAGACTAATAAGACTGCTCCTTAACTGATATTGGTGTGCCCTGTTTGCTTAGGCCTGTCTGTCCCAATACTTCGGGTCATTACTGTACTTTGATTTCACTGTAGTCATGTTTCTGTCATTATTCAATTTTAGGCTGGTGAGAAAGCTAAGTATGATCAAGTATTTGACAGCTTACAGCCAGTTAATGGTTTACTGGCAGGGGAGAAAGTCCGACCTGTAAGTTTTGTTATTGATTCATTACCATGCCCACTTGTAGCAAGGAGCTTTATAGGGATTTTTTCTCGTTCATTTGTTTGTTTGTTCAGCCTTCAACATTTACATCAAATCTAGGTTGGACCCTGGTATCAGCCCTAATGTTCAAACTGGATTTGAATCCTTCAGACTGAACAGAGCATTCAACAGAATTCTTGTTGTATGCATATAACAGTGTAACAGTTTTGAGAAGCAAACAGCTAATATCAAGCTTTGTAATATAAAGTGAAGTCTTGTGATAATGGTACTAATTACAACACAGGCATCAGGTTTAGTAAGTCCTCTTAATGAACACCCCTGTAAACCCCACTTTATGTAGAGAAAAAATGGGGTTTACAGGGGAATATACTGTATTCCATATGTTGCTCAGAAACATAGATTGTTGGTACTTGTTAGAACCATCTGTTTGGATACAACACTATACTATCATTTCATGCATCCTAAGTCTCAAAAGTACATTCAGTTGTTTATTCCAGATTGTTACACAGTATTTTGTATGTCACAAGTACTAGTGTTATGGCCTGCGACTCCTTGCTTTAGTTATCTACCATGGTAAATTACACAAAGCTGATAGGTCTATAACAAATCTTTAACTGTAAAAGGGAGTAGACACTTTGGCTCAGTGGCAACATGGCTTAACGGGGACTCGAACACAGGGCTCAAGCGAAGACTCTACCGAGTGAGCTACCGAGCCACACAGTCGACCTGTTAAATAATGTTGCCTTCACCAACTGTCACTAAGAATAGTGGCAGGGGACCAGTTGTTCAAAACTAACAGTGTTGTTAGTTAACATATTAAAACTTTGACCATTTGGTATGACATATTATTCCAGTATTTTTACTGAAAATATGTGAGTAGCTTTTGTATTGTAGATTTTGTAAATGTAAAACCCGCTCACTTTTTTGCTCAGCAAAAAATACAGCTATTATATAAGATAATTGCACAAGCTAGAAAAGTAAACATTCTGGCCCCTAACAAGCTCACTGATCTAACAAAAAGCTTTGAACAACTGGACCCTGAAAATAGCAGTGTAGGTGTGACCTTGAGAATGATTCTTTTGTAACCATAGGTAGGGCTGGCTTATCGGAGCTGAAAAGATTATCAGTCCTGTCATTGTGATCGATAATCGATTAGTAATCGCTATGGTTTTTGTCATAATTTTACCTGTCTGGCTTTCTTCTGAGCATGACATTACCATATGTTGCACTTTACCATATGTATATGCAGCATCTCATCAGGGTCTGCACTGTTTGCCACTCATCCAGCTATTTTAGGCATAACTTTGGGTGGTAAATTGTACCTATCAAGTAATCGATTAAAAGCAAATCAGAAATGATAATCATTTTTGTTGAATTTATTGATTGATTAATCGATTATACGATTAATCGTGTCAGCCTTAGTTGTGACCTTGTGAATGATTCTTCTGTAACCATAGGTGTTAATGAACTCCAAGTTACCTGTTGACCTGCTGGGTAGGATCTGGGACATGAGTGACATAGATAAAGATGGCTTTCTGGACAAAGATGAGTTTGCTGTTGTAAGTATTATATACAAACTCTACTGTATGGATATTTGAGTGATTTGAAAATTGGCATATTGACATAATTTAACCCATAAGATGCCAGTCACAACAATTGTTGTCTGCTTTGTTGTCTGCTGGTTGACTTTAAAGTCATTGTGGCAAACAGTGTGGACCCAGATCAGACTGCTCCTGGAGGAGCAGTCTGATCAGGGTCCACACTGTTTGCCTATATGCAAAAGAAAAAAAATGGTTTTGAAAAGTTTGTAAGAAGATGCAGCAGACGTCACATAAACAGTCAACATTTTCAGATGCAGTTCTTCATGCCATCTTAAGGATTAACTCTTTAAAAGCTATAGATTTTGAAGAGCAGATTGCAGTTTTGTTTTTAGATTATTTTAAGAGAAAATAAGCCTGAATAGTACGGTGCGGTCCGGTAACATTGCGCACATAAAGTTTTGATAGCTACGTGTGACTTTGTTCAAGCCACCACTCAAATTTCACAATCAGCAACATTGCAACATTTCCCTATCGACCAGCTGCAATGAAAATTGGCCTCTGATGTTATTAATATACAGGACAAATAATACTATGAAAGGGATACCCCCTTGAAATTGAACTACCAAATTTGTCGCCTAACACTGCGCACAATATGTTTTTTGAACAGTTTGAACATGAGGGTTGACTCAGATTCGTTCTTCTGCAATGTTGTCAGAAGCAGTAAGTTTAGATACAGGATAATAGCACCTTTGGCTAGTTTTAAACTCCGTCTTGACTTTTAAAATTTTGGATTTTTCGTATTTTGAGAAAATTGAAAAATTCCGCGAAACTAGCTCATTTGCACGTGCAGGCCCATCTTTTTCGGGTTTAAGTTAAACTTAATGCGGATGCACTGAATATAGTGGAATTGATAATTAGGGATACAGTTAGTGAAACTGCGAATGCAGGGTGCGCAAAATAAACGGCCGCGCAAAATTACCGGACTCGACTGTACATGCAAATTATCCACAACCTCTTTAATATAACACTGTTTCAGATTTTACATGGTTTAAAGCTGGGTCTCAAAAAATATATACATTATATAGAAAACTGACCATGACTGCATTCTTCTACGGAAAAATAAGGTCATTTTTTATGTAATCTAAGCATTAGTGACGGGCCTCCGTGGCCTAGTGGGTAAGAGCGCTGACTGTTAATCATTAGGTCTGTTACCACTGTGGGTTCGAGCCTGGCTCGGGTCACGTGAGTCGCCAAGTTCTGCAATGGACGGTCAGGCGGTTTTTCTCCGGGTACTCCGTTTTTCGCCCACCTCTGATTAAAGATCAGCTCGATATGAGTGAAATAATCTTGAAAGGGCCGTAACCCCCCCCCCCCAAAAAAAATCTAAGCATTTGTGTGTGGATATAGCACAGATTTTTAACTTACAATGTTTTTGCATTGGATCTTAGAAATAGTGTTATAATAAGGTTGTGGTATACATTATTAGTTATTTTGATTCTTGTCTGCAACAGAAGGTCAGGAGGTTTTTCTCTGGGTACTCAAGTTTTTTTCCCAACTCTGGTCATTGATCGGCTTGATATAAATGAAATAATCTTAGAAGGGGATGTAAACCAAACCCCCTCCAAAAAGGTTTGATTCTTGACTTGGAACATGGGATCACATTCACCACCTGTGAGCAATATTTGCCTGAACCATAAGGAAAGAATCAAAGTAAAATCAAGAATGAAAATAACGAATTTGTTTTACTGCTTTTCATGACATTTTGTACATTGTTGCAATGTTTTCCAAAGAATTCTTTTGTGAGAAATGTTGAGAAATACGTTACATGTCAGGCCCCCGCCCATAGGGGCTTGAAGAAATATATGGGCTGCATGATGCTTCCACACAGAGCTCAATCCGGCCCGCACACTAGTACTGGTAAACCGCTTAGAGGATCATCTAAGCCTGTCCAGGAACCGCGGTGCGAGGCGGACCGTCCATGCTGATAAACCCTATTGGTTTCATTGGGCGACAGGGCTTGAGATGTTATTTCATCTCAGTGTCGGGTAAATTTTAAAAAGTCCCACAAAGTTGGAAGCAACGTCTCCAAAATGACCTTTACAGTGTTGATGGGGGCGTTAAACCTCGAATCAAACAAAACGATTACATGTGACATCATCAAATATGCCGTACTGTATGCACTAAGTTGATCACAGTGCTCAATAGGAAAACTTTCACATCATGTTAGATTGAGATTTTCATAATGGAAAACAATGAAATGAACTAAAACTATATAAAGTTTCTATTTTTATATTTATCAAATGACGTCGTTGATAATCTGTGGATAACGTCGTGTAATAAAAATCGTATGACCACACGTCTAATAACACTTTGGCGGGATTAAGTAACGTCATGACGACGTCCATGTCAACAATGCATTTTTCGTAGAAAAAATGTCAAATTAAAAGCCGAGAAAATCCAGTTTAAAGAAGTCATATGATAAAGAGAATCTTACACTCGTGGTCATTTCATATGATATTTATGAAACTCGCCAAAGGCTCGTTTCATAAATATCATATGAAATGACCTCTCGTGTAAGATCCTCTATATATTAGCTTTAACTTATTGTGGTGCATGAAATTACAGTGAAAATATCGCTATTAAGACCACCTAAAATTAAGACTAATTCTGCTTTTAAAAGCTTATTTAGTAGGCTGCAGTTAATTTTTATTTGTGTTTTCTGCATACTGTTTTCTCTCGTCAGAGACCATCTTTGGGACTGTTCAAAAGTGGTCTTAAAGACCACTTTTGAACAGTCCCAAAGGTGGTCTTAATATAAGAATTTTACTGTATTTTGTTTTTATTTTTAATCAACTATGCAGTAAATCCAAGATGGCAGACATGGTAATTCAATGAAGGAGAGTGCTAGAGGGTAATATTTTTTGGCTCGCAGGTAATTTTGGAAAATAATTACCCTTGTGCTGTCCAATCAAAAGTCTACAAATTTCTTTGCAGTCCTGTAATGATCCTAAGCATTGGGACAAATAGGCCTTAGCAAACAGTGCAGACCCAGATCAGACTGCTCCTGAAGGAGCAGTCTGATCATGGTCTACACTGTTTGTCATTCCGTCTGCACCTTTTGGACTCTTTGCTGGATCATGAAACAAATGTGTTAAAATTTTACGAGAAATACAGCCAAGTCGTCAAGGTGTCCAAATTTTCAGGATTTTTACGGTGATCACTCTCTGATGCTGACATCCTCTTTCTTATGGGTTGGTTTATTCTATTTTGTTGTTTTACAGGCCATGCATCTTGTTCATAAAGGAATGGCTAAAGAGGCTGTCCCGGCAACCCTCCCACCCAACCTGATTCCCCCTTCGAAAAGAAAGGGTCCCCCTGGAGCTGTACCAGTTCTCCCCGGAATGGCAAGAGGAGGAACAGGTAGTGGGCGCAATACTCCAGTGTTGAGGTCAGATTCACCATCTCTAAAGGTAGGTAATAAAGTTAACCCTTTAGATGCCGAGAAAAACTACATCTGAAAATGTCCTCTATTTATGTCATCTGCTGAATTTTTTTGGAAACTTTTTAAAAATATTTTTGCATACAGGCAAACAGTGTGGAACAAGATCAAACTGCTCCTACAGGAGCTTTCTGATCTGGGTCCACACTGTTTGCAAAAAATTACTTTTAAGGTAACCGGCAGACAGCAAAGCAGAGGACAGTTGTCGTGATTGGCATTTTATGGGTTTAGATTTACGGTATTTACCATAAGTATTCAGACACCTCACCTCCTTATCATACATGATCTAAAATTAAAACTAGTACAATTTACTGAGCCGGCCTCAGTAGCTCAGTCGGATGATCAGGAGGACGTGTGTTCGATACCTGCCAGGGTCGGCAACATGTTTTCGTGGAGATTGGTCATGAAATCTTTTCTACGGTGATTCTCTCCCTTTCACTGATTCAAGAAGGGCAGTTGTCAGTTTCTGGCGAGAGAATGTTCACTGTACTAGTTAACCGCTTACGTATAAGCCTGCCCAGGAAAAGTGTGGATAGGTAAACTGACCGGCTCAAAAATGACCTAAATAGTGTTGACTTTGCCATTAAACTCCAATACAAACAAAACAAACAAAATACATTTTACTATCCTAAAAGCCTCCATGGCATAGATGTTTGGCTATCCGTCTCATAAACTAGGGGTGCTAAGTTCAATTCCCAGCTTCTCAAGGCTTTCAGATAGGTCTTTAAATCAAGGTCCTGTTTTAATATGACCATAATGTATAGGGGACAAAACACTCAAAACACACACACACAGTTTACTACCCAGTGTTGTGTCTTAGAAGAGCTGGATGAGCGGCAAGCAGTTTAAACCCTGATGAGACAGTACATTCTGCGGTGTCTCATCTGGGTCTGATCTGTTTGCTTAGCCCTTTCTGTCTAAACACATAAGTATAGTACTGTCAGAATAAGTTTAGCTCTAAGGTTGATTTTAAGGGGAATGGGAACACCTTCAGGGGAGGCAAATCCTGCAAAACTATTTTTGTCTCCCATGTCAATGAATAAGGGTCAACTCTTAATGGAAAGAATTGGCTCCTGAGGAGCAAATATTCTTTCCTTTAAGAGCAGAGCCCTTTTTCAGTGAGACAGAGCTTATAGAAAAGCGAACAGGAAGTCCTGAAAGTTGTCTCTCTTTGAAAAATGCCGGAATAATCTGCCAGGTGTTCCCATCCCCCTTAATTGAGCTCACAGCATCTTTGTAATACACCACAACCTTTTTATAACTTTATTATTGTTTGGGTCCACATCAGAACATGTGTTAGTTAAACAACCGTGGTATATCTGAATGAAAATGTGTAGTTTGTGATAAACTGTACATTTTCATTTGGATATATCATGTTAATCTGTTTATGTAGATATTTTTTATTGGAAGACAAGAGCCACAGTCTCGTACTAACTTCGGTTGCTAAAAAATAACATTTTTTGTGAAGGAAACCTGTGATATTTTTCTTTGTTGTGTTTTAAACAATTATGAGGTGGTTCTTAGAAGTACCTTTAACCCTTATACATGTACTGCTGTTCACAACCCCTACTTTTGAAACAGTGTAGATCCTGATCAATGGCTTCTGAAGAAGCCATCTGATCAGGATCTACACTGTTTGTCATTCAGTTTGCCAATTAGAATGAATAAATTACATCAAGTAATTTGATTGATTGAAATATAAATGGTAAGGGTTAATCTATGCTTCGAGCAGAAGTTAGGAAAATACATTGTGCCCTTGTAAACCCCCTTTCTTTCCCCTATATGGGACGGCCTTTTGATGAGTGCTTATTTAAAAAATGTGTCATTGTGATGTAATAAACTTCATTCTTATTCCGTTATCCATTTTGGTTGGCCTTGGTGGCTCAGCTGGATGTGATCAGGGCCCAGTTGTTCAAAACCTCATTAATTTAAAGAGCTCGTTAGTTGTCAAATTGTTAACTGTTCTAGCAAGTACGGTAACTAAAGTTTTTATGTTTTTGCCGGAAAAATGTTAGTATCTTTTGCAACATCTCCAAAATGATCTATACAGTGTTGTTGGGGACGTTAAACCTCAAATCAATGAATCAAATTCCCTACCCCTCGCTTTTATCTCCTCTACCATCTCTTCTATCCCTTTTCTCCCTTTCTCTGGGAGACAGCACAAAATGATCAACAAGTGTTGATGTGTCGTTAAACCCCAAACAATCAGGCAATCCCCTAAGTTTGTTAAGCAAACCCTTCTTTGAATGACTACCGTATTCGGGCGTGTATTACCCGCAGTTTTTTTCCCTCAAATTACAGGCCCAAGTTCTGGGTGCGGGTAATCCGCCCGAATTATTTTTGGACCATTTTATTTTTACTTTTTACAGCTGAAAATACGATGCATCTCATGTTATGCTCTATCCTTTTACGATTCCCGACATTAATAACGTTTAATTGTCCACTCAATTTTACTTACACATGAGTAATATAACAGTCTCTATTACTAGCAAGCCCGATTTTGTGAGTATTATTCCTAAAACTCTGATTTTAAACAAAATAAACAAGCAAGTTCAATGCGAACATCAAAGTTTTCCGGCATCCAAACTGCCGCCCACAAATCACCGCTAGTTTTTTTCTGCACGCGATCGGTAAATGACGTCATCGTACCCCAGCAACCCCACACGTGTCTATTGTTTTAGCTTAATGGGGCGTATCTGTCTCATAAAAAAATGTTTGGAAACGGTAAAAGTATTCTCGCTAGCGAAACAGCGCTTTCCGTAAGCTCCGTGTCAATAACCAACAACAGAATACAGATGTGTTAACACAAGGAGTTTAACTTTTCTCGCCAAGCGTCTGCTATTTGGCGCCAAAACATAACCATTCACGAGATAGCAGAATAGTCGTAGCAACTCGTCTTAGGAGCAATTAAATAATTTTCACACTGATTGCGGATTCAATTTTATGATTGGGGAATAAATGCAAATTAGAGACATAACCTGACCATATTTTCACACCTTATCGACACGCACCGCAGGGTGGCAATTATATGACAGGGATTAACAATAGTGTCATAATTGAACCGTTATAAATCAATAAACAGTGTAAATCCAAATCAGACATCTGCGGCGTCTTTCTGAGGTGTCTGATCTGGGACTGCACTGTTTGCCAATGTCCGAAAAAAGAAACGTCTGCGGCGTTTTCTGAGGCGTCTGATCTGGGACTGCACTGTTTGCCGATGTCCCAAAAAAGGGCCGCGGGCATATGTGGGTTAATAAATAAATAACACTGGTGAACAGGTAAAGTTTTTTCAACATTTTAATCAAAATACATGCTTTCTGGTGATACTCGCACGCACGTGCATTTTCCCGCCTTTTGAAGACGATCGCACGTTCCGTTGTGTGCTACAAAAACTGGCCAAATTCTTACTTGTTCTCACTTACGCATCCACCAAAATTTCAGCAAATGTTCCATGCGGGTAATACAACAGTATATCAGTTTTCCCCCAGATTTTGGCAAAAAAAGGGGGTGCGGGTAGTACGCAAATGCGGATAATACACACCCGAATACGGTAGACATTCTACTAGTGTTGTAAATAAATTGCCTCCTCTAAACAAGATTAACCCTTTTTGTACCAAATGGAATTTTCCTCCTTATATATACCAGGAGTCCATTCCAAAATTAAGGGGTGTCAGGTTGCGTTTTCTTCAAATTTTATTTGGAAAATGCCTTTTCGCTAACTGTGTAGGCCCTGATCAGATGCCGCATTCTGCGGCATCTGATCTGGGCCTGCACTGTTTGCCAGGGTACCCATTTTGGGGTTTCTGGTACAAAATGGGTTAACTCTTTAAAAACATCTGCTTTCAAGGCTCCTGTATGGGTGGTATCGGCAACAGAGAAAGCCAACTATGACGTGATGTTCCGCAAGGCTGATCTAGATTTGGATGGTTTTGTGTCTGGACAGGAAATAAGAGACATATTCCTACAGTCTGGTCTACAGAATAATGTTCTAGCCCATATATGGTAAGGTCTTCCTGTTCTGTTTCCTGTAAATCAAGCCCTATAGAAAAAGGCTTCTCCTCTTCAAAGCAAAGAATTTGCTACTAAAGAGGAGCAAATTCTTAATTCTTGTGGTGTCTTCCCTTCAAAGGAAAGAATTTGCTCCTCAGGAGCAAATTCTTTCCTTTGAATGGATAAGTAAGTCAAAATATTTTAGAAAGAGTTGCCCTTGAAGGGTAACAACTTTGAAGTTTTTATTCCGCCTTTCATGCACCAGGAGGGTGTTACTTTTAAATAAATCCATGCAGTATTTTGGGCCCACGGCTAGGGTTGGCTTATTGGACAACTTCCATAATCAATTATCAGTCCTGTTATTGCTAAGTTCAATTCTGACATGACATTAATGTTTTTCTATAGAAATTATGGGAAACTGCATCTTGTTAACCCTTCTCTTCCTGAATATTCAATTTAGCCACACCCATTTATGACTTTGAACCAATCAGATTACTTGATGTAATTTATTCTACAAATTCATAAATTGAAGTCAAACAGTGTAGATCCTGATCAGATGGCTTCTTCAGAAGCCATCTGATCTGGATCTACTCTGTTTGCAAAGGAAAGGGTTGTCGTGAACAGCAGGATAAGAGTTAAAATTTTTAAAAACACATCACTATCATAGTGCATGCAAAAAGTCTTCCATCAAATAGTGTTAAAACGGTAAATTTATGTGTAATTTTGGAATCAAAGTTTTCATGATATTGTTTAATCATCAAAATAATTTTTCATGATAGTGTTAATCAAAAATCATGATGATGATGATGATGATGAAAATTGTTTAGCCCTGATTAATGCATGTTGCAAATATTGATACCTTCTGGCTTTGCAGTTGTGAGTTGTTATTTCACAATCTGACCTCTAACAACATACATTTATCACAGTAAAAGGTGGGTTTGCCTACCTGAAATAATTTGAAAACAATCAAATACACTTCTAAATGGGCCCCGTCAAGCGATTTTGGTACTTATCGCCTATGCGAACAGCGAAGGTTCAGGCGAACCTGCGCATCCGTGCAGTCTCGCCAGAACCTTCGCTGCTCGCTCATACAAGCAGTGAATCAAGAGGAACCTTCAGACAGAAAGCCATATCCCTGGCCCCTCTGAATGGCTGGGCATGCGCAGTTAAAATTTGTCATGACGGAATGCTCAAAGACACAAATTCACTTGGTGGGGCTCATATTATGTTTCACAGTATTCTCAGTAATTTTGAGCATTGTGCATTGGGAAATACTATTTTAATCACCAAATAAAAAGTCCCTACATTAAGCCTGCAGTCAGGTACAACAGTCTGCCCCATATGTGAATTTTAGACATGCTTTGTCCCAGCAAACATGTCAGAACTTGGCACATGGCACATGGAGCATGCACAGTTAAATGTAAAAGCTTCTGTAACATACACAGAGTAGAAAGATGTCCCTTGAAAAAAGAGTATTACATGTAATTGATACCTTGATTTGGTCTTTTAGCACTTTTTTTTCGCTGAAGTTTTAGGGTAATAACGGTTTGTTGCAAAATCCTGTGCTTTTAATTGGTGTATACTTCTTTTCATGGTCACACACATGATCTGCAAAAACCACTCACATTTGTTCAGCAGAAATATTTGCATATTCGCCATATTATTGGACAGCATTAAAGTTTTAGCGATATGTTAGCTACCAATATTGTCAGCTAAACTAGTAAGAAAAGGCCACTCAGGAAAGGCCATAATCAAAGAAAGCAGCCATCTCAAGTCACCTTAAGAAAGTAAGCAACATGGAAGCATACACAATAACATCAGACAAAACATGAACCAATTGCACAAAGCCAGTGAACAAATAAGACACGGCAAAAGAAAGACTGCCTTGAGATGGTCAGTAGTAAAACTACTGCGGGCTTCAACTCTGGAGTTTATTTAAATTCAACCCTCACCCTCAGTTCCATTGCAGTATCAAACATAATAAGTTTTGACTAACAGGCACCAGGGGCCAGTTGTTAAAAACTAACGACGTTATTAGTTAAATATGGCAAATATGCTAGAATTTTTGCTGAAAAAATGTGAGCAGCTTTTGCAAATGCAAAAGCTGCTCACATTTTTTCAGCAAAAATACCAAAATTTTAGATATTGTACTTGCTAGAACAGTTATTAATATGACCACTAACGACTTGTTAAGCTAATGATGCTTTGAACTACTGGACCCTGGTCTTTCAGTAATTTCACTTTTCTATTTGTTACAGGAACCTGTGCGACACCAAAAGTATAGGTAAACTAAACTCAGAGCAGTTTGCCCTGGCTTTGTTTCTAGTCCAGCAGAAATTGAAGGGGATTGACCCTCCTCCCCAGCTGACCCCAGAGATGATCCCACCCTCACTGAGACCCAAACCAGCAACAGCTGACCCAACAGCTTTTGGTGTAGCGGTAAGTTGTGAATGGATCTTGCACTGATTTAGGGGGTAACTGTATTCAAAACTGTCATTTGGGGAGGTAAATCAGTTTTATGGTCCAAAATTTTGTTTAATGGGACCTGTCACCTGTAAATTCTACTTCATATAGAAAAAATGGTGTTTAATGGGGATTACATTATTTTTAGCTCGGCTGTTTTCGAAGGCCCCCGCCCATCAGGGCTTGAAGAAATATATGGGCTGCATGATGCTTCCACGCAGAGCTGAAACCGACCCGCACTCGAGTACTGGTAAACCGCTTAGAGGATCTAAGCCTGCCCGGGCAAAGCGGTGCGAGTCCGCCCGTCCATGCTTATAAACCCTGTTGGTTTCATTGGGTGGCAGGGCTTGAGATGTCATTTCATCTCAGTGTTGGGTAAAAGTCGCACAAAATTGGAAGCAACGTCTCCAAAATGACCTTTACAGTGTTGACGGGGACATTAAACCTCAAATCAATCAATCAAATCGGCTGTTTTCGAAGAAAACGAAGAGGTGTTGTCATAGCTCTGGTGTCCTCTGCGTCGTCATGCAAAAACTTGGACATTTTGTAATATCTCTGTCATTACTGAACATATTTACTTGAAACTCAGACTAGTTGTTCATTATGAAAAGGGGTTGCAGCCAAGCTTTGCACCCCCATGGGGTGCTCTTGTTCTTATTTCTGATCTAAAACATAGATTGTTATTACTGTTTAGAACCACCTAAATAATGCAGTTCTAACAAGGACCCACAAACCTATGTTTGGAGTATTTACAAGAAAAATATCACAAATTTCTATCAGAAAAATAATCATTTTGGAGGTATGAAAGAGTTCACTGTGTGACACTGCATTCTATTTACATGTATTTACCAGTTGACACAAAGCTTCTTCATGGGGACATGGAAGACTGGGTTCTGTGTGTGTATCCAGGCTGACTGGTATCTTCCCTAAGCACTTACAGTCGAACTTCAATGGCTCGAACACCTTTGGGACCTCGAAAATCTGTTCGAGACAGGGGTAGTTCGAGCCACTGAGGTAACTGTCAGGAGGCATAACGAGATTCTTTTAGTCATCTTTTTGGTGTTCTATAATGAAAATGTATACTGTGTGTACTCATTAGAATCGCCTCGTCGAGGCGATTCTAATGACTACACACAGCATACATTTGCAAGATAAAAGACTAAAATCTCCTTAATTATACCCCCCCCCCCCCCCCATTTCTTATGTAGAGGATTTCGCTAGGGGCTCAAGCATGGGTTCGACACATCCATGGTAAACGAGCCATCGGTGTTCCAGCCATCAAAGTTTAACTGTATATCCATATACCGGCCCCGATAGCTCAGTTGGTAGAGTGTCCGCTCCGGGGAACGGGAGGTCACGGGTTCGATCCCGGGCCGCGACATACCAAAGTCGTTAAAAATGGTACTAGCTGCTCCTCGCTTGGCACTCAGATTTACGGGGTAGAGCTAGGACGGGTCAACCCAGTGTCAGGATAATGTGGTTGGGTGTGGTATCATGTAATGTGTCAGGGACATGATACTTCAGTGAGGCAGCACTATAAAAGTGAGCATTGAGCTCCCTGTCGCAACCAGACACCGTCGTGATATGACTGAAAAATTGTTGAAAGCGACGTTAAACCCGAATTCACACACACACACACACACACACACACATACTTGTAAAGTGAACAGATCGGGGAAGTCTGCCTGTAACCTACCAAACGCGGAGGTAGCTTAGCTTTGGTATTTTCGGTAAAAAATGATATATTTAGCATAAAATAGACTTGTTCAATTAGAATTTGAAATTTTATCATTAAAACTCTCCTATATTTAAAACCTATTGAAATGTGAATTTTTACTATCAAAGTGGGGAAACACACATTTTTATACACACATGTGAAAGGTTTACTACAAAACGGGCTACCTACAAACTGGGGTTACACAATCCGAACACACAGCAAAACGAGGAGAACTTTTCTTTCTAATTTATTAACACAATTTAAATTCAGACAAGATCAAATTATTCATCCTTTTAAATGCTAGACATGTGAGTATGCAATCCATCTAGTTCTCAGACTTGGTTGGAAGTTCATGTTGTGCCCCAAGTTATACATATAAATTAATCGCTTTAAGTGCTATCTTCAGATTGCAAATGCGCAGACTGATCAACGTCAGTTTTGCTTGCATGTCACCCATAGGCATTACTGAAAGGCTATACGTACAAGAAACATATTTAAAAAAAAAGAGTTTTTAACGTATCGGGGATGCACAATTTGAACCCACACACCGAAACGAGGAGTTATGAAGATACACACCCAAACGAGGAGATCATTAAACACATTTTGAATACGCACAACCAAATGCGGAGTTAATAATTTTGCTTTGGTAGCACTTAAATTTAAAACAAAATAGTATGATTTCAGTTGATGAGTTAATGTCCTATATACCTACTTAAGGTCCATTAGTATTTTACCGGCCCCGATAGCTCAGTTGGTAGAGTGTCCGCTCCGGGGAACGGGAGGTCTCGGGTTCGATCCCAAAGTCGTTAAAAATGGTACTAGCTGCTCCTCGCTTGGCACTCAGATTTACGGGGTAGAGCTAGGACTGATCGATCCAGTGTCAGGATAATGTGACTGGGTGTGGTATCATGTAATGTGTCTGGGACATGATACTTCAGTGAGGCAGCACTATAAATGTGAGCATTGAGCAACCAGACACCGTCGTGATATGACTGAACAATTGTTGAAAGCACCGTTAAACCTGAATTCACACACACACATTAGTGTTCTAATCTTCCACTGTGGAATTTTGAAAATTTTGAGGGTCACTGGTGAGGCTTACTAGTCCGAAACTTGCTAGTCCCGCCCAGAAAATTCTTGTCCACTCGACGGTTTTCAGTCCTGTGTTGTCGATCTTACCTTTCAATCGAGTTTATTTAATTTCAACGCCGAAGGCGGTCGTAATAAGGCTCCCCGTCCTTTATCATAGTGTGGGTTATATTATCTAGTCTTTTGTTTGTTTGTTTGATCTGAGGTTTACCGTCCCCGTCAACACTGTAAAGGTCATTTTGGAGACGTTTCTTCCAATTTTGTGGGACGTTTACCCGACATTGAGATGTAATGACATCTCAAGCCCTGCCGCCCAAAGAAACCAATAGGATTTATGAGCATGGACGGGCCGACTCGCACCGCTTTGCCTGGGTAGGCTTAGATCCTCTAAGCGGTTTGCCAGTACTCTATCTTGTGCGGGTCGGTTTCGGCTCTGCGTGGAAGCATCCTGCAACCCATATATTTCTTCAAACCCCGATGAGCGGGGACCGATATTATCTAGTTCTTTGGGATCATTGATACAACTGTGGAATTTTGAACATTTTGAGGGTCACAAGTGACGATTTTCAGTTCTGTGTTGTCGTCCTCGCTTCCAAAGTTTTACCTTTCCACAGAACATATTGTTCTGATTTTCTACAACTGAGCGTGGTCTTTATATACACTTGGTAAACCAGGCTTTGTGATAGTATGCTAGATTTTCTATTGCTATTTACGTTTTACGGAAATCATTCTTGCCCCGACCCATCGGGGTTTGAAGAAGTAAATGGGCGGCATGATGCTTCCACGTAGAGCTAAACCTGACCGCACAGGAGTACTGGTAAACTGCTAAGAGGATCTAAGCCTGCCCAGGAAGAGCGGTGCGAGTCAAACTGTCCATGCTTTTAAACCATATTGGTTTCATTGGGCTACAGGACTTCAGATGTCATTTCATCTCAATTTCGGGTAAAAGACCCACAAAATTGGAAGCAACGTCTCCAAAATGACATATGCAGTGTTAACGGGGACGTTAAACCTAAAATCAAACGCAAACAAAACGGTAATCATTCAATGGGAAAGATATTGTAACCATTACATTTACGCAACCAGACGTACATGATTCTAATGAAACCACAATTAATAGAGAAGAAAATCTGTATACCGTACTGTTTAGTATCACTAATTATTGCACCCATTCGTCTCCTACAACATCTCGTTCATCGCTCCTCATTAGTTAAAGGATAGTATAAAATCTGTCTAAGAACTTTCTCCCCTAATAAGACACGTATATATGCAATGCTTCGTCTAATCCTTACTTCATTTTCCGTGTAATGTCTTGTTTTCCATTGGCCCTATGCTTAACAATACATTAACATGTCCACAAAGTTACAAATCCAGGTGAACACTATATAATGAAGTAAACAGTGATGTTTTCTGGAGAATACATTATTTTTCTATTTCTTTTTAAACATTAGATGTTCGGACGAGTACAGATAATTTTGACCATTTCTTCTTAAACATGCACATCAAGTACTCATAACAGCGACCTTACTAAGAAGAATTTTACGAGCATAACATGCTTGAAGCATAACTTATAACAATAAAACTAACTTTTCTCTTGAAAATTTACAACAACGAAGTAATGCATATTATCATATGACGTCGCGTCTGAAAATGTAATAACGCCATGTATTGAATTCAGTTGTTATCCACTAGTGGGTTAAATATGCAAATTACTTAGATATGTCGTACGACGTCCTTAACAACGTCGCGTTTACTTGTGGTGGAATATATATACTTTTTTGTATGTTCCTTTAAAAAAAAAAAAAACGTAAAAAATGCGTTTTAAGTGTCTTATGATATTAACTAGAATCTGGCATTCGTGTTAATGTATTATTGAACCGTTTAAACTCGTGGAGGAGAAGGGTTAAAATGCTCAGTACAGCCTCGCATTTAATAACTTTAATAATACACGATTTCTCGCGTGATTCGCTATTTATCTAACAGGTGTGTCTACATGATGCAGACCATATTGCAATGTGCATGCACCCGTTCCGCAATGAATAAAAGTGTTCAACAATATAATCACATGTGGATGTAATAGTAGTTAAAACCCCGGCCATCTCATTTTTATGTTGTTACACGTTATTTTTGCATGTGCACAGATTGTTTTTCCTATTTC
This sequence comes from Lucinisca nassula, assembly GCA_963580285.1. Classification (NCBI taxonomy): domain Eukaryota; kingdom Metazoa; phylum Mollusca; class Bivalvia; order Lucinida; family Lucinidae; genus Lucinisca; species Lucinisca nassula. The sequence goes on along the minus strand of OY757014.1, from coordinate 171,401,693 downwards.
TGCTTAAAACATAGATATCAGGTACTATTTAGAGAATTCTTATTTAAAGGCTCTAAAGAGCACAAAAATCTGCTTGAAGCATGAAACGCAAAGATATCACTTTTACTCCTGTGCATTGTGTCACATTCGGCCCCCGCCAATAGGGGCTTGAAGAAATATATGGACTGCATGATGCTTCCACGCAGAGCTGAATCCGGCCCGCACACTAGTACTGATAAATCGCTTAGAGGCTGTCCAGGAACAGCGGTGCGAGGCGGACCACCCATACTAATAAACCCTATTGGTTTCATTGAGCGACAGGGCTTGAGATGTCATTTCATCTCAATGTCGGGTAAAAGTCCCACAAAATTGGAAGCAAAGTCTCCAAAATGACCTTTACAGTGTTTGACGGGGACGTTAAACCTCAAATCAAACAAACGAACAAAACAATGTGTCACATAACACTGACAATGTTAATATGTGCATGAGACCGCACCTAGCATAGGAATATACATACCTAACATAATGTAGTTAAACCCCATTAAACCACACTTCATGTGGAAAAGGTGATGTTTGCAGGGGGTTTATACCATTGTTCCTAATTATGTTTAAAACCTAGATTTTGAGTGCTCATTAGAGTTACTTTTTAATGCGCATTTAACGTGCACAAATATCCAATCTTTGAAGCATAAATAACATTGTGTTTCACATAGATGAACATATTTAACATTAACATGTCAATGTAGTTAAAACCCCAGTAAATTATACTTCATGTAGTAAAAAGCGATGCTTATAGCAGGGGTATATATAATTGTTCCTATTTCTGCTTAACACATATGTATCGGATGCGCATCAGTGTCATCTCGTGTGTTTTCTAACTTGCATAAAAATCTATGTTTGAAGTATAAATCATAAAAAATGACACTTCATTTTCCTGAAAAACTCTCAGGAGAAAAACCCTCAATGTTACAACAGTGAAATGATACATGTCACCCCATAACGAAGACTATGTATACATGTACATGAGATGCTGCACAGATTCATAAAAATGTAACAATACATAAACTATCACCGCAGTTTTAACACCGGTAAACCCCACTTCAGGTAGTTACCTCTTTATGTAGAAAAAAGTATTGCATGCAGGGTAGGAACTTTTTCCTATTTTATCAAAAACACGTAGACGAGTTAAATGATTAAAAATCGCACTGTTTTGTTTTTGCTTTTTGCCAAAAGTACAGCAATGAAATAAAACAGCGTTAACGCAAAACAATGTTTACATGTACCTGAAAATGGGCAAAGAATTATACATACCTAAAATACATTAACATATGAAGGTAGATCTAGTTTTAACCGCGGTAAATCCCATTTATGCATTAAAATGTGATATTTTTCCTATTACTGCATCAAACATAGATATTGGGTACGTATAAACTCCTATTCAAGCGGTTATAACATGCAAAAAATCTGTGTCTGAAGGATAAACCAGAAAAAATAACAATCTTCTTCTACTTCTTCTTCTTCTTCTTCAACGATGAAAACCGACAGAATGTAATAACTGCAATGCCGGAGCAAAAAATGTTTAACTATCATAGGCCTGACCAGGTATGCAGAGAATCAGGCATCAACCGACCTCACTTTAATAAAAGTTTAGGTAAGTCTTAGGGCATCTTAAGGCGTGAGTCGTTACAGAGTCAGAGACTCAACCCGCCGGTTGCAATCAAAAACGGAAGCAAAGTTATCTGAGGGTAGCTGATGAGGCCTTATTGGCCGAAACTAGCTAGTCTGGTCAGAAAAACGTGTACACTCCATTCTGTTCAGTTCTACAGTTATTTATGAACATGCAATCATTGCAAGCTTATATATTTATGAATTAATATACTCAGACACCATACAATTCTGGTTCCGACAGGCCTTGTTCCAGAAAAGAATTAAGTCCGACATTGAATTCTGAAATTAAATCGAAATGATGTCTAAGAAACTCAGAAAAGACTTGCGAAGTTTATGATATTAATTACCCTGGTTAAGAAGTTTAGCAGTTAAAATTCTTACGGGTGTTGATGTCAGTCGGTTACAAGGCTAGACACTTTGGCAAATCGAATTACAGTGTAAGTGTATTATTAAGCTCCGTCTGATGCCACAAGAGCAACATCACCATCCACGGACGGAACAGTTATTTCAAAATACATATAATCGTATTTATCGGAAATGTTGCATGAAGCAAACCCATCGAAAGTAGAGAAATACAAAGGCGGGATTCAGGTATCGGAAGAACTATGGGTATTCAGTTGAACTTCAACTGATCAAGCCATCGAAAAATGCATTTCTTACCTTACATGTAAGATGGAGGGAATGTCATTTCAATTAAATCATTAAGTTCTTTAAAACAATCATGAGGTATAATATTTTAAAGCGCGGGAAATTCATACGTTGACAGACAACCTGCACGAAAACGTCCGGATTTTAATTTATTTAAACCTCATTTGGAATTTTAACAGACAGAAATAGAGCATCAAGACAAACATTCTGGTACAGTTTCATGAATAGTTATTCAAAACCTGTGGCCTGTAGATTGTGAACAAGGTTTCACTATCTACACAAGGGTTATCGGTACCATAAACTACGCAAAGCCTTTTCAAAATTTTATATATGTCATTCTGATTTAATTTCAAAATTCAAGGTTGGACTTAAATCTCTTCTGCAACAAGGTCTATCGGAACCCGAATTTTATGGGGACTTAGTATACAAATTCCGAAAAATATATAACCGCAATGACTTCAGCACCCAATTTCGTAAAATCGTTCTTCGATATAAAAGATTGGGTACAACATAAATGTTATACGACAGACTGCATGCATGGTAGTTAACCCAATCACGGTTGACAACTTTGCTTCCCTCTTTAATTGCACGCCGGTGGGTCAGGCCTCAGTTTATATGACGGTTCCAGTGTAAAGGCTTATTGAGAATTAGACAGATCTAATTCAAGGTAATGTTGACTTGGGCCTGATGCTCTATCTCTAGTCGGGCCCATCGGGGTATATCTGTTGGTTTTCTTTTGCTCCAGCATTTCAGTGGTTTCTTGCTGTCGAGTCCTCACCGTTGTTTCATCTCTGTAGCTGTGTGATCATTTGTGCTCACGGAGATGTTGCACTGATAAGTTAGGAGGCCTTCATGCGGACTGAACAAATAATTTGTCTAAATCTCGACGGCGAGGATTGTGGCCACGTAAAATCAATTTAAGCCCCCAGTTGAATTCGTTTCCGCTGACCGTTCCAAGGTCTGTCGCCGTTTATTGTTTTATGGTTTGTCTTTGGGTGTTTGTGATGCTTGTATTATTTTGTTTTGGATAGCCTTTTGGCCATTTTGTGGGAAAGTAACTGTCCTTTTGGCTTTCCGCTATTGACGTTTCCATTAGGTCTGTTGTTTCATGTTTGTGCTTCTTTCCCTTTGGTGTCTCTGATGGGAGCTGTGGGTTGATTGTATCGATTCCTGATCATTGCCTTCACTTCTAATGTTCAAAGCATTCTGACCTTACATATCTTATATTCAAATTTGACCGGGATATCATCACGGAAAGCATTACGATAAAGTTTCATGTCAACTGAAGCAAGTGAACAATGTTTACAGAAATTTCACCTAGTGACCTAGTTTTTAACTGGACAAGACCTATCGAACTTGTCCTTATTTCGTCAGGACAAACATTCTGGAAAAGTTTCGTGGTAACTGTAGTACAACTGTAGGCTGTTTTTGTTTGTTTGAGTTTGAGTTGAACGGCCAAGTTAACACTATTAAGGTCATTTGTGAGCCTGTCAGTTTGTCCATTCTTTTTCTGGGTAGGCTTATACGTTACCGGTTAACCCCTACAGTGCACATCCATTCACCAGAAACTGACAACTACCCTTCTTGCCTCAGCGGAAGAGAGTGAATGATCAATCTCCACGAAATAATGTTGCCCGCAGCCCCCTGATCATCAGTTAGACGCGCATCAGACAGAGCTACCGAGGCCAGCACAACTGTAGGTGTAGCGGATGAAAAACGCAAAGGTTGACGACGGTTGACGCACGACTCTCTTACCCAGGGCACAGGGTGATAGCTATAGCTCACTTGTGCACTTCGTGCTCATGTGAGCAAAAATATGATCTGTCAATAAGAAATATTAATTATTATATAATATCTTATTTCAGGGCCCCCACCCATAAGGGCTTGAAGAAATATATGGGCTGCATGATGCTTCCACCCAGAGCTGAATCCCGCCCGCACACCAGTACTGGTAAACCGCTTAGAGGATGTAAGCCTGTCAAGGAACCGCGGTGCGAGGCGGACCGTCCATGCAAATAAACCCTATTCGTTTCTTTGGGCGACAGGGCTTGAAATGTCATTTCATCTCAATGTCGGGTAAAAGTCCCACAAAATTGGAAGCAACGTCTCCAAAATGACCTTTACAGTGTTGACGGGGACGTCAAACCTCAAAATCAAACAAACATACACACTATCTTATTTCAAAAGAAATATTGATAGATCTAGTAGAGATAAGGATAAAGAAGATGATCATAAAGGGAATTTCTTATTAAACAACAACTGCAACACTACAATTACAACAACATCTTCTAAATATTGCTGTTTTAGAAGTAGAATTAAGAAAACAAAAGCGACCGGTACAGGCGCCTGATGCTCCATCTTTGGTCGGGCCCCTCGTAGTCTAACTGTTGGTTTTCTTTTGCTTCAGCAATTCTGTTGTTGTATGCTGTCGAGTCCTCAACCTTGTTTCATCTCTGAATTTTTTTATTTGTATGTTCTCGCAGATGTTACACTTATAAGTTAGGAAGCCTTCACGCGGACTAAACAAAATTGGTGTAGACCGTGACAGAGGTAAGGGCGAGGATTATGGCCATAAACTATCGATTTAAGCCCCCTCAGTGGAATTCTTTCCACTGACCGTTTCAAGGCGGTTCTTCTCTTGCGGTTTATTTATGTTGTTGTTACTTACTGTGTGTGTCTCTTGTGTCTTTTTTTTTTTTTTTTTTTTTTTTTTGATGGCCATTTGGCCATTTTGTGGGAAGGTAACTGTTCTTAAGGCCTTCCTTTGTTTAGGTTTCCATTATGGTCTGGTCACTTCATGTTTGTGTTTCTTTCCCGCTTTGGTGTCTTTGATGGGTGGAGTAAGTTAATTGTATTGATTCCTGACCTTTGTTTTATTTCTACTTTAAAAACATTACAATAGCATTCCCTTTCGCTAAAATGGCGTTTGCCATGTCTTGAAACAAGCATTTTCCCAGGATATTTTTCTTTCTTTCTTTTTTTTTTTGTCATCGCGAAAACAAGTCTATATAATTTTACCCCCATTAAACCCCATTTAAGCTAGTGAAACTAGGGTTTATAGGGGTATACAATATTGTTCGTATCTCTGCCCAAAAACAGATAGATAGGCCAACCGCAATCAGGCATTCTTGTAACTTGATAAAGGCGGTCGAATAACTGCACGCTATAATCGGTAGTGACCTATAATAACAGGGTTATTGACCTACAGGGTTATTGACCTTACGTCTTGTGACCGTTTATAGTCCGGACCTCCTTTTAAGGTCCATAATTTGAAAGTGTAAACAATAACATGCAACCTTTTATAGACGGGAAAACAACGAAACTGCAAGTTAAAACATATTTTCAGCTAGATTCTTATCTTCTCGGGCTTTCCTGGTTTGAATGGTCTGTTGGAATATAGTAAATACATTGTTAGTGTCTTTAATAATAAAATAGACACTAATCATGTATTTAGTTTATACCGATATTAAAACTAGCAACGGTTTTTGCAATAATTTAGCAAATTTAAGCAAAAAAAGAGACAATAGACTGTGTTGCATGTTAAACGACATTCAGTCTTATGACGCGCACACGTAGTATAACGTGACTTCAAATAGCACGAAATTTCTGCCGTCACCACGCAGGAAACAACATGGACACTCGAATAAAAGTTTCCCCTGTATGAAAATCTGCAAATAAATAGTTTATTTTAGTTTTATAAATTATTTTCGAGGTTGAGACGCAACAGCAGTACCTGTGCGCAATCATTCCAACGGACCATTCAAACCAGGAAAGCCAGAGAAAGTAAGAATTTAGCTGAAATTTCTGAAAATCTGTTTAAATAAATATTGTAAAGATTATAAAAAGTAGCAGTAAAACAAAGATCAGGAATCGATACAATTAACTTACTCCACCCATCAAAGACACCAAAAGGAAAGAAACACAAACATTAAGCGACCAGACCATAATGGAAACCTAAACAAAGAAAGGCCATATGGACAGTTACTTTCCCACAAAATGGCCATATGGCCATCCAAAATAAAAAGACACAAGTGATACACACAGTAAGTAACAAACAACAACAAAAATAAATCACCACAGAAGAACCGCCTTGGAACGGTCAGTGGAAAGATTTCCACTGGGGGGCTTAAATCGATTTTACGTGGCCACAATCCTCGCCCTTACTTCCGTCGCGATTTAGACAAATAATTTGTTCAGTCCGCATGAAGGCCTCCTAACTCATCAGTGCAACATCTCCGTGAACACAAATAATCAAAGAACCACAGAGGTGAGACAACGGTGAGGACTCGACAGCAAGAAACCACTGAAATGCTGGAGCAAAAAAAAAAAAAACAACAGTTAGACTCCGATGGGCCCGACCACTTGCAGTTTCGTTATTTTCTCGTGTATAAAACATTGCATGTTATTGTTTACGCTTGCAAATTAGGGTCCTGAAAAGTAGGTTCGGTCTATTAACCAGACATATTATAGGTCAGTAGAAGGTATTATAGGTCACTGCCGATTATAGCAAGCAGTTATTTGACCCCTTTTATTAGGTTGCTAGAATGCCTGATTGCGGTATAAAATTGCACACTGCTACTGCGGTTGCGTCTGAACCTCTACAATAGGTTCTAAATCTAAAATAAACTATTTCTTTGCAGAATTATACACAGGATGTAAAGTTTTGAGAAACGTTCATGCAAGCGTCCATGTTTCTTACGTCTTAGTGGCGCGGTGACGTCAGAAGATTTGCAATCTGGCCATGGCACCATCTGTCCTTTATTATGCCATACTGTTTGCTGTCTTTTTAGGGTTAATTTGCTAAAGTATTGCAAAGCCTCTTGATTGTTTTGAAATGCGGTATAAACTAAATACATGATAAGTGTATAATCATCAGTAGTTCGCCGCAACATTTTTACAGGGGCTCGCTGAAACTCGCCACTTTTAAATTGTCTAAGGCAAACATATTATACTTTATTATTAAAGGTACTAACTATGTATTTAGTATATTCAGGGTTCGGCCCCCGCCCATCGGGGCTTGAAGAAATAAATGGGCTGCATGATGCTTCCCCGACCGCACACGAGTACTGGTTAACCACTTAGAGGCAAAGCGGTGCGAGTCGGACCGTCCATGCTTATAAACCCTATTGGTTTCATTGGGCGACAGGACTTGAAAAGTCTTTTCATCTCAATGTCGGGTAAAAGTCCCAAAACATTGGAAGCAACGTCTCCAAAATGACATATTCAGTGTTGAAGGGGACGTTAAACCTCAAATCAAACAAACAAAACTATATTCAGGGTACTTGTTGGAACCGCCTCACCGAGGCGGTTCTTGCACGTTTCCATAATTTGTTTGGAGCAAAACCGTTAAAAATATCAGAATTTTCTGCTCTAAAATTTTCATTTTTGGGTGATGAAATTTTCTATGTATAATTTGAATAGGTGTGTTTTCACAATGAATTTTCTTAGTTCTAGTCCAAACATAGATAATCGGTGCTCGTTAGATCCGCCTCCTATTTTTATGTTTGTTTGTTTGTTTGATTTGAGGTTTAACGTCCCCGTCAACACTGTAAAGGTCATTTTGGAGACGTTGCTTCCAACTTTGTGGGACTTTTACCCGACATTGAGATGAAATGACTTCTCAAGCCTTGTCGCCCAATGAATTCAATAGGGTTTATTAGCCTCGCACCGCGGTTCCTGGACAGGCTTAGATCCTCTAAACGGTTTACCAGTACTTGTGTGCGGTGTAACGGTCAGTTTCTTCCCCCGGCCCGGTTCTTCCCCGGGGAAGAACTGGGCCGGCCCGTTTCTTCCCCGGGGGAAGAACTGGGCCGGCCCAGTTCTTCCCCGGGGGAAGAAACTGACTAGTCAGTTTCTTCCCCACCCGGTCAGTTTCTTCCCCACCTGAATTTTTTTCTGAACCATAGTCAACGAATAATTTTCAGCTCACAATTTGTTTTAAATGAGAAAAGAGACCTTTCTGAATAAGTTCTGAGTCCTTTTAGCTTGAATGACAAAATTTGCTCTATGCTACACCATTCATGGAGATGCAATAAAATATGCATCCCAATTCAACCATCATTGATGAATTTTCTTTGCTTTTTGAGGCAAACATTAGTATTAACCAAACAGATATAATAAGCCACAAATGTTTGGCGCTCAAATCTAAATAGAATTTGGAGACTAAGGGTGGGGAAGAACTGGGCCGGCCCAGTTCTTCCCCACCCCAGAATTTTCTGTCTACTAATAGTTCTTGTGATAAATTTCCTTTGCTTTTTAAGACAAAAAATGGTAAAAACTAAAAAGATATAATAAGCAACAAATGTTTGGAGCTCAAATCTAAATAGAATTTGGAGACTGGGGGTGGGGAAGAACTGGGCCGGCCCGTTTCTTCCCCACCCCAGATTTTTCTGTTTACAAAAAACTCTTGTGATAAATTTTCTTCACTTTTTAAGACAAAAATTGGTTAAACTAAAAAGCTATAATAAGCAACAAATGTTTGGAGCTCAAATCTAATTAGAATTTGGAGACTTGGGGTGGGGAAGAACTGGGCCGGCCCGTTTCTTCCCCACCCCAAATTTTTCTGTTTACAAAAAATGTTTGTGATAAATTTTCTTCGCTTTTTAAGACATAAATTGGTATGGACCAAAAAGATATAATAAGCAACAAATATGTTTGAAGCTCAAATCTCACTTGAATTTGGAGACTGGGGGTGGGGAAGAACTGGGCCGATTGTTTCTTCCCCACCCCAGATTTTTCGGTTTACAAAAAAATCTTGTGATAAATTTTCTTCGCTTTTTAAGACAAAAATTGGAATAAACTAAAAAGATATAATAAACAAAAAATGTTTGGAGCTCAAATCTAAATAGATTTTGGAGATTGGGGGTGGGGAAGGACTGGGCCGGCCTAGTTCTTCCCCACCACAGACAACTTAAACGTCATTACTGATTTAATTGTATATCACTACACAAGGGTGGGGAAGAAACGGGTCACCCCAGTTCTTCCCTGCCTCAGACATTCTCTGATATAACTGACATAACTGTACAACACTACCCAAGGGTGGGGAAGAAACGGGCAGGCCCAGTTCTTCCCTACCCCAGACACCTTCAACGTCATAACTGACTTAACAGTACAACACGTACCAAGGTAGGGGAAGAAACGGGCAGCCCAGTCCTTCCCCACCCAAGACATCTTCAGCAATATAACTGACATAACTGTACAACACTACCCAAGGGTGGGGAAGAAATGGGCAGGCCCAGTTCTTCCCCACCCCAGACACCTTCAACGTCATAACTGACTTAACAGTACAACACTTACCAAGGGTGGGGAAGAAACGGGCGGCCCAGTCCTTCCCCAAACAAGACATCTTCAGCGATATAAATGAAATAACTGTACAACACTACTCAAGGGTGGGGAAAGAAATGGGCTGCCCCAGTTCTTCCCCACCCCAGACATCTTCAGCGATATAACTGACATAACTGTACCACACTACCCAGGGGTGGGGAAGAAATGGGTCGGCCCAGTTCTTCCCCATCCCGACACCTTTATTGTCATAATTGACTTAACAGTACAATACTTACCAAGGGTGGGAAAGAAACGGACTGGCCCAGTCCTTCCCCACCCAAGACATCTTCAGCAATATAACTGTACAACACTACCCAAGGGTGGGGAAGAAACAGGCAGGCCCAGTTCTTCCCCACCCCAGAGTCTCTGAATTCTATTGAAATTAAAGTGCCAAACATTTTGTTGCTTACTATATCTGTTTAGTTAATACCAATCTATGTCTTTAAAAGTGAAGAAAATTTATCACAAGAATTTTTAGTAAACAGAAAAGTCTGGGGTGGGGAAGAAACGGGCCGGCCCAGTTCTTCCCCACCCCTAGTCTCCAAATTCTGTTAAGATTTGAGCTCCAAACATTCGTTGCTTATTATACCTGTTTAGTTTATACCAATTTATGTCTTAAAAAGCAAAGGAAATTTATCACCAGAATTATTAGTAAGCAGAAAGATATGGGGTGGGGAAGAACTGGGCCAGCCCAGTCTCCAAATTCTATTGATAATAAAGCTCCAAACATTTGTTGCTTATTAGATCTTTTTAGTTTATATCAATTTTTGTCCTAAGAAGCAAAGGAAATTTATCACAAGAATTATTAGTACATGTAAACAGAAACATCTGGGGTGGGGAAGAACTGGGCCGGCCCAGTTCTTCCCCACCCCCCAGTCTCCAAATTCTATTGAAATTTAAGGGCCAAACACTTGTTGCTTATTATATCTCTGTAGTTAATAACAGTTTATGTCTTTAAAAGTGAAGAACATTTATCACAAGAATTTTTAGTAAACAGAAAAATCTGCTGTGGGGAAGAAATGGGCCGGCCCAGTTCCTCCCCACCCCAGCCTCCAAATTCTATTGATAATAAAGCTCCAAACATTTGTTGCTTATTATATCTTTTTAGTTTATACCAATTTCTGTCCTAAAAAGCAAAGGAAATTTATCACAAGAATTATTAGTAAACAGAAACATCTGGGGTGGGGAAGAAATGGGCCGGCCCAGTTCTTCCCCACCCCCAAGTCTCCGAGCTCTATTGAAATTTAAGGGCCAAACATTTGTTGCTTATTATATCTCTGTAGTTAATACCAATTTATCTCTTTACAAGAAAAATGCCTAATGGCATTATGGACGTTTTTTTTTTTCAGTACGGTTAGGATGGTGGTGGCATGGGTGGGGTAGGGTGGGGTGTGCTGGTGTGGGGTAGGGTGGGGTGGGATGGGTTAGGGGACGGGGTGGAATTTGTGGTGGGGTGGGGTGTGGGATGGGGTGTGGTGGGGTTGTGGGGTGGGGTGGGCTTGGGTGGGTGGGGAGTGGTGGGATTGGGGGTGGATTGGGGTTGTTTTGGGATGGGGGTGGGATGGGATTGTTGGGTAGGGTATGCTAGGGTAGGTAGGGTATGTATGTAAAACTAAGTATGCATGTATGTACAGAACAAATGCAATATCCTAACACAGTAACAACTTTTTGTGGAGGGGGGGGGGTATGATTTGTTTATGTGTTTTAAAAAGAAAAAGAAATAAAGTTTTTTTCTATTTTTAGCTCTGGTGGACACTGATTTTAGCGATTTTGAAAAAGGGTCACCTAATGAACATATCTGTATGTATGCAAAACTATGTATGCATGTATGTACAGAACAAATGCAATATCCTAACCCAGTAACAATTTTTTGTGGAGGGGGGGGGGGGGGGGGGGGGGGTTGATTTGTTGATGTGTTTTACGAAGAAAAAAAAAATAAAGTTTTTTCTATTTTTAGCTCTAGTGGCCACTGATTTTAGCAATTTTGAAAAAGGGTCACCTAATGAACATTTCTGTAAAATAATTTTGAAATCGGGCCATTATCCAAGGAGGAGATGTCGTTTAAAGAAATTGTTGACGGACGACGGACATCAACTCACCTTGAGCACTTCGTGCTCAGGTGAGCTAAAAAAAGAACGAAAAAAAAAAAAGAAAATTCCATGCCTGTGCATGCATGTATGTATTATTACTAGCAACTATCAGGGGAGGAAGATAATAATTGTTCATATGTGTTTATGGAGAAGAAAAGAAAAATAAAGAAAAAAAAGAATGAAAAAAGAAAGAAAAAAAAAAAGAAAAAAAAATAAAAAATGTCTCCACCGGGGTTTGAACTCACGCCCCTCAGATTCATAGTCAACAATAGGATTCGTAGTCCAGCACTCTATCCACTACACTGGCATTTGAAAAAAGGTTAACCAAAAGGTAAACCTGAAAAACGCAAGTTTGAAAAATGACAATTTCCGCCAAAATTTTAGTCTTTTGCGCCATTTATGGATAATACATGAAAGCGGTACCTCCACTTATGCATCAGTCCTGATATTAAAACAATCTGCTACAGAATAGATGAAAAATATCACTTTGAAAAAAGGTTAACCAAAAGGTAAACCTGGGACGACGCCCGCCCGCAGGACGCCCGCCCGCCCGCCCCCCCGGACATCGCTATTTTAAAGGACGGATTTTTTTTAAAAGAAGTGCTCAGGTGAGCTAAAAAAAGAATGAAAAAAAAAAAAAAGAAAATTCCATGCCTGTGCATGCATGTATGTATTATTACTAGCAACTATCAGGGGAGGAAGATAATAATTGTTCATATGTGTTTATGGAGAAGAAAAGAAAAATAAAGAAAAAAAAGAATGAAAAAAGAAAGAAAAAAAAAAAATAAAAAATAATAAAAAATGTCTCCACCGGGGTTTGAACTCACGCCCCTCAGATTCATAGTCAACAATAGGATTCGTAGTCCAGCACTCTATCCACTACACTGGCATTTGAAAAAAGGTTAACCAAAAGGTAAACCTGAAAAACGCAAGTTTGAAAAATGACAATTTCCGCCAAAATTTAGTCTTTTGCGCCATTTATGGATAATACATGAAAGCGGTACCTCCACTTATGCATCAGTCCTGATATTAAAACATCTGCTACAGAATAGATGAAAAATATCACTTTGAAAAAAGGTTAACCAAAAGGTAAACCTGGGACGACGCCCGCCCGCAGGACGCCCGCCCGCCCGCCCGGACATCACTATTTTAAAGGACGGATTTTTTTTAAAAACCCGTCCAAAAAGTGAAGAACATTTATCACAAGAATTTTTCGTAAACAGAAAAATCTTGGGTGGGGAAGTAATGGGCCGGCCCAGTTCTTCCCCACCCCCACTTTCCAAATTATATTTAGATTGGAGCACTAAAGAGTTGTTTCTTATTGTATCTGTTTAGTTAATACCAATTAGTGTCATAAAAAGCTAAGAAAATTAATCATAGATACTGGAATTGGGATGAAAATTTCCTTGAACCTCCATATATTGTATGGCATAGAGAAATTTTGCCATTCAAGCTGTAAAGACTCAAAACTAATTCAGAATGGTTTCTTTTTGAATTTTTAACAATTTGTGAGGCATAAATTACTCGTTCTCTATGGTTCTAAAAAAATTTCAGGTGGGGAAGAAACTGACTGGGTGGGGAAGAAACTGACTAGTCAGTTTCTTCCCCGGGGAAGAAATGGGCCGGCCCAGTTCTTCCCCGGGGAAGAAACTGACTGGGGGGAAGAAACGGCCTGTTACAGCGGGCCGGATTCAGCTCTGCGTGGTAGCATCATGCAGCCCATATATTTCTTCTAGCCCATATGGGCGGGGGCTTTTCTATTTTATGAGCGGAAATAAGGAATATATTGTATACCCCTGTAACCCGACTTTTACCTGTACAAATTGGGTGTCTATATGGGTGGTCAATACACGAACTTGCTAATCTGATGACAATTAGATACCATTAACGTTAGACAGCGCTTAATTATGAAAGTCGACACCAAGAAAAAGAGGCATCAGTGACAAAAGAGTAATTGAATTTGCTTTGCTTCTTGTATTGCATACATTCGATAAAACTTTGCAATCTGATATGGCATCAATTGTTTGTTTGTTGAATTTGGGTTTAATGTCCCCGTCAACACTATTTAGGTCATTTTGGCAACATCGATTTCAATTTTGAAGGAATTTTACTCGGCACTGAGATGAAATGACATCTCAAACCCTTTCGCCCAATGCAACCAATAGGTTTATATGCATGGTTGGTGCATGGGAAGGCAGGCTTAGACATTCTAAGCAGTTACCAGTACGCATGTGTAGACCTTCTAAGCAGTTACCAGTACTCATGTGTGGTCGGTTTCAGCCCTGCGCAGCCCAATCTATTTCTCAAAGCCTCAATGTGGAGTGGGGAGGGGGGGGGGCAATAGGGCGCACCATGAAATAATCAAATAAACAAAGTTATTAGATTTTAAATGATTAAATAATAATAATGAAACGGTTGCATGATGCTTCCACACAGAGTTGAAACCAACTGCACACAAGTACTGGTAAACCGCTAAGAGGATCCAAGCATGTCCAGGCAAGTCGATGCTAGTCGAACCGCCCATGCTTATGAACCCTTTTGGTTTCATTGGGCGACAGGGCTTGAGGTGTCATTTCATCTCAATATCGGGTAAAAGTCCCACGAAATCGGAAGCAACGTCTCTAAAATGACCTATACAGTGTTGACGTGGACGTTAAGCCTCAAAATCAATTAATCAATCAATGACACGGTTAAAACAAACAAACAAAGGCAGTGAAATCCAATGTATTCTGACGTACTCAGTTTCAAGCCCCTGAAAAAAGTTGATTGTCTTTGATTTCAAGTTTTTAAGGAAACTGCAAAATATAAATCACCTCTGTAGATCTTTACACTTTCCCGTTCTGCTGAATAAAATTTTTTCCGCACAAACGGGGAGGTTCGATATCCGTGTTACACACTTGAAATTTTTAATCGATCAGCAGTTATACACTTTTGTGTATGAGATATACGTCCTGAACCTACAAAACGGGGAAGGTGTTAGATTACCATAGGAAACTATTTTTAAGGTTCATCTAGTACTGAATTTTCAATATTTCTTGCTATTTCAAAACGGGGAGCTCCGCGTTTGGAGGTGTTTCCCCGATTCGAAGGTGTGTATTCTTACATACTTCCCCGATTGGTAGCAAATACAAACACACACACACACACACACACACACACACACACACACACACACACACACTGTATATCCATAGAAACATCTTTGCCCTGAAACAGGAAAGACCGAGGAATTATTACTGTACAGTCATCTGTTCGCTCAGGTATTTGAAACAGAGAAGAGAGAGCTTTATCAAGAAGGAAAAATAAAGTAATTATCATTGCAATAACACACCCGTGTGACATTGGGCATTCTTTCTCATCTCCAAAAAGATCATTTTTCTGATGAAAATTTATTCATTTTTAGGGGGTTTTGGGTTTACATCCCTTTCAAGACCCAGTCAATCGTTAATCAGAGGTGGCCATTTACCAGTGTACCTGGAGAAAAACCACTAATATTGCTGAACTTGGCTTCTCACATGTGCATGTTAATTTTTTCTCATATATACTGCAAACATAGGTTGTGTGTGCTCGTTAGAACTGCCTCATTGAGGTAGTTCTAATGAGTAGCCACAACCTGCATCTTGGAACGGCAATTTCTTCATAATGTGGGGTGGGATTTAGAGGGTTTTTCATCACAAAGTTTCTGAAGGTCATTCAGTTCTCTGCAATTATTTAGGGAATAACTTTCTTCAGAATTGTCCTTTTGGAAGGTAAATGTTAGTTTTATATTCTTTTTCCTATTTCATTTTGTAAGATGCATCAGCAGAGATATGAAAACAAATTTGCGACCAATTGACAGTTTTCAATAAAATTATCAAAATTTTATGCATTTTATCCATTCGTATTCGTGAATAATAATACTAATTTTACAAACAGTGGCAGCACCGTCAGCAGTTTTGTTTGTCTTGAATCTTAACATCATTGTGAACACTATTTAGGTTACTTTAGAGATTTTGCTTCCGATTTTGTGGGACTTTTACCTGACATTGAGATGAAATGACATCTCAAACCCTACCATCCAAAGAAACTGCTAGGGTTTAATGGATGTTTGGACTTGCATTTTACTGGGCTGGTAGTGTTGGCACAACCTGTTTGAAGCTCTATATCTCCTGAACCTACTGATAGATTCTGACCAAACTCGCATGGTTTCATCACCAGGATATGGGAAAACAGCCATTAGGTTTTGATGACCTTGACTTTACTTACAAGGGCACAGACCCCCAAAACTGTTAAACAGTTTAATTTGGGCCAAAATGGCTTGTCTGCACCCGGGCCAAAATGGCTTGTCTGCACCCTATCTCATGAAAGAATCGATGACATTTGGTCAAACTTTGTACATAACATTTAAAGTTAAATTCTGGAAAACTTCCCTAAAGTACAGTAAACCACTCATAGTGGCCACCTCTATTAAGCAAGCAACCTGTCTTAAGCAAGCATGTATTTGGTTCCCCAAAAAAGTCAAGTGCATTAACATCCACCTGTATTAAGCAAGCACGTTCTATGAAAGCACATTTTGGTTATCCCTTAGGTGCTTGCTTAATACAGGTTGGACTGTATTCAAATGTATGACTATCTGAAGCTATTTGGAGAATCCTCTAGAGACTCAAGACTAGTTTGAATTAACCATAGTAAATAGACATCTATGTTTGAGTTATTAACCCTTTTTGTACCAGATGGAATCTTCCTCTTTGCATATAGTAGGAATCCATTTCAAAATTTAGGGGTGTCAGGCTGTGTTTTCATCAAAATTTATTTGGAAAATGACTGAACTTTCAGCAAACAGTGGAGGCCCTGATCAGATGCCGCGTTTTGCGGCATCTGATCTGGGCCTGCACTGTTTGCCAGGGTACCCGTTTTATAGGTTAAAAAAAGTATTTGTAGCTGTTCTTTTTCTGCAGGATGGTGGGACAAGTGCAGGACCTTATGGTCATGTTGCTGATTTCTCAGCCCTCAAAGAGTTGGACATGATACAGAAAGAAATAGATGATATCAAAAAGTAAGTGAATTTTCTCATACTAATTAAGAGTTTTCAATTCCTGTACTAATCATCAAGTTCTGAAATACTACACTTCTCGGTATCACAGACCCAGTTATGATGACTTCTCATACATTTGTTATCGGGGTCAACACGAGAGGTTGTGGCCTAGTGATTAGGAGCGCTGACTCAATCATAAGTTCTCTCACTGTGGTGGGTTCAAGCCTCACTTAGATCATGTGTAAGAGACCAAGTTTTGCAACCTAAGTTTACTATTTTTCTCTTGGGACTCTGGTTTTCACTAATTAATAATGCTCAGTTTAATGTAAATAATCTCGGCAAGGCCGTAGAAACAAAAGCAATAAAAATATCAGTATCTACACTACAGTCACTACTAGTAATTGTCTTAAACTTGTTTTTTTCATCACATGAACAAGTCAGTGAAATGAACACCCATGAAAACTGGGGCTTATAGGGATATACATTATTTTCCAAAACATAGGTTAGAAGCCTCCGTGGTGTAGTGGTTACGCTACTTGCCTTGTAAACCAGGGATCGCAGGATCGATCCCGGGCTTCTTCAGACTTTTGGATGAGTCTTTAAACGAGGTTCCATCTCCGTATGAACTTAGCTGTTGGTGGGATGTAAAACTCAAACAATCACTCACTCCAAAACATAGGATGTGGGTACTCGTTAGAACTATCTCAATAACGCAGTTCTAACGAGCACCCACAACCTATATTTGCAGTGTAAATAAAAAGTCACAAATTTTCATCAGAAAAGTAGTAATTTTTAGGATGTGAAAAAATGCATTATGCCACACAGGTTTGTTATGGTAATGTTATCATTGGTAATAGAACCTTTAATGGGAATGGGAACACCTGGCAGATTTTTCCACCATTTATCAAAAGGAGACAACTTAGGGACTTCCTGTTGGTTTTACTATAAACCCTGTCCAACTGAAAAAGGGGTCAATTCTTAAAGGAAAGAATCAGGAGCAAATTCTTTCCTTTAAGAGTTGACCCCTATTGACATGGGAGACAAAAACACTTTTGCAGGAATTGCCTCCCCTGAAGGTGTCCCCATTCCCCTTAAAATCAATAACAATTAAAACATATTGTCTTAAGGTTTGTTTTTGCTACTATCATTGGTACTGTAAAAGCTGATTTTGTCATTTCACAAGCGAAACGTACAGCAACAATCAGATAGGGAAATAAAGGGATATCTTGGGTAGGGGTAAATTTTAAAGGCACTGCAAAAATAGCTATTCCTTTATTGGTTTACTTGCATATGAGATGGCTAACACAAATAGCTATTCCTTTATTGGTTTACTTGCAGATGAGATGGCTAACACAAATAGCTATTCCTTTATTGGTTTACTTGCAGATGAGATGGCTAACACAAATAGCTATTCCTTTATTAGTTTACTTGCAGATGAGATGGCTAACACAAATAGCTATTCCTTTATTGGTTTACTTGCAGATGAGATGGCTCATATGAGCAATCTCTTCTGAAACTACATCAATCCACATGCCTGTTCAAGCATGGCATGGTATAGGAGTCCGGTTGTCCATCCGTCCATTCATCCATATGGGGCCATTTGTTCGAAACTAATGATGTTGTTAAGAAATGTATCTTTAAAACATTGATCATTTAATATGGCAAATAATATTTTTGCTGCAAAAATGAGAGCTGCTCTCATTTGTTTAGCAAAAATAATACTGTATTAGCTGTTGTACTTGCTAGAACAGTTGACAGTCTGTCCACTAACGAGCTCGTTAAGCGGACGATGCTTTGAAACTCGTTAAGAGGATGGTGCTTTGAAGAATTGGGCCCAGTTTGTCAAGCGGTCAACATTTGCAACCACCCTAACTGTCACCTGAATGTTTGAGTTCATTTCTCAAGAACTATAAAAGCTTCATTAATAATAAATGGTTCACACTTGCATATAGGGATGACAACTTTAATGCAAGCATCTGTATTTGACCTTGACCTACATTGCAGGGATCACTGACTTTGGGAACTGTTGTGTCAATCTTTGCTTTCCCCTTAATTTTCTCAAGAACTATAAGAGCTTCATATATGATAATTGGTAGACACTTGCCTCTAAGGATGGCAACTTAAATGTAAGCATCCATATTTGACCTTGACCTATATTTCATGGCCAGACTTTGGGAACTATTTGTGTCAACCCTAGTTATTGCCCTAATGTTTAAGTCCATTTCTCAAGCATTTATGACACTTGGTACAAACTTGTATCCAGGGATGGCAACTTTAATGCTAGCAAGTGACCTTGACTGACATTTCATGATTCACGGACTTTCTAAAGTTTTGCCCCAAAGGCGTAACATAGCCTTCAGGGGTATCCTTGTCTGGATCTACCATTAGTATTGTTTGTTTGATTTGAGGTTTAACGTCGCCATCAACACTGTATAGGTCATTTTGGAGACGTTGCTTCCAATTTTGTGGGACTTTTACCTGACATTGAGATGAAATGACTTCTCAAGCCCTGTCACCCAAATGAAACCAATATGGTTTATAAGCATGGATGGTCCTTCTTGCATCAATTTGCCTGGGCAGACTTAGATCCTCTAAGTGGTTTACCAGTACTCGTGTGGTCAGGTTCAGCTCTGCGTGGAAGCATCATGCAGCCCATCTTTATTTTCAAGCCCCGATGGGTAGGGGCCATTGTTTGGATCTAACACGGTTGTTTAGCTAGTACGGTTTCTGCTTTGGCAGCCATTAATAGTGCTATAAAGAGGTTGTGGTGTAAGTATTTTCGTTTGCAGGCAGAAATTGCAACAACAAGCGGACCAGCAGCAGAGACAGGCAGACATCAGGATATGTCAAGGTGAGGTACAGACATTACAGAAAGAGTTAGATGCTGTAACAGCAACACTGCATCAGTTGGAGAGCCAGAAGAAAGATGCCCAGAAAGCTTTAGATGATCTGGATGATCAGGTTAGTATTGTATTTGCCATCTTAACTCGACAATGGAATTTATTTTTGAGATAGAGGTTGTTTGAAATATTGAGGATCAATCATAATGCCAATTCTTAAGGTATGCAAATCCTACCCCCCACAATCATAATGCCAATTCTTAAGGTATGCAAATCCTATCCCCCCACCCCAATCATAATGCCAGGTCTTAAGGTATGCAAGTCCTCCTCTCCTTCCCCCCCCCCCCCCCCCCGACACACACACACAAGGCTTGGGAAAATAGATTGGACTGCATGGTGTTGAAACCGACAAACTTTTGAGTACTGCTAAACAACTGAGAAGGTCTAAGCGGCCCAGGAAAAGTGATTATGCAAGTAAAACCTAGTGGTTTCTTTGTGCAGTAGGGCTTGGGATGCCATTTTACCTCAGTCTCAGGTAAAAGTCCCACAAAATTGGATGCAATGTCTCCAAAATGTCCTAAATAGTGTTGATGGGGATGTAAAACATCAACACAAATCATAAGAGATAATGGGGATGAGAAGGAATATCTTTTTGATCTTCTTGGCATCTTAACCCTTGTCCTGCTGAATATTTTAATCTGCCACACCCACTTCTGATTATCAACCAATCAGATTATTTGATGCAAATTATTGCAACAAATTCACAATCTGAATGGCAAACAATGTAGATCCTGATCAGATGGCTTTGTCAGAAGCCATCTGATTTGGATCTTCATTGTTTGGAAAATAAGGCATATCTGGACTCAGCAGGACAAAGGTTAAAGGTTAAAACTTTTGTTAGGTTACAATTTCCACCATGTGATCCAGCCAATTGTACCTGTTTGGTTGACAGGAAACTGCTTTGCAAACTATGCGAAGTAAAGATTCTTGAGCATAGGGATCATAATATCAGATGAATTCTGAATTCTAACATTAATAAATCAGAATCAGAATTGTTACTGGTGACACGTCAATTGACATTCATATACCAGGAATAAAATAAGTACTGCTGTCTATTGAGAGTGGAAATATACATTTATGTTGATACTATATACATTTATCATATGACGTCGCGTCTGAGAGTGTAATAACGCCATGTAATATTTTCGATAATCCACTAGTGGATTAAATATGCAAATTAGCTAGATACGTCCCGTTATGTTACATGTAGGACGTCCTTAACGACTTGGCGCTTTATAATGGCGGAATATTGATATTTTTGGAAACAATCGTGAATAAAAAACGTTTTAAATGTCATATGATAAATAGAATTTTGCATTCGTGCTCATGTATTATTGAATTTATTAAACTCCTTGAGGCAAAGAGATAAAATGCTCGGCTTGCCGTATTAAACTCGTTGAGGAAAAGAGATAAAATGCTCGGCTTGCCGAGCATTTTATCTCTTTTCCTCAACGAGTTTAATAAATTCAATAATACATGAACACCTATGTAAGATCCTCTATGTATGAAGATAATCTCAAAAGTGAACTTGTGCTACTGTTTATGGGATGTGTGTATCGTATTGGGTGTGGTACATGCAAAACAGGCTTTAGGTTTATACTGATATTGAATTTGTTCTATTTTATTTTCAGAAATCAAAGTTGGAAACTAGTGCTAGAGAGATGAAACAAAAATGTGAAGATGAACAAAAACAGGTTAAGATCCTTTCTTTATCAGACAGTTAATATCACCTGCTGTGTTAGTCCATTGCAGTCAGTCCTCTTTATACTTTACTATGGGAATGAATTTCATTTTTGTTGATTTCATCGATGTGTAAACTCTGGCAAATCACTCACAAGTGGCTTTGAAGGCTTCATGCTAAGTTTATGAGTGATTTTCCAGAGTTTACACATCAATAAATCCACAAAAAGATAATGCATTCCTTATAATTCCAACTTTGTCATTGAAATGTTAAAAATGCCACCAAAATTATAAATTTTCGGAATTCTTAAGAAAGCGTAAAAATGAACTTATCAATGGCTGCGGCAGAATGATTATTCAATCAGAAGCTGGCATCTTTGAAAAAAACCCAAGCAAAAAAATGTCAAATTTGTATGTTCATTTTATTTGTCTTCTAGCATTTATTTTTTCAATATTTTCCCATCAATTAATTGAACGCTGTTGATGTCACTTCATATATAACAACGCATCACACAGGTTCTAAACATGCTCTTTGATGTCAAGTTATATTACTACCCGTCACTGTGTGAAATGATGCTGGAGAATCGGAATTTGTTAATGGTGTCACTATAAAGAGGGTATATTCTACAGGCCTCCTAGCAAAACCTATAAAACCTATAATAACCTATAATTTTGTGCCAAACCTATAAAACCTTTATTTTGTTCATAAAACCTATAAAAAGCCTGTATTTTCATGAAAAAACCTATATTTTATCACTTTTTGAACCTTCTTGCGACTCAACCCTAACTTTTCTTCAAAATGCACTACTATTTTTTACTTTTTAGTCCCATAAAAGGTGATGAAAATTGTCAAGAAATTGTATTTTTTCTGGAGAAATAAAAAATATTTTCTAGGAACTTCAGAATGAGTCCTGAGTTTAAGACCTCTTTTGAAAAGGGATATAAATAGGTTTTTGAATGTGTTACCGCACTGTAGGCATATCAGTTCCCCTTTTGTACTTTCATTATCTGTTCTGATTGAAGAATGCCTCCCTTGTTATTTTCAGATAGATGATCTAAACTCCCAGTTAGAGAAACAAACAAGATCTGCTCTGGTAAGCTTTACGAAAACACACCTATACAAGTACAGAAAGTCAGGTGATTTATCTCCATGTCCATGGTTTTTCACTGATTCAGAATCAGAATTGTTACTGGTGACACATCAAATGACATTCATACACCAGGACCTGTGATGTAGGAAGTTAGTCCCTAGCTCTAACCAAAGAGGTAAATTTAGCTACACAATCATCAGCAGCTTCAGCTGTCGAAATAATTGAATCGGGAAGGGCATTCCAATCTCTAATGGTTCTGGGGAAGAACGACTCTTTATAAATGTCAGTTCTTGCAGTAAGGGTCTGAAACGCCAACGAATGGTGATTTCTACAGTGTCTAGCTGGGGGAACAAGGTCATCTGTTGGAATGCTGGCAGCACCCTTTAGACCTTTGTATAAAAGGATTAGCCTACTGTCTTTTCTCCTTTTCTTGAGAGACTCCCATTTTAATTTTCCAAGTATTCCAGCCATGCTCCCAGTTTCAAAGCAGTAATTGCCTGTTACAAATCTAGCAGCTCTATTCTGAACTTTCTCAGTTTCATCATTAAGGACCACTCCACTGGGGTCCCAGATACAACTACCATATTCCAAGATTGGGCGAACAAGACCTTTATATGCTGCCTCTTTTACATCCTGAGGGCACTGATGAAGATTTCGCCTCAGGAAACCAAGCGTTCTATTTGCCTTAGTACACATGTTGCTAATATGAGTATTCCATCTCAAGTTGTGTGAGATTGTCACTCCAAGGTATTTAACCTTTACCCTGCTGTAGGCGACAAGCCCTATCTTTGCAAACAGTGTAGATCCAGATCAGATGGCTTCTGAAGAAGCCATCTGATCAGGATCTACACTGTTTGTCATTCAGATTGTGAATTTGAACGAACTCATTATATCATGTAATCTGATTGGCTGAAAATAAAAAAAAGGTGTGGCTAAGTTAAATATTCAGCAGGTTAAAGGTTAATGGAGTCCACATTCTCGAGGACCGTTCCCTCTAAGGTGTAAGAAGCCTCAACTTTATTAGATCTCTTCCTGATTATTGATCAGCTTGGATACAATTGCTCATAAGAAGCTCCAAAAATGAAATTTTTTGCCTTCTATATAGCTCAAGTCCATTTAGAATTAAGGGGTGTCAGGTTCCTGAGCTTTATTCAGAAAATGACTGAAGTTGTTTTTGCAAAGTTTGAAGACCCAGATCAGATCTGATTAGGGCCGTCACTGTTTGTCAGTGTACTGTATTAGAATGTGCCATAAAAACAATGGATTAATGAACACACATTTTTTTTTTTACTGAATGGAATCTTCCCATTTATATACAGCAAGAGTCCATTTAGAAATTTAGGGGCGCCAGGTTCAGTTTTTTTGTTTTTTACAAATTTATTCAGACAATGGTTGAGCGTTCTGCAAACAGTGAAGGTCCTGATCAGACGCCGCATTCTGCGGCGTCTCATCTGGGCCTGCTCTGTTGCCAATGACCCATTTAGTGGTTTCCCATATGAAATGTGTTGAAAGCTGGGAACAAATGGGTAAAACACTCATTTTGCATGACAGACTCGCTTGTATTTTTACAGGACCAAGAATCGGAACTAACATCCCTAAGAGATCAGCTGACCAAGTTACGTGAGGAGGAGAACCAGCTAGAACAGAAAGTAGAGACTGGGAAACAGCAGTTGGAGCAGTTTACAAAAACACAAAAAGATCTAAAGCTGCAAGTTAATCAGGTATACACTATTACTTTAACAAGACTGTATAATGAACATCTTTGTTTTCTTTGTTTGTTTGTATAGGAGTTAAACAGCCCAGTCAACACTATTTAGGTCATTTTTGAGCCGGTCAGTTACCTATGCACACTTTTCCTGGGCTGGCTTATACAGAAGCGGTTAACCAGTACAGTGCACATTCTTTTGCCAGAAACTGACAACTGCCCTTCTTGAATTATCGGAAGGGAGAGAATGACCGCAGAAAAGATTTCATTATCAATCTCCACGAAAGAAGGTATCGAAGGGAGGTATCGAACCCACGTCCTCCTGATCACCAGTCAAATGCGCATCCGACTTAGCTACCGAGGCCAGCAAACATCTTTATAAGCTACACTTTGATAAGGAAAATAGTGAGTTTACTGTGACATGCAGTATTTTGCAATTTGTGCTCTCATCACATTAACAAGTCCATGCAATGAACACCTCTCTAAACCCCACTTATATAGAGAAAATAGAGATTGACAGGAGTATATATTATTTTCCTGATTAATGCTCCAAGACATAGTATGTTGTTACTCATTAGAACTGCCTCAAGGAGGGTTGGGTTGGGCAGGGCGGGTTTTCTTATTTTGTCTTGAAATGAAAGACCGATAGAATTTCTCATTCTATCTTGAAAATGTATGTTGTGTGTACTCATTAAAATTGCCTCAGTAATCCCTTTCATACAGCCTGGCCTGTCACAATGGCTTGACCTACCCTGTCTGAAACAGTTTTAAGGGTGACACGATTAATCATATAATCGATTAATCGATTGATAAATTCAACAAAAATTATTATCATTTCTGATTTGCTTTTAATCGATTACTTGATAGGTACAATTTACTACCCAAAGTTATGCCTAAAATAGCTGGATGAGTGGCAAACAGTGCAGACCCTGATGAGACGCCGCATTCTGCGGCGTCTCATCTGGGTCTACACTGTTTGCTCCGGCCTGTCTGTTCAAATATACATATACTAAAGTGCAACATATGGTAAGAGTCATGCTCAGAAGAAAGCCAGACAAAAACCATAGCGAATACTAATCGATTATCGATCGCAATGACGGGACTGACAATCGATTATCTTTTCACCTCCGATTAGTCAGCCCTAAACAGTTTACTATAGTCCCAAACTGGTTCATGACATTGAAGTTCAAGCATAAACAAAAAAATGAAAAAAAATGCTGGACTCTTCTGTTTGAAACCTTTCCTGTAGCCAGTATGTTTACTTGGTTTCCATAGAAGTCTGTGAGAACCAAACCCAATTACTACTTATATTCTGTACTTATAAGCCTAGCTGGTCAAAATGAGCTCGTTAGTGGTCAAATTGTTAACTGATCTAGCAAGTACAATATCTAATTACAGTGGTATTTTTGCTGAAAAAAATGTGAGCAGCATTTGCAAAAGCTGCTCACATTTTTTCTGCAAAAATATTAGAATATTCACCATTTTAAATAATCAAAGTTTTATTGATACTTTAACTAATTATGTCGTTAGTTTTCAACAGTTGGACCTTAGTTTTTAATCAGTCATCTTAATATACACAGAATTGATACCAGGAGGTCACATAGACTGCTCAGGCAACATATTTTCCCAGGAATATGATTCAAGTTGTCTGTTTCTGGTGAGAAAAGGGACACTGTACTTGTTAACAACGTAGGAATCAGAATCATGGTTGTTGTTGGTGACATGTCAAATGACATTCATTCTCTAGGGATAAGCCACCCTAGGGAAAGTGTGGTTAGATAAAATGATGGGCTTGTTATGACCTTAACCCTTATCCTGCTGTTCACAACAACCCCTATCTTTGCAAACAGTGTAGATCCAGATCAGATGGCTTCTAAAGAAGCCATCTGATCAGGATCTACACTTTTTGGTATTCAGTTTATGAATTTGTAGCAATAAATTACATCAAGTAATTTGATTGGTTGATAGACAGAAATGGGTGTGGCTAAAATGAATATTCAGCAAGAGAAGGGTTAAAAGGGATGATTCCAACCAACCAAATAACAAAATTATAAAATTCATGTTTGGGTTGTACTCATGACATTGCCTGGAGAAGCTATAAAAATTACTTAGAGGAAGTTTAATACAAAGTGCTGGGGCCGATTGTTCAAAACTAACAAATTTGTTAGTTAACGCATTGTTCGAAGTTTGATCATTTAATCTGACAGATGTATTGATTTTTTTGCTGGAAATATGTGAGCAGCTTGCAAAGCTGACATTTTTCAGCAAAAAAATACCATTGTATGAGATATTGAACTTACTAGGACAGTTGACAGATTGAATACTAACGAGTTTGTTAAGCTTACGATCAACTGGCCCTTGGTGTTAATGGTCTACAGGAGAAACATGTATGCCTGTTGAAAAGATTTCTTATTGACATGTGGGAAGTTGGGCTGGGCCAATAGAAAGATAGGATAATACAAGTAAAAATCTTAGCTGCACTGAGGTCAGGACTTTCCAAAAAAGGCATTTCTTGTGAAATGGCTCGGAATGCTGCTTGATTTAGCCACTTTGCTGTTGACTCAACTTGCAGATATCAGTAACTGTTGGGGACAGCTGAGCCACTAAGATGGTCTAAGCCTGTCCAGGAACTGTATACATATCTGACCGGCCCAACATGACAAAGCTGTTTACTGGGCCAGAAACAACAACACACACTTACTGGCATAGGACTACCAAAGATCCCTTGTCCTCTCCTTATGTTCACTCATTATGATAACACTCCTGTGACATAGTGCATTTTTTCACATTTCCTAAATGGCTACTTTTCTGCTGAAAATCTGTGATATTTTTCTGATTTATATAGCCAACATAGATTGTGGGTGCTCGTTAGAACTGCCTCATTGAGGCAGTTCTAACAAGTACTCACAGCCTATGTCTTGGAGCAGAATTAAGAGAAATAATGTACATCACCCTAAACCCCAAGTTACTCTGTATAAAGTGGAGTTTATGTGGGTGTTCATTTCGCAGACTTTTTCACTTGATGGAAAGTTACAGTGTTTACAGTGTTTTTCTTTCGCTTTCAGACAAAAACTCGAATTCAGCATCTACAGGACCAACACAGAGCAATACAGCAAGGAACTGCGGCTTTTTCATCATTTAACAGTGATGACAGCAAAAGTTTAGACATTTCCTCATTACCAGATGATCAGTTTAGCACCAGAGCCACTGTAAGTAATTCTCGGAAATTTACATTATTAATCCTTATCCAGCTGATCATGACAACCACGTCTTTGCAAACAGTGTAGATTCAGATCAGATGGCTTCTGAAGAACCCTTATCCAGATGATCATGACAAGCCTACTTTGTAAACAGTGTAGATCCTGATCAGATGGCTTCTGAAGAACCCTTATCCAGCTGATCATGACAACCACGTCTTTGCAAACAGTGTAGATTCAGATCAGATGGCTTCTGAAGAAGCCATCTGAGCAGGATCTACGCTGTTTGACATTCAGTTTGTGAATTTCGTTAAGAAAACACACCTATTCAAATATATTGAAAAAATTTCAACCAAAAAATGAATATATTCAGATAAAAAAAAAATATATTTTTGCTCAAAACAGAGATTGGGGTAACTCATTAGAACTGCCTCGGTGAGGCAGTTCTAATGATTACTCACAATCTCTGTTTATGAGCAGAAATAAAAAATAATGTATACCCATGTAAACCCCAGTTTTACTATATAAAAATGGGGTTCAAGGGGATAAAAAATATATAGACATGTTTTCGTGATGGTAGGAATATTTAAATCAAGTAATCTGATTGGTTTGAAGACAGAAATGGGTGTGTCCAAGTAAATTATTCAGCAGGATAAGGGTTAAAGGGGATTTGGTTTGGTTTGGAAATCAAAGGCCCAGTCAACACTATTTAGGTCATGCTGAGCTTGTTGGTTTACCTAACCACACTTTTCTTGAATGCCATTCGAGATGTATGTACACAATCTTTGTTTGAATTTATTCCTGGTGATTAGCAGTTGTCTGACAGGATGTTTCTTTTAAGGATATTATACAGTTATTTCATGGTTGTTCGGACTATAGTCAAAACTATAGCCCGAAGGTGCTGTGGACGACCTGATGCACTGTTGCCCATGGCCAAATGCCAAGTTCAATAATGCATCAGGTCGTCCACAGTACTGAGGGGCAATAGTTTTGATTACAGTAGAACTTCAATGGCTCGAATACCGTTGGGACCACGAAAATCTGTTCGAGGCAGGGGTAGTTCGAGCCACTGAGGTTACTCTCAGGAGGCATAACGAGATACTTTTAGACATCTTTTCGGTGTTCTATAATGAAAATGTATACTGTGTGAACTCATTAGAATCGCCTCATTGAGGCGATTCTAATGAGTACACATAGCATACATTTGCAAGATAAAAGACTAAAATCTCCTTAATTATCCCCCACTACTTCTTATGTAGAGGATTTCGCTAGGGGCTCAAGAATTGGTTTGACACACCCATGGTGAACGAGCCATGGCTGTTCGAGCCATCGAAGTTCTACTGTACATTCGAAGCTGCCATGAAATAACTGTTTTATTACACAATCCATCAAATACACTGTATAAGAGATCAATGAACAGTTATTAAGAGATATGATACTTTTAGATCTAGAAAACACCACTTTTCAATCATTACTTTGACTTAATAGTATGTAAACACAACACAGATAAATAACACATTAACCATGTTTTTAACACTGTTTTGGTTATACATTGTACCAAGGGTCTAGGGCTGGCTAATCGGAGCTGAAAAGACAATCGATTATCAGTCCTGTCATTGCGATCGATACTCGATTAGTAATCGCTAAGGTTTTTGTCATTATTTACATGTCTGGCTTTCTGTCTGAGCATGACTCTTACCATATGTTGCACTTTACATTATGTATATTTGAACAGACAGGCCTGAGCAAACAGTGTAGATCCAGATGAGACGCTGCATAATGCGGCGTCTCATCAGGGTCTGCACTGTTTGCCATTCATCCAGCTATTTTATGCATAACTTTGAGTAATAAATTGTACCTATCAAGTAATCGATTAAAAGCAGATCAGAAATGATAATCATTTTTGTGGAATTTATCGATCGATTAATCGATTATACGATTAATCATGTCAGCCTTACAAGGGTCACAGACGGACTCCAAAAATCATATATTTTATAGACCAATGACAGTCCAATAGAACTGTCCAATAGTGAAAAATATTGGACGATGATATAGGTCATGCAGGTTAAAACTGGTTTAAACGCATCCTATAGCCAAAAATACATCCTAAAACTTCATATAGTAGATTGAATTGGGTAATAAATTGAATTACATCTTAAATAAAAATGAAATAACATATATGTTTATATGTAGAAATGAGATAAAAGATGTCCAAATTGTCTTTGATAATCCGAGGACACATGATGAGTGAATTTCCCATTCTTCTTTACAGCAAGGCAGTCCTGGAAGCACAATAAGCAATGTGAGTTTAGGATCTCTTGTCGATGAATTTAAGGATGATCCCTTTAAAAGTAAAGACCCTTTTGGAGGAGGTGGTGGAGGGGCCCAGGCTGATCCATTTTCAAATGAGGACCCTTTTAAAAGTAGTAAGTACCATAGGAGCTGTGACATAAGAAAACCAGTCTTTTGAGTTTGCTGCCAGGTACCATAATAATCCTATGTATTGGAAAAGATAGGCCAAAGCTAACAGTACAGACCCAGATCAGACTGATTAGGGTCTACACTGCAGGCCCACCAAAGGTTTGCCATTCCATCTGAACCTAGTCACGAAAAAAACATGCCTATATTATTTTAACTCCCTTGAACCCCACATTTATATAGTAAAACTGGGGTTTACAGGGGTATACATTATTTTCCTTGTTTCTGCTCAAAAACAGATTGTGGGTACTCATTAGAACAGCCTAAATTTCACCCATATTTTTGTATAGGCGTGTTTTCGTAATGCTTTTGGATAACTTGCTGAATTTGTGAAACAAATTTGTCAAAATTTCACGAGAATTACAGCAAGGCCTCAATGTTTCTAAGTTTTTAGGGTATTTACGGTTTGATTGTGTTTAAAGGTAACAGTAACGGATCTGTCGTTCCTTATTAGCAGTTTGGCTGGTGTATATATAGTTCGTGACTGCATTTTAATACCGCTTTCTGAAAGGTGAAAAAATGTACCATATCTGCCTAACTCGTTATGTTACCAGTTGTTTGCAGTATGATAAAAAACTACATTTTAGTTTAAGAGGAATGGGAACACCTGGCAGTTTTTTCCGCCATTTTTCAAATGAGACGACTTTTGGGACTTCCTGTTTGCTTTTCTATAAGCCTTGTCCCACTGAAAAAGGGGTCTACTCTTAAAAGAAAGAATTTGCTCCTCAGGATTAAATTCTTTCCTTTAAGAGTTGATCCCCATAGACATGGGAGAAAAAAATACTTTTGCAGGAGTTGCCTCCCTGAAGGTGTTCCCATTCCTCTTTAGAAAATAAATTTTTAAGATTTTTAAGATTTGTGTAGTGAGAAATGGACTTTGCTCAGTGCCTCAATCAGACATATCCCTGTGAACCCCACTTATATAGTGAAAAATGGATTTTTAACGGGCTATACATTATTTTCTTTATATAAGCTCCAAAACATAGAATGTGGCTACCGGTTAGAACTGGCTAGAACTACGGGTTTATGTCTGTTTGTTAGTCCGTTTGTCAAGACTTCAACATTTGCGACCACCCTAGCGTTCACCCTAATATTTAAGTTTATTTCTCAAGAACTATAAGAGCTTCATTAATGATACTTGGTACAAACTTGTATCTGGGGGTGGCAACTTAAATGCAAGCATCCCTATTTGACCTTGACCTACATTTTATGGTTCACTGACTTTGTAAAATATTGCGACCAGCCTAGCGTTCACCCTAATGGTCAAGTTTATTTCTCAAGAACTATAAGAGCTTCATTAATGATATTTGGTACAAACTTGAATCTGGGGATGGCAACTTAAATGCAACCATCCATATTTGACCTTGACCCAAATTTCGTGGTTCACTGACTGTGAAATATTGCGACCACCCTAGCGTTCACCCTAATTGTCAAGTTTATTTCTCAAGAGCTATAAGAGTTTCATTAATGATACTTGGTACAAACTTGTATCTCGGTATGGCAACTTAAATGCAAGCATCCATATTTCATGGTTCACTGACTTTGTAAAATATTGCGACCACCCTAGCGTTCACCCAAATGGTCAAGTTAATTTCTCAATAACTATAAGAGCTTCATTAATGATACTTGGTACAAACTTGTATGTGGAGATGGAAACTTAAATGCTAGCATCCATATTTGACCTTGACCTACATTTTATGGTTCACTGATTTTGTAAAATATTGCAACCACACTAGGGTTCACCCGAATGGTTTAGTACATTTCTCATTACAGCTTAATTAATGATACTTAGTACAAGCTTGCATTTAAGAATGGCAACTTTTATGCAAGCATCTATGTTTGACCTTGGCCTAGATGTCATGGTTCACTGACTTTGCGCCCCCACAGGCGTGACATAGCCTTCCACGGAATTCTTGTTAATACTGCAGTCACTTCGGTGTCCGAAGTCAGCCATATTGTGATGACACTACAGCAATGTTTAGTGACATCACTTAAAAGTGCTGTGATGTCAGCCCTAACCACTGAGCTAATGAGGTCGCATTCAACAAGTGCATTTCAAACACGGGAGAATATTCAATTTTTACTCTGTCTGTGGGTTAGAACACAAGGGTAAGGACAGAGTTTCTATTCCAGGCAATTTCTATTACGGATTTCCTTATGTGGTGTGCAAGAAAACATGTAATGTTTATTGTACCACTCTTCATTGTTATTCCTGCTTTAAGATTTAGCATGATGTGATATTGGGAATGATTTCCATCTTCTTGGATATCTGTTTCTTTGTCCAGATATTAACATTTTTATCAACCTTAATAATCAAGTCAGATTTGGCCCTCACAAATATGACATGCTGGCCTCTTTAACTCAATCCAATGCCCGTCTAACTTTGATCAGGTCAGTAACATCCTTTCTTGGAGATATGTTGTGGCATCTTTTCTATTGTCATTCTGTAACACAGTGACACTGCAATTCAAGAGCTGTCTGATCTGGGTCCACACTGTTTGCCTGGATACATTAGGATAACACACCCATGCGACATAGTGCATTCATTCACATCTCCAAAATGGAAAATCTGATATTTTTCTTATTTATACTGCAAACATAGGTTGTGGGTCTTGTTAGAACGGCCTCATCGAGGTGGTTCTAATGAGTACCCACACCCTATGTCTTGGGGCAGAAATAAGAGGAATAATATATACCTCCGTAAACCCCAATTTTCTCTATATGAAGTGGGGTTTAAGGGGGTGTTCCTGTCACAGACTTGTTCCCATGATGACAAAAATGTTTTAGAGATACACAAGAAGATTCAGCAGAGAACATATCCAGACAAGTTGAGACAACATTTTCAGATGCAAACTTTCTTGGCATCTTAACCCTTATCTTGCTGTTCACAACAACCCCTATCTTTGAAAACAGAGTAGATCCAGATCAGATGGCTTCTGAAGAAGCCATCTGATCAGGATCTACACTGTTTGGCATTCAATTTATGAATTTGTAGCAATAAACTACATCAAGTAATTTGATTGGTTGATAGACAGAAATGGATGTGGCTTAAATGAATATTCAGCAAGATAAGGGTTAAGGGTTAATTTGTTCTGTCTACAATTTTCTCAGGTGATCCATTTAAATCAGAAGGTTTTGCATCAGACCCCTTTGCATCAGAAGATCCTTTTAAAGATGCTTTTGGCTCTTCCAGTACAGCCACAAATAAAGTAAGTTGACACACTTCATCTATGTATGTTCCAGAGAGT
This sequence comes from Lucinisca nassula, assembly GCA_963580285.1. Lineage (NCBI taxonomy): Eukaryota > Metazoa > Mollusca > Bivalvia > Lucinida > Lucinidae > Lucinisca > Lucinisca nassula. The sequence goes on along the minus strand of OY757014.1, from coordinate 171,368,672 downwards.
TTGGTACCAGTCTAGTAGTGCAATTACATATGCCTTTGGGTAATGAAATAGCAGATTATCTGATATATTTTATCTTTATTATTGGGCCAAATGAAATGCAGTCTATCAGACATCAGGGTCCAGTTGTTCAAATCTAACAATGTCATTAGTTAAGATCTTTTAAAACTTCAATCATTAAATATGGCAAATTTTCTTATATTTTTTAATGAAAAAATGTGAGTAGCTTTTTTACAGCAAAAATATCAAAAGTATTAGATACTCTGCTTCCTAGAATATTTAACATTTTGGCTGTAAAGGAGCCTGTTAAGCTAACAATGTTTTTAACAACTGGACTCAGGTATCTCAACACTGTGGATCTAAGCCTTGTTTAACCAACTTAGAACACACTAGCAGTAGCACTACATTCACTTGAGAAAGATTGATTAATTTCAGTGGTAAGAGACAAAACATTTTTGCCCAGTTCTGTAATTGAAGATCAGGTGTGTTTTTTCTCTCCCACTACTCAGGTTTTCTCTCAAGTCTGATTAACGATAGGCCTGAGATAAGGTTGTTTGTTTGTTTGTATTCGAGTTTTACGGCCCAGTCAACACTATTTAGGTCATTTTTGAGCCGGTCAGTTTACCTATCAACACTTTCCTGGGCAGGCTTATACGTAAGCGGTTAACCAGTACAGTGCACATTCTTTTGCCAGAAACTGACAACTGCCCTTCTTGAATCAGCGGAAGGGAGAGAATGACCGTAGAAAAGATTTCATGATCAATCTCCACGAAAGAATGTTGCCCACCCCGGCGGGAGTCGAACCCGCGTCCTCCTGATCACCAGTCAGACGTGCATCCGACTGAGCCACTGAGGCTGGCGCCTGATATAAGTGGAATAGTTACGAAAGTTGACTGAAAAACAGTGTCCCCTCCCTCAAAATAAGGGACAGATGTCCGTTTCTGGCAACAGAATGTGTACTGTATAAGCCTGCCCAGGAAAAATGTGGATAAACTGATGAGCTCAACATGACTGTAATAGTATTGACTGGACCAAAACAAACAATTGTGTTGTAGCACATAGATAGTAGTGAGATGGAAGCAAAATTATATCCTCGGTAGTGATAGCGTGGACATATTGCTTTTGCCCTGCCTGTTTGTTTGTTGGTTTCTTGGTTGGACAAGTTTAACATTGGTCAAAGCTTTAGAAGCATTGGAGATAGAGCCTTCATATTTGGTGTGTAGGTTCCTCCCACTCATGCAAAAAAAAAAATTGAACTGTGACCCTGATCTGTGACCTACATTAAATAAAAAGAAGCCTCCGTGGTCGAGTGGTTACGCTACTCGCCTTGTAAACCAGGTTCGATCCCGGGCTTCTCCAGACTTTCGGATGAGTCTTTAAACTGAGGTCCCGTCTCCGTATGACCTTAGCTGTTGGTGGGACGTAAAACTGAAACACTCACTCACTCACATTAAATAAAAAATGAACATTGGTCATAACTTTCGAATCATTTCAGTTAGAGCCTTCATATACTGACATGTAGGTTCCTTGTGACAAGGGCTTCCTACTGATACAAAAAATTTGACCTGTGACCTTGACCTTGACCTGTGACATGCTTCAAAGAAAAAATTAACATTGGTCATAAATTTTGAATCTTTTCAGATTGAGCCTTCATAATTGATTTGTAGGTTTCTTGTGACAAGGGCTTCCCACTCATACTAAAACATTTGACATTTGACCTTGACCTAGACCCGTGACATACTTTAAAGAGAAAATTAACATTTTAGAGCCTTCATATTTAGCATGTAGGTTTCTTGTGATAAGGGCTTCTCTTTCATACAAAAAATTTTGACCTGTGATCAACTTTAAAGAAAAAATTAACCTTGGCCTGCGGACATGTTCATGTTTCACAAACACATCTTGTTTTTTGGTTGTTGTTGTTGTTGTTTTTCCATGCTAAAGCACACTATTCTTTTCATTCTTTTGCAGCAAGATGATCCATTTTCTAGTTCTGATCCATTTGGCAGTGCATTTTCTTCCACTAGTAGTAGTAAAAAAACAGATGCTTTTGATCCATTTGGAACATCAGGGTCTACCTCTTCCATTAAACAGGTTTGTTCTTGCTACACTTTTAGCATGATGATAACACATCCGTGCAATCCATTGCACTCATTCATTTCTCCAAAACTCTATTTTTGCTGTTGAACATTTGTGATATTTTTCTTATTTATAATCCAAACATAGGCTGTGGGTGCTTGTTAGAACCTCCTTATTGAGGCGGTTCTAACGAGTATCAACAACCTATGTTTTGGAGTAGAAATAAGAAAAATAATGTTTACCACCTTATATGCCAGTTTTCTCTACATTAAGGGGAATGGGAACACCTTTAGGGGAGGCAACTCCTGCAAAAGTATTTTTGCCTGCCATGTCAATGGGGGTCAACTCTTAAAGAATTTGCTCCTAAGAAGCAAATTCTTTCCTTTAAGAATAGACCCCTTTTTCAGTGGGACAGGGCTTATAGAAAGGCGAACAGGAAGTCCCCAAAGTTGCCTCCCTTTGAAAAATGGCAGAAAAATCAGCCAGGTGTTCCTATTCCCCTTAAGTGGGGTTTAGAGGGGTGCTCATTACATTGACTAGTTAACATGTAAATGCATGAAACATAGTCAGTCTGTTGTAACATGGCTGATTATGTAAATACATACATAGACACTGATAAGGTAGGTATTTTGCGATAATTGAAGGATTGGTTTTGTCAATTCACCATGAATACCTATGTTGTGGGTATTTATTTGAACCACCCCATCAGGACTACATTTTATTGGTTTGTTTACCATATAAAATAAAAAGAAAATTTACTCTCTTTTTTTCGATGAATACCAACATTTCAAACATTTTTAATTGATTGTGTTGAAAACACCAGAAATTTTCACTAGTACAAAGCATGTTTCATTCAGCTGTCCAAGTGAAAAGTCTATCCTCTATTTATCAAATAATGTCGTGTCTAAGAATATAATAATGTGATATAATAAACCTGACAATCCACTAGTGGATTAAATATGCAAATTAGTTTGATACACCCCGTACTATTACATATAAGTTCCTTAAAGATGTCGCATTTAATAAAATCAAACAAAACAAACAAAATACTCCGCCTCATTTGTAGCTATATTTTTCTTTTCTTCTGTTCTTTGCTCAGGAGCAAATTCTTTCCTTCAATTGACATGGGAGACAAAAATATTTTTGCAAGAGTTGCCTCTCCTGAAGGTGTTCCCATTCCCCTTAAGAGATAATTTTCCTCATTTCAAGTGAGACATTACATCCTTGTCTGTTCTCACAACATATATTGCAGTAGAAAGAAAGGAAATGATAACAAGTGCTCTCTTTATTTCAGAAACCAGGAGGAGATTTATTTGGTAGTGATCCATTTGCTCCCACGTCTTCCACTAGGTCACATTCAGAATCACCAAGACCAGCGCTACCCCCTAAACAGAAGAAAGCCCCACCTCCAAGACCAGCACCACCAAAGTCACCTGTGAAATCCCCAGCCAAACAACCAAATAAGCCAGACCCTTTCGCAGGGTTTGGGAGTGATCCGTTTGCTTCCTCCGACCCTTTCGGCAGTACTGGGGTGAGTTCAGGAGGAGCTGGCGGCGACGCATTTGCAAACTTTGCTGACTTTAGCCCCAGCAAGGTGAGTTAGAGCAAGTGCTTGCCACATTTGGCCAGAAAGCTACTTATCTGTGTTAAACCGGAAAGCTTTGTGTTTTGTTAACCCTTCTCTTGCTGAATATTCTGTTTAGCCACACCCATTTCTGACTTTAAACCAATCAGATTACTTGATGAAATTTATTCCTATAAATTCATAAATTGAACGTCAAACAGTGTAGATCCTGATCAGATGGCTTCTTCAGAAGCCATCTGATCTGGATCTGCACTGTTTCCAAAGATAGGGGTTGTCGGTAACCAGCACCACCAAAATCACCAGTGAAATCCCCAGCCAAACAACCAAATAAACCAGACCCTTTTGCGGGGTTTGGGAGTGATCCGTTTGCTTCGTCCGACCCTTTCGGCAGTACTGGGGTGAGTTCAGGAGGAGCTGGCGGCGATGCATTTGCAAACTTTGCTGACTTTAGCCCCAGCAAGGTGAGTTAGAGCAAGTGCTTGCCACATTTGGCCAGAAAGCTACTTATCTTGTGTGTTAAACCTGAAAGCTTTGTGTTTTGTTAACCCTTCTCTTGCTGAATATTCTGTTTAGCCACACCCATTTCTGACTTTAAACCAATCAGATTACTTGATGAAATTTATTCCTATAAATTCATAAATTGAACGTCAAACAGTGTAGATCCTGATCAGATGGCTTCTTCAGAAGCCATCTGATCTGGATCTGCACTGTTTCCAAAGATAGGGGTTGTCGGTAACCAGCACCACCAAAATCACCAGTGAAATCCCCAGCCAAACAACCAAATAAACCAGACCCTTTTGCGGGGTTTGGGAGTGATCCGTTTGCTTCGTCCGACCCTTTCGGCAGTATTGGGGTGAGTTCAGGAGGAGCTGGCGGCGATGCATTTGCAAACTTTGCTGACTTTAGCCCCAGCAAGGTGAGTTAGAGCAAGTGCTTGCCACATTTGGCCAGAAAGCTACTTATCTTGTGTGTTAAACCTGAAAGCTGTGTGTTTTGCTAACCCTTTTTGTACCAAATGGAATCTTCCTCTTTATATATAACAGGAGTCGATTTTAAAATTTAGGGGTGTCAGGTTGTTTTCTTCAAAATTCATTTGGAAAATGACTGAACTTTTAACAAACAGTGGAGGCCCTGGTCAGACGCTGCATTCTGCGGCGTCTGATCCATTCCCTGTTAGCAAATAGTGCAGGCCCTGATCAGATGCCGCATTCTGCAGCATCTGATCTGGGCCTGCACTGTTTGCCAAGGCACCCCTTTAGGGGGTTCCCGCATATGATGTGTTAACAAGCTTGTTAGTGATCAAATTGTTAACTGTTTTAGGAAGTACATTACCTAAAATACTTATTTTTGCTGACAAAAATGTGAGTAGCTTTTGCATATGCTAGATATATTAGAATTTTTGCCATATGTAAGGATCAAAGTTTTACTGGTGTGTTAGCTAACGACATTGTTGGTTTTGAACAACTGGCCCCAGATCATGATGCCCCCCACTCTACACACACACCTTTGCAAACAGTGTATATCCAGATCAGATGCCATCTGATCAGGCTCTTCATTGTTTATCATTCATTTGACAATTGAACAAATAAATTACATAAAGTAATTTGATAGTTGAAAGTCAGAAATGTATGTGACAAAATTAATTTATTCACCAGAAGAAATGTTAATATACCTTGGAAGTCTGTCCATAAACTTTAAGCAGTGAGTAACAGTGCCCAGAATCTTTGTGCATTTAATCACAGTTGGGAATATTCTGTTACAATGCCAGTGAGAAGCTTCTTTGGTGTAGTATGTAAGCTACTCACCTCATAAGCCAGGGGTTGTAGGTTCCATTCCAGGCTTCTCCAGACTTTTGGGTGAGTCTTTAAACCCAGGTCCTTTCTCTAATAGAAGCCTCCTGCTTGCCTCATAACCAGGGCTTATGGGTTCAGTTCCGGGCTTCTTCCACTATTTCTTCCATCTTAAATTGCCTATCAGAGTACAACAGATCCGGTACTTTGTTACACGTTTCTTCATCAGTGGCACCTGATGAGCATCCAGACCTGGTTTCGTCTTCAAAAGACGTTCCCAGACCTGGTTTTGTCTTCTAAAGATGTTCTTCCTCGATTGAGTTCCCCAACCCAGAATTTAACTTGTGCATATGATGGTGCAGAGGACCAATAAACATTGGTCAACTCGCAATGTATTTCCTGACCTGTTTTCCCTTTCAATCAGTACCAAATTACAGCATGGGACTCAGCTTTTGATGGAAAGCTTGCTTTTGCATCGCTAGCCATGTTTGACAGTCAATATCTTATGAGTGAATGACACAATAAGGGTGCAATTTTGCCCTCGTGCTTAAAACATGTATTGAAACAAGGCATGCAAATCTTGGTTGTCTTGGTTAATTGGAAATGGGATAGGCTGGTTACTTGCTGACTTGCCCTCGTACTCGAGTACAGTGAAAAAATGCATAGTGTGAAAAATGTATGCAGAGATGAGTGTCAGTTCCATTGATCCATTTGTCTGTTTATTAGTATGTCAAGCTGTCGATATTTGCTAAACCCTTATTAGGGCCCCGCACTGAAAGTGTGGGTGCCCTATAGTAATCACTCTGTCCGTCCGTCTGTCTGTCTGTCTGTCCGTCCATCTGTCCGTCCACAAATTTTTATTACTCCTCTGATAGCGCTGCCGGGGCCCTAGTCAGTTTCACTGACAGCTCTAGTTTGTCATGTAATTGTTCATGTCCATTCAGGCACAGCATATCTTTCAGTGGAATCTTGGTAATTTTTAAAAAAAGTTTAAAAAATATAAATATTTAGTACATGTGGAAAATATATGAACCTTTCTAAGTTACTGTTTTGTGTAAATGTATGTAAGAACTGTTTCATTACTGTTATTTTTGGATTTTGGCTTTAAGTTCAGTGTTTAATTATTATATTTTTTTTCTTATTTTTAAGTGCCTTTATATCCAGCTTTGCTTTTAATACAGTAAAATTCCTATATTAAGACCACCTTTGGGACTGTTCAAAAGTGGTCTTAAGACCACTTTTGAACAGTTCCAAAGGTGGTCTCTTACTAATCTAATACACTGGGTGTAGAAAATATCTAGGAAGAAAAACTGAAACATTTAGATATGTTTTAAAAGAAAAATTTAGTCTTGTTTTTAGCTGGTCTTAATAGCGGAATTCCACTGTATTTGCTATTGCTCTGTTTTCATCTAAGCCTTTATGTTTGAATTTGCTTCTGTTTTTAGCTCACCGTCACGTAGTGACGAGGTGAGCTTTTGGGATCACTTTTTGTCCGTCGTCCGTCGTCCGTGCGTGCGTGCGTGCGTGCGTGCGTCCGTCCGTAAACAATTTCTTTAAACGACATCTCCTCCTAAACCACTGATCGGATTTTGACCAAACTTCACAGGAATGATCCTTAGGTGGTCCCCTTTCAAAGTTGTTCAAATGGTTCCGGTCCGTTGCACATCTAGGTCACAGGAGCCAAAAATAGATTTTTTTCACCAAAAACTTAAAAAATCTTCTTCTCTGAAACCACAAGGCCCAGGTCTTTGATATTTGGTATGAAGCTTTATCTAGTGGACCCCTACCAAGATTGTTCAAATTATAGTGCTGGGGCCAAAAATGCCCCCGCCCTGGGGCCCTTTGGTTTTACATAGGCTTATATAGGGAAAATCTTTAAAAATCTTCTTCTCTGAATCCACAAAGCCCAGGTCTTTGATATTTGGTATGAAGCTTCATCTAGTGGACCCCTACCAAGATTGTTCAAATTTTAGTGGTGGGGCCAAAAATGCCCCGCCCTGGGGCCCTTTGGTTTTACATTGGCTTATATAGGGAAAATCTTTAAAAATCTTCTTCTCTGAAACCACAAGGCCCAGGACTTTGATATTTGGTATGAAGCTTCATCTAGTGGACCCCTACCAAGATTGTTCAAATTTTAGTGCTGGGGCAAAAAATGCCCCCGCCACGGGGCCCTTGGGTTTTACATTGGCTTATATAGGGAAAATCTTTAAAAATCTTCTTCTCTGAAACCACAAGGCCCAGGTCTTTGATATTTGGTATGAAGCTTCATCTAGTGGACCCCTACCAAGATTGTTCAAATTATAGTGCTGGGACAAAAAATGCCCCCGCCACGGGGCCCTTTGGTTTTACATTGGCTTATATAGGGAAAATCTTTAAAAATCTTCTTCTCTGAAACCACATGGCCCAGGTCTTTGATATTTGGTATGAAGCTTCATCTAGTGGACCCCTACCAAGATTGTTCAAATTATAGTGCTGGGGCAAAAAATGCCCCCGCCCTGGGGCCCTTTGGTTTTACATAGGCTTATATAGGGAAAATCTTTAAAAATCTTCTTCTCTGAATCCACAAAGCCCAGGTCTTTGATATTTGGTATGAAGCTTCATCCAGTGGACCCCTACCAAGATTGTTCAAATTATAGTGGTGGGGCCAAAAATGCCCCCGCCCGGGGCCCTTTGGTTTTACTTAGGCTTATATAGGGAAAATCTTTAAAAATCTTCTTCTCTGAAACCACAAGGCCCAGGACTTTGATATTTGGTATGAAGCTTCATCTAGTGGACCCCTACCAAGATTGTTCAAATTTTAGTGCTGGGGCAAAAAATGCCCCCGCCACGGGGCCCTTGGGTTTTACATTGGCTTATATAGGGAAAATCTTTAAAAATCTTCTTCTCTGAAACCACAAGGCCCAGGTCTTTGATATTTGGTATGAAGCTTCATCTAGTGGACCCCTACCAAGATTGTTTAAATTATAGTGTTGGGACAAAAAATGCCCCCGTCACGGGGCCCTTTGGTTTTACATTGGCTTATATAGAGAAAATCTTTAAAAATCTTCTTCTCTGAAACCACAAGGCCCAGGTCTTTGATATTTGGTATGAAGCTTCATCTAGTGGACCCCTACAAAGATTGTTCAAATTATAGTGCTGGGGCCAAAAATGCCCCCGCCCCGGGGCCCTTTGGTTTTACATAGGCTTATATAGGGAAAATCTTTAAAAATCTTCTTCTCTGAAACCACAAGGCCCAGGACTTTGATATTTGGTATGAAGCTTCATCTAGTGGATCCCTACCAAGATTGTTCAAATTATAGTGTTGGGACAAAAAATGCCCCCGTCACGGGGCCCTTTGGTTTTACATAGGCTTATATAGGGAAACTCGAGCCCCCGCCCATAGGGGCTTGAAGAAATATATGGGCTGCATGATGCTTCCACGCAGAGCTGAATCCGGCCCGCACACTAGTACTGGTAAACCGCTTAGAGGATCTAAGCCTGTCCAGGAACCGCGGTGCGAGGCGGACCGTCCATGCTAATAAACACTATGTGTTTCATTGGGCGACAGGGCTTGAGATGTCATATCATCTCAATGTCGGGTAAAAGTCCCACAAAACTGGAAGCAACGTCTCCAAAATGACCTTTATAGTGTTGACGGGGACGTTAAACCTCAAATCAAACAAACATATAGGGAAACTCTTTAAAAATCTTCTTCTCTGAAACCACAAGGCCCAGGTCTTTGATATTTGGTATGAAGCTTCATCTAGTGGACCCCTACCAAGATTGTTCAAATTATAGTGCTGGGGCCAAAAATGCCCCCGCCCCGGGGCCCTTTGGTTTTACATAGGCTTATATAGGGAAAATCTTTAAAAATCTTCTTCTCTGAAACCACAAGGCCCAGGATTTTGATATTTGGTATGAAGCTTCATCTAATGGACCTCTACCAAGATTGTTCAAATTATAGTGCTGGGACAAAAAATGCCCCCGCCACGGGGCCTTTGGTTTTACATTGGCTTATATAGGGAAAATCTTTAAAAATCTTCTTCTCTGAAACCTAAAGGCCCAGGACTTTGATATTTATGAAGCTTCATCTAGTGGACCCCTACCAAGATTGTTCAAATTATAGTGCTGGGGCCAAAAATGCCCCCGCCCCGGGGGCCCTTTGGTTTTACATAGGCTTATATAGGGAAAATCTTTAAAAATCTTCTTCTCTGAAACCACAAGGCCAAGGACTTTGATATTTGGTATGAAGCTTCATCTAGTGGACCCCTACCAAGATTGTTCAGATTATAGTGCTGGGGCAAAAAATGCCCCCATCCACGGGCCCTTTGGTTTTACATGGCTTATATAGGGAAAATCTTTAAAAATCTTCTTCTCTGAAACCGCTAGGCCCAGGTCTTTGATATTTGATGTGTAGCTTCATCTAGTGGACCTTTGCCAAGATTGTTCAAATTATAGCCTTTGTTGATGTTTGGTATGAAGCTTCACCTTTAAGACCTCCCCCAACATTATGCACATTAAAGCCCTGGGGCCAATAATGGCCCTCTCTGGGGCCCACTTGTTACACTATGGATCAGGTGAGCGATCCAGGGCCATCATGGCCCTCTTGTGTTTTATATTAGGATCACTTTTTGTCTGTCATTCGTGCGTAAACAATTTCTTCAAATGACATCTCCTCCTAAACCACTGATCGGATTTTGACCAAACTTCACAGGAATGATCCTTAGGTCGTCCCCTTTCAAAGTTGTTCAAATGGTTCCAGGCCGTTGCACATATAGGTCACAGGAGCCAAAAATAGATTTTTTCACCGAAAACTTAAAAAATCTTCTTCTCTGTAACCGCAAGGTCCAGGTCTTTAATATTTGGTATGAAGCTTCATCTAGTGGACCTCTACCAAGATTGTTCAAATTATAATGCTGGGGCCAAAAATGCCCCCGCTCTGGGGCCCTTTGGTTTTACATAGCCTTATATAGGGAAAATCTGTAAAAATCTTCTTCTCTGAAACCGCAAGGCTCAGGTCTTTCATATTTGATATGAAGCTTCAACGAGTGGACCCCTGCCAAGATTGTTCAAATTATAGTGCTGGGGCCAAAAATGCCCCCGCCCGGGGCCCTTCGGTTTTACATGGGCTTAAATAGGGAAAATCTTTAAAAATCTTCTTCTCTGAAACTGCAAGGCCCAGGTCTTTGCTATTTGGTAGGAAGCTTAATCTAGTGGACCCCTACCAAGATTGTTCAAATTATAGTGCTGGGGCCAAAAATGCCCCCGCCCCGGGGCCCTTTGGTTTTACATAGGCTTATGTAGGGGAAAAACTTTAAAAATCTTCTTCTCTGAAACTTAAAGGCCCAGGTCTTTGATATTTGGTATGAAACTTCATCTTGTGGACCTCTACCAAGATTGTTCAAATTATAGCCAGGGGGCCAAAAATGCCCCCGCTCCGGGCCCTTTGGTTTTACATAGACTTATATAGGGAAAATCTTGAAAATCTTCTTCTCTAAAACCACAAGACCTAGGTCTTTGATATTTGGTATGAAGCTTCAGCTAGTGGACCTCTACCAAGATTGTTCTAATTATAGGCCTCAGGCCAAAAATGGCCCTGCCTCGGAATTTTCTTCTGTGAAACCACAAGGCCTAGGTCTTTGATATTTGGTGTGAAATTTCATCCAGTGGACCTCTATCAAGATTGTTCAAATTATAGCCCTGGGGCCAAAAATGCCCCCGCACTGAGACCCTTTGGTTTTACATAGACTTATATTGGGAAATCTTTAAAAATCTTCTTCTCTGAAACTGCAAGGCCCATGTCTTTGATATTTGGTATGGAGCTTCATCTAGTGGACAGTTATAGCATTTGTTGATATTTGGTATGAAGCTTTACCTTTTTAGACCTCCCTCAACATTATGCACATTATAACCTTGGGGTCAATAATGGCCCTCCCCAGGGCCCACTTGTTACTCTATGAATCAGGTGAGCGATCCAGGGCCATCATGGCCCTCTTGTATAATTTAGTGGTTTACATGGTGCATTTGTTTGCATTTGATTTTGCTTGGATTGCTTTCTTTTTCTTTTCCTTCTTTTCCTTTTTTTTTGGGTTTTTTAATAGCTTTATGACTTCAGAAGATAAAGATAAACTACCGGTACTTTTAACCATTGTCCCATTTTTTGCTGGAAATCCCAATAGACCTCATTGGCATACAGTGCAGACCTTGATCAGATGCCACAGAATGGGGTGCCTGATCAGGGCCCTCACTGTTTGCAGAATGCAGAAAGTTCAGCCATTTTATAGATAAATTTCAAAATGGGATCCTGCTGTATATAAAGGGTATGATTCTGTTTAGTACAAAGGAAACCCCAAATCAGGTACCCTAGCAAACAGTGCAGGCCCAGATCAAACGCCGCAGAATCCGCCTACACTGTTTGCAAAAAGTAAAGCTATTTTCCAAATAAATTTAGAAGAAAACACAACCTGACACCCCTATAGGGGCTTGAAGAAATATATGGGCTGCATGATGCTTCCACGCAGAGCTGAATCCGGCCCGCACACTAGTACTGGTAAACCGCTTAGAGGATCTAAGCCTGTCCAGGAACCGCGGTGCGAGGTGGATCGTCCATGCTAATAAACCCTATTGGTTTCATTGGGCGACAGGGCTTGAGATGTCATTTCATCTCAATGTCGGGTAAAAGTCCCACAGAATTGGAAGCAACGTCTCCAAAATGACCTTTACAGTGTTGACGGGGACGTTAAACCTCAAATGAAACAAAAACCCTAAATTTTGAAATGGACTCCTGCTATATATAAGAAGGAAAATTCCATTCGGTACCAAAAGGGTTAAAGCACCAAACAGAATTGAATTAGCCAACATTCTTTGCCTTTTAGCTCACTGAGCCAAAGACATATGGGGAGCTTATAGGATGCAGTCAACCCTCTTTATACAGAGATTCGTTATAACAGCAAATCTCATTATAACTACAATTTCAATGGAATGACTTCTTAACTAAAGGTTTAGCCTCGATTCCGAGTGACGTGGGCTTCCTTCAGGTTGGAAATGCACAAATCGAGTCCATATTCATGAAATATTCTTGTAAACTAATATTCCAAGTAACAAATAGACATTTGTTAGAATCGCCTCGTCACATGTTATAGATATTTGTTAGAATCTATCACCTAGGCAATTCTAACAAATGTCTATAACATTTCATACTCCTTTATACCGCAACCAGCCATTCTAGTTACCTAATAAAGGGGGTTGAATAACTGCACGCTATAATCGGTAGTGACCTATAATACCTTCTACTGACCTATAATACGTCTGTTATTGACCATTTATAGAGCGGACATTTATAGATACTTTTCAGGTCCCTAATTTGCACATGCAACATTCTATACACGGGAAAACAACCAAACAGCAAGTTATAATCTCTGCAATATTTATTTAATCAGATTTTCAGAAATTCAAGCTTAAGTCTTACCTTCTCGGGCTTTCCTGGTTTAAATGGTCCTTTGGAATAATAGCGCACTGCTGCTGTGGTTGCGTCTCAACCTCAAAAATAATTTCTAAAGCTGGAGTAAACTATTTATTTGCAGATTTTCATACAGAATGTAAAGCACTGAGAACTTTTATTCGAGCGTCCATGTTGTTTCCAACGTTTCTGTGGTGCGGTGACATCAGAAATTTAGAACTATTTGACGTCATGTTATACTGCGTGTGCGCGCCATGGCACTGAATGTTGTTTAACATGTCACGCTGTCTGCTGTCGTATTTGCTTAAATTTGCCTACTTATTGCAAAACCCCTTGATTGTTTTGAGTTGCGGTATAAACTAAATACATGATTGGTGTCTTTAATAATAAAATATAATCGGTTCGCCACAACACTTTCATAGGGGCTCGCTAAAGCTCGCCCCTATAAAATTGTCTAAGGCTCACCGATTATATTTTATTATTAAAGACACTATCCATGTTTTTACTATAACTGGGATTCTTTATAACAGCAAATTCTTTTTAACGGCACAATAATAGGGAACAAATACTGTCTTTATAACTATGGTCCATGGCTGTATCGACCTTGTTCTTCAGTCTAGGAAAAAAATCACATAGCTGCAGCTATTGGCATATTTGGGATAATTTTGTTTTATCCTGAAAAATGTATGTTGTGTGTACTCATTAGCATTGACTCAATGAGGCGATTGTAATGAGTACCATCACGAAAACACGCCTATATAATTTTGACCCCCTTGAACCCCACTTTTATATAGTAAAACACGGGTTTCCAGGGGTATACCTTATTTTTCTTATTTCTGCTCTAAAATATACGAGGGGTGATCAATAAATTCCAGAACTTTGGCTATAACTTAATAATGAAAAATGATACGAATACTGTTTGTTATTTCTCGACATAGGATCCCTTGACCTTGATACACTTTTGACATCTGTTCATCCACGTGCCGAACACGTGACATAAGCCGTCACGTGACACCTCTCTAAGCGCCACCGTTATAGCAGCCCCTAGTTCATCTCGCGTCTCATGTTTTACTCCACGCAGCTGATCCTTCACATTTGGAAAGAGGAAAAAGTCGCAGATAGCCAAGTCTGGGCTATACGGAGTATGCGGTAGAGTTTTGATACCCAGTCCCTTGAGGGTGGACGTCACAAGTTGACTCAAGTGCACTGGAGCGTTGTCTTGGTGCAAAATGAACCGCGACCTTACAAGTTCAGGACGTTTATCTCGAATAGCTCTCTGCAACTGGAATTTAATTAGATGTGCATAGTATTCACTATTGACTGTAGTTTTAGCTGGCACCATGTGATTCAACACAATTCCTTTTGTGTCACAGAATATGATGGACATAACTTTACCCACTGACTTGCAAAGTTGGGCTTTTACAGGCTATGGTGATGATGCATGCTTCCACACAGAACTCTGTTGCTTGCTTTCCGGCTCAAAGAAGTGGAACCATGTTTCATCACATGTTATTATTTTATTCAGGAACCCATCACCTTCCTCTGCATATCGGTTGAGAATATCTCAACAGATCTGTTTCCTTACTCTCTTCTTGTCAGGCTGAAGTAGACTGGGTACCCACCTTGCACAGACGCGGCTTAATTCAAGCTTTTCTGTCAGAATCTCTTGGGCTGTACAATAACTTAAGTTAAAGTCCTCCGCTACATTTCTAACTGTCACTTGCCTGTCTTCCATTATGTATTGTTCAATTGCAGCACAGTTTTCCTCTGTAGTATACTTCACAATGCGGCCAGATCGGGCGTCATCTTTGGTCGATGTTCTTTCGTCACGGAAGCGATGCCACCATTTATGCATACAAGATTTCGAAAATGCTGCTTCTTCGTATACATTTTGGAGATCCTCTTTGATTTCGCTCATAGTCTTCCCTAATTTTACGTAGAATTTAATGATAGTCCTCTGTTCTGCAACAACGTCTTCAGCCATTTCTGAATGGTGAACGTGAAGTATGACGTCCAAAATATGACATCACTGAAAAACTAGTGAAGTCACGAACGTAATACCTTGATGACGTTGTCCGTAATGTGCTATTCTATCGACCATATAAATTTTGTTGCGATTGGTTATATATTAAAAAAGTTATAGCAAAAGTTCTCTAATTTATTGATCACCCCACGTAGATTGTGGGTACTCGTTAGAACCGCCTCGATGAGGCAGTTCTAATGAGTGCCCACAATCTATATTTTGAGCAGAAATAAGAAAAATATCACAATTTTTCATCGTAAAATTTTCATTTTTTCGGCGGCAATGTGTTTGTATAGGCGTGTTTGCATAATGACACACAATCTGTATTTTAAAGAAAATCAAAAACATATTAACATGTCTTCTGATCTTGCACTATGTTTAACCCTCCTTGACTCGATTTATCCCTGTTTCGACAAATTTTTTATGGGCCCAAAGGTGTTTGAAATAAAATAATTGTTACTGGTTAAAACTGTCTCACCAAGGTGGTTCTAACAAGTTCTCACAGTCTATGTATTGAGCAGAAATAAGAAAAAATATCAGAATTTTTGAATCTGAATATTTTTTTTTTTTAGGTGGTAAAATTTTCAATATATTTGAATAGGCGTATTTTCATAATGTACCTATTTTGTACAGGGTGTCCTTAAAAGGGTCACTGGCAATCAGTGCAGGAACAGATCAGTGATGTCTGATCAGGGCCTACACTTTTTTTGCAAAAAGTTCAATAATTTTCCAGCTAATTTAAAAGATAACACAACCCGACACTTCTAAATGTTTTAATGGATACCTGCTATCTACAAAGTGGAAGATTCCATACAGTATAATATGGATTAATACAGAGGACTCGCGTTATAATGACAGTATTGTGCCATTATAATGAATTTGCCATTATAAAGAATCCCAGTTAGGAGTATGATAGGTTATAAAAGTTATTTTCCACATCATTACCACAAGAAACAAATATTATAGACATTTGTTAGAATCACCTTGATGAGGTGATTCTAACAAATATCTATATCATTTGTTTCTTGGAGTATTAAATTACAAGACTCTTCCTTGCTATGGATTCGATTTGGGTACTTCCAACCCAAGGGAAGCCCAAACTGCTCGGAATCGAGGCTAAACCTTGAGCTAAGAATTTGTTCCATTGAAATTGTCATTATAACGAGTTTTTCCGTTATATCGAATGTCGTTATAATGCTGGTCCTCTGCAAGATACACATATTTGCATTTGAAAGAAAATTGATGATCATATCACTGTGTTGAGTCTATTCTCTGTATATTTAAAACTCCTACTACCTAACTGCTTGATTAATATACATGTAAATATATACAGTAAAATTCCTAAATAAAGACCACCTTTGGGATTGTTCAAAAGTGGTCTTAAAGACCACTTTTGAACAGTCCCAAAGGTGGTCCCTGACCATAGGACATTGTAGGCATAAAACACGAAGAAAAATTAACTGTACCCTTCAAAATAAGCTTTATATAGCAGAATTAGTCTTAATTTTAGGTGGTCGTAATAGCGAAATTCCACTGTATATATATATGTGTGTGCATTTTATATCTCTACCTGTTTGCTAGTGGAAACATGTCCTAAGTCATGGAATTGTTGCTTTACACATACATTATTAAATAAAAGAATCAAGACTCAAAAAGCAGGCATTGCTTATTTTACATAATTATCGTAACTAACTCTTATCATGCTGTTCACGACAACCCCTATCTTTGGAAACAGTGTAGTTCCAGATCAGATGGCTTCTGAAGAAGCCATCTGATCAGGATCTACACTGTTTGACATTCAATTTAGGAATTTGTAGGAATGAATTACATCGAGTAATCTGATTGGTTCAAAGTCAATAATGGGTGTGGCTAAACTGAATATTCAGCAAGAGAAGGGTTAAGATGCACTAGGTTGCAAAAGGAGCATATAAATTAATTAAACTTTATCTTGCATATCACAACAATTTCCAGACATCATTTTCAAAACTTTTTTCTCTTATTATCAGAAAAAATATGACTTGATATTAGATGTGTTGCACAGTCAATTCACATTTTATATCAAGTCATATTTTCTCTTACAAATAATATGAAAAATAAAACTGCATTCTTGCCTCTCTCCTCAGAAAAGTTCATCACAAAAACGCGCCTGTATAATTTTTGACCCCCTTAATTATACATTATTTTTGTTATTCTTAAATTTACGATATTTTTCTTATTAATGCTCAGGCATAGGTTGAGGTTGCTCGTTAGAATGGCCTCATTGAGGTGATTCTGATTACCCAGAAAATATGTCTTGGAGCAGAAATAAAAAAAAAAAAAGATGATTATCCCTGATTATCCCTGTCAACTCCTGTTTCTCTCTTTAAAGCAGTGTTTAGAGGGGTGTTCATTATTTGGGCATGTTAACTTGATGTAAGTTCTTAGAATCCATTGACTTATTAGGGCATGTTTCTGCTAGCTATCTCCAGTCATTCCAGTGGCAGACTTCACTTCATACCTTTCTTCCTGCTAGTCAAGTATGTCAAGTACAGTGAAATTCCTATATTAAGACCACCTTTGGGCCTGTTCAAAAGTGGTCTTAAAGACCACTTTTGAACAGTCCTAAAGGTGGTCTCTGACCAGAGGACACTGTATGCAGAAAAACCAACTCAGAATAACTGCAACCTACAAATAAGCTTTTTAACCTTTTTGTACCAAATGGAATATTCCTCCTTATATATAGGAGGAGTTAATTTCAATATTTAGGGGTGTCAGGTTGCATTTTCATAAAAATTTATTTGGAAAATGACTCTTTTAGCAAACAGTGGAGGCCCTGATCAGACGCCTTATTTGTGCAGCGTCTGATCTG
Source organism: Lucinisca nassula (assembly GCA_963580285.1). NCBI lineage: Eukaryota > Metazoa > Mollusca > Bivalvia > Lucinida > Lucinidae > Lucinisca > Lucinisca nassula. The sequence goes on along the minus strand of OY757014.1, from coordinate 171,350,915 downwards.
GGCCTGCACTGTTTGCCAGGGTACCCATTTTGGGGTTTCTGGTACTAAATGGGTCAAAGCAAAATTAGTCTTAATTTAAGGTGGTCTTAATGGCGGAATTTCACTGTAATTGGGCAATCACTACCATTTATACAGTTGTGAGTGAGTTTGAGGGTTAACTACACTGTCCACAGTTGGTGTTACTTTTAATAGACTTTGCTCTCTTATAAAAAGAAACAACCAATCAATGCTGTTGTAACAAAATTACTGGTTCTAGTGTTCTGATGTTCTTCAAGGAGAACTGGGAACTAGTCAGACTATGGTTGACTGGTTCCCAGCAACAATAGTCAGGCTGGTTAATGGTAGAACTCAGCCCATGTCCATAAATATCTCTTATGAAAGAACTGGGAACCAGTTTCAGTGAACCAGTTGGCGCTTCAGTGAAGAAGGTAAAGTAAAAAGAGGGCTGTGATATGAAGTGAAGTTGGCCTATCTGACCATAGTTACACAGAATTTTGGGATATTCCGAAAAATCAAAGTAATTATTCAAAGAATTTGAAGGGGAATTATTCTAAAATCTAAACAGGTTTATTTTTTGCTATTTGACAGTGTGTTAGAACATGCTGGGGAATGTCAGACTGTCCAGACCCTGATGAGACTGCTCCAACAGGAGTAACCAGATTTGGGTCTGCATGGTCAGGAACAACTGTTTCACTGCCCACCCTGATCTGGATCAACAGTGTGTACCCAGCATTTCCATTATGAAATCACACCTCTTCAAATATACTAAAACTTCAACCATTTTACCACCAGAAATTTTCAGCTAAAAGATCCTGATATTTTTTGTATTTCTGCTCGAAACATAGCTTGTGGGAACTCGTTAGAACTGCCTCAATGAGACGGTTCTAACGAGTACCTACAATCTACGTTTTTGAGCAGAAATAGGAAAAAAATGTATACCCCCGTAAACCCCAGTTTATTATATGAAAGTGGGGTTTAAGCGGGTCAAAATTATATAGGCACTTTCCCACTATTCAGGGTAACTGTGGTATGTTTTCTTTCACATAGTTTGAGGAGGACAAGAAGCCATGGGGCGGTGGTCAGTAACGGACTGTAGATCTTATCACACTCCTCCCCAGCTGTTATGGTGGGTGTGCATCTCTATCTTCTGCTTCCTTTTTCTCTTCTTTTGCATGGGTTATGGTAACTTCTTACCCTTTCAGCTGTTACATAAATTCCTAAAGTAGACAACAATCTTACTTTTTAGAATATTGTTTTATGTAAATAAAGCTTGACATTACATGTGAATCATCTGTCTATAAGGCTTGATATTACATGTGAATCATCTGCCTACAAGGCTTGACATTACATGTGAATCATCTGCCTTTAGGGCTTGACATTAGCTGTGAATTGTCTGTCTATAAGGCTTGCCATTACATGTGAATCATCTGCTTATAAGGCTTGACATGTGAATCATCTGCTTATAAGGCTTTACATTACATGTGAATCATCTGTCTATAAGGCTTGACATTACGTGTAATTTTGTCTGCCTATAAGGCTTGACACTACATGTGAATCATCTGCCTATAAGGCTTGACACTACATGTGAATCATCTGCCTATAAGGCTTGTCATTACATGTGAATCATCTGCCTATAAGGCTTGACACTACATGTGAATCATCTGCCTATAAGGCTTGACACTACATGTGAATCATCTGCCTATAAGGCTTGACACTACATGTGAATCATCTGCCTATAAGGCTTGTCATTACATGTGAATCATCTGCCTATAAGGCTTGACACTACATGTGAATCATCTGCCTATAAGGCTTGACACTACATGTGAATCATCTGCCTATAAGGCTTGTCATTACATGTGAATCATCTGCCTATAAGGCTTGACATTACATGTGAATCATCTGCCTATAAGGCTTGACACTACATGTGAATCATCTGCCCAGAAGGCTTGACATTACATGTGAATCATCTGCCTATAAGGCTTGACATTACATGTGAATCATCTGCTTATAAGGCTTGACATTACATGTGAATCATCTGCTTATAAGGCTTGACATTACATGTAATTTTGTCTGCCTAGAAGGCTTGACATGACATGTGAATTGTCTGCCGATAAGGCTTGACATAACGTGAATTGTCTGCCTATAAGGCTTGACACTACATGTGAATCATCTGCCTATATGGCTTGACATTACATGTGAATCATCTGCCTATAAGGCTTGACACTACATGTGAATTGTCTGCCGATAAGGCTTCACATAACGTGAATTGTCTGCCTATAAGGCTTGACACTACATGTGAATCATCTGCCTATAAGGCTTGACACTACATGTGAATCATCTGCCTATAAGGCTTGACACTACATGTCAATCATCTGCCTATAAGGCTTGACACTACATGTGAATCATCTGCCTATAAGGCTTGACACTACATGTGAATCATCTGCCTATAAGGCTTGACATTACATGTGAATCATCTGCCTATAAGGCTTGACATTACATGTGAATCATCTGCCTATAAGGCTTGACACTACATGTGAATCATCTGCCTATAAGGCTTGACACTACATGTGGATCATCTGCCTATAATGCTTGACGCTACATATGAATCATCTGTCTATAAGGCGTGACATTAAATGTAATTTTGTCTGCCTAGAAGGCTTGACATGACGTGAATTGTCTGCCTATAAGGCTTGACATTACATGTGAATCATCTGCTTATAAGGCTTGACATTACATGTAATTTTGTCTGCCTATAAGGCTTGACATAACATGCGAATCGTCTGCTAGACAGACGATTCGCATGTAATGTCAAGCCTTATTTTCTCTGAAAATAAGGACAAAAATTAGACTTTGAAATGTCATCAGCTCGTCAAGATTAGCAGTCAAAGGGTTGCTGAAAATTACTATCACACTTCAACGGCTTGGACATTGATGGTTCTTTTCCCATGGCTGATTCAAACTGGTTCCTGACTTCCTGAAAAATTCTTCCCATATTTCCAGATGACCAATATTTTGGGATAATTTTTGGAGATTTTCCTTAATACTGTAAAAATCCTAAAAAATTGGACACCTTGAGGACTTGCTGTAAGTTCCCTGAGATTTAAACTTTCACCATCCAGTAAAGAGTCCAAAAAGTACAGACAGAATAGCAAACAGTGTAGACCCTGATCAGACTGCTCCTTCAGGAGCAGTCTGAGCTGGGTCTGCTCTGTTTGCTTTGAAATAGCAAACAGTGTTGACCCTGATCAGGAGCAGTCTAATATGGGTCTGTACTGTTTGCTTTCTGTCCTAATACTAGGGATCATTATGGTATTTTATTGAGGAAATGTATGTTGTGTATGTGTATACTCATAAGAATAAAATCATTAAGATGATTCCAATTAGTTTCTGCAACATACCTTTTCTTTTAAGAAGATTGAAAAGTTACCCTATTCTATCCCAGTTATGCAGTCTGAATAAGGTTAGCCAAGCCCCCGCCCATCGGGGCTTGAAAAAATGGATGGGCTTCATGATGCTTCCATGCAGAGCTTAATCTGACCGCACACGAGTACTGGTAAACTGCTTAGAGGATCTAAGCCTGCCCAGGCAAAGAAATGTGAGTTTGACCGTCATTCTTATAAACACTATTGGTTTCATTGGGCGACAGGGCTTGAGATGTCAATTCATCTCAATGTGAGGTAAAAGTTCCGCAAAATTGGAAGCAACACAGTGTTGACTCAAATCAAGCAAATAAAGGTTAGTCCTCAGCAGCTAGAACTACTCAAACAAATTTACATGATGCCAAAGCTGTTTGAGCCATTGAAGTTTAATTGCACTTCAATCATTAACCAATTTTGTACCGGAAACCCTGAAACGGTTAATTGGCAAACAGTGCAGGCCCAGATAAGATGCCGCAGAATGCGGCATCTGATCAGGGCATACACTGTTTGCAAAAAAGTGCAACCATTTTCCTAACAATTTTTGAAGAAAACATAACCTGACACCCCTAAATTTTGATATGGACTCCTGGTATATATACGAAGGAAGATTCCATTTGGTACACAATGGGTTAAGATAACACATTCAGTTTCATGTTCTTTCCATTATGATAACACATCCATGTGACATAGTACATTCTTTCATATAGAGCTCCAGAATTCTTTTTCCTGATGAAAAAATGTTATATTTTTCTTATTTTTACACCAAACATAGGTTGTGGGTGCTCATTAGAACCACTTCAATGAGACCGCCTTAATGAGGCGGTTGTTACGAGCATCCACAACCTGTGTCCTAAAGCAGGAATAAGGAAAATAATCTATGCCCCTGTAAACTCCAGTTTTCTCTATATAAAGTGGGGTTTACTTGGGTATTCATTTCACGGACTTGTTAACTTACTTTTCATGGACTTGTTACCGTGATAATTTCACAGTGTGTGTATAAAGGGCTTGCTTATATCAAACCTGTAATAAGCCAGTATTAGGTGATTGTTTAGCAATGGCAAGTTTGGATACATTCGTAGTTAATACATGTGTTATCAAAGAGAATTTACTATATTTGAAAACTTTGACCCTGTTTTCATACAAAGACATTTATAATGCAGTCATTACTTTTCCAAGTCCTGGTAAACAACACCCCTGTAAATCCCACTTTATTAAGAGAAAAGGGGCATTTGCAAGAGTACATATAGTTTTCTTCTTTTTTGTTCAATGAGGCAGTACTAACAAGCTACATTGTTCACAGTAGTTTTCTTCTTTTTCGCTCATTGAGGCAGTACTAACAAGCTACACATTAGTTTTCTTCTTTTTTGTTCAATGAGGCAGTACTAACAAGCTACATTGTTCACAGTAGTTTTCTTCTTTTTCGCTCATTGAGGCAGTACTAACAAGCTACACATTAGTTTTCTTCTTTTTCGCTCAATGAGGCAGTACTAACAAGCTACACATTAGTTTTCTTCTTTTTCGCTCAATGAGGCAGTACTAACAAGCTACACATTAGTTTTCTTCTTTTTTGTTCAATGAGGCAGTACTAACAAGCTACACATTAGTTTTCTTCTTTTTTGTTCAATGAGGCAGTACTAACAAGCTACACATTAGTTTTCTTCTTTTTTGTTCAATGAGGCAGTACTAACAAGCTACATTGTTCACAGTAGTTTTCTTCTTTTTCGCTCATTGAGGCAGTACTAACAAGCTACACATTATTTTTCTTCTTTTTCGCTCATTGAGGCAGTACTAACAAGCTACACATTATTTTTCTTCTTTTTCGCTCATTGAGGCAGTACTAACAAGCTACACATTATTTTTCTTCTTTTTCGCTTAATGAGGCAGTACAAACAAGCTCCAACAAACTGTTGGGAGTATAAATAAGAGAAATATCAAAAATTTTCATGAGAAACAAAAAAACGCTTTAGAGATATAAACCAAATATTGCACTATATTACATGCATAATGAAGAAATACTAGGCTTTCTCAATGAATTAAAAATGATAATCACCTCTGGCCTAGGAAGATATGTTTCCTCTAAGGAAATATTTCCCTGTAGAGAGTCCTACTTTCCCAATTCAATAGTCATATTAAGACACGGGAAAGTTTAATTCACATCCGCGCGTTGTTCTCGACGTGACCTCAACCGCTTCTCCAAAGATGTAAGTAACATTCAAAATGTAGGATTGCTAGACTCGGGGCCGGGGTTTTAATAAAGATTACATATACATAACCACTGAATCAATAGGCATAAGTTTGGTTATTGTAGTCTCGCATTTTTAATTGTTTAATCACCATAATAATTTTAGTTTTATTTTCATTCAGTACAATAGAAAGCACTTTCAAGATGGCATCTATACAGTATTTGGGGCACTGGCCCCAAAAACTTTCAGTTTTGGGCCTCAAATCAATTTCCCATGAACAAATCAATCAATTTTGTTCAAACTTAGTACAATACAAAGTTGCAACCTACCAAAGATTTATTTAGACTTTTGTGACCTTGACCTTATTTTCAAGGTCACAGGCTCCCAAAAACTGTCAATTTAAGGCTAGAAATGGCATGTCTGCACCCTATCTCATGAGGAATTAAGAAATTTGGTCAATTTTTTTCAGACAATATATAACAACTACTAAAGATTTGATTAGATTTTCACCTTCACCAAAGTTAGGACACAAAGAAGTGTAAAAATAATCAGTTTTCTGGGAAAACCAAAAGAAACATTTTGAAATGGCATCAGCTTAAACATCACTAAAACACGCCAATATAATTTTGAGCCCCTTATAGAAAATTAGGGTTTATAGGGGTAAACCTTTTTTTTCTTTCTTATTTCTGCCCTAAAATATAGATTTTTGCTACTCATAAGAACCGCCTTGATGAGGCGGTTCTAACGAGTACCCACAATCTATATTTTGAGCAGAAATAAAAAAATATGATGTATCACAATTTTTATTGCCCCGGTAGCGATAGCGGGGACATATTGTTTTTGCCCTGTCTGTTTGTTTGTTGGTTTGTTTGTACATTGACAACTTTAACGTTGGCCATAACTTTTGAACTATTTAAGATAGAGCATCCATATTTGGCATGAAGGTTCCTTGTGACAAGAGCTTCACATTCATGCAAAAAAATTTGACCTGTGACCTTGACCTTTGACCTACTTAAAATAAAAAAAATTGGTCATAACTTTTGAACCGCTTGAGATACAGCCTTCATATTTGGCATGTACGTTCCTTGTGACAAAACTTTACATTCATGCAAAAATGTTTGACCTGTGATCTTGACCTTTGACCGACTTAAAATAAAAAATAACATTTTGGTCATAACTTTCGAACCGTTTGAGATAGAGCCTTCATATTTTGCATGTAGGTTCCTTGTGACAAGAGCTTTACATTCACACGAAAAATGACCTGTAACCTTGACCTTTGACCTACATAAGAGAAACAGTTAATATTGGTCATAACTTTTGAACCATTTTAGATACAGCCTTCATATTTGGCATGTAGGTTCCTTGTGACACGAGCTTTACATTCATGCAAAAAAATTTGACCTGTAACCTTGACCTTTGACCTACTTAAAAGAAAAACTTAAAATTTGGTCATAACTTTCGAACCGTTTGGAATAGAGCCTTCATATTTGGCATGTAGGTTCCCTGTGATAAGAGCTTTACATTCATGCAAATCTTTTGACCATGACCTTGATCTTTGACCTACTTAAAACAAAAAATAAAATTGTTCATAACTTTTGAACTGTTTAAGTTAGAGCCTTCATATTTGGCACGTAGGTTCCTTGTTACAAGAGCTTTACATTAATGCAAAACTTTTTGACCTGTGACCTTGACCTAGACCGTCTTTAAAGAAAAAAATATTGTTAATAACGTTTGAACCCTTCAAGATAGAGCCTTCATATTTGGCATGTAAGTTCCTTGTGTCAAGGGCATCCCACTCAAATGAAAAATCTTGAACTGTGGCCAACTTTGAAAAAAAAAAAAGACCATTCCCGGGGACCATGCCCATGTTTGTGTTTCACAAACACATCTTGTTCATCTTAAAATTTTAGTTTTTTGGCGGTAGAATATACAATGTGTTCATATAGGTGTATTTTCGTAATCAATTTTTACCCAGAGTGCTAAGCTTTTATGTACTGCTTTGTGTTTCAGAATTCCAGTGGAGACGAACTAGCATGGGCTTTCTCGGACAATAAAACTACAAACTCTTCCACGAGTGCATCATTATCATTTGTTGACTCGCCGTCATCCTTATCATTCAATACATCATCGACATTGTCGAAGAAAGAGCAGGAGGATGCTGACTATAAATTTGCCCTGGCCCTCAGCCGTGGGGAGGTAGATGACAGCCAGGCATAGTGCAATATGTTCTATATGGGTTTTACATCCCTTTCAAGAATATTCTGCTTATCTGAGCCAGTCAATATTAACCCTTACCCAGTAGGCACATGACGTTATTGTGATGTCACATTAACATCGGTACAACGTCATGACATGTATGCAACATCACATCTATGTCGGTGCAATGTCATGACATTGCACCGACATTGATTTGACGTTGCCCTAGCAACGTGTGCCTGCTGGGTTAAGATGGCAAGAAAAATTGCATCTCATCTGAAATGTTATCTGCTTATGTCGTTCACTGCAAACAACAATTGTTGTGATAGACATCTTGTTGTCGTTAACTCTTACTTCTTGTCAACTTTTCAGAAATGTTTTTGTATACAGGCAAACAGTGTGGATCCAGAACAGACTGCTCCTACAGGAGCAGTTTGATCTGGGTCCACATTGTTTTCAACAATGACTATTTAAGTAACAGATAAAAAAGCAGACAACAATTGTTGTGATAGACATCTTGTTGTCGTTTACTCTTATCTTCTTGTAAACTTTTCAAAGATGTTTTTGCATAAACGCAAACAGTGTGGAACCTGATCAGACTGCTCCTACAAGTTTGATCTGGGTCCACAATGTTTGCAGCGATGACTATTTAAGTAACTGCCAGATAACAAAGCAGACAACAATTGTTGTGATAGATATATTACATTTTAACCCCTATCTTGCTGATCACGACCTATCTTTGCAAACAGTATAGATCCAGATCAGATGGCTTCTGAAAAGCCATCTGATCAGGATCTACACTGTTTGGCATTCAGTTTATGAATTTGTAGCAATAAATTACATCAAGTAATTTGATTGGTTGATAGGCAGAAATGGGCGTGGCTTAAGAATATTCAGCAAGATAAGGGTTAAGAGCTAGGAGAAAAGTGGTATACCTAAAGAAAAAAAACATCATACTGTGTATTAGATATTTGGGGATCTTGCTTATGACCTAAGGGAGGCTTATACCCACAGTAGTGAGAGACCTTGTGACTTAAAGAATCTAAACTGTTACCCCACCAGTCCACCGAGACCTGTGTGCAATATATCTTAATTCAAATTAAACAAAACATATTTTAACCCATTGCATGCAGGAGACACCTAAAGGGGTACCTTGGCAAACAGTGCAGGCCCAGATCAGAGGCCGCAGAACGCGGCATCTGATCAGGGCCTGCACTATTTGCTGACAAAATTTTCCGTCAAAAAAAGAATGAGAACAAAAAAATAGGCCACACCACCCCTTATATGACAAATTGTTTTGTGATATTGAGGTTGAAAAAATATTGCGGTCTTAGTTTCTGTGCTTTTATTAAATCACAGGAAATGAAGATACCATTACAGTATAAAATGTTTATTCCTGTAGACAATATGATAACCTAATTACATTGTATGTAATGCATGTTTCTGTTAGATGTGTGTGTCTGTGTGTTTGAGACCTACGTCCCACCAACAACTAAGGTTATGTGGAGAGAGGACCTCGGTGAAAGTCTGGAGGAGCCCCAAATCAAGCCTAAGACCCTTGTTTAGTGGGGCAAGTAGCTTAACCAATACACAAGAAGCCTATTGTCAGGTGGTTGTGACTATTACATTCCGAGTTAAGAAGTAACTTTTTTGGGGGGGGTTTTGGTTTTAAGGCCCTTTCAAGATTATTTCACTCATATCGAGCCGATCGTTAATCAGAGGTGGGCGAAAACCGGAGTACCCGGAGAAAAACCACCTGACCTTCCGTTGCAGAACTTGGCGTCTCACATATGACCTGAGCGCAGCTCGAACCACAGTGGTGAGAGACCTAATGATCAAGAGTCAGCGCTCTTAACCACTAGGCCACGGAGGCCTGTCATTAAGGAGTAACATGTCTTGTATTATAAATATATAATAATTAAAACACTTTTCGTTGCAGCCTGATGGGCCCCGCCAATTGGGGCTTGAAGAAATATATGGACTGCATGATGCTTCCACGCAGAACTGAAACTGACCTGCACACGGGTACTAATAAACTGCTTAGAGGATTTAAGCCTGCCCAAGCAAAGTGGTGCAAGTCAGACAGTCCATGCTTATAAACCCTTTTGGTTTCATTAGGCGGCAGGGCTTTAGATGTCATTTCATCTCAATGTCGGGTAAAATCCCACAAAATTGGAAGCAACGTCTCCAAAATAACCTTTACAGTGTCGACGTGAACGTTAAACCTTAAATCAAACAAACAAACAATTACAGCCTGGAGGGAAATAACTTTTATTATAAACACCCCCCCCCCCCTCCCCCCACACACACACCCGTCAGGGCTTGGAGAAACAGATTGGGCTACATAGGGTTTCCAGAGCTGAAACTGACCAAACTTGAGGACCGGTGAATCTCTTAGGAGGTCCAAACCTGTCCAGGAAAGGTGGTGCTAATTGGACCATCCCTTATAACCTTACGATTTCTTTCGGCTTTAGGGTTTGAGATGTCATTTCATCTCAATGTCGGGTAAAAGTCCAACAAAATCGGAAGCAGCATCTCCAAAATGACCCAAATAGGGTTGACAGGGACTTAAAATGGCAACACAAACAAACTTTGTTATAAATAAAAATCAAAAATGAGTTCCTTTAAGAGCAATGAAAACATTCATAAGAAAGAAGATGGGTCAGTTGTATCCAGCTCTTATGATGGGAAATGGTTGAACTGTCAGGAAAGCAACTCCTCAAAATTATTTTTGTCTCCCTTATCAATAAGGGGTCTACTCTTAAAGAAAAGAATTTGCTCCTCTGGAGCAAATTCTTTCCTATAAGAGTAAAGCCCTTTTCAGAGGGGTTAGTTAAGTTTATAAGAAGTCTAAAATTGATCCTAATAAAAATGGAGGAAAATGGTATCTGTTGTATCCGTCCTCTTAACCCATAAAATGCCAATCATGGCAATTGTCATCTGCTTTTGCCGTCTGCCGGTTACTCAAAAAGTCATTGTTGCAAACAGTACGGATTCAGATCAGACTGGGAGCAGTCTGATCTGAGTCAGTTCTGTTTGCCTTCATGTAAAGGTGTTTTTAAAAAGTTTGCAAAAAGATTCAGCAGACGACATAAACTGACAACATTTCCAGATGCAGTTCCAGATGCAGTTTCTCTTGGTGTCATAAAGATTAAGGGACAGAAAAAGTTATCCCATATGAGACCAAATACTACCGTTAAGGAATAGCTGTGACTACCTCTATTACATGTAAAATGTCAATCACGACAACTGTTGTCTGCTTTGTCATCTGCCAGTTACTTTAAAAGTCATTTTTGCATTTGTCCTCTAGGAGCAGTCTGATCGGGTCAACATTCTTGGCCTGTATGCAAAAAATATTTTTAAAAAAGTTTGCAAGAAGATTCAGCAGACGACATACGCAAACATTTTTCGGATGCAGTTTTTCGTGGCATCTTAACCCATTTAGTACCAAAAGCCCCAAAACGGGTACCCTGGCAAACAGTGCAGGCCAAGATCAGATGCCGCAAAAACGCGGCATCTGATCAGGGCCTCCAATATTTTCAAAAAAGTCAGCCATTTTCCAAATAAATTTTAATGAAAACACAACCTGACACCCCTAAAGTTTGAAGTGGACTCCTGCTGTATATAAAGAGGAAGGTTCCATTTGGTACAAAAGGGGTTAAGGGTTAAGATATTTAATGGATTCATGTGCCGTTTTCTTCAAAGGGGGGCAACTTTCATGTTTTCCTGTTTGCGTTCCTATAAACTTATATCCTATGAAAAAGGGGTCTGCTTATAAAGATAATAACTTGCGTCTCAACAATTTTTGTAACCGATCCTTTAAACTTTTATCCTTTGAAAAAGGGGTCTACTTTTAAAGGAAAAGAAGTTCCTCATAATTTCTTGCTTGCATTCCTATAAACTGAAAATGGCCCCCACCTATCAGGGCTTTGAAACCAATAGGGTTTGTATACATGGATGGTCGGACGTCTGAACAGGTTTTAGACCTTCCAAGCAGTTTACCAGTACTCTTGTGCGGTTGGTTTCAGTTCTGCACGGAAGCATCATGCAGCCCAATCTATTTCTCCTTGGGTGGCAGGGATGGAGATGCCATTTCATCTCAGTGGGGAGGTAAAGGTCCCACAAAATTGGAAGTGACGTCTCCAAACTGACCTAAATAGTGTTGAGTGGGGATGTGAAATGGTTAAAACATCAAATCAAATAAATAGCCTCTGAAAAAGGGGTTTACACTCCTCGAGAGCAAATTTTTTCCTTTAAGGGTAGACCCCTATTGGTAAAGCAGACAAAAAAAGTGATGTACCCCTGAATGTGTGGTTCAAGTTCTGGGATGACATAACGAAAAAAAAACCTATTCAAATACAGGTATTTTGAGACTTTTGCCACCAAATAATGAAAATTTTCCAATAAAAAATTCTGATATTCATATTTCTGCTCGAAATATAAATTGTGGGTACTCGTTAGAACTGCCTCGGCAGTTATAACGAGTACCCATAATCTATGTTTTTGGGAGAAGTAGGAAAAATAATGTACACTGCTGTAAATCCCAATTTTTACTACGGTTTATAAAAGGGGTTTAAGGGGTTAAAAATTATAGGCATGTTTTGTTATGATTTTAGGTTATCACCTTTGGAAAGAAATGGCAGAAATGCCTTTTTTCTGTACCAGTTCAACATAAAACATGAGTGACCAGGCAACATACTTAAACCCATGGTACACTTGGGAAACCCTAAAAACAGGCCATTGGCAAATGGGGCAGACCCAGATCAGACACCACAGAGCAAGACTTCTGATCACTGCCTTCACTGTTTGCAAAAAGCTCAGCCATTTTTAAATCAGTCCCTAAAATCACCTCAACCTTCAACATGGACTCCTGCTACATGTGTGTATGAGTTGGAAGATTCCGATCGGTAAATATCAGGCCTCATATTTTTCAGGCACATGAAGGAATTCAGGCTTTTAGAGCTTGATTTTTTCTTGATTTTTCTTGATTTCGGGCTTTTGGCTTCCATTTTTTTTTTCCTCCTATATTCTGTATAAATGACTTTTTAACACTAATCCTGCTAAGTAAAATTATTGAGCTACACATATTTGTGACTATTCACCAATCAAAACTTGGTATAAAGTATTTGTTCATTTCACAAACTGCATTACAAACAGTGTAGATCCTGATCAGATGGCTTCTTCAGAAGCCATCTGATCTGAATCTACACTGTTTGCACAGGTAATGGTTGACATGTTCAGCATGATGAGGGTTAAGGATGTAAAATCGGGCATTTCAGGCACGGAAATGCTTGGTCAGTATGAGGCCTGAAATATAGGTTAACCTGCAAAGGCAGGTAAGACTAGAATAAAGAGCCTGATCAAAAATTATTGTTTGCTCATATAGTTTTTGTTATAGGTTGTAAGTAGAAAAAAACGCTTCAGTGGTTTGCCTACATCATTACGAAAACACGTCTATACAATTACATTGTAAATTTTACCACTGAAAATCAAAATTTTCAGATAAAAAATTTGGATATTTTTCTTATTTCTGCTCAGAAACATAGATTATGGGTACTCGTTAGAACCGCCTCACCGAGGCGGCTCTAACTAGTACCCACAATCAGTTTTTTCCCACAATCTATGTTTTTGAGCAGAAATAAGAAAAATAGTGTATACCCCCTGCAAACCCAAGTTTTACTATATAAAAGTGGGGTTTAAGGAGGTCAAATTTATATCTATGTGCGTGTTTTCGTGATGTTTTTTTCCAAGTTTGTACTTAGCTTATAATTATTGTTAACATACCTGTGATATTTTGTTTAACTGAATGAGGGGGATTTGCCTTTATGATGAGGGAGATGTATAGAACATATAGGGAAATTCTCATTTCAAATGAGGGAGACTCCAAAATTTTACTAAAATTTAGCATAAATTAGGCAAAAATTAGCATCAAAATGAGGGAGTCTCCCTCCTGATGAGGGAGGTATCACAGGTATGTGTTAATCTGAAAATCAAAAACCGTTCATGTTTCTCCTTATTTCAGTTTTAACTGAAGGCACCAAGAAAATTGAAAAACCAATAACATTATTTGTTTTTCTTCATTTTTCAGACAAATTAGGGCTTGATATTCCATGTGAACAATCTGTTTTGCAGATGATTCACATGAAATAACAGCCCTTATTTTTCCCTGAAAATTAAGAAATAAATTGGTGGAAATGCCATCTGTTGTGGGTCTTGATTGGTGCTATAAGAAATAACATAAAATGAACCATTAGGAAAACATGTCCATGTGAAATAATGGCATCCAACATGGTGTCAGAAGTTACAAATATTAGGTAAAGATTGTAACATCTTTCTTATTTTTTCAGCGTTCAAAATAGACTGTGGGTGCTCGTTAGAACCGCCTCAATGAGGTGGTTCTAACAAGTACCCACAGTCTATGTTTCTGAGCAAAAAATAAGGCTGATAATGTATACCTTGTAAACCCCAGATTTCTCGATAAAAAGTGGGGTTTAGAGTGGTCTTTGTTTCACGGACTTGTTATCGTGATGTACTATCATTTATTTTGCTGCAACTATGCCAGAATTTTTGTTTACATGTATTGTTATGCACATATAATATTGTGTATTAGATTAACAGGTAACTGTGTTATCAGATGTTTAACAAACCATTGCTCCATGTATAAGTATCTAGTCACATTAAATATTGCAATGACTTAATGTCTTGTTTTTCTTTTTTAGCTCACCTGATCAACGGTCATGGTGAACTTTTGTGACTGCGAAGTGTCCGGCGGCGGCATTCATTGTCTGTCATGCGTCATCCGTGCGTAAACTTTTCTTGTGAACACACTAGAGGCCACAATCATCATCAGACCATTAGGAAAACATGGCCCAATCATCATCAGACTTGCTCAGCACCATCATCATGACAATATCTCGGTCAGGTTCGAATATGGGTCATGTTGGGTCAAAAAAGTGGATCAGTAGGTCAAATCATAGAAAAACCTTGTGAACAGTTTAGACACCACAGATTTTGTTCGATCATCATCAAATTTGCTCAGAATGATCATCCTGACAATTTTTCGGTCAAGTTCGAATATGGGTCATGTCGGGTCAGAAAGTAAGTCAGTAGGTCAAATCCTAGGAAAACCTTGTGAACACTCTAGACACCACAGTTTTGGTCCAATCATCATCAAACTTGCTTAGAATAATCATAACAATATCTCGGGTCAAGTTCGAATATGTGTCATGTCGGGTCAAAAAGTAGGTCAGTAGGTCTAATCATAGAAAAAACCTTGTGAAAACTCTGGAGGCCACAGTTTTGGTCCGATCATCATCAGTTTTGCTCAGAAAGATCGTGTTGACAATATCTCGGTCAAGTTCGAATATGGGTCATGACGGATCAAAAAGTAGGTCAGTAGGTCAAAAATCTTGTGAACACACTATAGGCCACAGGTTTGATCCGATCATTATCAAACTTGCTCAGAATGATCATCTTGACAATATCTCAGTCAAGTTCGAATATGTGTCCGGTCAAAAAGTAGGTCATTAGGTCAAATCATAGAAAAACCTTGTGAACACTCTAGAAGCCACAGTTTTGGTCCGATCGTCATCAAACTTGCTAAGAATGATCGTGTTGACAATATCTCGGTCAAGATAGAATATGGGTTATGTCGGGTCAAAAGTAGGTCAGTAGGTCAAATCATAGAAAGACCTTGGGAACACACTAGAGGACATAGTTTTGGTCCGATCATCATCAATCTTGCCCAGAATGATCATCTTGACAATATCTCGGCCAAGTTCGAATATGGGTCATGTCGGGTCAAAAAGTATGTCAGTAGTACAAATCATGGTAAAACCTTGCGAACACACTCGAGGCCACAATTTTGGTCCTATCATCATCAAACATGCCTAGAATGATCATCTTGACAATATCTCGGTAGAGTTCGAATATGGGTAATGTCGGGTCAAAAAGTAGGTCCGAGAGTCAAATCATAGACAATAACTCAGTCAAGTTCGAATATGGGTCATGTCGGGTCAAAAAGTATGTCAGTAGGTGAGATCATAGAAATACCTTGTGAACACACTGAGGCCCAGTTTTGGTCCGATCATCATCAAACTTGCTCAGAATGATCTTGACAATATCTGTGTCAAGTTTGAATATGGGTCATGTCGGGTCAAAAAGTAGGTCAACAGGTCAAATCATAGAAAAACGTTTTGAACACTAAGATGCCACTGTTAGTTCAATCATCATAAAACTTGCTAAGAATGTTCATCTGGGCAATATCTCAGTAAGTTCGAATAAAGGTCATGTCAAATCAAAAAGTAGATCTGTAGGCTTTTTATGTCCCCGGTAGTGATAGCGGGGACATATTGTTTTTGCCCTGTCTGTTTATTGGTTTGTAGGTTTGTTGGTTTGTACGTGGACAACTTTAACGTTGGCCATAACTTTTGAACCGTTTGAGATAGAGCTTTCATATTTGGCCTGAAGGTTCCTTGTGACAAGACCTTCACATTCATGCAAAATAATTTGACCTGTGACCTTGACCTTGACCTACTTAAAAGAAAAAAATAACATTGGTCATAACTTTTGAACCACTTGAGATACAGCCTTCATATTTAGCATGTATGTTCCTTGTGACAAAAGCTTTACACTCATGCAAAAAAATTTGACCTGTTACCTTGACCTTTGACCTACTTAAAATAAAAAATAACATTTTGGTCATAACTTTTGGATGGTTTGAGATAGAGCCTTCATATTTTGCATGTAGGTTCCTTGTGACAAGAGCTTTACATTAACACAAAAAATTTTGACCTGTGACCTTGACCTTTGACCTACATAAAAGAAAAAGTTAACATTGGTCATAACTTTTGAACCGTTTAAGATACAGCCTTCATATTTAGCATGTATGTTCCTTGTGACAAAAGCTTTGCATTCATGCAAAGAATTTTGACCTGTGACCTTGACCTTTGATCTACTTAAAATAAATAATACCATTTTGGTCATAACTTTTGAACGGTTTGAGATAGAGCCTTCATATTTTGCATGTAGGTTCCTTGTGACAAGAGCTTTACATTCACATAAAACATTTTTACCTCTGACCTTGACCTTTGACCTACATAAAAGAAAAAGTTAACATTGGTCATAACTTTTGAACCGTTTGAGATACAGCCTTCATATTTAGCATGTAGGTTCCTTGTGACAGACACTTTACAGGCATGCAAATTTTGACCTGTGACCTTGACCTACTTATAAAATAAACATTTTTTTCATAACTTTCGAACCGTTTTGGATAGAGCTTTCATATTTCGCATGTAGGTTCCCTGTGATTAGAGCTTTTCATTCATGCAAAATGTTTGGACCATGACCTTGACCTTTGACCTACTTAAAGGAAAAAATAAAATTGTTCATAACTTTTGAACCGTTTAAGATAGAGCCTTAATATTTGGCATGTTGGTTCCTTGTGACAAGAGCTTTACATTCATGCAATTTTTTTTTACCTGTGACCTTGACCTACTTTAAAGAAAAAAAAATATTGTTCATAACTTTTGAACCGTTTAAGATAGAGCTTTCATATTTGACATGTAAGTTTGTGTCAATGGCTTCCCACACAAACAAAAATCTTGAACTGTGAGCAACTTTGAATAAAAAATGACCATGCCCGGGGACATGTTCGTGTTTCACAAACACATCTTGTTTGTCATAACTTTGAACCGTTTGAGATAGAGCCTTCATATATGTTCCTTGTGACAAGGGCTTCCCACTTTAAAAAATGTGACCTGTGACTTTGACTGGTGACCTACTTTATCATAACTTTTGAACCATATGCGATAGGGCCTTCATGTTTGGCATGTATGTTCCTTGTGGCAAGGTCTTCCCAACCATTCATAAATTTTGACCCATCACCTTGACCGTTGACCTACTTTGTCATAGCTTTTGAAGCATTTGAGATATAGCCTTCATATTTGGCATGTAGGTTCCTTGCAACAAGTGCTGTTCCTTGCGACAAGGGCTTCCTATTCGTACATAAAATGATACGTGACCCTTTCTTTGACATTTGACCTACTTTATTCTTACTTTTGAACCATTTCAGATAGTGCCTTCATATTTGGCAAGTATGTTCCTTGTGAAAAGGTCTTCCAACCCATACTAAAATTTTGGCTTATGACCTTGACCTTTGACCTACTTTGTCATAGTTTTTGAAGCATTTGAGATAGAGCCTTCATATTTGGCATGTAGTTTCTTTGTGACAAGGGCTTCCTATTCATGCAAATATGACTCTTGACCTTGACATGTGACCTACTTTATCATAACTGTTGAATCAATTGCAGTAGAGCCTTCATATTTGGCATGTATGTTCCTTGTGGCAAGGACTTTCCACCCATTCAAAAATTTTGATCTGTGACCTTGACCTTCTTTCTCATAACTTTTGAACCATTTAAGATAGCGCCTTCATATTTAGCATGCAGGTACCTTGTGACAAGGGCTTTCCACCCATGCACAATTTTTTACCTGTGACCTCGACCTTTGACCGTTTTTTTTGTCATGACTTTTGAACCATTTAAGGTAGAGCCTTCATTTGGCATGTATGTTCCTTGTGACAAGGTCTTCCCACTCATGCAAAAACAATTTGACCCTGACCTCGATCTGTGACCTTTATCATAACTTTGGAACCATTTGAGATAGAGCCTCCATATTTGGCATGTATAATCCTTGTGACAATGGCTTCACATCCATACAAAAAGTTTGACCTGTGACCTTGACCTTTGACCTACTTTATAATAACTTTTGAACCATTTGAGATAGAGCCTTCATATTTGGCATGTATTTTCCTTCTGACAAGGCACCTTACTATATTACCTGTCATTTCATTTCTACAGTGTGGATCAGGTGAGCGATCCAGGGCCATCATGTCCCTCTTGTTTTTTTTTAATTTCTTCAACTCAGCAGTAATGATATATATCCTATTGCAGAATATGACCCATGTCATAGTACAGACTCGGGTCTATCTGAAAGGTTGCCATTATGAGTTGGTCGAGTTGAGTGTAACTAATTTAAAAGTTCCAAATCTATAAACAATCTTGCAATCGACGGAAGGAATTAAGCATGGTTGTGTATCAACCAAATTATTTTAATTATATGTCCAGAATACTAGTGATGCAAACACCTAGTACTGCATACAGTCATTGACTGTAACACTTAGATCTATATATTTGTTTGATATATGTTATGATGATAGATATAGGTCCAAAGTTTTATTCAGCAAACCCCCGCCAGTACCTATGACCTCAAGGTCAAAGTCACAAACTTAGATAATTTACAAGGATTGTTCAGTAAGTATCTGGCCTTACCTACTTAGAGCCACGCTTAACATCTTTTAGTCCACCCAACAGAACCACTTTGCTATCCCAATACACAGTTGCCATGACCTTGCAAGCTGTAGGCGGAGTCTTGGTTGTTTTTTTAGCTCACCGTCACGTAGTGACGAGGTGAGCTTTTGGGATCACTTTTCGTCCGTCGTGCGTCCGTGCGTCCGTCCGTCCGTGCGTGCGTGCGTCCGTAAACAATTCTTTAAACGACATCTCCTCCTAAACCACTGATCGGATTTTGACCAAACTTCACAGGAATGATCCTTAGGTGGTCCCCTTTCAAAGTTGTTCAAATGGTTCCGGTCCATAGCACATCTAGGTCATAGGAGCCAAAAACAGATTTTTTTCACCAAAAACTTAAAAAATCTTCTTCTCTGAAACCACAAGGCCCAGGTCTTTGATATTTGGTATGAAGCTTCATCTGGTGGACCCCTACCAAGATTGTTCAAATTATAGTGCTGGGGCCAAAAATGCCCCCGCTCCGGGGCCCTTTGGTTTTACATGGGCTTATATAGGGAAAATCTTTAAAAATCTTCTTCTCTGAAACCGTAAGGCCCAGGTCTTTGATATTTGGTATGAAGCTTCATCTAGTGGACCCCTACCAAGATTGTTCAAATTATAGTGCTGGAGCCAAAAATGCCCCCGCTCTGGGGCCCTTTGGTTTTACATGGGCTTATATAAGGAAAATCTTTAAAAATCTTCTTCTCTGAAACCACAAGGCCCAGGTCTTTGATATTTGGTATGAAGCTTCATCTAGTGGACCCCTACCAAGATTGTTCAAATTATAGTGCTGCGGCCAAAAATGCCCCCGCTCCAGGGCCCTTTGGTTTTACATGGGCTTATATAGGGAAGAGCTTTAAAAATCTTCTTCTCTGAAACCGTAAGGCCCAGGTCTTTGATATTTGGTATGAAGCTTCATCTAGGGGACCCCTACCAAGATTGTTCAAATTATAGTGCTGGGGTCGCATATGCCCCCACTCTGGGGCCCTTTGGTTTTACATGGGCTTATATAGGGAAGAGCTTTAAAAATTATCTTCTCTGAAACCGTAAGGCCCAGGTCTTTGATATTTGGTATGAAGCTTCATCCCACACATTCATGGTCCTTCTCCCCCCCCCCCCCCCCCCCCACACACACACACACCGGGGCCCTTTGGTTTTAAATGGGCTTGTATAGGGAAAATCTTTAAAAATCTTCTTCTCTGGAACCACAAGGCCCAGGTCTTTGCTATTTGGTATGAAGCTTCATCTAGTGGACTCCTACCAAGATTGGTCAAATTATAGTGCTTGGGCTGAAAATGCCACCGCCCCGGGGCCCTATGGTTTTACATGGGCTTATATGGGGAAAATCTTTAAAAATCTTCTCCTCGGAAACCCCAAGGGACAGGTCTTTGCTATTTGGTATGAAGCTTCATCTAGTGGACCCCTACCAAGATTGTTCAAATTATAGTGCTAGGGCCAAAAATGCCCCCGCTCCAGGGCCCTTTGGTTTTACATGGGCTTATATAGGGAAGAGCTTTAAAATTCTTCTTCTCTGAAACCGTAAGGCCCAGGTCTTTGATATTTGGTATGAAGCTTCATCTGGTGGACCCCTACGAAGATTGTTCAAATTATAGTGCTGGGGCCAAAAATGCCCCCGCTCCGGGGCCCTTTGGTTTTACATGGGCTTATATAGGGAAAATCTTTAAAAATCTTCTTCTCTGAAACCAGGTCTTTGATATTTGGTATGAAGCTTCATCTAGTGGACCCCTACCAATATTGTTCAAATTATAGTGCTGGGGCCAAAATTGTCCCCGCTCCAGGGCCCTTTGGTTTTACATGGGCTTATATAGGGAAGAGCTTTAAAAATCTTCTTCTCTGAAACCGTAAGGCCCAGGTCTTTGATATTTGGTATGAAGCTTCATCTAGTGGACCCCTACAAAGATTGTTCAAATTATAGTGCTGGGGTCAAATATGCCCCCGCTCCGGGGCCCTTTGGCTTTACATGGGCTTATATAGGGAAAACCTTTAAAAATTTTCTTCTCTGAAACCGTAAGGCCCAGGTCTTTGCTATTTGGTATGAAGCTTCATCTAGTGGACTCCTACCAAGATTGTTCAAAATATAGTGCTTGGGCTAAAAATGCCACCGCCCCGGGGCCGTATGGTTTTACATGGGCTTATATGGGGAAAATCTTTAAAAATCTTCTTCTCGGAAACCCCAAGGGCCAGGTCTTTGCTATTTGGTATGAAGCTTCATCTAGTGGACCCCTACCAAGATTGTTCAAATTATAGTGCTAGGGCCAAAACTGCCCCTGACCTGGGGCCCTTTGGTTTTACATAGACTTATATAGAGATATTCCTTAAAAATCTTCTTCTGAAACAGCAAGGCCATGGTCTTTGATATTTGGTGTGAAGCTTCCTCTAGTGGACCTCTATCAAGATGGTTTAAATTATAGCCCTGAGGCCAAAAATGCCCCCACCCTGGAGCCATTTGGTTTTATATAGGCTTATGTAGGGAATATCTTTTATAAAAATCTTCTTCTCTGAAACCACAAGGCCCAGGTCTTTGATATTTGGTATGTAGCATATCTAGTGGACCTTTGCCAAGATTGTTCAAATTATAGCATTTGTTGATATTTGGTATGAAGCTTCACCTTTTTAGACGTCTCTGAACAATATGCACATTATAGCCCTGGGGTTAATAATGGCCCTCCCTGGGTCCCACTTGTTACTCTATGGATCAGGTGAGCGATCCAGGGCCATCATGGCCCTCTTGTTTTTTGGACGCGGTGGACAGTGACAAGTCCATTGTTTACTCTTCAGTTTAGTCTCCGGTCCAAGTTCACAGTATCCAGACTCACTTTACCCTCTATCGGATGCATCTATTGTGTAAACGAAGAATGCAAACATTCGTGTGTTACCAGAGGCCGGAAATTACAAGATTATTCAGATTTTATTCAGTGTGCAAGTGTAATTCAAAATAATATAGCTTTGACAAACTCTGGCGATATAAGAAATTAAACCTGATGAAAGTCCTACCTTAAATTGCATGAATTTGTTGATTAACTCGTTTCCAACACGTTGTGTAAACTACAACATGCGTAAAGACAGAGCCCCTCTGCTTCGAGAACGTGCGTATATTGTCAATTTTGAGGTATCAGTGTAAATAGAAGATGCATCTTTACATGGATGTATGGTTGGTATTGTAGTATGAATGATCTGCGAAAACTTTTGAGTTAAATAAATGATCAGTTGTAGGTGCAACTGTACCCCAAACTACCAGACTCCTGTACGAGTAACGAAAAATGAGTAAGGGATACAATATATAACTTGTCAGTGTTCATTGCTTTTAAACTATTTTTGGCTTACTTTTAGAGATGACTAGCGGGCAGTGTTGTTAATCTACAGTAATAATAATGATAATAATAATAATCGACCTTATTTATAGAGGGTAACACATTTAGTACTGGTACTAATCTTCCGTGTGGCCCTCTTTTTCCTGGGTAGGAACCAGTACTGAGCAATATTTGTTGATTTAAAAAGAAAACACCAATAATCGGTTTTTGAACAACGAAAATCTTGATGTAAAAGGTTCTGTGAGATACAAAATAATGTGATGACAATTAGTTTATCATTTTTGAAAGCAAAACAGTCACAAAAACAAAGGAATAAACATTTAACTAAGCGCACAGAGGCTAACGAGCTAACTCTTTATAACTGATGCAAAATATGTCGGAAAACGAATTCAATCATGACGATTTCCGACTACTGCGTTGTTTACACACGGGATACATTCGATGAAGGGTACAGTGAGTCCGGATACTGTGAAGTTTCGTCCCCGGTAACAGTTCTTTCAAGAAGAAAGTCTTCGGATCAGACACATACCTTTCCAAAAGTGGCTTAGACATGGACAATCAGACAGATCGTTGTTCTTTACTAAGGTATTTTGGTACCCAACGCGCTGAAAGCTTCCTCATGCCCAGCCGTTCATAAATAAAATTGTAAAAACGCTACTCTCAGAAAAGTCCAATCTACTAGCGAATTCTACAGGTTTCATTCGCATGGCCTGCTTTAGATTTTCATCAGTGACATCATCAGTAGCGTTCACAGGTCTTCCCCTACACAGCTTGTCTTCCAACGCTACCCGACCACGTTTAGAATCAGCCAACCATTTTTTTATCAGTTGAATGTGAAGGAACAGTCTTTCCCTAAACTTCACACAATTTCTATCGTCTTCTTTTTCAAAAACAGATTTACATCTATCTATTGTAGATGGGTTTGTTTCGTGCAAAATTTATGATAAATGCGATGACTTTGATTTTGAGATTGTAAATTTTCCGGTTTTTTGGATGGTGATGTTCCTCGTGCGACATCCTATGGCGATTATATTTCGCAATTAATTCGATTTGCTAGAGTGTGTAGTCATGTAACTGACTTCAACACTCGTAATAAATTATTAACTGCTTAACTTCTTAATCAGGGTTATCGGTACCATAAACTACGCAAAGCCTTTTCAAAATTTTATAGACGCCATTCTGATTTAATTTCAAAAGTCAATACTGGACTTAAATCTCTTCTGCAACAAGGTCTGTCGGAACCCGAATTTTATGGTGACTTAGTATATAAATTCAGAAAAATATATAACCGCAATGACTTTAGCACCCAACTTCGTAAAATCATTCTTCGATATAAAAAGATTGGGTACAACATGAATATTATACAACAGACTGCATGCATGGTAGTTAACCCAATCACGGTTGGCAACTTTGCTTCCCTCTTTAATTGCACGCCAGTGGGTCAAGCCTCAGATTCTATGACGGTTCCAACGTAAAGGCTTATTGAGAATTAGAGAGATCTAATTCAAGGTAATGTTGGTTGGTGCCTGATGCTCTGTCTCTGGTCGGACCCATCGGAGTCTAACTGTTGGTTTTCTTTTGCTCCAGCATTTCAGTGGTTTCTTGCTGTCGAGTCATCACCGTTGTCTCACCTCTGTGGTTCTTTGATTATTTGTGTTCACGGAGATGTTGCACTGATGAATTAGGAGGCCTTCATGCGGACTGAACAAATTATTTGTCTAAATCGCGACGGAAGTAAGGGCGAGGATTGTGGCCACGTAAAATCGATTTAAGCCCCCCCCCCCCCCCAGTGAAAATCATTCCACTGACCGTTCCAAGGCGGTTCTTCTGTGGCGTTTTATTTATGTTGCTGTTTGTCACTTACTGTGCGTAGCACTTGTGTCTTTTTATTTTGGATGGCCATATGGCCATTTTGTGGGAAAGTAACTGTCCTTATGGCCTTCCTTTGTTTAGGTTTCCATTATGGTCTGGTCGCTTAATGTTTGTGTTTCTTTCCCTTTGGCGTCTTTGATGGGTGGTGTAAGTTAATTGTATCGATTCCTGATCTTTGTTTTACTTTTACATTTCTAATCACTGCACTTTACTCAATGTGTGAAGAAAATTCGGCAACACTGGCACTTGCCATGTTATTTTACCTCGCAGGTTATTTTACACACCCCCTTGTCGGCCTGGTGACAAACAAACTCATATGCCTTTCTATTAAGATTGTACAATTCTAAAACTAAATAGGCTCTGACATACATGTGTAATTCTTCTTCAGTGCAAGTTGTTGTTTCTTCTGTAAGCAATCGTATTTATGAGCAAGGGAACAGCAAACTTGGTCGCGAGATTCCGTGTATTTTTAAAGGACTAACTTTACGAAAAACCACCATACGCTTTTATTATTTATTTGATCTAATCCATATTGCTGATCAATAATACAGATATACTACCACAATCTGTAAAATATTAATATTTGAAATTGCTGTGGTAGATCATTGATTATCTGCCTTTGTTATTAAGTAAATGTTCACCGAAAACACAAATATGTGTTATGAATCAGCTCCTTTAATTCAATTATTACCGCTCCCATTTCTGCGTATCTGATGGACGTACACCGCACATTTTACAGAAACTCACAATATAGCTAGAAATATCCTTTAAACCTCAATCATCATCCCCCCAATTTCTGCTGCTGCATCACAAACATGCTCCATGAACTCCAAAATAGAAGTGAAGGCAATGATCAGGAATCGATACAATTAACCCACAGCTCACAGCAGTGACACCAAAGTGAAACACAAACATGAAATTATTCGACCATAATGGAAACATCAATAGCAGAAAGCCAAAATGACAGTTACATTCCAAAAAATGGCCTACAGGCTATCCAAAACAAAATAATATAAGCGAAACACATACTCAAAGACAAACCATAGCAAATATAAACCGCGTCAGAAAAACCGCCTTGGAACGGTGAGTGAAACGAATTCCACTGGAGGGGGACTTAAACCCAGCTTGGTTGTTTTGTTGAAGACCGTTTTGGTGGTTTTCATACCCTAAATACCATAACACAGAGGCAGTATGTGCACAAAACCCTACTGTTTGACTACTTATAATACACTGGCAGTACCAACCTAAGATTATGCTTTCTGCTGGAAACATGGCGTGATTGAATTTGAGCCTTCAGAATGCCAGGCATATCTTTATCGATTGACAGATGCTTAAGCTGGTAAACGCCAAGCGTCTAACTTCACTTCTTCTTCTGGGAGCTTAGGGAAGTCATCACGGTCAGCCTGTCAAACGATGGACAGTACGAAACTTTAGTAGATAAAGATAAGCCTGACATCCTGAAGGCTCAAAATTAACCACGCCATGTTTCCAGCAGAAAGCATAATCTTTGGTTGGAATATGGTCAAGGGCTTGCGCCAATCCGAGGCTGGTACTGCCAGTGTATTATACGCAGTCGAACAGTGGGTTGTTGTGCACATACTGCCTCTGTGTTATGTTATTTAGGGTATGAAAGGCACCAAACAGGTAAATCAACAAAACAACCGAGCTTGGAGTTCATGGAGCATGTATGTGATGCAGCGGCAGAAGTTGATGATTGAGGTTTAAGTGATGTTTCCAGCTATATTGTTAGTTGTTTCTGTAAAATGCGCGGTATACCGCCATCAGATAAGCAGACATGGTAGCAGTAATAATTGACTAAAGGACCTGATTCATAACACATTATTATTATACCGCCACAGAATATAGATATTTAGTACGAGGGATGTTCTAAACGAATTGCTTATTGTCCTCTAGCTCGATATCCACGTGTGACACGATCAAAACCAATACATACTTGTATAGGGCTATTCAATATCTACATAATGGTGTATAAATGTACATGTTAGACTAGGTATAAGACATAAAATTTGCCATTTGAATACACGCAGTCATTGACCACTGCAGTAAAAATGGTTGGTAGAAGCGTCGACTAAAACGTTGAAACATGGGCTTACATCAAAGCATGCTCAAAACTCGGTTGTTCTTCAAGCTGATGACTGAAATTTCTACTGCTTTTGGACCTTATTGTGTGTCTTATGACACAGTTCGGCCGTGGAAAAAGAAATTTGAGTCTGGTGTAGAGTCAGGTAGGCACCGAAATCAGGTAGGCCAAAATCTGCATCTCGTACAGAAATCGTTTACAAAATAAAGGAAATCATGGAAGGAGATGCCAGATTTACAGTTCGTGATATTGCACGAAATGTAGGCATATCACTGTCAATGGTTCACCTTATTTTGAAGAAGCATTTGAAAGTCAGAAGATTTCTGCTAGATGGTTGCCACATCTGTTGTCTGACGAGCAAAAGAGGCAACGGTTAAAGTGGCCAAACAGATGCTTCAAATGTTTACAAAATATGACAAAAAGCAGTTTGCCAATGTCGTCACAGGTGATTAAACCTAGGTTCATTATTTTGAGCCCGTCAGAAAGGTTAACAATAAGATCTGGGCCACTAAACAGAACCAACGCGCACTATTTTGCCAACAAAGAAAGGGCGAGGATTGTGGCCATGTAAAATCGACTTAAGCCCTCCAGTGGAATTCGTTCCAAAGCGGTTCTTCTGTCGCCGTTTATTTTTGTTCTGGTTTGTCTTTGGGTGTTTGTGTCGCTTGAATTATTTTATTTTGGATAGCCTATTCACCATATTTGCATTATTTGTTGGCTCCCAGCTTGCACATTGTCAATATTGGAAAAACCGGTAAACAGACCCCCTGACCTTTCAAGGTCCCCTGACCTTTCAAGGTCAAGGGGATCGGTTACCTGTTTTCCAACACTGATAACATTCAGACTAGGAACCAGCAGATAATGCAAATAAGGTGAATTGGCCATTTTGTGGGAAAGTAACTGTCCTTTTGGCTTTCCGCTGTTGGTGTTTCCATTAGGGTCTGTTGTTTCATGTTTGTGTTTCGTTCCGTTTGATGTCTCTGATGGGAGCTGTGGGTTAGTTGTATCGATTCCTGATCATTGCCGCCACTTCTATTTTGTATGCAATATTATTCTCTGGTGAAGGAGTCGCAATAAAAGTGCCGGTGAAAAAGGGCAAACGCATCACCGGAAAGTACCACACAGAAACTGAAAAAGTATTATCAGCACTGGTTTTATACATGTCCGTCTTCTACATGGCAATGCAACCGCTCATACCTCCGCAATAGTAAGGGGATTTTTTAAGAAATAAAAAGTAAGTGTTTTGCCTCACCCACCGTATTCCCCAGACCTTGCCCTATGTGATTTCTTTTGTTTCCGAAATAGAAATCATTCCTTGCTGGGCGGAAATACCAGTCCCGGCGGATTATTTTTATTATGGTTTGTCTTTGTGTGTGTGTGTGTATCGCTTATATTATTTTGTTTTGGATAACCAATTGGCCATTTTGTGGGAAAGTAACTGTCCTTTTGGCTTTCCGCTATTGGTGTTTCCATTAGGGTCTAGTTGTTTCATGTTTGTGCTTCTTTCCCTTTGATGTCTCTGATGGTAGCTGTGGGTTAATTGTATCGAATTCTGATCAATGCCTTCACTTCTATTTTGCGTAGTTTATGATACCGATAACCGTTTTGTTTGTTTGTACTGGAGTTTAACGGCCCAGTCAACACTATATAGGTCATTTTTGAGCCGGTCAGTTTACCTATCCACACTTTCCTGGGCAGGCTTATACGTAAGCGGTTAACCAGTACAGTGCACATTCTTTCGCCAGAAACTGACAACTGCCCTTCTTGAATCAGCGGAAGGGAGAGAATGACCGTAGAAAAGATTTCATGATCAATCTCCACGAAAGAATGTTGCCGACCCCGGCGGGAGTCGAACCCGCGTCCTCCTGATCACCAGTCAGACGCGCATCCGACTGAGCCAACGAGGCCGGCACCGATAACCGTAATTAAGACATTTAGCAATTAACAATTTATTACGAGGGTTGAAGTCAGTTACATGATTAGACGCCCTAGCATATCGAATTAATTCCGATATATAAGCGTCATAGGATGTCGCACGAGGAAATCAACATCCAAGAAAAGAACATTTACAATCTCAAAATCAAAATCATCGCATTTATCATAAATTTTGCAGGAAAAAATAACAAGATGCAAATTCAAAAACGGAACAGGGCCTCGATATCGGAAGACTTTGCTTTATTTAACTGAAGTTCTGAGGGTGGGGGTCGGGGGTAAATTTGACTGATTAAACCATCGAAATAGGTATTGTATATATTTGATAAATCATCCAAGTAACTAGAAGTCGAGATGAAGGCTTCAGATTCTATGACGGTCAGGCCTCAGATTCTATGACGGTTCCAGCGTAAAGGCTTATTGAGAATTAGAGACATCTAATTCAAGGTAATATTGGTTCGTGCCTGATGCTCTGTCTCTGGTAGGGCCCATCGGAGACTAACTGTTGGTTTTCTTTTGCTCCAGCATTTCAGTGTTTTCTTGCTGTCGAGTCCTCATCGTTGTTTCATCTCTGTGGTTGTTTGATTATTTGTTTTCGCGGAGATGTTGCACTGATGAGTTAGGAGGCCTTCATGCAGACTGAACAAATTATTTGTCTAAATCGCGACGGAAGTAAGGGCGAGGATTGTGGACACGTAAAATCGATTTAAGCCCCCGAGTGGAATTCGTTTCCGCTGACCGTTTATTTTTGTTTTGGTTTGTGTCGCTTATATTATTTTATTTTGGATAGCCTGTTGGCCATTTTGTGGGAAAGTAATTGTCCTTTTGGCTTTCCGCTATTGATGTTTCCATTAGGGCCTGTTGTTTCATGTTTGTGTTTCTTTCCTTTTGGTGTCTCTGATGGGAGCTGTGGGTTGATTGTATCGATTCCTGATCATTGCCTCCACTTCTATTTTTCAATGATTTCAGATTGGTTTTCAACGGAGAGGGACACCATGAAGTCTTTTTCATAACAAAACAAGAACAAGTCAGTCATAACGGATGCGCAATTCCTACCCATCGGAATACCCACACTTTTTTAAAATATAACTTGGTACCAAATCTTATGTAAATATTGTCGAGTAGAAAGGTGAGAGCTTCACACACTTTCTGACATGACCATAAAGTATAATTTTTATGCTCTTCAAAAGTGAAAAAATCATTTCTTACATTACATGCAAGATAGAGGGAATCTTCCCTATGAAATGTCTATTCAGTTAAATTGTTAAGTATTTCTTTTATAAGATCATGAGGAAATGTGAGTGGAAAAATCATACGTTGACAGACTTGAACCACGAAAACGTCTGGATTTCAATTTATTTCAAACTTATTCATTTGAAGCCGTTAGCTCGACTTCTAGACATTTGGATGATTTATTAAATACTGACTATATCTATTTCGATGGCTTGAGCAGTCAAATTTACCCCACCACCTCCTCCCAGAATTTCAGTTAAATAAAGCAAATTCTTCTGAAACAGAGGCCCCGTATGGGATTTACATTTATCTATTGTAGATAGGTTTGTCTACTGCAAAACGTATGATAAACGATATGATTTTGATATTGAGATTGTAAATTTTCCTTTCTTTGATGGTGATGTTCCTCGTGCGGCATCCTATGGCGTTTATATTTCGCTATTAATTCGATTTTTCAGAGTGTCTAGTCATCTAGTCATATAACTGACTTCAACACTTGTAATAAATTGTTTTAACTGCTAAATTCTTAATCAGGGTTATCGGTATCATAAACTACGCAAAGCCTTTTCAAAATTTTATAGACGTCATTCCGATTTAATTTCAAAATACAATGTTGGACTTAAATCTCTTCTGCAACAAGGTGTATAGGAAACCCGAATTTTATGGTGACTTGGTATATAAATTCAGAAAAGTATATGATTGAAATATATATAAATTCAGAAAAATATACAATTGCAATTACTTCAGCACCCAATTTCGTAAAATCATTCTTCGATATAAAACTATAAGGTCCAATATAAATGTTATACGACAGACTGCATGCATGGTAGTTAACCCAATCGCTGTTGACAGCTTTGCTTCCCTCTTTAATTGCACGTCGGTGGGTCAAGCCTTAGATGCTATGACGGTTCCAGTGTAAAGGCTTTCTAAGAATTAGAGAGAATTTAATTTTCAGGTAATGTTGGTTGGTGCCTGATTCTCTATCTCTGGTCGGGCCCATCGGAGTCTAACTGTCGGTTTTCTTTTGCTCCAGCATTTCAGTGGTTTCTTGCTGTCGAGTCCTCATCGTTGTTTCATCTCTGTTGGATTTTTGTGTTCTCGGAGATGTTGCACTGATGAGTGGGGATGCCTTCATGAACAAATTATTTGTCTAAATCGCGAAGGAAGTAAGGGCGAGGATTGCAGCTCCGTAAAATCAATTTTTAAGACCCCCAGTTGAATTCGTTTCACTGACAGTTCCAAGGCGATTCTTTTGTCGCGGTTTATTTTTGATATGGTTTGTCTTTGAGTGTGTGTTTCGCTTATATTATATTGTTTCGGATAGCCTGTTGGCCATTTTGTGGGAAAGTATCTGTCCTTTTAGCTTTCCGCTATTGATGTTTCTATTAGGTTCTAGTTATTTCATGTTTGTCTTTCTTTCCCTTTGGTTTAACTGCTGTGATCTGTGGGTTAGTTGTATCGATTGCTGATCATTACCTTCATTTCTGTTTGTCATCAGAAGTTTTACAGAACAGAACAGATTTCTGCCAGATCTTTCAAAGACTTTGCCGCAATATTTAGTCACATGTTTTTAATGGCAGTAAAACATGAAGTTAATAATTAGAAAATTCTGTGGTGGTGCAATAGCCTGAATTTGCAATAAACCGTGCTTTGTATGGTCTTTTACGAAGTTAAAGTAAACAATTCAACGTAGGAAGCTTGCCTACGCCTTCTGTAACAGCCAACTTGGTGGCTGAATGAAAATGTGGTCAAGACGATGTGAGTGAGTAAATTTGAGCTTTACGTCCCACCAACAGCTAAGGTCATACGGAGACGGAACCTCGGTTTGAAGACTCATCCGAAAGTCTGGAGAAGCCCGGCATCTAACCCACGATCCATGGTTTATGAGTCGAGTAGCTAATATCCACTACACCATGTAGGCTTCTTAACACGATGTAAATAAAATAAAATTATTCCTTTAAGAACTTTTTATATGGAGAAAAGTGGTTATGATATGGTTAAAGATGACATGAGTCAGACATTAATTGTGTGGAATCGTTGTCCCCGCCTTTACAATGCGGCTATAATAAGAGTTAAGAGTTAAGTTTGTCAAAAAGGCGGTACTGATTGATCAACTGGACGCTTTACTGTCTGATCTGAATCACTCAGACGGCGTTGTTTACATTTCTTTGGAGCTCCATAGATACTGTTACGCGCTTTTTCTGCTTTGGGTGCAATAAAAATTGATAAATGGAAAACCAACCCAATCGTCCAAAAGTACAAAACTTTTGACAGTGATATAGTGATATAGTTCATTCACTCCAATAGCCAGAATTACACCATAACACTTTATATAAGGGATCGTTTTCGTCTCAGTTGTCATCCATCAACTTCCAGAGAAATTGGAGGGGCATACTGATACTGTCCTGTCCGAATGGTTTGAAATTAGCACAAGATATGGGCGAATACGTTTTTTCTTGCACACCAGACACGGAAATCCGTGATTTTACCCTGGGATAGAAATTTATGTTCTGACCCTGGTGTTCCGACCCCAAATCGAATATAATGGCGTGTTTGAAAAATGCACTGGTTGATTACAACCTCATGTGCGGCGGTGTCATGCGTGACGTCACTAAATATTCCTGTTGTGTCATCACAAAATGGCGGACGTCGGTAACCGAAGTGTTAGCAGCATTAAAATTCGCAAAAGAAATGGAAGGTATGCAAGAAAAAGAATCCAATATGGGTGTGAGCGGTGGCCGCCGAGTGATGCCGGACAGTGATCCCGAGGGACGGATTTTTCAATCGACCCCTCACACCCATATAAGATTCTTATAATCTCGCCTAGGTGAAGTTCAGGAAGAGCTATTGTACTACCCCTGGAGTTGGGGTCGGACTCGGTTTCTATATTTTCGTTAAAAGATTTTAAGAGCTCAAAATTTCCCAACTGTATAATGCAATTGCTTCATATTTGGTTTGGTAGTAGTTATAAGAGCTCATATTTTCCAAACCCTAAGATGGATTTGGTTCATAAGATATGTCCAAAGCAATACCCATGACCTCAAGGTCACGGACTTGGAAAGTTTTAATGTCAAAGTTTTTAAGAGCTTATATTTTCCAATTCATATGGTGGATTTGGTTCATATTTATGAAGATAAATAAAGGAACAATAAAGGAACAGTAAAGAGCAAAGTTAAGTAAAGTAAAGTAAGTAAGTATTTTTTATTAAAGTAACAAAAGCTACCATAACGAAAGAGTGTATACAATAGTATTTACAAGCACTCGACCCACTGGGTCTACAAGTCACTAATAAATAGACATGTACCTGCGGACAACAAATAAAATACATGTAATATGTGTTTCTTTAACCAAAGAGGATCTTTGTAGAAATGCTCTGAACAAGAATTTATATTCCAAACAGTATGATGAATTTGGATCATACTTGGTATGTTAATAGATATAGGTCCAAGATTTTGTGTTCAGCAATATCCCCGCCCATGTTCCATGACCTCGAGGAAGTGGTCACGGCCTTACAGGAATCTTACGCTTACTATGAATAAGCCTTATGTGATGATATAGCTTCTACTCTGAGAATAAAATCCCAGGGACCAGTTGTTCAAAACTGACAACGTCATTAATTAACAAACATAGTGATCATTTTAAACCGCAAATGTGCTTATATTTTTTGCTAAAGAATGCGAGCAGTTTTACTGCTCTATTTTTTTTCAGCAAAAATAAAACTATGCTAGATATTGTACTTGCTAGAATAATTAACCCTTATCTTGCTGAATATTCATCTAAGCCACACCCATTTCGTTATATCAACCAATCAAATTACTTGATGTAATTTATTGCTACAAATTCGTAAACTGAATGCCAAACAGTGTAGATCCTGATCAGATGGCTTCTTCAGAAGCCATCTGATCTGGATCTACACTGTTTCCAAAGATAGGGGTTGTCGTGAACAGCAAGATAAGGGTTAACAATTTCACCACTAACGAGCTCGTTAAGCTAACGATGCTTCGAACAAAGGACCAAGGTTGCCAACAACCTTTCAGTAGCATTTATTTTATCAGCATTTGCAAGAGCATGGGCGTGGCACTGCAAACAAATTCTGTTGTCCGAGGAATAATGGCCATTACGAAAAGATATCTATTCAAATACATTGTAAATTTTACCGCCGAGAAAACGACAATTTTAATTCTGCTCAAAACATAGATTATGGGTACTCGTAAGAACCGCCTTATCGGGGCGGTTCTAACGAGTACCCACAATGTATATTTCGAGCAGAAATAAGAAATATAAAGTTTACCCCCACAAACCCCAGTTTTACTACATAAAAGTGGGGTTCAAGGGAGTCAGAATTATATAGGCGTGTTTTCGATGCACATCAGAAAAAATGAATTTGCCCTTTCTATGATGAATTGCTGACTGTTCATGTTTAAAATCAGAACTAGCTACATGTATTATTTTTAAAAGTATAAAAAAAGCCCCGAAAGACTGATTTCTTTTTCTGCACTGAGATATTAATCATGCTGTGAAGCAACCATAGGGGCTTGAACCATGAAAAAAAAAAAATAATAAGAATTTTTTTTTTTTTTTTGGGGGGGGGGGGGTGGGGGGTTACTATAACAAGGGGGGAAACTTCGGCTCAATATTTGGGGGGTTACCTCATTTTACCCCGTGTATCTTTTTCGCCAATGCAGTTTTTCACCTGCTTATTATGAATTATACAAGTTAAATAAGTCCACTTTGCAACAATAATCCGTCTCTGTCTGTCACTTGCAGGAAACATGTTTTTCTCGCATGGAATAAAGCAGCAACTTAAAATTTGACACAACCATGTGCCAAAAATTTTCAGGTTTTCATCAATCACAAGCGAACTAGAGTTACGGAGGGAACTTTTTCGCGTTCATCCGTTGTCTTTCATTTAACTTTAGCTCTCTTGGCCAATTTGAATCCAAAAAGATGTATTCGCAGCTCTAAATTTAGATTTTGCCACTTTTGCTTTGCTTTCCGCAGTGTTCTGTCAACGATCTGAACAGAAACCAGGGCGCTTGCAATAATCGTCGGGTTTAAAAAGCGGGACGTGCAGATGTAATCCGGAACTTTGCAAACTACGCCCGGCAGTGAAGTAGCTAGGGTTACTGTTAAAATGTGTGTGATAGCCTTGATTTCTCCTTTGATTTTTTTTCAATGTAGCATATTCTGCTAGGACTACATATACACGTATACGCAGATAAGATAATTGTATGGTGTTTCTACGTATAATGGGCTGTGCTCTGGTAATATTGTATTGTATGGATTCAAGAACGGGTTCGACTCAGTCATTGTAAACGAGCCATCAGTGTTCGAGCCATTGAAGTTCTACTGTATATTGAAAATTTCATCTCCATAAAAAAATGAAAATTTTCAGATAAAAAATACCGATATATTTCATCGTACTGCTCAAAACATAAATTGCGGACATTCGTTAGAACCGCCTCGGTGAGGCGGTTCTAACGAGTACCGACAATCTATGTTTTGAGTAGAAACAAGAAAAATAATATATACCCCTGTAAACCCCAGTTTTTACTGTATAAAAGTGGGGTCTAAGGGTATCAAATTTATTTTCGTGATGACAAGTGAGGTTTAGTCGGTCTAAGAGTGATGACAAGCCAGTGATAACAGAATTGATAGAACAGTCAATCCAAACCATCTGATTTATGAAAGAAGCCGATTTCTACCGAACCAGAATAAATCCCGAACTCTGTACTACAACTAGAGTTAAGTGCAGTGTGACGCGGTTAAACTTTATACAGTTTTTTCCTTTCGAATCACTAAACTCATATTTTTTTTTGTTTGGAAGATAGCATATTGTTCCAAGTCCACCCTAGGAAATCCCCACGAAAACACGCCTATATAATTTTGACCCCATTAAACCCCCTTTTTACATAGTAAAACGTGGGTTTATAAGGGTTTTATTTTTGTTATTTCTGCTCACACACATAGATTAAGGGTACTCGTTAGAACCGCCTCGTCGAGGCGATTCTAACGGGAACCCGCCATTTATGTTTTCATTACAATAGCACACCCGTGTGACATAGTGCATTTTTTCACATCTTCAAAATGGTCATTTTCCGGATGAAAATCAGTGACATTTTCCTTATAAATACTGCAAACATAGGTTGTAAGTGCTCGTTAGAACCGCCTCGATGAGGCGGTTCTAACGAGTACCCACAACCTATGTCTTGGAGCAAAAGTAAGAAAAATAGTGTAAATCCCCGTAAACCCAAGTTTTCTCTATATAACGTGGGGTATAGGGGGGTCTTCAGATCACGGACTTGTCCACGTGATGTGAGCAGAAATACGAGAAACATAAGAATGTTTACCTGAAATGATTCTTTTTTTTTTTTTTTTTTTTTTTTGATGGTAAAATTTTCAATATATTTGAATAGACATGAGCTGCCAGAGCTAACAGATAAAGCCATTTGTCAAATCACAAATTATAAAAGGACAGCATTTTGTTCTTAACACTTTTTGTACCAAATGGAATTTTCCTCCTTAAATAAAGCAGGAGTCCATTTCAAAATTTAGGGGTGTCGGGCTGTGTTGTCCTCAAAATTGATTTGGGAAATGACTGAACTTTAAGAAAACAGTAGGGACCCTGATCAGACGCCGCGTTCTGCGGCGTCTGATCTGGGCCTGCACTGTTTGCCAGGCTACCCGTTTTGGGGGTTTCATGTACAAAATGGGTTAATTACTATGTATCTAATTAAGCTTGATAAATGACGATGCATATCCTTCCTTTCATTTCCTGGATCACCTTTTTTGCTATAAATTAATCCGTTTTATACCGTCTAAAATAGCACGAGGTCTTGCTGCTTTTAGACAATTATTGCACGACCCGCAGAAAAAGCAATAGACTTAAGTCGGTTGATTTTCTAAGAGTGTTCTTAAATCACAATGTCATTCTGTCATTCTGTCAGTCTGTCTGTCCGTCCGTAACCCGTTTGTGAAAACTGGTGATAGTGACTTAACCGCTTGGAATATTTAAACATTTTTTGGCATACTGATAGATATCAATGAGATCTAACCAATGAACTTGCAAAATATTACATTCCATTTAGTATAGCCTCGCCGAGGCGAAAAATGAGAAAAATTTTCGAACCGCTTCTCCTCGGAAACCGTTGGGCCGATTGAAGTCACATTTCATATGGAGCCTCTATGGGATGGGGGAAACCAAAATTTGCTCATGGGGTCCAGGTCACATGACCAAAATGGCCGCCAAGCCATATATGGTCTGTCTGTCTGTCCTTCCGTAACCCGTTTGTGAAACTTGGTGATAGTGACTTAACCGCTTGGAATTTTAAACAATTTTTGGCATACTGAAAGATATCAATATGATCTAACCAATGAACTTGCGAAATATTACATTCCATTTAGCATAGCCTCGCCGAGGCGAAAAATGTGAAAATTTTCGAACTACTTCTCCTCGGAAACCGTTAGGCCGATTGAAGTCAAATTTCATATGGAGCCTCTATGGGATGGGGGAAACCAAAATTTGCTCATGGGGTCCAGGTCACTTGACCAAAATGGCCGCCAAGCCATATATGGTCTGTCTGTCTGTCCGTCCGTAACCCGTTTGTGAAAATTGGTGATAGTGACTTAACCGCTTGGAATATTTAAGCAATTTTTGGCATACTGATAGATATCAATGAGATCTAACCAATAAACTTGCGAAATATTACATTCCATTTAGTATAGCCTCGCCGAGACGAAAAATGAGAAAATTTTCGAACTGCTTCTCCTCGGACACCGTTGGGCTGATTGAAATCAAATTTCTTATGGAGCCTCTATGGGATGGGGGAAACCAAAATTTGCTCATAGTGTCCAGATCACATGACCAAAATGGCCGCCAAGCCATATATGGTCTGTCTGTCTGTTCGTCCGTAACCCGTTTGTGAAAATTGGTGATAGTGACTTAACCGCTCGGAATATTTAAACAATTTTTGGCATACTGATAGATATTAATATGATCTAACCAATGAACTTGCGAAATATTACATTCCATTTAGTATAGCCTCGCCGAGGCGAAAAATGAGAAAAATTTTCGAACTGCTTCTCCTCGGAAACCGTTGGGCCGATTGAAGTCAAATTTCATATGGAGCCTCTATGGGATGGGGGAAACCAAAATTTGCTCATGGGGTCCAGGTCACTTGACCAAAATGGCCGCCAAGCCATATATGGTCTGTCTGTCTGTCCGTCCGTAACCCGTTTGTGAAAATTGGTGATAGTGACTTAACCGCTTGGAATATTTAAAACAATTTTTGGCATACTGATAGATATCAATGAGATGTAACCATTGAACTTGCGAAATATTACATTCCACTTAGTATAGCCTCGCCGAGGCGAAAAATGTGAAAATTTTCGAACTGCTTCTCCTCGGACACCGTTGGGCTGATTGAAATCAAATTTCATATGGAGCCTCTATGGGATGGGGGAAACCAAAATTTGCTCATGGGGTCCAGGTCACATGACCAAAATGGCCGCCAAGTCATATATGGTAAAAACCCTTCAAAAATAGTCTTCTCCAGAACCACTTGGCAGATTTCCACGAAACTTGATAAATAGCATCTGGGACGTAGGCCCATCATAAATTGCTAAACTGGTGACCCTGGGTTGACCGTGACCTTCTTTGTGCCTAGGTCAAACTTTGACACATATGCTTTTTTATTGGAAAAGTGAAAATGCATTTTATCCTGCAAACGATTCAGAATACAGTACTAAAGTATAAGATATATTTTTGCTCCTTACGATAAGGCGCATTTATTGGGGGAACCGTTTTAAGGTCCAGGTCACATGACCAAAATGGCCGCCATACCCAAATATGGTAACACTCATAAAGCTAAAAGCATCCGGCGGGTCGTGCACTTCAGCTGAAGCACTGGTTTTAAACATGGTTAATTTTTTTGCCTGTTTTGCAAACAGTGTGGCTGCGTTCTACGGTGTCTGATCTGGGTCAGTCCCGTTTTGCGGTTTCCTATATAAATGAGTAGCATTGATTACAATGCCGAACTATGTTAATTCAGCCCATCACGAAACACGCCTATATAATTTAGACCCCTTGAACCCCGCTTTTATATAGTTAGACTGGGGTTTACAGGGGTAAACCTTATTTTTCTTATTTCTGCTCTAAAATATATATATTGTGGGTACTCGTTAGAACCGCCTCGATGAGGCGGTTCTAACGAGTACCTACAAAGTCTATTTTGAGCAAGTTTTAGTTTTTTCGGCGGTAAAGCTTACAATGTATTTGTATGGGCATGTTTTCGTAATTCTTAAAACCTCCCTGGGCTAAAAAGCATACTGGAGACAATTGACATGAAATGTAAAACTCCGTTTTCTAGGAAAAATAAGAGAAATATTTTTAAAATGTCGTCTGCTGAACTTTTACCCAGAGTTTCTATGCGTTAATGTTAGCTGCGCTGAGAAAGTGCTATACGAAAATACATTATCAATTTTGCCGCCGAAAAAAAAAGAAAATTTAAAGATGAAAAATTGTGATATTTTTCTTATTTCCGCTCCAAATATAGATTGTGGGTATTCGTTAGAACCGCCTCATCGAGTCTCACAGTCTATATTTTAGAGCAGAAATAAAAAAGGTATACCACTGTTAACCCTAGTTTACAATATAAAAGTGGGGTTTGAAGGGGTCTGAATTGTATAGGCGTGTTTTCGTGATGGTGTACAGCAAAACATGTACCCAGTCATTTAGCCCAGCCAATAGGCGTTACAATGAATAATATGGAATTAAAATCATCTTTTGCACTAAAATGAACGGTGTATAAAAGTTTACTAGTCTAGTCTCTCTGGCTCAAATACGAAGATTTGAGACTCTACTAAATAGGCTTGCCATTACTAAGACGGTGATAAATGTTTAAACCAATAAAAAATACCAAAAAAAAAAAAAAAAAAAAAAAATGATCAGATTTTTATTATCAGACGGGTAGCTAGTCTACCAGTCATTAACATAACACATCCGTGAAACGTAGTGCATTTTTCCTATCTCCAAAAAATGTTAATTTTCTCATAAAATTTAGTGAAATTTTTCTTATTTAAACTCCAAACATTGAGGCGGTTCTAATGAGTACCAACAACCTATGCCATGGAGTAGAAATAAGAACAATAATATATACCCCAAGAATAAAGGGACAATTTTCCTAATTTCTTGTTAGAATATTTATTTATTTATTATCAATTTCTTGACAACATATATACATACAAAGTACATACATATGCATCAAAGGATTGGATGTAGGCTCAGCCTATACGTATCCTCTCCTTGATGACCGGTCCATATATGATATACAATCATAATCAAAAACATTACTTATATATAAATTAGAATATATGGGCCCCGCCAAGCGAATTTGTGTCTTCGAGCATTCCGTCATGACAAATTTTAACTGCGCATGCCCAGCCATTCAGAGGGGCCAGGGATGTGGCTTTCTGTCTGAAGGTTCTTCTTGATTCACTGCTTGTATGAGCGAGCAGCGAAGGTTCTGTCGAGACTGCGCGGATGCGCAGGCTCGCGTGCACCTTCGCTGCTCGCATAGGCGATAAGTACCAAAATCGCTTGACGGGGCCCATATGTTGTGGTTATTTGTTAGATTCGCCTCGTGGAGGCGATTATAACAAGTGCCCACGACTCATGTTTGTTTATGGAAACATTACGATAACACGCCTATACAAATACATTGTAAACTTTACCTCCGAAAAAAAACAACTTTTAAGATGAATAACTGTGATATTTTTCTTAATTCTGCTCAAAATATAGATTGTTGGGTACTCGTTAGAACTCCAACAGGTACCCACAATCTCTATTTTAGAGCAGAAATAAGAAAAGTAAGGTACTGGTTAACTGCTTAGGTCTTATCCTGTCCGGGAAAAGTGGTGCAAGTCGAATCGCTCCTTAAACCCTTGCGATTTCTATTAGCGGTAGGGCTTGAGATCTCATTTCATCTCAATGTCGGGCAGAAGACACACGAAACTGGAAGCAACATCTCCAAAATGACCTCAATAGTATTGTATGTATAATTGCTGATAAGCCTCTGTCTTCTTTCCACTTTATCTATATACAGTACTATCTTTTTATTTTTATTCCCTCCCCACCACCTCCCGCATTCCATTTCTTAACCCATTTAGTACCAGAAACCCAAAAACTGGTAGTTGGCCAACAGTGCAGGCCCAGATCAGACGCCGCAGAACGCGGCGTCTGATCAGGGCCTACACTGTTTGCAAACAGTTAAGCCATTTTCCAAATCAATTTTGAAGGAAACACAAACTGGCACCCCTAAATTTTGAAATGGACTCCTGCAATATATAAGG
Organism: Lucinisca nassula; assembly: GCA_963580285.1. Taxonomy (NCBI): domain Eukaryota; kingdom Metazoa; phylum Mollusca; class Bivalvia; order Lucinida; family Lucinidae; genus Lucinisca; species Lucinisca nassula. The sequence goes on along the minus strand of OY757014.1, from coordinate 171,309,950 downwards.
AGGAAGATTCCATTTGGTACAAAAAGGGCTAAAGTTCTTTGTTCTGCGCTTAGAATACGTGTGCATGCTCATCTTATATTTCTATTGTCTATTAACCCTTTTTGTACCAAATGGAATCTTCCTCCTTATATATAGCAGGAGTCCATTCCAAAATTTAGGGGTGTCAGGTTGTGTTTTCTTCAAAATTTATTTGGAAAATGGCTGAACATTTAGCAAACAGTCGAAGCCCTGATCAGACGCCGCGTTTTGAGGCGTCTTGTCTGGGCCTGCACTGATTGCCAGGGTACCCATTTTGGGGTTTCTGGTACTAAATGGGTTAACTCTTTGTCATGCACTGACCTTAGTTAAAAATAAAGATGATTGATTGATTTAAAAAAAATCAGTATTGACTGGAACGTATAAAGCCTCAACACACACGCAAGAAAAAAGGCAGGGAACTGTGTTCAGGACGGATCCGGATTTTTAGTCTTTGCCCGGCTGGTAAGTCCAAAAATTCAGAACAAGGTTATGTAATGAACACCTCTCTGAACCCCATTTGACTATTTGAATAGACAATACTGAGGTTTACGGGGATAAACAATAGTTGCCTTATTTATTTTTATTGTTGGTACTCGTTAGACCCGTCCTAGCGAGAATCAAAACTCTATTCACCTTATTTGCATTATCTGCTGGTTCCTAGTCTGAAGGTTATCAGTGTTGGAAAAACAGGTAACCAGACCCCCCTGACCTTGAAAGGTCAGGGGGGTCTGGTTACCTGTTTTTCCAATCTTTTTTTTTTGACAATGTGCAAGCTGGGAGCCAGCAAATAATGCAAATATGGTGAATAAAGAAAAATATCGAATATTTTCGTCTGAAAAATACCAGTTCTTGAATTAAGAATCGCACAGGTTTGTTATCGTATAATGCTATTTACGGCGAAATCATTACGACATATACTGGTGGCTTTTATTGCATCAGATAAAACATTTTTCGGGTGAAAATTTGTGATTATTTTGTTCTGATAAATGCACCAGATACAGACTGTGTTTGCTCATTGCATTAGGAAAACATGTCCGTAAGAAATAATGGCGTCCAACATGGTGTCAGAAAATGATAAATATTAGGTAAAAATGATAACATGTTTATTATTTTTGCTTTCAACATAGATTGTGGGTGCTCGTTAGAACCGCCTCAATGAGGGGGTCTAACGAGTACCCACAATCTATGTTTTTGAACAAAAATAAAGCAGATAATGTATACCCCGTAAACCCCATTTTTCTCTATATAAAGTGGGGTTTAGTGGGGTCTTCGGTTCTCGGACTTGTTATCGTGATGTGGTCAAGAACTCACATTTGTTTTTCAGGTGAAAATTTGATTTTTCTTTCTTTCTATTAATGCACCAAACATAGATTGTTTGTGTTCGTTAGAACCGCGTCAAATGGGCGGTTCTGACAAGTACCAGCAATCAATGATTTAGTACCGATTATAATGTGAAACCCTGTAAACTCCTCTTTTCTTCATAGCAAGTGGGGTTTACGGGGGTGTTCATTTCACTTGTTAAAGTAATGAAATGAGAAGTAGAACAAAACTTGCGCAATGACTGTTCTTGTCTTGTTTGAGCACACTCAAGAGTCGTTGGTGAGGCCTAATGGACCGAAACTAGCAACTCCGTCAAGAAATCTTGAAAGTTGGATTTCATTCTTGGATATGTGTTCCTCCCTTTATTGCTTTTAGCCATATCTGCATCTGCCATTTACATAATTTGTTGCATTACGATAACCTATCCTTGCGACAAAGTGCTTTTTTTTCCACATTTCCAAAATGGCTACTTTTCTGATGTAAATCCGTGATATTTTTCTTCTTTATTCTGCAAACATAGATTGTGGGCGCTCGTTAGAACCGCCTCATTGAGGCGGTTCTAACGAGTACCCACAACCTATGTCTCGGAACAGTAATAAGAATAATAATGTATACCCCTATAAACCCCAGTTTTCACTATATAAAGTGGGGTGTAGAGGGGTGTTCATTTCACAGAATTGTTATCGTGATGTAAAGTAGGGTTTAAGGGGTGTTCATTACATGGACTTGTTAACGTGATGAGAACTTCCTCTTCTGTGGTAGCTAAGCTTTTATTAACCTTCAAAAATAATTTATGCAAATTTAAAAATACTGTTAAACTTAATTTGCCATATGTTATCTGAAAAAATCATTTACTATTAGCCCATTTTGTACCAGAAACCCCAAAACGGGTACCTGGCAAACAGTGCAGGCCCAGATCACACGCCGCAGGGCCTACATTGTTTGCTAAAAGTTAAGCCAATTTCCAAATGAAATATGAAGAAAACACAACCTGACATCCCTAAAGTTTGAAATGGACTCCTGTTATATAGGAGGAGGAAGAATCCATTTGGTACAAAAAGAGCTAAGAAGATAAAGAAAAGGTGTGCGTGTTATAAAGGCTCACTCTTATTGTCAGGTATTGTGAGCTTGGTTGTGCGCCGTTTTGTAGGGAAATAATACCCAGAAATACCAATCAAAACCTACTGAGCCAAACATATCAAGACGAGGGAAACCGTAGGCAATGAGCAGTAATACATACGGGACCTCCAGGTATATTGTTTAATACTTTTTTGTACGTATTGAGTGCGTTTCGTCTATTTTTTAGTGCGTTTTACTTAAGAAATAGCTCTTGCAGTGATTTGTTGAGTAATATATCACTGTTTGGAGGCCAGTTGTAAGGTAGATCAAATCACGAGCGCGTAGCGCGAGTGGTGTATCGATATACAACTGAACGACAAACTGCATTATATTTAAGAAATAATCTCCACGTACCGTGTGTTATCGTGATTAACACACGGTGTTGGAGGGCAGATTGCGAAATATTAATTCACGACGGCGAAGCCGGAGTGAATTAATATTCGCATCTGCCCGACAACACCGTGTGTTAATCACGATAACACACCGGGTGCGTGGAAATTATTTCGATTCTAACATGATGCTAAACTGAAATACAGTAGTAACAAAGCGTTATCTTGGGGACTATTTTGCAGCGGATGTCGACAGAAGGAAATGTTTACATGCAACGTCACGATGACGCCAAATTGCACGCACCACGTTGACGACGTGAATTATCGCATATTTGCAAACGCTGACGTTTCCACTGGGTTCAATGGGAAAAACGTTAACGTCATGTTAGAATACTCGACAAATCACACAATAAAGCTAATCTATTTAGATTCTAACACACTGAAAGTCGACTAAATACTGTTGTTTCCTTCATATTCTCTCAACATTCCGCCATTGTTTGAAGGAATCCTGCCAACATGTTTGACTGCAACACATGCAGTTACCTGTTTTTGAAACGTACTTTAATGCATGAAAAAGACGTTACTCCGTCTAACGTCAAGGAAACGAGCAGGGACGTCGCAAAACGTCATAAAACGGCTGCTCTTCGCGTCGCGCCTTTTTTGCCTGGAAAATATTTCACTGGATTTAATTAACCATTGGCTATATATGGGGCGGTTCTAACGAGTACCCACAACCTATCATCACGAAAACACGCCTATATCATTTTTACCCCCTTGAACCCCACTTTTATATATAGTGAAACTGGGGTTTCCGGGGGTATACCTTTTTTCTTATTTCTGCTCTAAAATATAGATTGTGGGTACTCGTTAGAACCGCCTCGATGAGGCGGTTCTAACGAGTGCGCACAACCTAGATTTTGAGCAGAAATAAAAAAAAATATTACAATTGTTCATCTTAAAATTTTCATTTTTTCGGCGATAAAGGTGGCAATGTATTTGTATAGGCGTGTTTGCGTAATGGCATTGGAGCAGAAATAAATATAAACATGAATGCCCGCGTAAATCCCAGTTTTCTTTATATAACGTGGGCTTAAAGGTGTGCATTTCACACTGACTTGTTCACGTGATGTAAGCCTAGCGTCATTGGCAATACAGCCAGATCAGGGGCCGCAAACTCTAATAGGAATTTACACTTTTTGCTTTCAAGTATAGAACTTTTGTAAAACTTACAATTCAGATTTAATAGATTGGTTTGAGGTTTAACGGCCCCGTCAACACTGTTTAGAAACATCTAATATTGGAATGGACATGTTCCCAACCAATGGATGGAAAATTGACTGTGTCATATATGGCATTACGCAAACACGCCTATACAAATACATTGCCACCTTTATCGCCGAAAAAATGAAAAATTTAAGATGAAAAATTGTGATATTTTTCTTATTTCTGCTCAAAATATAGATTGTGGGCACTCGTTAGAACCGCCGCTCATCGAGGCGGTTCTAACGGGTACCCACTATCTATATTTTAGAGAAGAAAGAAGAAAATAAGGTATACCCCGAAACCCCCAGTTTTACTATATAAAAGTGGGATTCAAGGGGTTCAAAAATGTATAGGCGTGTTTTCGTGGTGGGTTTACTGAATATTGCATTATTCATTGATTTTGAGTATATTGACTATATAAGGCAATCTGCTTGGATTCATTGCAGAAAAAGCGACCGACTGAAGTCGGTTGATTTTCTAAGAGTGCCCTAAAATCACCGTGTCATTCTGTCAGTCTGTCATTCTGTCCGTCCGTAACCCGTTTGTGAAAATTGGTGATAGTGACTTAACCGCTTGGAAAATTTAAACAATTTTTGGTATACTGATAGATATCAATGAGATCTAACCAATGAACTTGCGAAATATTACATTCCATTTAGTATAGCCTCGCCGAGGCGAAAAATGTGAAAATTTTCGAACTGCTTCTCCTCGGAAACCGTTGGGCCGATTGAAATCAAATTTCATATGGAGCCTCTACGGGATGGGGGAAACCAAACTTTGCTCATTGGGTCCAAGTCACATGACCAAAATGGCCGCCAAGCCATATATGGTAAAAACCCTTCAAAAATAGTCTTCTCCAGAACCACTGGGCAGATTTCCACGAAACTTGATAAATAGCATCTGGGACGTAGGCTAATCATAAATTGCTAAAATGGTGACCCTGGGTTGACCTTGACCTTCTTTGTGCCTAGGTCAAACTTTGACACATATGCTTTTGTATTGGAAAAGTGAGAATGCATTTTATCCTGCAAACGATTCAGAATACAGTACTAAAGTATAAGATATATTTTTGCTTCATACGATAAGGCGCATTTATTGGGGGAACCGTTTTAAGTCCATGTCACATGACCAAAATGGCCGTCATACCCATATATGGTAACACTCATAAAGCTAAAAGCATCCGGCGGATCGTGCACTTCAGCTGAAGCACTGGTTTAACGCAGATATCTGATTTTTTCCATTGCACATAGCTCTATTTACCCATACAGTGATTTGCATTTCACCTTAAATAAAAATATCCGTAAATGAAATGCAAAAATCTGTAACTGACATAACGAAAACACGCCTATATTATTTTGACCCCCTTATATCCCATCCGTGTGAAAATACATCACGAAACGAGCCTTTATAATTTTGACCCCCTTGAACCCCACTTTTATATAGTAAAATTGGGGTTAACAGGGGTAAACCTTATATTTCTTATTTCTGCTCTAAAATATAGATTGTGGGTATTCGTTAGAACCGCCTCGATGAGGCGGTTCTAACGAGTACCCACAATCTTTATTTTGAGCAGAAATAAGAAAAATATCACAATTTTTCATCTTAAAATTTTCCTTTTTTCGGTGGTAAAGTTTGCAATGCATTTATATAGGCGTGTTTTCGTAACGCATAGAGTGATTTGCATTTCACCTTAAATAAAATATCCGTAAATGAAATGAAGAAATCTGTAACTGACATCAAGAAAACAGGTCTATATAATTTTGACCCCCTTTAATCCCATCTGTGTGAAAATAGTGCATTCTCCTAGTTCACAGGGATGGCTACTTTCCTAATGAAAATCAGTCATTTATTTATACATCACGTAAACACGCCTATATTAGTTTGACCCCATTGAACCCCACTTTTACATAGTAAAACTGGGGTTTACCAGGGTAAACCTTATTTTTCTTATTTTTGCTCTAAAATATAGATTGTGGGTACTCGTTAGAACCGCCTCGATGAGGCGGTTCTAACGTGTACCCACAGTCTTCATTTTGAGCAGAAATAAGAAAAATATCACAATTTTTCATCTTAAAATTTTAGTTATTTCGGCGGTAAAATTTTCCATGTATTTGTATAGAAGCGTTTTCGTAATGATAAAAACATAGGCCTCATCGAAGTGATTCTAACGAGTACGCACAACTTGTCTTGGAGAAGAAATAAGAAAAATAATGTATACTCCCGTACACCCCAGTTTTCTTAATATAAAGTGGGGTTCAGAGGGGTGGTTATTTCACGGACTTGTTGACGTGATGAATAGACATAACTATGTGTCATTTTTTTAAATAAGAGATTTATCTATTAATGCTGGAAACAGATTTTTTTTCTATTTACGAATCCATTACGAAAACATACCTTTTCAAATACATTGAAACATTTATCGCCGAAAAAATGAAAAATTCAAGATGAAAAATTGTGACCATTCTCTTATTTCTGCTCAAAATATAGATTGTGAGTACTCGTTAGAACCGCCTCGATGAGGCGGTTCTAACGAGTACCCACAATCTATATTTTAGAGCAGAAAAAAATAAAAATAAGGTTTGCCTCTGTAAATTCCAGTTTTACTATTTATAAGTGGGGTTCATGGGGGTCAAAATTATATAAGCGTGTTTTTTCGTGAGGATATCAAACTGAAGCCTGCCTAGTCGGATCATGCTCAATACGTTCGAGTCCATTTGAACATAAATAAAAATCAAAAATGAGTTCCTTTCAGAGCAATGAAAACATTCATAAGAAAGAAGATGGGTCATACTACGTAGTTTCGGCTAATAAAGCCTCATCAGTGACCCTGTAATGATCCGGCAACGAAAGCCAGAGGAAGCATACTGCAATTTTGCGAATTTCGAATAGGCAGTCGATTCAAAGACTGATATAAATCAAAATGAGGTCCAAATAATTAAAAACCTGTCTAGAATTTGAGTCTAAACTTATAATTTATTTCTGATTTCGCAGAATATTCACGCTGATCTAAAAGAACCAAAAGAAAAATATAAACTGCACTATGGTTGAAAGGCTTGAATCATGAAAAATAAATAAAATAAAATGAAAAACAAAAAAAATCATTTTTTTTTTATTCATTTTTTTTTTCATGATTCATGCCCCTATGATTTGGAATGGAGAGGAATGCCAATCTAAAGCGTTTCAGATATCTTGAGCAAGAAAGTCATCTGTATTTTCATCATTAAATTACTAAGCGTTTTCAAAACTAGACATATACATGTATCTGTGTTTCAATTAAAATTATCTCCATTTCAAATTCATACTTTTGCATTTCAAATACTGTTATCTACATTTGTCAAACATAAAAATATCTCCAACTAAAATACACATATCTGTATTGCATGGGTTTTGTTCAAATGGGTCGCCATAGTTATATACCTCCAACTGTCGGCGAATGCACCGTCGGAAATACATAGGGCTATGGAATGTTGCATTTCTGATCGACCACATATTAACCTGATCAACTTACTTCAACCACGTGTTCATAATTAATGCTGTAACGTGTCCTTATAAACGTTTTTAAACTCATTAAACCTTCCACATGGTGATGGACCCACCAGTAGAAGACAAACATTAGTTGTTTCAGCGAAAGGTCTTGACATACAGTCAAATTTAGATTCAAATTGAGTACACTTCAAAAACTTGGAGATTTTTTAATGTAATCTGCAGATATTAAAATTCTGCATACAGGTCAAAGTTTAACCAGATCGAATAAAAGTGTATCAATATTTTGCTCACTGTCTTGTGTTTTTGAGATACAGAAACCTTCGATCAGGTATGTCGGATTGATTTTCATCACGAAAACACGCCTCTATAATTTTGACCCCCTTGAACCCCACGTTTATATAGTCAAACTGGGGTTTACAGGGGTAAACCGTAATTTTCTTATTTCTGTTCTAAAATATAGATTGTGGGTACTCGTTAGAACCGCCTCATCGAGGCGGTTCTAACGGGTACCCACAATCTATATTTTTAGCAGAAATAAGAAAAATATCCCAATTTTTCATCTTAAAATTTTCATTTTTTCAGTGATAATGGTTACAATGTATTTGTATAGGTGTGTTTTCGTAATGGTTCTATTTTGTTTACTATATACAGGTATTACGTTAAGCCTTAAGCAGCGCAAACTACGACTGACAAAGTTTTATTATTATTATTATTATTATTATTACTGTTAAGCCTTAAGCAGCGCAAACCACGACTGACAAAGTTTTATTATTATTATCATTATTATTATTATTATTATTATTATTATTATTATTACTGTTAAGCCTTAAGCAGCGCAAACCACGACTGACAAAGTTTTATTATTATTATTATTACTATTATTATTATTACCGTTAAGGCTTAAGCAGCGCAAACCACGACTGACAAAGTTTTATTATTATTATTATTATTATTTTTATTACTGTTAAGCCTTAAGCAGCGCAAACCACGACTGACAAAATTTTATTATTATTATTATTATTATTATTATTATTATTATTACTGTTAAGCCTTAAGCAGCGCAAACCACGACTGACAAAACTTTATTATTATTATTATTATTATAATTATTACTGTTAAGCCTTAAGCAGCGCAAACAACGACTGACAAAGTTTTATTATTATTATTATTATTATTATTATTATTATTATTACTGTTAAGCCTTAAGCAGCGCAAACCACGACTGACAAAGTTTTATTATTATTATTATTATTATTATTTATTTCTGTTAAGCCTTAAGCAGCGCAAACCACGACTGACAAAGTTTTATTATTATTATTATTATTATTATTATTATTATTATTATTATTATTATTACTGTGAAATTCCGCTATCAAGACCACCTAAAATTAAGACAAAATATGCTTTTAAAAGCATATTTAGATGGTTTCAGTTGCGTTTTCTTTGTGTTTATCTGATCCAGAATGCTCTCGTGGCAGATCACCTTTGGGACTGTTCAAAAGTGGTCTTAAAGACCACTTTTGAACAGTACCAAAGGCGGTCTTAATATAGAAATTTTATTTTATTTTTTTCTTGTTTTAAAAAAAGTAAAGGTTGGCATCCATGTGAATCGTCTCCTGGGGATATGATTCACAAGAAATGTCAAGCCTTATTTTCTGTTTAAAAAGTTTATTAAAGCTGTGCATGCTGGGCATTTTTTTTAATTGCAGAGGACATTTTGAACTATTTTTTTTTTCTAATTTTCCCAGCCATCAGGATTGGAAATCTCCTGCAAATTGTCTCTGTGGAGACAATTTGCATGAAATGTCAATCCCTGTTTTCTGGGGAAAAATAAGAAAAATATCAACAGTTTGTCGTCTGCTGAATCAGTCCAAAGAGTGGTGAAGTTTAATATCAGATTGTCGACTGCTCTTAAATTGGATTGAAACTTGTATCAATTAACAATAAGGATTCCAAGAAAAACGGCATCAGAAATGTCGACTGTTTATGCCGTCTGCTGCATCTTCTTGAAAACTTTACAAAACTATTTTTTTTTTAATACGGCGGACCCTTATCGGACTGCTCCGAGAAGAGGTCACGGGTTCGATCCCGGGCCGCGACATACCAAAGTCGTTAAGAATGGTACTAGCTGCTCTTCGCTTGGCACTAAGATTTACGGGATAGAGCTAGGACTGGTCGACCCAGTGTCAGGATAATGTGACTGGGTGTGGTATCATGTAATGTGTCTGGGACATGATACTTCAGTGAGGCAGCACTATAAAAGTGAGCATTGAGCTCCCTGTCGGAACCAGACACCGTCGTGATATGACTGAAAAATTGTTGAAAGCGACGTTAAACCCGAATTCACACACACACACACACACACGCGCGCGCGCGCGCACGCACGCACGCATGCACGCACGCGCGCGCGCGCACACACACACACACACACTGCTCCGAGAATGCAGTCTGATCTGGTTTGAAATAAACGATAGACAACGTTATTGTCATTGTCATCTTAAGGGTTAAACTATGACTTTACTTTTTGTTATGTATGCACAGAAGCTTTCGTCAAAATGGCTCGAGGAATGGCTTTTTTGGCTTTAATTTTGGAAATACAGTCCTAAATATTTCCAAAACGGTCATGTGTCTGGAAATATATAAGACACTGCGTAGTCCTAAATATTTCCAAAACGGTCATGTGTCTGAAAATTTGTGATATTTTTCTCAGCAAAGTAACCCTTGAGCTGCCAAGAAAAAGTAGATCTGAAAATGTCGTCTGCTTTTGTCGTCTGTTGAATCTTCTTGCAAACCAGTAAAAATGGTTTTGCATACTGGCAAAAAGTGTGGACCCTGATCAGACTGCTCTTACAGGGTCTACACTATTTACAAAAAAATGACTTTGACAGTAACCGACAGACGACAAAGAAGACGACAAATTGTCGTGATTGGCATTTTATGAGTTAATACTACAAATATAGGTTGTAGGTGCTCGTTAGAACTGCCGCATTGAGGCGGTGCTTAGACGGACCCATAAATACGTCTTGGAGCAGAAATGAGAAAATTTTGTATACCCATGTGAACATTTTTTTTTTTATTTTAAGCGAATTTTACAGGTGTATTCATTGCCAAGATCTGTTTACATGCACAATATAGAGGATCTTACACGAGTGATCATTACATATGAAATTTATGAAACGAGCCTTTGGCATACGAGACTTCGTTTAAACTCCTGTAGTAGTTGAAATCTGGCTTTATCCCAAAAAGAGAAAATCTTTGACAAGGGCTTGAACAAGGGCTAATGAATAGGCCGCGCCAAGCAAAAATGGATCTTCAAATATATTCACGCAGCGAAGACTCAGGTCACCCTGCGCATCCATCAAATTTGTTGATCCAGTTTTTCTCCATTCTGCACTCTGATCAACCTTTACAACGCTCCCAACTAATTCAGCCGACGACAAAGTTTTTATTCTTAGCTCAACTGAGCCGAAGGCTCACAGGGTGAGCTTATAGTACATACAGGCATCTGTCCGTCCGTCGTCCACACCTTTGAACTTCAATACCTCAGTAACTTGCCGGCAAATATTGATCAAATTTTATGTGCAGCATCACTGGGTTAGGGGATTGACTGCATTAGGTTTTGGACTAGTTTTGATCAGAAATGTGGTTGCCATGAAAACAAACACGTTCCATAGACTTAAAAATGTGGAACACGACGTCTCCAACTTTTCTCGGCCATTTCTGATCCGATCTCTATCAAACTTGCAGATACCCAGGAGAGGCATACAGTCTACGTCCAGTTCGAATTTGGGCCTCATAAGACCAACAGCTTTGGATTACCTGCCTTTGAGCATAAAAATAAGCGAAAAACTGTGTCTCCACTTTTTCTCGACCGTTTTCGATCTGATCTTTTTGAAACTTTTAGTAAACAAGAACACAATATCTCAAATAAGTTTGAATTTGGCTTGAATCTGACTACCGGTTTCGTAGTTACGTACCCTTGGGCGTGACAATGTAAACACGACGTCTCCAAATTTTCTCAGCCATTTCTGATGTGATCATTATCACACTTGCAGATAACCAAGAGAAGAATACAATCTACTTCGTGTTCGAATTCTGGCCTCACATGACCAAGAACTTTGGAGTTATATGCCCTTGAGCATAAATATAAGCGAAAATAGTGTCTCCACTTTTTCCCAGCTCTTTCCGACCAGATCTTTAAACAAGGACAAGCATAATATCTCAGATGAGTTTGAATTTGGCTTGAATCTGAGAATGGGTTTCGCAATAACGTTCCACTGAGCGTGAACACTTTTTATCATAGACTTAAATGAAAGAAAAAACGATGTCTCCAACTTTTCTCAGCCATTTCTGATATAATCTTTATCAAACTTGCAGGTAACCAGGACAGGCATACAGTCTTAGTAGAGTTCCTGTCCTTGAGCATAAAAATAAGCGAAAAATGGTGTTTCAACTTTTCGATCGGATCTTTTTGAAACTTTTGTAAACAAGGACAAGCATAATATCTGAGATACGTTCGAGTTTGGCTTGAATCTTACAACCGGTTTCACAGTTACATTCTCAATCTTCATCATGCTTGTAGACAACTAGCAGAGATATACAGTCTACGTGGAGTTTGAATTTGGGCCTCACATGACCAAAGGGGTTGGAGTTACCAGCACTTGAGTATAAAAGTAAGCGAAAAATGGTGTCTCTTCTTTTTCTCAGCTGTTTTTGATTGGATCTTTTTGAGATTTTTTTAAACAAGAACAATCATACTATCTGAGATGAGTTTGAATTTGGCTTGAATTTGACCACCAGTTTCGCAGTTGCGTTCCATTGAGCGTGAAAGTTTTTATCATAGACTTACAGTGAAAAAAACCATATCTCCAATTTTTCTTAGCCATTTCTGATCTGATCTTTATCAAACTTGCAGATAACCAGGGGAGGCCGCGATGATAAAGTCAACGTCGAGTTCGAACGTGGGCCTCGAAGGACCAAGGGTTTTGGAGTTATCTGTCCTGAGAATAATTGTTAGCGGAAAATGGCGTGAATCTGACAACCTGTGCTAGTTCTCAAGTGAGCGATCGTTGCCCGCTGGGCGACTTGTTTCTTATACTTCCCAGAAAACAGGACTTGACGTCTCATGCAAATTGTCTCCATAGAATGAAATGTTTAATACTGTGTTCTGGGAAAAAATAAGAAAAAATATTTCAAAATGTTGTGTGTTGAAAAATATCCAGCATGCAGAGCGTCAAATGGACAACCGAAACTAGTTTTAACTGTGCTGGGCACGTATGCACGAAACCCCGTTTCGCCTTGTGCGACTCAAATGAGCTTGAGCTTGGGATTCGCGGCTTGGAATATCGATTTTCCCCCAACACTCACTAACATTACTATACTTTACAACCACGGAATAAAGAAGCCTCCGTGGTGTAGTGGTTACCATCACGTGAACTAGTCCGTGAAATGAAGACCCCCTATAGCCCTCCTTATATAGAGAAAATGGGGTTTACGGGTATATACATTAGTTTTCTTATTTTTGTTCCAAAACATAGGTTGTGGGTACTCGTTAGAACCGCCTCAATGAGGCGGTTCTAACAATACCCACGACCTATGTTTGCAGTATTTATAAGAAAAATATCCGGGATTTTCATCAGAACAGTAGGCATTGCGGAGTTATAAAAGAATGCAATATAGCGAACGGATGTGTTATCGTAATGGCTACTCGCCTTGTGAAGCAGGGGTCGCAGGACCGATCTCGGGCTTCTTCAGACTTTCGGATGAGACTTTAAACCGAGGTCCCGTCTCCGTATGACCTTAGCTGTTGGTGGGACGTAAAACTCAAACACTCACTCACTACGACGGAATAAATCGCATTCCAAAACAACATACTCCAAACTCAAAGGCAACTTCATACACTTAATGAGCTTTGCATCTGGTATTTAGTTTTTAACCCCTTTTGTAGGAAATGGAATCTTCCTTGTTATATATAGCAGGAGTCCATTTCAAAATTTAGGGATATCAGGTTGTGTTTTCTTCAAAAACCTATTTGGAAATTGGCTGGAAATTTTGCAAACTTTGTAGGCCCTGATCAGACGCCGCGTTCTACGGTGTCTGATCTGGACCTGCACTGTTTGTCAACTACCCGTTTTGGGGTTTCCAGTACAAAATGGGTTGAAAAATTGCTAAGACAAGAATAAATATCCATTTTCCGTGCTTAATGTTTCTGTAAAAACCGAATACTATTTCATTTTTCCTGACGCAAAATAGTTTATACATGTAGTTAATATATGGGCATCTTTTAAACAGTCAAAGTCAATAGGCCAGATGCTCAGATGTTTAGAAATTTTGACGGATGGACTTCCGTTTTCCGTCGGGGTGTTTATGCAGTGACGTATTGATCGATGTTGCATGATGCACCAGTGCAGTCTCCAAAAATAGTAACTCATACACGCATATACAATCATTTTTGACAAATAAATCGATAGGTTTCATTTTTCATATTATTAAAATATGAATCGAAACAATGCTGAATCATCTATCAACTGGTTATGTCGGATTGACAGATATAGGGTGACATGGCCTTCATTAATACATGTAAATTATTACGGATTTGAATACCTGTCGCGCCCCGCCCATCGGGGTTTGAAGAAATAGCTGGGCTGCATGATGCTTCCACGCAGAGCTGAAACCAACCGCACGTGAGTACTGGTTAACCACTTAGAGGTTCTAAGCATGCCCAGCAAAAAGTGGCGCGAGTTGGACCGTCCATGCTTATAAACCCTATAGGTTTCATTGGGCGGCAGGGCTTGAGATGTCATTTCATCTCAATGTCGGGTAAAAGTCCCACAAAATTGGAAGCAACGTCTCCAAAATGACCTATACAGTGTTGACGGGGACGTTAAACCTCAAATCAAGCAAGCAAGCAAGCAAACAAGGAATACCTGTCAAAAAACTGCCACCATCAAAACTTAATATCAGCCTAAACATCTGCGCAATCTGGCTTTTGCAGCCCCTGGCCTCTCCAAAGGTATAAAAGCAAGTGTCATGGCCTTGTACAGGTAGAGCCAACTCGGATCTCAGACTCTCAGTCTTAGCTGCCTTACATTATCAAAAAAACAAGCCACTGTGATGACTGCCCCGGAAAACTCCACTTCACATATAGAAAAGTGGGGTTTACAGAGGATCATATTAGTTTTTATTATTTTCTTAATTTAGCTGAAAAACATCTATTGCCGGTAGTCGTTATAACTTCCTCATTGAGGCAGTTCTAACGAGCAACCACAATCTATGTTTGCAGCACGAATAAGAAAAATATGGTCAATTTTCAAATAAGATTACATGAAAATTTGCTATGACATATGGACGTGTTATTCCGCCCCCGCCCATAGGGGCTTGAAGAAATATATGGGCTGCACGATGCTTCCACGCAGAGCTGAATCCGGCATGCACACTAGTACTGGTAAACCGCTTAGAGGATCTCAGCTTGTCCAGGAACGACGGTGCGAGGCGGACTGTCCATGCTAATAAACCCTATTGGTTTCATTGGGCGACAGGGCTTGAGATGTCATTTCATCTCAATGTCGGGTAAAAGTCCCACAAAATTGGAAGCAACGTCTCCAAAATGACCTTTACAGTGTTGACGGGGACGTTAAACCTCAAATCAAACAAAACAAAACAAAAACAAAACGGACGTGTTATTCAAATGTTTGTTGTTGTTGTTGTTGTTTTTTTGTTTTTTTTTTGTTTTTTTTTTTTTCATGCTCCGGCTCTAATGTTATTGTATTCACGTCACGAAAACACGCCTATATAAATTTGACCCCCACAAACCCCTCTTTTTATATCGTAAAACTGGGGTTTGCAGGGGTATACAATATTTTTTTTATTTCTGCTCAAAAACATACCTCTTGCAGCCTACAAAGGGATAAAAGCAAGTGTCATGGCCATGTACAGGTAGAGTCCATACTCGTTAGAGTCCACACTTGTTAGAACCGCCTAATCGAGGCTATACGGAGAAATCTCATCACCTGGTATGCGCAAAATTTTATATGGAGCGCTTGGGAAAACTTTACTAAATCTTAGATATCGCATATCATTACGCAAACGCGCCTATACATTGCCACCTTTATCGCCGAAAATATGAAAATTGTATGATGAAAAATTGTGATACTTTTCTTATTTCTGCTCCAAATATAGATTGTGGACACTCGTTAGAACCGCAATGAGGCGGTTCAAACGAGTACCCACAATCTATATTTTAGGGCAGAAATAAGAAAAATAAGGTACACCCCCGGAAACCCCAGTTTTACTATATAAAAGTGGGGTTCAAGGGGCTCAAAATTATCATACCGAACTTATTTTAACGCAGTCTACAAGGGAACTAAATCCATAACATAAGCATAATCCTTTATTGCAGTTATTTCCCCGTTGAACGCCGACCGTTCATCGATAAGAATCGGGACAAGTGGTCTCGCTTACCTGTATTATTAGAAGCATCCTGATTTATAGTCTTTCAAAACGCAGTGAGACGTGACTGCACTTTTAATTTTGGACTCGTCCGTGTTTTAGGTAAGTCGCCTGTTGTGGGTATTTTCTACACTGGGCGATATTGCCGTCATATTCTTAATCTCACGCTTCGTGTAACCAGATTGACGACTGGTCGAGACAGTTTAGTAAAAAAAACTGCAATCTTGGAGATCTTGGTTCGAATCTTGGGGAGATTGTTTTTCCCCTTTTTTATTTTTATTTTTACATTTCCTGAATATTTTTTCGCGCCTATAAATTGGATCACACGTGATTTTTTTTTTTTTTTTTTTTGTTTGATGGATTTGAGGTTAATTGTCCCCGTCAATTTTGGAGAAGTTGCTCCAGTTTTGTGGGGTTTTTACCCGACATTGAGAAGGAATGACATCTCAAACCCTGCCACCGGGTTTATAGGTTTATAAGCATGGACGGTCCAACTCGCACCACTTTGCCTGGGCAGGCTCGGACTTACTAAGCGGTTTACCATTGCTCATGTGCCGTCAGTTTCAGCTCCGTTTGGAAGCATCGTGCAGCCCGATCTATTTCTCCAAGCCCCGATGGGCGGGGCCATCACACAAGATGTATATTCATTTTATTGAAAAAGATGGAACGATCACAAACGAATCGTTGCAACTCGGATTCCAGAAGTATTATCAAAATTGTTACAATGAGTGAACGTGCGTTCGTAGCCGTCAGTGAAGCCAAATGCGCTGTTGAAATGTATCTGAAAGAGTTTCTTTTGTTTGTATTGGGGTTTTACGGCCCAGGCAACACTATTTAGGTCATGTTTGAGACGGTCAGTTTACTTACCCACACTTTTCTTGGGTAAGCGGTTAACCAGTATTGTGCACATTTTTTTTTTGCCAGAAACTGACAACTGCCCTTCTTGAAGCAGCGGAAAGGAAGGAATGGCCATGGAAAATCTCAAGGAAAGACTGTTGCCGACACCGGCAGGTATCCTGATAACTAGTCAGACGCGCATCCGACTGAACTACCGAGGCCGGCATCTAAAGATTTACAATGACATAAAATATAATTGGTGAAAATGAAACAAAGGAAACAAAATATAAAGAATGTAAAATAAAAAATAACTTAAAATCTAAAAAGATAAAATAAAAATGAAAAATTAAATAGAAATATAAAAAATGTGCCGCTGAGACTCGAACCCTCGTCTAAAAGATTTTTAATGTGAAACGGAGTCCATCACATTAACCACTCGGCCATGACTTCTAGGTAAAGGAAATATCAAAACATTGATTTACCTTTTTAAAATCCTGAGAAAACAGGTATCCGAAACCTGCTTCCCCCCAAAAATGGAATAGACTTGTCACGCTTAAACTTTGAACTCTCAAAGGTCGTTGATAAACTATACCTGTATATTTCTGAACGAGAATATTTTTGAGTGTTTTTGTATTGAGAACAAATACATTGTAACCTTTATCGCCAAAAAATTGAAAAATTTAAGATGAAAAATTGTGATATTTTTCTTATTTCTGCTAAAAAATATAGATTGTGAGTACTCGTTAGAACCGTCTCGATATTTTTCTTATTTCTATATTTTTCTTATTTCTGCTCTAAAATATAGATTGTGGGTTCTCGTTAGAACGCCTCATCGTTCTTATTTCTGCTCTAAAATAGAAATAAGAAAAATATCGAGGCGGTTCTAACGAGTACCCACAATCTATATTTTAGAGCAGAAATAAGAAAAATAAGGTTTACCCCTGCAAACCCCAGTTTTACTGTATAAAAGTGGGGTTCAGAGGGTCAAAATTATATAGGCGTGTGTTCGTGGTGTTTACATAGTTGACGGGGACGTTAAACCTCAAACCAAACAAACAAACAAAATCTATGCGAAATATTGCTATCTTTCATGACTTATGGAATAGCATTTATTAGATGCTAATTTGTTAAATATATATTATATTGCTCAAAACGTAGATTGTGGATGCACAATGAGGCGGTTCTAACGAGTACCCACAAACTTTATTTTTGAGCAGAAATATGAAGAAATAAAATTTATACCCCTGCAATTTATTGCAATTATTTAATTATGTACATGACGATTTTATCTGGATTGTCCTGTGCTCGCTATCTAAAGATGAACGTTGTGCACGATATTTGTGAAATATTCTTAAATTGGTAAGGTCACCAAGCTCAAAAATATCTTTTTAAACAATACCAGGTTCTGGTGTATGAATGTCATTTGACGTGTCACCAGTAACAATTCTGATTCTGATTCTGTTGAGAAAGGCAAGTTCTCCCTACGGAGGAAGACAATGTAGTTTTTCTCCGGGCACTCCGGTTTTCGCCTACCTTTGATGAACGATCGGCTCTATGTATGCGAAATATTCTTGAAAAGCCGTAAAACCCAATTAAAAGAAATGAGTTTGTTTTTTGTTATTTAAAAATATATCTTCAGTTCTGCTACAGTGACAGGTATACTAAGCCTGTGGGTGAGAGAGAGAGAGACAGACAGAGACAGAGCAAAACGAATGCTGGATATGTATCTTTATTTCATAACATATGATATTCCATTCGAATACAAAATATGACGTTTGAGCCGACTCATGAGAAAATAGTCCTTAGGATTGTCCGTTTTATGACTGATTTATGCGCAGCCATGCGCTTAATAGGGCCAGATGCCTGGCTCTTTACCTGGCCCACATTACATGACTGCGAACAACAAAGGCTCTGACGAGACTGCGCTTTTTTCGCCTATGTGATAAGTACCCCTTTCTCATGGGCTGGCTCATTTTAATGACGACAGTTCTTAATATTTGCAGTGATATTCATAAAGGTGTGAAATCAACATGAAATTGAGAACAGTGCAGGCCCAGATCAGACGTCAGAATGCGGAGTCTAATCAGGACCTACACTGTTTGCATGAAACATGGGTATTTCTGATAAAAATCAAGAAAATAAAAGCAACCAGACACCCCTAAAAGTGGAAATGGGCATGTACACGTGATGAGTCGAATGGTAGATGAGACTGTGTCCATCGGTCATACTCTGTTCCCTGGAGACTGAAGACTAGAATGAATTTAAAATGTTCATTTTTGTATATATAATATATACATTTTCCCTTTGAATTGTGTTTTATCCAAAACCATTTTAAAACAGACCACTGCCCATTATCTTCTACAGGAATGATATGATGCTGAGCATTAAAACAACGAATATTTTCTATGATTTATTAATAAAAACGGGGGTTTCAGGGGTAAACCTTATTTTTCTTATTTCTGCTCTAAAATAAAGATTGTGGGTACTCGTTCGAACGGTGTTTCTAACATGTACCCACAATCTGTATTTTGAGCAAAAATAAGAAAAATAACACAATTTTAGATAAATATGACATTTGAGCCGACTCGTGAGAAAATAGTCCTTAGGATTGTCCGTTTTATGATTCTTCAAATGCGCAGCCTAAGCATGGCTCTTTACCTGGACCTTCCTCTAGGCCCACACTACATGACTGCGAACAACAAAGCCTCTGACGAGACTGCGCGTACGCGCAGGCTAGCCTGAGCCTTTGCTGTTTGCCTATGTGAAAAGGGCTGGCTCATTTTAATGACGACAGTTCTTGATATTTGCAGTGATATTCATAAAGGTGTGAAATCAACATGAAATTGATGATCGACGTAATTATGTAATACAAGGTATTGCACTGTCATTAAAACCATAAAATTCAACAAATATTAAGCCGGATCTTCATTTAGACATGTGCGTACAGCGAAGACTCACATCAGCCTACGCATCAGGCGCAGTCTGGTCTGGGTCTTCTCATTCCGACTGGGACAACTTTTGGGTCCTTTGCTATCCCTCGATCGTCCAGTGAAAACTCTGATCAGAGTGCGCAGATGTACATGGCTAATACTAGTTTCGTTGTCTTGGAGAGGTCACTGTTTGCTTGCTGGGTCTAATATAACCAAGTCCCAAGAAAATAGCTATTGTCTGATTAACCCATTTAACTAAGCCTAGAGTCCCATAAAATGGATATTGGCAAACAGTGCAGTCCCACATCAGACGGTCAGAATGCGGAGTCTGATCAGGACCTACACTGTTTGCTTGAAACATAGGTATTTCTGACAAAAATTAAGAAAAATAAAAGCTATTAGACACCCCTAAAAGTGGAAATGGGCATGTTTAAAATATAGAGTAGAACAGTCGACTAGGCATAAATGGGTTAAAACTGTAGAGCGTTTAAAATTAGGCAAAGCGCATCGTGATCTGACATTTAACCATAATTAACTAAAAAAAATGTTTATCAAAGACAACCCCTCCCTACACTGGGATGCGCAATATCAGCATGTTATCGTAATGTTTGGATGAAACTGCTTTTATTTATTTATTTATTTATTTATTTATTTATTTATTTATTTATTACATTAAAACGTCCATGGAATTTTTACCATTGTAAACCCCACTTTATATAGTAGGGTTTTCAAGGAAAATATTATTTTTCTTATTTCTGCTCCAAAACATACATTGTGGATACTCGTTGAGGCGGTTCTAACGAGCACCCACAATCTATTTGTTTGGAGCAGAAATAAGGAAAATATCGCAATTTATCATCTGATAAATGCCATTTTTACAGCCATGAAAACTTGCCCTTTTTGGCATGGGTGTTTTAACGTAATAATTTATTTATTTATTTATTGTATTAAAAATAAATAATAATGCATTTTTTGTGTTGTCTTTTGACACTAAGGTATAATTTCTTTTGTGACCACAGCAATATTTGAAAAAGCACAGTTGAAAATTTCGAAATCTTTGATTTCCATATAAAGTGTGCTTTATTGGTGGAAATATAAAGTTTAACAAATTTTAAGTTCAAATGAAAATTGTTTTAAATAAGATTTCTGCAAAAATAATATTTTGTATCCAAATGACATTTTTTCCTTTGACGAATATTAAAAAAAAAATACCAAACGCCAATTTTCTGTCAGTATGTTTAAACATCAATTTCAAGCTATTGTGAATAGTAACTGTGTGGACTTAGGCAATTTTCGACCGAAAAGTTCAATAGTGCAACTCGATTCTAGCGCAATTTTACTAATACGGGGAAGCAAAAAGATAAAATGTCAGAATAGTCTAACTTATATCTTTGTAAAGTTTGGAAAATTCACTATCTGGATCCAACAGAATTTAAAACTTTACAAAATTAATTTAAGAATAAATCTAGTCCAAAATCGGTTAGATACATGATTTCGCTATTTTTAATGACACCATTAAGGGAAATACAGGGCTGTAACTAAATACAATAGGGAAGCAAGAAGATCTTTTCCAAATCAGACAAAAAATATATCAATAGGAAGCTCTTGGATTTGTCTACAAAAATATAACAGCATTTCAATTCTACATTTAAAGGTAATAAAGTTATAAAGGTTTAAATGAAGTTTTCCCTATAAAGCTAATGCAAATCGGTAATCATTTCATACAGGTAGCATGACTGTCAGCATGTGTCCCGGAAAACCAATAATTATCGGCAATCTCCGGTGAATGTTACATAAAGTCCCACATGTATAGGCGTGTTTTCGTGATGACTATTAGGGTTATCAACCCTGTGCAAACAGTTCTGCAAAGCTTATTATTTCAGCGATGTAATGATGTAAGCCTCAAATTTCTACCTTAAGTTTAAAAAAGTATTTTGTTTCTTTTTAGGAAATATAGAAGTAGCATCATTTTTATACTTGATATTAAATCGCTTTCCCTTTCGTGACGGTACGGGATTCTCCGAATTATCTGTAAGAGCATATCGTAGAATGCCGGAAACTCCCGGAGATAACTTAACATGTTGACTGTAATATCCACTACGGCCCTGCCCATCGGGGCTTGAGGAAATAGATAGGCTGCATGATGCTTCCATGCAGAGCCATGCATTGGGTGACAGGGCTTGAGAGGTATTGAATTTATTAAACGAGTTGAGGAAAAGGGATAAAATGCGAGGCTTTGCCGAGCATTTTTTCCCTTTTCCTCAACGAGTTTAATAAATTGTTGACATAGACTCTATGTCAACAATCCGGGATCTAACATGAGTGCTCATGTATTATTGAATTTATTAAACGAGTTGAGGAAAAGGAATAAAATTCGAGGATTTGCCAAGCATTTTATCCCTTTTCCTCAGCGAGTTTAATAAATTCAATAATACATGAGCACGAATGCCAGATTCTAGTTATCATATGACATTTAAAACGCATTTTATTCAAGATTGTTTACAAAAAATGTCAATTTTCCGCCATTAGTAAACGCTAGGTCGTTAAGGACGTCGTACATGTAACGTCATGGGACGTATCTAACTAATTTGCATATTTAATCCACTAGTGGATTATCGAAAATATTGCATGGCGTTATTACACTCCCAGACGCGACTGAGACTGCAATAGCCACTGCAATAGCTACTACGGTCCTGCCCATCGGGGCTTGAGGAAAAAGATAGGCTGCAAGATGCTTCCATGCAGAGTTGAAACCAACCCGCACTCGAGTACTGGTAAACCGCTTAGAGGATCTAAGCCTGTCCAGGCAAAGCGGTGCGAGTCAATGCTTATAAACCCTACTGGTTTCATTGGGTGACAGGGCTTGAGATGTCATGTCATCTCAATATCGGGTAAAAGCCCCACAAAATTGGAAGCGACATCTCAAAATGACCTTTACAGTGTTGACGGGGACGTTAAACCTCAAATCAAACAAACAAAGGCAATAGCCACTAATCCCCTAGACTGGACCGATGGGATTTTTTCCATGTGCGGTTTTAACGAGCATCCACAAATTATGTTTTGGGCAGAAATAAGAAAAATATCGAAATTTTTTATCTGAAAAAAAAAAAAAAAAAAAAAAAATCATTTTTCGGTGGTAAAATTTACAATTTATCATATGACGCCGCGTCTGGGAGTGTAATAACGCCATGCATTATTTTCGATAATCCACTAGTGGATTAAATATGCAAATTAATTAGATACGTCACATGACGTTACATGTACGACGTCCTTAAAGACCTAGCGTTTACTAATGGCGGAAAATTGACATTTTTTGTAAACAATCTTGAATAAAAAGCGTTATAATTTTCATATGATAAATAGAATCTTGCATTCGTGCTCATGTATTATTGAAATTATTAAACTCGTTGAGGAAAAGGGATAAAATGCTCGGCAAAGCCTCGCATTTTATCCCTTTTCCTCATCTCGTTTAATAAATTCAATAATACAGGAGCACTCATGTCAGATCCTCCATGTTTTTGTATAGGCGTATTTTCATTGTGAGTGCCGACAAGATTGAATATGCCTTTGCCAGTAAACCATTCGGCAAATTGAAGTTCAAAGTCATATTCATTGACTTAATGCACGTGATGTCTCGAGTCAGAAAGAGATGATAACGAAAATAATTATGTAGCCAGCCTTTGGATAAACTACACCATGAGTTGTAAATTTTCATCTTTTTTTTGTGTGTGTTTGTTTGTTTTTTATCATCGCGTAAACACGCCTATATAATTTTGACCCATTGAACCTCACGTTTATATAGTAACACTGTGGTTTAGAGGGGTAAACCTTATTTTTCTGCTCTAAAATATAGATTGTGGGTACTCGAATACATGTTCCTGTCCTACGATAGCGTGCCCATAGTCGGCTGACAACTGAGTGAGTGAGTTTTAGTTTAACGTCCCACCAACAGCTAAGGTCATACGGAGACGGGACCTCTGTTTAAAGACTCATCCGAAAGTCTGGAGAAGCCCGGGATCGATCCTGCGATCCCTGGTTTACAAGGCGAGTAGCGTAACCACTGCACCACGGAGGCTTCTCGGCTGACAACTGACTGTGACGTATTCATAACATTTGCCGGCTGCATCTGCGTACTTCCGGTCTGTAACACGCCAACGGCTATCCAACGTTGAGCCTCCGTTAGACGAAGCATGGTTCTAATGACGAATTTGTTTATGAAATCATTTCATACAACACTTCAACGGTCGATACAGAAAGTTTTATCGAAAGTTCGCATCAATAAACCGGTTTGTCACTAATGTTTAAATTCAGGTGCACATGCTGTCCCATGTACAATTTATGCCCCGTGCTAAGCCTCTCGAGAATAAGAATCATACTGCTAAACGATAGAATATACACACATGATAGTCAATTGACATGGTGTATCCGATATTAGATTATTCCTAATGTTTGGGCTGATGGGCTCGAAGGAACCCGAATATCCCCTACTTTTTGTGAACATTATATAAGCTTTCACAAAAAGATTGAAGAGGCCGACGGGCAGGGCTCACTTTCCTCGCCGTTAGCAACAATTTTTGTTGAGACCCAGATCAATATTTAAGCATGTACATTATTTTTCGTATCATCATGGCGTTTGAACTAGTCAGGACGATTTCAATTAACTGGTCGCGAACTCAACACAGAAAATTAAAATTGTCAATTTTTTACTTTTCATGAAAATTAAAGGAAAGCCCTGATACACTTTTAAAGCGTCTATCTTGTCTGCTTGGTAAAAAGATTAATCTTTGTTTTTGTCTGATTTGGGGCTTAACGTCCCCGTCAACACTGTAAAAGTCATTTTGGAGACGTTGCTTCCAATATTGTGGGACTTTTACTCGACATTGAGGTGAAACGACATCTCAAGCCCTGCCGCCAAATGAAACAAATAGGGTTTATTAGCATGGACGGTCCGCCTCGCACCGCGGTTCCTGGAATGGCTTAGAATCCTCTAAGCGGTTTACCAGTACTCGTGTGCGGGTCGGTTTCAGCTCTGCGTGGAAGCATCATGTATTTCTTCAAGCTCCGATGGGCGGGTCCAAAAAAGATGAATATATAATATTAATCCATTTGCTAAAGTTTATTTCTCAATTTTGACAAAAAAATTATTTTCTGATTAACGATCGGCTCGAAATAAATGCGATAATCTTGAAAAAGCCGTAAAACCAAAACTTAAAAAACAGAAGATCCAAAAACATCCTTCAATATTTCTGACATGGGGCGATAAGTAAACCTTATCCTGCAGAACTCAACAACCCTAACCTATGCAAATAGTGCTGAAGAAGACATCTGATCTGGATCTACACTGTTTGTCATTCAGAAGCCATTTGATCTGGATATGCAGTTTGTCATTCACTTTGCAAATTTCAATGACTATAATATTATCAAGTTATTTGATTGGTTGATAGTGGCAAAATTAAATATTCAGTAAGATTAGGTTTAATCCATATTTAAAGGGGAAATCCCACAACGGGTACACGGACAAACATTGTAGACCAAGATCAGACGCCCCAGAACGCGGCGCCTGATCAGTGCATTCACTGTTGACAAGAAAAAAACAACACTTTTTCCTAACTCAATTTCTGAAATTAACGCAACTTGGCACCCCTTAATTTCGAGACAGGCTCCAACTTTATTAAGGGGAATGGGAACACCTTCAGGGGTGCGACTTCTGAAAAAATATTTTTGACTCCCATATCAACAGGTGTCAACTCTTAAAGGAAGGAATTTGCTCCTCAGGAGCAAATTCTTTCCTTTAATAGTAAACCCCTTTTTCAGTGGGATAGGGCTTATAGAAAAGCCAACAGGAAGTCCCGAAAGTTGTCTCCCTTTGCAAAATGGCCGACAAATCTGCCAGTGTTCCAAGTCCCCTTAAGTGTGGGAGGTTCCATACAGTTGAGAATGGGTAGATCCTCAGTGACTCTAACTACCGCCTCTTGAGAAAAAAAATTCGGTAGTTCCCAACGGCGTTACGATAACAGACACGTGCGACATAGTGCATTTTTCACATCTCCAAAATGGCTACTTTTTCTGATGAAACCCTTTATATTTTTATTATTTATACTGCAAACATAGGTTGTGGGTGTTCGTTAGAACCGCTTAATTGAGGCGGTTCTAACAAGTACCCACACAATCTATGTCTTGGAGCAGAAATAAGAAAAATGACACTGTACATCCCCGTAAAGCCAAGCTTTCTCTAAATAAAGTGGTGTTCATTTCACGGACGTATTCACGTGATGGTCTGTACTGGCATCTACTATTTTTACCGAAAAGTCAGACACGACGTGAGTGAGTGAGTGAGTATTTGAGTTTGAGTTTTACGTCCCACCAACAGATAATGTCATACGGAGACGGGACCTCGGTTTAAAGACTCATCCGAAAGTCTGGAGAAGCCCGGGATCGATCCTGCGATCCCTGGTTTACAAGGCGAGTAGCGCATCCACTACACCACGGAGGCTTCTCCAGATACGACGTCATAAAACTTTTTTACTTTCATCTAATTTTACACATATAGCGCCTAGACAAACAATGGAAAAACTGTGATTTATTCTATAATAAATCACAGTGATTTATTCTGGAATAAATCACAGTGCGGAAGATAGTGACATGAAAGCCGTCGTTGTATGACGCAACTTGTAGATTCTTTGACGTTATAAGTTGAAACGCCATTTTCTTGCATCGGAAACTACACAAAAGGACATAAATGCACGAGTCAATAATTTTGGCTGGATTTATTTTAGCTATGTCAAAAGGTTGGGAGAATTTGAAGGAAACGACAACATTAGTGTCTATTTTCAATATGTAAATAGATCAGCAATTATTTTTTTAAGAAATGAATGTTATTTTTCTGCTGTTCATGAAAGTGGGTCGCCTGCAAACTTGAGTGATTGACAATCGAAGGGATTCATGTACACTTTGCCAGCGATCTGCTATCATTAATTTCTTATATTTACATTCTTTGCTCCTTATCACTGGGCAAAAAATAAAATGCTTATTGGGTGATCTTTTAAAGCTGAAAAAACATTTACACGCTGTTTTTCTACATAGAGCGGAATATCTTTGATGTCGCCAACGACAAATCAGATCGTATAGAACCATGGCTAAGGCTGTCAGACGTCACTTAACGTCACTGAAAATCATGTGACGCGATGCAATCATGGAAGTATGAACGTTATTGTTTTCTATAGGTTTACATTAAGCTTTACACTAGAAATATAAACATTGAGTAATAAATCACAGTTTGTTGATCAGTTGTAAGTATACTATACAGTGTGTTGGCTAATTCTGCGCACTTAAAAGTTTGACCTTTGTTTTCATAAATTCAAATGAACCAAAACCTGTTTTACAGCAGTATGTCATTAAGTTAAAAGGCAATGGAAACCATTAAAATCTCTTTGCAATTATGTTATGGTCTGTCTTTAAAAAGACCCACCCCTGTGTTCAGTTATCATCAATTTGCGCACCCGAAACATTGCAGCCCCTCAAAACTCAAATACACGTATAGCTAGGTCACCGCTTAGAACATATTTAATGTGAATGTCTAGTTATGTCCCAGAAATGTGTTTAATACAATTAACTGTCTTTGGCAATATTCTAATTGCCAGTCTGCACCCAGGATTTTATCGATTGAAGTATCACTGAAATGTCAAAGTTGCAAATGCTGTAATTTTGTCAAAAAGTACTTATTTATTTTTAAGAATAGCACATGTGCAGGTTCAACATGCTTGTAACATTTTATCAAATGGAATATTGAAAACTGTTAGAGAAGTTAAGTAGACAACTTTCCTACATTATATGAGCCCCGCCAAGCGAATTTGGGTCTTCGAGCATTCCGTCATGACAAATTTTAACTGCGCATGCCCAGCCATTCAGAGGGGCCAGGGATATGGCTTTCTGTCTGAAGGTTCCTCTTGATTCACTGCTTGTATGAGCGAGCAGCGAAGGTTCTGGCGAGACTGCGCGGATGCGCAGGCTCGCCTGAACCTTCGCTGCTCGCATAGGCGATAAGTACCAAAATCGCTTGACGGGGCCCATATAGAAGGCTAATTGAAGAGTAACCCAAAATTGTGTTAACCGTGATGCAAGATTTTTGGCTCACCAGAGCCGAAGCCTCCTGTGGACACTCTAGGATAGGCAGTGGTCCGTCGTGGTCGAGAGTTTGTAGATGTATTGGCCTGTACAAATATGACAGCAAATATGGGCGTGTACAAATTTGATGGCAATTCTGTGGCAGAGCTCTGCCCGTGGGCCTCTTTTTGTGTGAAAGCTGATACTTGTTATGGGTCGCTTATTTCTTCTCGTGAAAGCTCATTCTTGTTGTTGCATTAAATATTAAGTTCCACCTGCATTGTTGGTAACTAAATCTGAATCATCGATTTTTTCGTTCTCGCTTTTAACCCTTATCTTGCTGAATATTCATTTAAGCCACACCCTTTTCTGTTTATCAACCAATCAAATTACTTGATGTAATTTATTGATACAAATTCATAAACTGAATGCCAAACAGTGTAGATCCTGATCAGATGGCTTCTTCAGAAGCCATCTGATCTGGATCTACACTGTTTGCAAAGATAGGGGTTGTCGTGAACAGCAAGATAAGGGTTAATACTTGTTTTAGCCATATCACTATGGGAAAGTTGTAGACCTCACCCTCCGCCGATTTCTCCAGCAAGTCGTATGCCTCTGCGACAGCCAGGAAAGACTGATTATTTGGAGAAAATTGCAAACACAGACTAAGACATTCTGACAGGTTTGACACACCTTTTTAAACCATATATGGAAGTAGTTAGTGCTCTTGTAAATGACAAGGGTGTCTATATTTTATTTGCACGAATCATCAGCTGTGACACCACATCTGATATCGGTATAAATCATTTTGACCACTGTTGACAGCACATCGTGCTAGTGGCGAGCTATCTAACCATTCGAATGCCAGGTGTGTCGTAATTGCATATCTATTTATAAAGTGCATCACATGGATTTGAATATTTATAATTTTACCTGACAATCATCATCAAATGGACTTAGTCTCTAGTCTCATTTCTTTGTTTTGCAATTTTCTCCAAATAATCGCAGCCTTTCCTGACTGTCACAGGCGCATACGACTTGCTGGAGAAGTCGGCGGAGAGTCAGGTCTAAAACTTCCCCATTGTGATGTAGGGGCTAAAAT
This sequence comes from Lucinisca nassula, assembly GCA_963580285.1. Lineage (NCBI taxonomy): Eukaryota > Metazoa > Mollusca > Bivalvia > Lucinida > Lucinidae > Lucinisca > Lucinisca nassula. Next base: position 171,280,995 of record OY757014.1, on the reverse strand, counting down.
GAGTATTAAAAGGAAGAAACGAAAAAACAAAAAAAAAAAAAACAAAAAAAAACGATGATTCAGATTTTCTTAACGGAGTTAAATGACTTTACTGCCGTGTTAAACCCTACATCTATTATGTCTATGACCATGGGCGTAGACAATATTTTAGACAACAGAGTGGTTTTGTTGGTATAATTGTTTGGTCAGGTTTGGTCAGAATTTCAAAGATAAAGAAGGCCTTGTGAGGTTGATTTAGGCAAACATAATAAACAAAAAATAGGCTTCATTCGCCTAGTTTTCAATCAACCACTCATACAAAACAATATATGAAGCGTTGTTAGGTGCCTGTCAAAGGAAAATGCAAACATTTCATCTTACTCATCTATTTTTGACAGACCCCGTCCATCAGGGCTTGAAGAAATAGATGGGCTGCATGATGCTTCCACGCCGAGCTAAATCCGACGGTAAACCCGCTTAGAGGATCAAAGTCTGCCCAGGCAAAGCGATGCGAGTCGGTCCCTATAAACCCTATTGGTTTCTTTGGGCGACAGGGCTTGAGATGTCATTTCATCTCAATGTCTGGTAAAAGTCCCACAAAATTGGAAACAATGTCTCCAAAATGACCTATACAGTGTTGACGGGGCTCAAATCAAACAAACAAATGCATTTATTTGGCTGTTTTGTACTTTTTTTTTGCTCTGTGAGACGCATAAAACCAAAAAAGCCACGTTAATTCGGGACATCGGGCTTCCCAACAGTATATCGCAGATTCTAACATAAAGCCTATGTTCGAACACTGGAAGCCTATATAGCCAATAGACACATCTAGTGAGTGATAAACCAATGGGCCGAAGAACGAGACGCGAAGAGCTGACTTTTTATCCCGTTTCATGACGTCATTCATTGATACCTTGATGTTGGATTTCTTGTATCAGTTATGTTATGAAAACATGCAAACGAATGTGATACAGTCAGTCATATGAGAATCAGGGAGAATCTGATTGAATGAATAGCATTTTCAACGACTAAGTGTGTTAGAATCGAAATATATCAGCTCCATTGAGTGATATATCACTTTGTCGGTCAGTTAAAAGTAGACAAATCACTCGCGCTACGCGTTCGTGATTTGATCTACATTCCAACTGACTTCCAAACAGTGATATATCACTCAATAAATAACTGCTAGAGCTGATATCTTTCTTAAATATATTGTCGCAAATTGTGTCATTATCCAATCGGACGTCGCGTTTTATATGCAAGCGCATTTTAATTAATTGTTATATACAGTAAAATTCCGCTATTAAGGGGAATGGGAACACCTGGCAGTTTTTCCGACATTTTTCAAAAGAAGATAACTTTCGGGACTTCCTGTTTGCTTTTCTATAAGCCCTGTCCCACCGATAAGGGGGTCTACTCTTAAAGGAAAGAATTTGCTCCTCAGGAGCAAATTCTTTCCTTTAAGAGTTGACCCATATTGCCACGGGAGACAAAAATACTTTTGCAGGAGTTTCCTCCCCTGAAGATGTTCCTATTTCCCTTACGACAACCTAAAATTAACACTAATTCTGCTATAAAAAGCGTATGTAGTAGGTTGCAGCTATTCTTTATTTGTGTTTTCTGCATACAGTGTCCTCAGGTCAGAGACCACCTTTGGGACTGTTCAAAAGTGGTCTTAACAGGAACAGTCCCAAAGGTGGTCTTAATATAGGAATGTTACTGTATTCAGTTTTATTTATTTAGGAAATACCCTAACAAGATGGAATTAAAAAGAATATGCTATCTTCTGCTGACCTACGCCTGCACAGCTCAGTCAACTGTCCTGTATCCCTACTCCTCGCCCTATAGTCCAGAGTACATTTCTATTCCAAGGATAACTATTCCAAGGATATCTATTCCAAGGATAACTATTCCAAGGATATCTATTCCAAGGATTTCTATTCCAAGGATATCTATTCCAAGGATTTCTATTTCAAGGTAAGACATTTTCTGCGAACTTAAGGGAGATTGATGCAATTTCAAGCGAGACAACTCTTTAACATCACGTGAACAAGTCCGTGAAATGAACACCCCCTCTAAACCCCACTATATATAGCGAAAACTGGAGTTTACGGGGTAAACATTAGTTTTCTTATTTCTGCTCCAAGACATAGGTTGTGGGAACTCGTTAGAACCGCCTCAACGAGGCGGTTCTAACGAACACCCACAACCTTTAAGAACCGAGCACCCACAACCTATATTTTGAGCATTTATAAGAAAAATATCACGGATATTCATCAGAAAAGTAGCCATTTTTGAGATGTGAAAAATATACTATGCTACACGGGTGAAATTACAAAAGGCAATAACTCCAACAAAATTGCGTATTAAAAAAAAAAAATATCAGGTGATCTCCTCAGTCCAAATCAGTACACCAAATGCCAAGGCTCTAGCTCAAATACTTTTTCAGATATCTTCCTAACGAGATTCCTATGTTAAAAGGGAAATAACTCAAAAAGGGGAGATAATTCAGATAAGAAAAAAAATATGGGTGAACTATTTTTTCATGAGGAAATTTCAAAACACTAGCGTACATGGTTCTTAAGTTAGGCAATGCACAAGAAAGCGTGACGAACGAACGAACAAACGAACGAACGAACAAGCCAGAAGCAATATGCCCCCAACTTTTTCAAAGTTGGGGGCATAAAAATAGGCCCAGAAACCTTGACATTGAGACCTGTACCCTAAAAGCCTGATTTGCTTGAAAATCAAAGACCTGGGCCTACTGGTTTCAGAGAGGAATATTTTAAAGGTTTTCCATATATAAATCTGTGTACAACTGGTGAGCCTTGGGGCGGGGCCACCTTTGGTCCCAGGGCTATAATTTGAACCATCATAGTAGAGGTCCACCAGATGAAGCTTCCTATGAAATATAAAAGACCTGGGCCTTCTTGTTTTAGACAATAAGAAAGATATTCCCTCTATAAGCCAAAGTAAAAACAGTCGCCGCTAGGGCGGGGCCATTTTTGATCACTCAGCTATAATTTGAATAATCTTGGTAGAGGACCGTTAGATGAAGTTTCATACCAAACATCAAAGACCTGGGCCTTCTGGTTTCAAACGAGAAAGATTTTCAAAGAGTTTCCCTATATCAGACAATGTAAAACTTGTGGAGCCCGGGGCTGGGCCAGTTTTGGCCCCAGGAAAACTGGCCCCAGGCCTATAATATGAATAATCTTAGTAGAGGTTCGCTAGATGAAGCTTCATACAAAATAGCAAAGACCTGGGCCTTGCGGTTTCAGACAAGCAGATTTTTAAATGTTTTCCCTAAATAAGACTATGTAAAACCATTTTTGCTCCAGGGCTATAATTTGAACAATATTGGTAGAGGTCCACTAGATAAAGCTTCATACCAAATATTAAAGACCTGGGGTTGGTAACTCGAAGCCATCGTAAATATATCAACTTTAGATGTACTTAAGACATACTTAAGGTGACCACCGTAAAATTTATGGTCTCCTAATGCCGGTAACTGAAAACCTGTCGTATCGTTTCCATAAAGTTACTACCATCTTACCACTTACGATTTACCTGTGTAATTTTAAATATCGTGCAAAGCGCTTCGGATACTTTTGTAAGCCAGGGCATAGCAAAACAAAATAACGCTTAATATCTTACTGTAAATGATAATACCGGGGTTTGTTTAACAACAAGGCAGCCTTGTTGGAGCTTTTTCTGCCAAAAAAGGCATCATAATAGGCAAGGTTCTAAATAAACTATGGGATGAGAAACAATAACAACTGGCGACCCCTTCTCTACATTTCCTCCTGATTTGCCATGCCTAAGCTCATAGTAGCATCAATTACTTGAAATTGTCTTAAACAAATTGTGCAATATCTTTCAAAAATGGAAGAGACAAAAATTAAAAAAAAGAAACGAAAACCAAATTATACACAAGAAAAATTAGAAACACTTGAAGACGAAGTTAATGAAAGGAAGACATTTCTCAAAATCAAGACGATTGTGGTCAGTAGTACACTTAGTGCACATGCTATATTACCTTTTACCTTGTTTCTTTTTTATGCCCCCGCATCGGCATGATGCCGGGGATATATAGTTTTTCGGTTTTCCATACGTGCGTACGTGCGTACATGTGTACGTCCGTCTGTACGTGCGTGTGTAAGTACGTACGTACGTGATCCTGTAACCTCAGGTTAAGGTTTTTGTAACAGGTAGAGTGTGTGTGTAAATTCGGGTTTAACGTCGCTTACAACATTTTTTCAGTCATATCACGACGGTGTCTGGTTGCGACAGGGAGCTCAATGCTCACTTTTATAGTGCTGCCTCACTGAAGTATCATGTCCCAGGCACATTACACGATACCACACCCAGTCACATTATCCTGACACTGGGTGGACCAGTCGTAGCTCTACCCCGTCAATCTGAGTGCCAAGCGAGGAGCAGCTAGTACCATTCTTAACGACTTTGGTATGTCGCGGCCCGGGATCGAACCCGTGACCTCCCGTTCCCCGGAGCGGACACCCTACCAACTGAGCTATCGGGGCCGGTGTGTAACAGGTACAGCCTGAACTTTTAGAACTCATATTTTCCTAACCATTTGATGGAACTGGTTCATCTTTGGTATGATGATAGATATAGGTCCAAAGTTTTATTAAGCAATACCCCACCCATGTCTGTGACCTCAAGGTCAAAGTCACAGACTTAGATATTTTCACTGTTAAAGACTCAGGTAAAGGTTTTTGTAACAGGTAGACCTGAACATTTTAGAACTCATATTTTCCAAACCATTTGATGGAATCGGTTCATATTTGGTATGATTATAGATATAGGTCCAAAGTTTTATTCAGCGATACCCCACTCATGCCCATGATCTCAAGGTCAAGCTCACAGACTTAGAAATTTTAAAGAGTTGATATTTTCCAAATCGTGTGATGGACTGAGTTTGTATTTGGTATGATGTAAGATACCTGTCCATTTTATTCAGTGATACCCCCACCCATGCCCGTGAGCTCAAGGTCAAGGTCACAGACTTAGAAATTTTTAAGTAGATATTTTAAGAGTTTATATTTCCAAATCGTATGATGAATTAAGTTTATATTTGGTATAATGATTGATACTGGTCCAATACCCCCACCCATGCACGTGCCCTAAAGGTCAGGGTCACAGACAAAGATTTTTATTTTTATTTTAAGTTTATTAAGAGCTCATACTTACCAAACCATATAGATTTGCTTCATATTTGGTATGATGATAGTTACAGGTCCAACGTTGTATATACCCCCACCCCTGACCTCAAGGTCAAGGTCACAAACTTAGTCTTATTATGCTTTTAAAGTTTTAGGGCTCATATTTATAGATTGACATCATATTTGGAATGATGATAGATATAGGTCCTAGGTCTCATTCGCCCATACCAACGACCCTGCCTATGACCTCAAGGTCAAGGTCACATACGTAGAAATTTTGTTGCAACATGGATTTTTGGGGTGAGGCGGGGCCCTTGGCGGGGGCATCTGTGTCATCTGGACACATTTCTAGTTCTTCTTCTTTTCTTCCTTTGTTGACACGACTATTACACACACAAATAAACAGCCTGTGCTTAATAATTACGTACTACATATATACATGTTTATCGGAGATGTATAGATCTTTCTTTACATGTATTTTTATATGGGTAATTCTGCTAAATATAGCATATATCTGCCTTAATACTATACCATACAATACATGTATCGCATATCATTACTAAAAGAAACCCTGTGTGCTGAGAAAAAAGTAGATAGATGTACAACTTCTTTTCTTATGCTTCTATGTAATGTCTGTTTCTTTCGCAATAGTTAAGATGAGGTTACGGCATGCCTGAGTTGTTCGTAACTTTACGACATGGTTAAGTTGTCTCCATAAATTACGGTACGTTCGAGTTACTCACACTAATCGCTTCGAGGTGATAAAGATATACTTAAGGTAAGCCTTAAGAGAGCTTCGAGTTACCAACCCCTGGGCCTTCTGGTTTGAGACCAGAAGATTATTAAAGGTTTTCCCTACATAAGTCTATGTAAAAACAGTGGGCCCTGGCGCGGAGGCATTTCTAGCCAAAGGGCTATAATTTGATTAATCTTGGTAGAGGTCCGCTAGATGAAGCTTCATGGCAAAAATTAAAGACCGCGGCCTTCTGGTTTCAAACGAGACGATTTTTAGCTCGCCTTACGAAAGTAAGGGGGAGCTATTGCCATACCCCCGGGCGTCAGTCGTCAGCGTCGGCGTCAGCGTCGGCGTCGGCGTCAGCGTCAGCGTCGGCGTCCGCATTTGGTTAAAGTTTACCTGCAAGCTCTTATATGTGATGTTTTACAAGTTTATTTTGAATATTTAATTAACAATTGGTAAAAAACAATATTTAACATTATCATTGTACTTCATTTTACAGGTTTTTTTGGCTTAAATTGGTCTTTTTGAGAAGTTAATATTTTCCTCTGTATTACCTCCCTTACTTTCCTGTGTTAAAGTTTACCTGCAAGCTGCTAGAGTTCAAATCCCGGGGGAGGCATGTATTTTTTTTTCTTTTCTTTTGCTTTTTCTTTTTTTTTTTTTCTTTTTAAAAACATAGCGGGTCTGTGGCTCAAGGTCAAGGTCACTGTGGCTATTTTTAGATAAACATTGTCATCGCTCTAGCGCCTTCATTTATTGATGGATTTTAATATAACTTGGGTATAATGATATCTCAAGTGACTTTGACTTTCAGGATCCTGGGCTTAAGGTCAAGGTCACTACTTTCAGGGTCACTGGGTCAAGGTCACTGTGGCTATTTTTAGAAAAACATTGTCATCGCTCTTGCACCTTAATTTATTGATAGATTTTAATATAACTTCACACAAATGTTGGGTATGATGATATCTCTAGCAAGTTCAACATTCAGGGTTTGGGGCTGAAGGTCAAGGTCACTGTGGCTATTTTTCTAAAAAACTTTGTGATCACTCTAGTGCCTACATTTATGGATGGATTTTAATATAACTTTACACATACGTTTGGTTTGATGATATCTCGAGCTGGTTGGACTTTCAGGGTCTGGGGCAGAAGGTCAAGGTCACTGTGGCTATTTTTAGAAAATCTTTTTCATTGCTCTTGCGCCTTTATTTATGGATGGATTTTAATATAATTTCATGCAAGTATTGGATATGATGATATCTCGAGTGACTATGACGTTCAGGTACCGGGGCTGAAGGTCAAGGTCACTGTAGCTATTTTTAGAAAAACTTTAAGATCGCTCTAGTGCCTACATTTATGAATGGATTTTAATATAACTTCACACAAATGTTGGGTATGATGATATCTCGAGCGATTTCGACTTTCAAGGTCTGGGGCTGAAGGTCAAGGTCACTGTGGCTATTTTTAGAAAAACTTTGTCATCGCTCTTGCACCTTCATTTATTGATTGATTTTAATATAACTTGACACAAATGTTTGGTATGATGATATCTTGAGTGACTGACTTTCCGGGTCAGGGGCTGAAGGTCAAGGTCACTGTGACTATTTTTTAGAAAAACTGGATCATTGCTCTAGTGTCCACATTTATTGATGGATTTTAAGATAACTTCATACAAATGTTGGGTATGATAATATCTCGAGTCGGTTCAACTTTCAGGGCCTGGGGCTAAAAGTCAAGGTCACTGTAGCAATTTTTAGAAAAAAACTTTGTTGTCACTCTTAAGTACCTACATTTATTGATGGATATAATTTAATTTTACGCAAATGCTAGGCTAGGCTTTTTTTAATTTGTCTTGCACGAGGGATTTTGTATTGGCTGTGATGCCTTGTTATTACTTGGAAGTTTGTAGATTTCTTTTTTTTTCTTAAATATAGATTTCCTTTTCATGTTTTTATTTTACAGTGGAAAGGCTTGAAAACAGGATGATTAGGGGTACTTTTTGGTTCTTTTTCATTTGCTGCTGTCTATTGGGCTTTTTTACAGAAGAAAAAATGTTGATAACTTGCCCTCATCCATCTTAGGCCCCCAAAGGCGAGCTATGTTGTCTTCTGACAACTCTTGTTAAAGTTTTCCCCATATAAGTCCATTTAAAACCAGTAGGCCCCGGGGCGGGGCATTTTTTGCCTCAGGGCTATAATATGAACAATCTTGGTAGAGGTCCACTAGATGAAGCTTCATATCAAATATCAAAGAGCTGGGCCTTCTGCTTTCAGTCAGAAAGATTTTTAAAGGTTTTCCCTGCACCATCGTATTCACAGGTTAACTCTTATCCTGCTGTTCACGACAACGCTTTTCTTTGCAAACAGTGTACATCCAGATCAGATGGCTTCTGATCAGGATCTACACTGTTTGACATTCAATTTATGAATTTGTAGGAATAAATTACATCAAGTAATCTGATTGGTTCAAAGTCAGAAATGGGTCATATCAATTGAAGGTTTAAACAAAACGACACACTGAACTGAATATTCAGCAAGATAAGGGTAAAATCGAGGTTTAACTCTCCAAGAGATTCTGCAACAACAGGACAATCCACACTTGCACAATTGCAATGGGTGTTGTTGAGCGGAATGTGTTCGAGCTAATACCGCACCCGACTTAGCTCCTATATCCAAACTTGAAAACGGATATCCGTGGACGTCATTGTCATTTCCGGTCCAACGAAGAAGTCGTGGCGGCAGTTATGCAGTAGGTAGTAGACAAGGACCCCGGCTTCTTCAGAACAAAATTTCTTGATTAATGACAATTTTATTAATGAACACATTTAAAAACATGTTTATTGATTTATGACCTCAGCCTAATACCGTTTGACCTCAGATTAATATTGGTTGACCTGGTGTTAATACGGTTGACCTCCGATCAATACAGGATAGTCAATTAATAACATGCTAATAAAACTTAACATGCTAAAAACTTGTTATTCTTTTCTTGTGAAGATTTTACGGTATATCTCTATGTGTACAGTGAGTGAGTGAGTTTTAGTTTTACGTCCCACCAACAGCTAAGGTCATAAGGAGACGGGACCTCGGTTTAAAGACTCATCCGAAAGTCTGGAGAAGCCCGGGATCGATCCTGCGATGTGTACATGTATACGATAGTGCATAACGCAAACACGCCTATACAAATATATTGCCACCTTTATCGCCGAAAAAATGAAAATTTTATGATGAAAAATTGTGATAACTTTCTTATTTCTGTTCAAAATATAGATTGTGGGAACTCGTTAGAACCGCCTCATCGAGGCGGTTCTAACGAGTACACACAACCCATATTTTAGAGCAGAAATAAGAAAAATAAGGTATACCCCCAGGAACCCAAGTTTTACGATATAAAAATGGGGTTCAAGGGGGTCAAAATTATATAGGCGTGTTTTCGTAATGGAGTTGGGTAAGGCATAAGTGATGTGTATCTTGCATCGCTGGGGCGTCCAACTGATATATTGGCTTACATCTGGACAAGACCTGTTGTCCTTGCAGCAGGTAAGGGTAGAGTGTGGAATGTTATTTCTTCTTTTCTACACTTCTATTCATTTTCCTATTTCTCCTCTGTTTCTCACTTTCATTCAATCTACTATCTCTTCTTTCTCCCTTTCTCTAGGAGACGCATTGCGATAACAAATCCGTGCGACACAGTTCATGTTTTCACATCTCCAGAATGGCTACTTTTCTGACGAAAATCGATGATATTTTCCTTATTTATAAAGCAAGCATAGGTTGTTGGTGCTCGTTAGAACCGCCTCATTGAGGCGGTTCTAACGAGTACCCACAACCTATGTCTAGGAGCAGAAATAAGGAAAAAAAATGTAGACCCCCGTTAACCCCTGTTTTCTCTATATAAAGTGGGGTGTAAGGGGGTGTTCATTTCACAGACTTGTTAGCGTGATGGACTCAAAATGACCCATGAGGGTTGACGTCTCGTAACTACAATCAATCGATCAATCAATCAATCAATCAATCAATCAATCAATCAATCAATCAATCAATCAATCAATCGATCGATCAATCAATCAATCATGTATTTTACAGGTATGCTGCAATCCCACCTGGTCAAATAAGTCAACTGCCATTCTATTCACCTATAGTATTAGCGTCAAGTGGCCAAGATCCTAGAAGAGGTACGAACTGCTTTTTACAATCTGAGCCGGGGCACTGCATTTCCCACAACTTACATGTGCGCCCAGCGAAGAATCAGATCAGTCTGCGCATCCATACAGTCTAACCAGATACCTCTCTTGCTGCATGAGGGAGACTTTGGCCCTCAGCTATCCTTAGAGCGCACAACGAAGACTCTGATCAGACTGCGCGGATGAGCAGGCTGATCTGAGTCTTCGTTGGGCGCACATGTCTTATTGTAGGTTTTGTCGTGCGCTTGCTCATATATTATACATTTTTCTTTTGTTTGTTTGTTTGTTTGTTTGTTTGATTTGGGGATTAACGTCCCCGTCAACACTGTAAAGGTCATTTTAGAGAAGTTGCTTCCAATTTTGTGGAACTTTTACCCGGCATTGGTTTAAACTTTATTTTGATTGCTTCACATACAAGGATAAGAAAACAGACAAATACATATGGTCCAGGATTTGACAAAAAGCCACCCGGCACTGAGATGAAATGACATCTCAAGCCCTGCCGCCCAATGAAACCAATAAGGTTTATAAGCATGGACAGTCCGACACTCACACTGTTTTGCCTGGGCAGGCTTAGATGCTCTAAGCGGTTTACCAGTACGCGTGTGTGGGTCAGATTCATCTCTGCGTGGAAGCATCATGCAGCCCATATATTTCTTCTAGCCCCGATGGCGCCCAGCGAAGAATCAGATCAGTCTGCGCATCCATATACTCTAACCAGACACTTCTCTTGCTGCATGAAGGGGCATTGGGCCCTCAGCTATCCTAAGAGCGCACAACGAAGACTCTGATCAGACTGCGCGGATGAGCAGGCTGATCTGAGTCTTCGTTGGGCGCACATGTCTTATTGTAGGTTTTGTCTTGCGCTTGCTCATATATTATACTTTTTTCTTTTGTTTGTTTGTTTGTTTGTTTGATTTGGGGATTAACGTCCCCGTCAACACTGTAAAGGTCATTTTGGAGACGTTGCTTCCAATTTTGTGGGACTTTTACCCGACATTGCGATGAAATGACATCTCAAGCCCTGCCGCCCAATGAAACCAATAGGGTTTATAAGCATGGACAGTCCGACACTCGCACCGTTTGCCTGGGCAGGCTTAGATACCATTACTCGTGTGCGGTCGGTTTCAGCTCTGCGTGGAAGCATCATGCAGCATACTTTTTTGTACATTTACAAAGCATCCCCTCAAGTTTACTGAAACTAGACAAAGTGCCCAGTGGGGCACGTATACCCCCGGCCAGGGTAATTGCCTCAGCTGAAACAAGAACTACAAAGGGAAATAACTCTAAAAGGCCTGACCCCTTGGCCCTTATTTTCTTTCCCACAATACAAGTAGTCATACTGATCATGTGTGCAAAATTTCAAGTTTCTATGTGAAGCAGTTCCTGAGATATCTTTGACACAAAATAATTGTTTACGGACAGACAGACAGACGGAAAAGACAAAAACTATATACCCCCATTCCATACTTCGTATGCCGGGGGTATAAAAATATACACTATTAAACAGCAAGAACTACAAAGGGAAATAACTCTAAAAGGCCTGACCCTTGGCCCTTATTTTCTTTCCCACAATACAACTAGTCATACTGCTCATGTTTGCAAAATTTCAAGTTTCTATGTACAGTAGTTATTGAGAAATCTTTGACACAAAATAAAAAAAATATACACTATTAAACAGCAAGAAATATAAAGGGAAATAACTCTAAAAGGCCTGACCCCTTGGCCCTTATTTTCTTTCCCACAATACAACTAGTCATATTGATCATGTGTGCAAAATTTCAAGTTTCTATGTACATTAGTTATTGAGAAATCTTTGACACAAAATAAAAATATACACTATTAAACAGCAAGAACTATAAAGGGAAATAACTCTAAAGGGCCTGACCCCTTGGCCCTTATTTTCTTTCCCACAATACAAGTAGTCATACTGATCATGTGTGCAAAATTTCAAGTTTCTATGTACAGTAGTTATTGAGAAATCTTTGACACAAAATAAAAATAGACACTATTAAACAGCAAGAACTACAAAGGGAAATAACTCTAAAAGGCCTGACCCCTTGGCCCTTATTTTCTTTTCCACAATACAAGTAGTCATACTGATCATGTGTGCAAAATTTCAAGTTTCTATGTGAAGCAGTTCCTGAGATATCTTTGACACAAAATAATTGTTTACGGACAGACAGACAGACGGAAAAGACAAAAACTATATACCCCCATTCCATACTTCGTATGCCGGGGGTATAAAAAATATACACTATTAAACAGCAAGAACTACAAAGGGAAATAACTCTAAAAGGCCTGACCCTTGGCCCTTATTTTCTTTCCCACAATACAACTAGTCATACTGCTCATGTTTGCAAAATTTCAAGTTTCTATGTACAGTAGTTATTGAGAAATCTTTGACACAAAATAAAAAAATATACACTATTAAACAGCAAGAACTATAAAGGGAAATAACTCTAAAAGGCCTGACCCCTTGGCCCTTATTTTCTTTCCCACAATACAACTAGTCATACTGATCATGTGTGCAAAATTTCAAGTTTCTATGTACAGTAGTTATTGAGAAATCTTTGACACAAAATAAAAATATACACTATTAAACAGCAAGAACTACAAAGGGAAATATCTCTAAAAGGCCTGACCCCTTGGCACTTATTTTCTTTCCCACAATACAACTAGTCATACTGATCATGTTTGCAAAATTTCAAGTTTCTATGTACAGTAGTTATTGAGAAATCTTTGACACAAAATAAAAATATACACTATTAAACAGCAAGAACTACAAAGGGAAATATCTCTAAAAGGCCTGACCCCTTGGCACTTATTTTCTTTCCCACAATACAACTAGTCATACTGATCATGTTTGCAAAATTTCAAGTTTCTATGTACAGTAGTTATTGAGAAATCTTTGACACAAAATAAAAATATACACTATTAAACAGCAAGAACTACAAAGGGAAATATCTCTAAAAGGCCTGACCCCTTGGCACTTATTTTCTTTCCCACAATACAACTAGTCATACTGATCATGTTTGCAAAATTTCAAGTTTCTATGTACAGTAGTTATTGAGAAATCTTTGACACAAAATAAAAATATACACTATTAAACAGCAAGAACTACAAAGGGAAATATCTCTAAAAGGCCTGACCCCTTGGCCCTTATTTTCTTTCCCACAATACAAGTAGTCATACTGATCATGTGTGCAAAATTTCAAGTTTCTATGTACAGTAGTTATTGAGAAATCTTTGACACAAAATAAAAAAATATACACTATTAAACAGCAAGAACTACAAAGGGAAATATCTCTAAAAGGCCTGACCCCTTGGCCCTTATTTTCTTTCCCACAATACAAGTAGTCATACTGATCATGTGTGCAAAATTTCAAGTTTCTATGTACAGCAGTTCCTGAGATAGCTTTGACACAAAATAATTGTTTACGGACAGACAGACAGACGGACGGAAAAGACAAAAACTATATACCCCCATGGCATACTTCGTATGCCGGGGGTATAATAATCCTGACTGGCGAATTTTGTGAAAAGCCCTGGGGCCAGTTGTTCAAAACTAACGACGTCCTCACTTAACGTATCGTTAAAACTTTGATAATTTTATACGATTTTAGCAGAAAAAGGACAAATGCAAAAGCTGCTCAGTTTTTCTGCAAAATTACCACTGTTAGGCATTTTGCTTGCTAGAGTAGTTAACAATTTGACCACGTACGTGTCCGTTAAGCTAACGGTGTTTTGAACAGCTGGGCCCTGATTATCAGGGTCTGATTAACGATGACGTTTGTTAATGTATCGATGATAAAGCAAGTAGTGTAGACCCTGATCAGACGCCGCTTTTGGCGGCGTCTGATCTTGGTCTACACTATTTGCCTCACCTAACAGCCCCCGCCCATAGGGGCTTGAAGAAATATATGGGCTGCATGATGCTTCCACGGATTTTTCGATCCACCCCTCACATCCATGTAAGACTCTTATGCGAACTGAGCAAATTATTTGTCTAAATCGCGACGGAAATAAGGGCGAGGGTTGTGACCACGTAAAATCGATTTAAGCCCCCCCAGTGGAATTCGTTTCACTGACCGTTCCAAGGCGGTTATTCTGCCGCGGTTAATTTTTGTTACGGTTTGTCTTTGAGTGCGCGTATTCTAATATTATTTTGTTTTGGATAGCCAATTTGCCGTTTTGTGGGAAAGGAACGGTCCTTTTGGCTTTCCGCTGTTGATGTTTCCATGAGGGTCTAGTTGTTTGAGGTCGGTGCTTCTTTCCCTTTGGTGTCTCTGATGGGAACCGTGGGTTAATTGTATCGATTCCTGATCATTGCCTTCACTTTTTTTTTTAAAATGCACAGCACCATGTCGTCCCAGCGAAAAGAATACCATGACTAACTGTAAATAACAGTGTTACCTGGATTTCGTACAAACAATATTTGTGCAGTATAGCTTTATCGCGTAGACATAAGTAACTGTTGGTTGTTATGCATAAGAATTTATTTTTCTGATTCCCGCTTTCACCCCACTGGGTGACATAATAGTGCTATAAATATCTTGTTTATCTTCTTATAGAAGTGGGTCACAGATTGATTTCATTTTTGTAAACAACTTGTTTGCAAGGAAAAGTACTTCAGAACCTTCCAGAAAGTTCAGATTAGCATTATTTTTAGAAAATTACATCATCTTATTCCACAGCCCTGTGGAACAATATAGAGAAATCTTAGGGTCTATAAAAGAGCTTGATTTTTCTCTTCGAGTCAGACTTTGGAGTTTGAAGTTTGGGTTTTTAAGAAAAGTTATTTCTAAATTCTGTGTTGATTGTCAAAGGATATTATATTTCATTTCGGACTGGGAATTCTGTGGGATCAAGGAAAATAGATTCATTCAAGGATATTTCATAACACAGCTAAGTACATTTAATTTTATTCTAAAGGTTAAATATTGTTTGCAAATAAATTTTGTTAAATTTTTCCATAAATAGCTTGTTTGCTTTATCTTTCTGCTACGCCTTGCTCGTAATATGGTCGATTTACTAACGATCGATCCGAAAACGCTATGCCATCTCATATTGTTTCGGTTTGTTTCAGCACAAGCTTTACCATTAGCACCCCGCGTAATTCCGAGACCAGGTGTGGGAATACCAGGGATTATTCCACAGTACTCTTCAAGATCAGCTCCTTTAATAGCAAGTCGACCAACTGGAGTCTTTGGTAGCGGTTCTTTAAGTCCAACTTATTCTTTTGCTGGTGGAGCAACAGAAGTCTATAACAGGGCTTCTCAAATCAGTGTACCCTCTCCGAATCCACTCGGCTCCATAGCTAGCCGAATTGGCACTTTCGACACCAGTCCACTCATGAGTTTATCGCTTCCCGATGGTGGATCGCTTCTTGTCAAGTTGTCGGACGGCCGTGTAGCCATTGTACCCGATAGATCAGGAGCGGCTCGAGGTCAAAGGCCAATCATTCTTCCGCGAGGAACTGCTGTAGCCGGGGAGAGATCTATACCTCGTGAGCTTAGATCTCGTATTGAACAGATAATATCTTCCAGTCTTCCAGCTGGTGCCCGGGCCGCCGGAATTCTCCCGGCTGGTACATGGGAGGCTTTGGCGCGGGCTCTTCGAAGCAGGAGGCTCCAACAACTTCAACGACGATTAGGTTCTGGGAGACGGGAAAGAGCTGGGCTACCTCGTGCACCCTAAGGCTTTTGAAGTGGACTCTACTTTATCAGTTACCCCCTATATATATTGCATTGTAACGCATTGACCTGATAAAGATATGCTATCTCAGGACAAGTGGGCTTTATCACGTCAACGTGACATTGCAATTTTATGAATGAACCGGACTACGGGCAAAATGACAGAAATGTTATTGTTACTGGGAAAAATGGAAAAAAAACTTGAAAAAGAAATATCATAGGAAAAATATGGTCAGCTGATACTAAATATATCGACCGCCATAATGCTTGGACGCACTGAGGACCATCAATAACTGATCTTAAATTGCTAATTTAAGAGTGTACAAGGGGTTAAACTGATAAATAGAATACCAGATTCGTATCATTTGATATCAAGTTTATCAGGCTCGGCTTCGAGAACGCATGTAGAATTGCTCGGCAAGCCTCGCAATTCTACAAGCGTTCTCAAAGCCTTGCCAGATAAACTTGATATCAAAAGACACGAACCTGGTATTTTCTATTTATATGAGCCAGCGCACGACAAAACCTACAATAAGACATGTGCGCCCATCGAAATCTCAGATCAGCCTACGCTTCCATATGAGCCGCGCCAAGCGAATTTGGGTCTTCGAGCATTCCGTCATGACAAATTTTAACTGCGCATGCCCAGCCATTCAGAGGGGCCAGGGGTATGGCTTTCTGTCTGAAGGTTCCTCTTGATTCACTGCTTGTACGAGCGAGCAGCGAAGGTTCTGGCGAGACTGCGCGGATGCGCAGGCTCGCCTGAACCTTCGCTGCTCGCAAAGGCGATAAGTACCAAAATCGCTTGACGGGGCCCATATAGTCTAACCAGATTTCTCTTGCTGCATGAAGGAGCAATGGGCCCTTGGCTATCCTTAGAGCGCAAAGCGAAGACTGATCAAACTGCGTGGATGCGCAGGCTGATCTGAGCCTTCGCTGGGCGCACATATCTTATTGTAGGTTTTGTCATGCGCTGGCTCATTTCATTTCGGACAAGTCAACTTTGGTCACAGCGGCTCCCGCCCATAGGGGCTTGAAGAAATATATGGGGTGCATGATTCTTCCACGCAGAGCTGAATCTGGCCCGCACACTAGTACTGGTAAACCGCTTAAAGGATCTAAGCCTGTCCAGGAACCGCGGTGCGAGGCGGACCGTCCATGCTAATAAACCCTATTGGTTTCATTGGGCGACAGGGCTTGAGATGTCATTTCATCTCAATGTCGGGTAAAAGTCCCACAAAATTGGAAGCAACGTCTCCAAAATGACCTTTACAGTGTTGACGGGGACGTTAAACCTCAAATCAAACAAACAAACAAAACTTTGGTCACAATCCCTCATCTTATTAGTCCGTGTTTATATAGAGAAACCTGGGATTTACACGTGCTTACATTATTAGGGCCCCGCAAATTTATTTGCGGGTGCCCTTTAGTAATCACCCTTTCTGTCCGTCCGTCCGTCCGTCTGTCCGTCCACATTTTTTATGTTTTTCTTAATAACTTAAAAACCGTCAGACGCATCAACTTCAATCTTTAAATATAAGGTCACAATATCATTACACAATTTCATGACAAGTTACGTAACTCTAGCTAATATACACGGAGATTTAAAGCCCTTTGAAAAACAAAAAATGTCCACATTTTCATGTTTTTTTTTCTTATTAACTTACAAACCGTAAAACCTATCAACTTCAAACTTTAAATATATATTCTCATCATCATTACACAATGTTATGTATGGCAAGTTACCTAACTGTAGCTTCAATTCTCTGAGAGTTATGGCCCTTTGAAAAACTTAAAAAATTCAGCTTTTTCATGTTTTTTCTTAATAACTTACAAACCGTCAAACCTATCAACTTCAAACTTTAAATACATGTATATGGTCTCATCATCATTACACAATTTAATGACACGTTATGTAACTGTTGTTTCAATACACTCAGAGTAATGGCCCTTCGAAAAACTTTAAAAAAATTCAGCTTTTTTCATCTTTTTTTTTTTTCATCTTTATTTCAAACCGCTATAGATATTCAAATGAAACTTCCTATAGTCACTGACAGTTGCCCTATAGTAATGCCCCGTCTGTCTGTCCGTCCATCCATCCGTCCGTCTGTCCATCCATCCGTCCACCTGTCTGTCCATCTGACCGTCAGTCCATCAACATTTTTCATGTTTACAAACTTCAAACACATCATTTTCAACCTTTAATGGTAAGATCACAACAACATTAAACAATTTCAAGGCAAGGTACTTGACTCTAGCTATAATACTCTGAGAGAAATTGCCTTTTGAAAAACAAAAAATCTGTTGTTTTTTTTTTATCGTCTTTTGTTTTCATCTTAATTTCAAAACCAATATAGATATCCAAATGAAAATGAAGCTGAAGTTATTGACAGTTGCCATATAGTAATACCCTTTCGTTTTTATTCATAACTTACAAACCGTCAAATGCATCAACTTCCAACTTTAGATAAAAGGTCACAATATCATTACAAAATTACATGGCAAGTTACGAAACTTACTAAGAGTTATAGCCCTTTGAAAAAAATCCAACTCCTCTGATGGCACTGCCGGGGCCTTAGTCAGTTTCACTGGCAGCTCTAGTTTTTCTTTTTTCTGCTCCAAGACATAGGTTGTGTGTACTCAGGGCGGTTCTATTTATATTTTTTTAGTATTATTTTACTATCTTTCTGGCATTTTGGTTTCCATGGCATCCAAAAAAAAATGAGCAGTATGCCTAAAAACATATGGCAGATAGATGATTGTCTGAAGAATATTTCTATGAAAGTTTTGTCAAAAAACCTGCAAGGCTTGGCTGTCAATGCCAAGTTTCAAGTTTTCCCATTATAAGTCAATGGAAATTCTAAGTTGCCATAGCAACCAAACTAAATAGCAGGATTCAATAAAAACACAAAACATGATAAGGCAAATAAGGTGAATATTTCCATGAAGTCTCAGCCTCATAGAGCAAATGGTTTCTTTGTTTGATCTGAGGTTTAACGTCTCCGTCAACACTGTAAAGGTCATTTTGGAGACGTTGCTTCCAATTTTGTGGGACTTTTACCCGACATTCAGATGAAATGACATCTCAAGCCCTGTCGCCCAATGAAACCAATAGGGTTTATTAGCATGGACGGTACGCCTCGCACCGCGGTTCCTGGACAGGCTTAGATCCTGTAAGCGGTTTTCCAGTACTAGTGGGCGGGCCAGTTTCAGCTCTGCGTGGAAGCATCATGCAGCCCATATATTTCTTCAAGCCCCTATGGGCGGGAAGATGATTTTTTTAGTATTTTTTTTTAATATTTTGTTGGCATTTGGTTTCCATGGCAACCAATAAAAATGAGCAGTAAGCCTAAAACCCTTTGCAGATATAAGATTTATTGATGAAGTTTTGTAAAAATATCTGCAAAGTATAAATAAGAAAAATCAGAAATATTTATCAGAAAAGTGGGTCCAGTAAAATTCCTATATTAAGACCACCTATGGGACTAGTCAAAAGTGGTCTTTAAGACCACTTTTTAAAGACCACCTTTGAACAGTCCCAAAGATGGTCCCTGACGAGAGGACATTCTATGCAGAAAACACGAAGAAAGAATAACCACAGTCGTCATAATAAGCTTTTTAAAGCAGAATTAGTCTTAATTTTAGGTGGTCTTAAGGGGAATGGGAACACCAGGCAATTTTTTACGTCATTTTTCAAAGGGAGATAACTTTCTGGACTTCCTGTTCGCTTTTCTATTAGCCCTGTCCCACTGAAAAAAGGGTCTACTCTTAAAGGAAAGAATTTGCTCCTCAGGAGCAAATTCTTTCCTTTAAGAGTTGACCCTTATTGTCAAGGGAGACCAAAATACTTTTGCAGGTGTTTCCTCCCCTGAAGGTGTTCCCATTCCTCTTAATAGCGGAATTTCATTGTAGTTTGGAGATATAGGAGAATGTGTGTTGTCTTAATGTTTCAAACAATAGGAAACTGTACAAGTTCCCGATAGATAAGGTTTCTTTTCAACAGTCTCAGCCAGAGCCCAATTGTTCAAAGCACCGTCAGAAGCCTCCGTGGTGGAGTGGTTGTACGCTACTCGCCTTGTAAACCAGGGGTCGAAGGATCGATCCCGGGCTTCTCCAGACTTTCGGATGAGTCTTTAAACCGAGGTCCCGTCTCCGTATGACCTTAGCTGTTGGTGGGACAAAACTCAAACACTCACTCACTCACTCACTCAGGGCCCAATTGTTCAAAGCACCGTTATATTCAGCACGCAAACACGCCTATATATAGTTTTGACACCAATGAACCCCACTTTTATATAGTAAAACTGGGGTTTACAGGAGTAAGCCTTATTTTTTGTTATTGATGCTCTAGAATATAGATTGTGGGTACTCGTTAGAACCGCCTCGATGAGGCGGTTCTAACGAGTACCCAAAATCTATATTTTGAGCAGAAAAAAGAAAATATCACATTTTTTCATCTTAAAATTTTATTTTTTTTTTCGGCGAGGCGGTTCTAAAGTGTACCCACAATCTATATTTTGAGCAGAAATAAGAAAAATATATCGCAATTATTCATCCTACATTTTTCATTTTTAATACGGCGATACAATACAGTGTATTTGTATAAGCGTTTTTTCGTAATGAACGACCTCGTAAGTGGCCAAATTATTAACTATTCTAGCAAGTACATATATAGTACAGTCCAACCTGTATTAAACAAGCACCTAAGAGATCATCATACTTTGCTTGCTTAATCAAGGTAGATTTTGTTTGTTTGATTCGAGGTTTGTCCCCTTCAACACTGTAAAGGCCATTTTGAGACGTTGCTTCGAATTTTGTGGGACTTTTACTCGACATTGACATGAAATGACATCTCAAGCTCTGTCGCCAAATGAACACAATAGGGTTTATAAGCACGGACGGTCCAACTCGTACCGCTTTGCCTGGGCAGGCTTAGATCCTGTAAGCAGCCCATCTATACTTAAAGCCCCGATGTGCGGGGGCCGTTAGGTAGATTTAATGCATTTTCCTATTTCGGGAACCACATAGATGCTTGTTTAAGACAGTTTGGCTGCTTACTAGAAGTGGCCACTGAGACATGTTTTACTGTATCTAATACTATGGTATATTTTGCTGAAACAAATGAGCATGCTGACATTTTTGCAGCAGAAATATTAGTATATTTTCCATGTTAAATGTTCACAGTTTTAACGATAATTTAACTACCGATATCGTTAATTCTGAAAAAAACACACAAAAAAACACACGAAAAACTGGCGTCTGAACGATGCTATGCACATACACGATGTTAAGTCACATTTTCAACCAGGTTTACAACGGAGAAAACCAATGCTTTCCTGAAACCGTCCCTACAATCAAAGCGCCAAAGGCACTGAAATGACAGATTCTATGAGAAATCGTAACGCTGTGAAAACTTACAGAAAATCTTTCTAAAAAGATCTTAAAATTTAGAAAAGTAGTTCTCTAAATTCCACTCGTATGTTGCAGATGTCTATACACCGTTGGTATTATGAAATGCCATGTTTCAAATTTTTGAAAGAAACTATTTGTGTTTTCAAAACCAAACATTAAAATTCAAGTTTTAACAATGCAACTGTCCATAAGTAATAGTTTTTGTCTGGTCGGTTGTGGATATTACCTCTCCAAAAAGATACTCTATGGGAAATTTATTTGTTTGATTTGAGGTTTAACGTCCCCGTCAACACTGTATATGTCATTTTGGAGACGTTGCTTCCAATTTTGTGGGACTTTTACCCGACATTGAGATGAAATGACATCTCAAGCCCTGTTGCCAAATTAAAAAAAATAAGGTTTATAAGCATGGGCGGTCCGACTCGCACCGCTTTGCATGGGCAGACTTAGATCCTCTTAGCAGTTTACCAGTATTCGTGTGTGGTCGGTGTCAGCTCTGCGTGGAAGCATCATGCAGCCCATCTATTTCTTCAAGCCCCAATGGGCGGGGGACGTACTCTATGGGAAAGAGATCGCCTCGGCATACCTTACACCTATACGTCGAAACAGCCGAAACGACAATCGGCGTGATTCACGCTGAAGTGCGATTTGTCACTGAAACGCATATCACGCCAGTCGCTTAGACGCCAATTTACGTATTTCATGCACTAGCGCAAGCGTTCGGTACTGTGTCGACGCGTTTACTTTGGTCATGGCAGGGACGTCTAGCTCTCAAACGTGCATCGCATAAGGGCAACAAACAGTGTCAGTGCTTATTAGTCGGTAGTTGAGACCCATTGTTTATATACAGGCACAGTGCAGCAGCTGCCGGCGGAAATCTGTTTCGCATTTGCGTCTGACGGATGAATCGATCTTGACGTACTGATGTCGGTCTTCCGCTTCGTCGACGTCCACTAGCGTCTTCTGTATATAGTAAGATGTCGTTCCAATAGACGATAGATCACACACGTGGCATCATCCGCTTTCCGACCATGGGGCACGCTTACGATCCTTTAATGAACTAGAAAAAGTGTCCATAGGACACGGATGCCACCGCCAAATGCAATTCATAAAAATATTACAAATGTACTTCAAATCAATCATAAAATATATGCATCAAGGGCAGATAATCCAAAAACCAAAAATGCAAGAGTTGTCTTCCTTGTTCATGACACATCGTCTCAGTGTGATGAATGCACCTGTGAAGTTTCATGAATATATTCCGTACAGTTTAGGAGTTATGGCCCGGACACGACATACCATTTGACTATATATGGATGTAAGTCAAGGGCAGATACTTCAAAAACTAAACAAGCAGGAGTTGTCTTCCTTGATCATGACACATCGTCCAAGTATGATGGATGCACCTGTGAAGTTTCATGATTATATTCCTTACGGTTTAGGAGTTATGGCCCGGACACAGTTTACTATATGGTACTAAGTCAAGGGCAGATAATTCAAAAACCAAAAATGCAAGAGTTGTCTTCCTTGTTCACGACACATCGTCTCAGTGTGATGAATGCACCTGTGAAGTTTATTGAATATATTCCGTACGGTTAAGGAGTTATGGCCCGGACACGGTTTACTATATGGTACTAAGTCAAGGGCAGATTATTCAAAAACCAAAAATGCAAGAGTTGTCTTCCTTGTTCATGACACATCGTCTAAGTGTGATGAATGCACCTGTGAAGTTTCATGAATATATTCCATACGGTTTAGGACTTATGGCCCGGACACGACATACCATTTGACTAGTCAAGGGCAGA
The DNA here is from genome assembly GCA_963580285.1 of Lucinisca nassula. Taxonomy (NCBI): domain Eukaryota; kingdom Metazoa; phylum Mollusca; class Bivalvia; order Lucinida; family Lucinidae; genus Lucinisca; species Lucinisca nassula. The sequence goes on along the minus strand of OY757014.1, from coordinate 171,257,998 downwards.
TACTTCAAAAACTAAACAAGCAGGAGTTGTCTTCCTTGTTCATGACACATCGTCCAAGTATGATGGATGCACCTGTGAAGTTTCATGATTATATTCCTTACGGTTTAGGAGTTATGGCCCAGACACAGTTTACTATATGGTACTTAGTCAAGGGCAGATAATTCAAAAACCAAAAATGCAAGAGTTGTCTTCCTTGTTCAAGACACATCGTCTCAGTGTGATGAATGCACCTGTGAAGTTTCATGAGTATGTTCCATACGATTTAGGAGTTATGGCCCGGACACGGTTTACTATATGGTACTAAGTCAAGGGCAGATTATTCAAAAACCAAAAATGCAAGAGTTGTCTTCCTTGTTCATGACACATCGTCTCAGTGTGATGAATGCACCTGTGAAGTTTCATGAATATATTCCATACGGTTTAGGACTTATGGCCCGGACACGACATACCATTTGTCTATATATGGATGTAAGTCAAGGGCAGATAATTCAAAAATTAAACATGCAGGAGTTGTCTACCTTGTTCATGACACATCGTCTCAGTGTGATGAATGCACCTGTGAAGTTTCATGAATATATTCCATACGGTTTAGGAGTTATGGCCCGGACACGGTGTCGGGACGGACGAACGGACGCACGGACGAACGGACAGGGGTAAAACTTAATGCCCTTCCGGTATTCTCCGAATACGTGGGGGCATAAAAATGTTGCAATACGCTCTGACTTAATGATTTTTGAGAACAAATTTCTTTCTATCCGTACTGGTGTGAAGGTATTGCACAGGATCGACGTGGCCGGACTGGTAACCAGACGTCACGGTTGATTGATTTAACCTTTTTAGCTTAAGGGCATGGCGCCTAAGCGTGTTGTAATCATGCAATTGTTTGGTTTCAGAATCAAAGCACTGAGAGTGTTGGTGGGGTGTAGGTTGGGGTAATAGTCCTGGGCTGAGATTTAAACTGTTTCGTTTAACTCTGAAATTCCAAACACACATTGAAAATTTTGATAAGAAGCCGCGTTCTGCAGCGTTCGATTTAGGTCTATACTATTTGCCAAGCACACCCTTGATTCCAGGATAACCATCTTCGGTCTTGTGGAATACCCTGATCTCACTGCGGCTATTTTCTACAAGAAAAAAAAAAGTTATTCTGAAAAGTCAGTGATAGTAACGTAGACGTTAGCACTGATAGCAACTTCGGGTCGAATGCCAAACAATCAACCCAATACATAGCCGCGTCGTTTGTCAGTGTTGGGTACATGTAAGTTTTATCTTTAAAATCTGCACTTGAATAAAATGTTGCATCCGGCAAACAATTTAGACTCAGACAAACGCCGCAGAACACGGTTCTGATCTTGTTCTACACTTTTTTGCATTAGTTCGTAACATCTTAAGTTTCAAAGAATCAGTCCAAGTCCCCGTTCAAGACAAGCCTGCATTCAGAGATAATCGGCACGAGTGTTGTCAGTGATCTGATTTATTCACTGCCTTGAGTTTCTGGAGTGCACTCTTCCATCACTGAAGTTGGGCTCGTCCAAACTGCTAAATATGGCACCTAGAATTATATCACAGGACCTACAATATTTGCATAAGTATCTGTACCATATTCCAGGGTTGAAAGGGACAGCCTTTCTTTCCAATTTCCCCACGCAAAGTCTAAATACACCTAGGTTGTAACTGACCTAGACTTGACCTCGAAAGTAAGAAAATCGATTAATATTCTTGTCTGCAGCTGACCTGGTCCAGCAGCAGTCTGGTTGATCTTTACAGATTAAATATTGACAGCACTGTTAGAAAACATTGTAAAACCTGAGCAGACGGCTGACCAGACGCTTCAAAAGTTTGTATTGCGCTTATTGGATCACTAATACGCTTGTACAATTTTGATTACTGCGCCAAACTTGACTACATTTTGTGCGGACTCATATTTCTATGGCGGTCAAAGCCGGAAGAAAGCCGGTGTTACTTTAAAACACGCAGGATAGCTAGAGATGACAGACTGAATATGTCATTAAAAACCGGGAAAAATTCTTATTTAATTGTTTATAAATGGATCGGACACCTTTTGGAACAAGAAAAAGTGTTCGAGACAGGGGTAGTTCGAGCTACTGGGGGTTACTGCCAGGAGGCATACCGGGGTTAATTTTGTGACACCTTTTCTATGTTCTATAATAAAAATGTAAACTGTGTGCACTCATTAGAATCGCCTCATCGAGGCGATTTTGAATACACACAACATACATCGGCAAGATAAAAGACGAAAATCTTAACCCTTATCCCGCTGTTCACAACCCCTATCTTTGCAAACAGTGTAGATCCAGATCAGATGGCTTTTGAAGAAGTCATCTGATCAGGATCTACACTGTTTGATATTCAGTTTGTGAATTTGACGGACTAAATTACGTCAAATAATCTGATTGGTTCAAAACCAGAAATGGGTGTGGCTGAATCATTTATTCAGCGGGATAAGGGTTAATTTTTCCGCACTATTTCTTATGTACAGGAAGAATTCCTTAGCAACTCAAGAACGGCTTCGACTCAGCCATGGTATGCGAGTCATCGAAGTTCTACTGTATCTATTTATTTTATTTTATTTTTTTACGGCCCTTGAAAATTTTCAATTTGTGGTGGTAAAATTTTCTGTCTGGAAAAATGATCCCCCTTTATGGTGACACAGACAGTGAACATTTCGCTTAATCCTTATATGTAAGCAAACAGTGTAGAGCCCGATCAGGCGGTGCCTGACCCTTAAATTCCTGTACTGTAAGCAGCGTAGATATGTCTTGACTGAGGCTGCACTTCTACACCCCCAAGCTCAACATATGATTCCAGTCACCACTCTGACCTGACAGCGATAAGAACGGGACTATTTTCTATAAATAACTGACTGAACTGGTTTTTAAGGTAACCGGGCGCTATAAGCACATAGGGGCTACCCCTAGAACGTGTCCAGGATTAGTTTTCCCACTTTCTGAAAGGCTTTCGCATGGAGTTGTACACTAATTCCGGTGTACTCCTCTCGCCTCAGTCGCGGTGCAATAAAGGTGAAAGTGGTCTGTAAGTTACCGTGGTTTTTGACATAGTCTCCAAATAGTTTTGGGCTGTCAATCGCGGCTATGGAACCTGGTCAATTCCGACCTGCAAATCGTGTTCCATAGCCATTGCCCGTCTGGCCGTGGTAGAGGAGGAATGCAAGGAGGCTAAGTTTTAGTGCTTCTGGGCTGCGAATCGCGGCAGTGGTCAGCGGAATACGAATCGTGCTGATCTGCCAGTGCCCTCCCCTAAGTAAAATAGAAGCACTGTAATTTTGAATTTTGAACGCCAGGTCGAAAGTGGGCATGAAGCAACAGAGAAATCAATGCCAATTTCGGCTGCAAATCGCGATTTCTCTGTTTCGCCCGAGCAAACTAGGTCATGTTGCTCTCTCTTAGGGCCGCGTGATTGGCGTCGGACTGGCTACACATGAAGTAGCCTTGCAATACCCATGGTAAACAGGGTTTTCGGACATGCGGCCCTAAGTTCACGATCTCGGTCCGGTGCTGGGTTAGGAGGGATGCGCCCTCCTAACTATCACTCCATCCGTCATCGCCGTTTCTATAAATAACCGTTATCCGGATTTCTTTTAAATCAGCGATAGTCACGTGGACAAAAACACTTAAGGGGAATGCGAACACCTTCAGAGGAGGCAACTCCTGCAAAAGTATTTTTGTCTCCCATGTCAGCAGGGGTCAACTCTTAAAGGACAGAATTTGCTCCTGAGGAGCAAATTCTTTCCTTTAAGAGTAGACCCATTTTTCAGTGGGACATGGCTTATAGAAAAGCGAACAGGATGTCCTCGAAAGTTATCTCCTTTGAAAAATGGCGGAAAAATCTGCCAGATATTCCAATTCCCCTTAAGAGTCTGGTAAATTTAGATCGATTGACAAACAATCGACCCCAAATATCTCTCCTTTAAGTATAACAGGCTCTAATAGTGAATGGGGGTCATAATCAGCACGTATTCGATCTTTATATAGAAGTAGAGACATGTAGGTGAATTATTCTGTTACATATTAATTTATTAAAAAATATAAATCACCTGTTATATTTTGTATATATTAACAAGTTTTATCTCTATATAGGCATAAAATGTCAAAGATATGATATATTATTTAGGTCGCGCCAATCAAAAAATGTATAAATAATCATAATTTCCGGGCATGTACACCCACCATGTCAGTCTGTGTATACACTTAGAATGTTTTGTTTGTTTGATTTGGGGTTTAACCTCCCAGTCAACACTGTAAAGGTCATTTTGGAGACGTTGCTTCCAATTTTGTGGGACTTTTACCCGACATTGAGATGAAATGACTTCTCAAGCCCTGCCGCCCAATGAAACCAATAGGGTTTATAAGCATGGGCGGGCCGACTCGCATCGCTTTGCCTGGGCAGGCTTAGATCCTCTAAGCAGTTTACCAGTACTCGTGTGCGGGTCGGTATCAGCTCTGCGTGGAAGCATCATGCAGCCCATCTATTTCTTCAAGCCCCGATGGGCGGGGGCCGACACTTAGAATGTATCCTTCGTTTTTATTTGCTTGGAGCTCAACGGCCCAGTCAACGCAATTCAGGTCATGGCGAGCCGGTCACGTTACCTTATCACACTTTTTCAGGGCAAGCTTATTCATATGCGTTTAACCAGCGTCGGTACTTTTTAGGTAGGCTAAGAGCTTATGCATCACGTGAACGAGTCCTTGAAATGAAGACCCCCCCCCCCCCTTAACCCCACTTTATATAGAGAAAACTGGGGTTTGTGGGGGTATTCATTATTGTTTCTTATTTCTGCTCCAAGACATAGGTTAGTGGTACTCGTTAGAACCGCCTCGAGCATTGAGGAGGTTCTAACGAGCACACACAACCTATGTTATGAGCATTTATAAGAAAAAAATCAAGGGTTTTCATCAGAAAAGTAGTCATTTTGGAGATGTGAAAAATGCACTATGTCACACGCGTGTGTTATCGTAATGGTGCTGCTTGAGCCGGCATACACATAGGCAGTAAATCTTTTTCGCCAGAAACTGACAACCAATCCTGTCTGCACTGGGAACAAGTCCGTGAAATAAAAAAAACCCACAAACCCACTTTATATAGAGAAAATTGGGGTCTATGGGGATAGACATTATTTTCCTTATTTCTGCTCCAAGACATAGGTTTTGGGTACTCGTTAGAACCACCTCAACTATGTTTGCTGTATTAAGAAGAAAACAAATCATTGATTTTTATCAGAAAAGAAGAAGAAATCTTCACATTTGGAGGTGTGAAAAATGCACCATACACCACGGGTGTGTTATTGTAATGTTTGTTTGTATAGGAGTTTAACGGCCCAGTCAACACTGTTTTAGGTCATTTTAGCCGGTCAGTTTGCCTACCCACACTTTACCTGGACAGGCTTATACCTAAGCGGTTAACCAGTACAGTGCGAATTCTTTTGCCAGAAACTGACTACTGCGCTTCTTAAATCAGCGGAAGGGAGAAAATGACTGTAAAAATGATTTCATGATCAATTTCGCCGATTCCGGCAGGCGTCGAACCCTCGTCCTCCTTATCACCAGTCAGACGTGCACCCGACTGTTACCGAGATTGGCGTTATCGTAATATATTTATTCTGTCAACTTTATGCACAAGCCAAACTTGTCATGGTCAGTCAAACTTCAATGGCTCGAACACCTTTGCGACCACGAAAATCTGTTCGAGACAGGGGTAGTTCGAGCCACTCATAGCCACTGCAAGGAGGCATAATTGGAATAATTTGGCCTTCTTTTCGCTGTTCTATAATTAAATGTATGTTGTGTGTACTGATTAGAATCGCCTCATTGAGGCGATCTAATGAGCACACACACCATCCATTTGCTAGAAAAAGATGAAAAGATCTTAAATTTCCCCCCACTATTACTTATAAAGAGAAATTCCCTTGGGACTCAAGAAAGAGTTCGACACAGCCATAGTAAACGAGCCATCGATGTTCGAGCAATCGAAGTTCTACTGTACTGAACATGAGTAGTACTACAAAATTAAACGGACAGACGTTTGTTCGCACAGACATATCCTTAAAGCCACCCCCCACTTCCTGGCGGGGGGCATAAAATGCTCAAGTTTGAAGGTTGATCAATACAAAACAAGATTTTTGCTGTCTTGATTTCGGTTTGACGGTTCTTTCAAGATTAATTCACTGATATCGAACCGATCGTTAATCAGAAACCGAAGGCACCTGAAAAATAAGTCTTCCACTTCCATTGCAGAACTTGGTGTTTTATATGTGACCCGTCAAGGCTCGAACCAAAAGCGTTGGGAGACCTAATGTTTATGAGTCTGTGCTCTGAAATACTGGGTCATCGGGCCCCGTGTTAGTACAAAGCATGTGTATCAAATTCTTGTTGATGATTTATGGCCCTTTCAAGATTATGTGACTTATCGAGCTAATCGTTGTTTGGTTGATTTGAGGTTTAACATCCCCGTCAAGACTGTAACGGTCATTATGGAGACGTTGCTTCCAATTTTGTGGGACTTTTACCCGACATTGAGATGAAAAGACATCTCAAGCCCTGCCGCCCAATGAAACCAATAGGGTTTATAAGCATTGGCAGGCCGACTCGTACCGTTTTGCCTTGGAAGGCTTATAGATCCTCTAAGCGCTTTACCAGTACTCGTTTGCGGAACGGTTTCAGCTCTGCATGGACGCATCATGCAGCCCATCTATTTCTTCAAGCCCCGATGTGCGGGGACCGATAATCGTTAACTAGACGTAGGCGAAAACCGGTATACTCGGATAAAAACACGTCCTTCAGTTGCACAATTTTGCATCCCACAAATGCGAATGCTGATCTGAGTCTTCGATGGTCACAGGGGCCTAATTGTAAGTTTTGTTGCGCACTGGCTCATTGGTAACCAATGATATATATGCACAGTCAAGATGTCAGATGGAGATCAACCAAGTCATAAGGACGCCGATGCAGACAGAATATTTAAAACAAGGAATAGTTAGTCGTTTTCAAAGTGTTTGAAATTACAAACCTATGTCATAAGAAATGTATCTTGACAGACATGCTATTATTATACAATAAACAAGGTTTATTCAGGGGGTTACACGTGACATGTCTTCTTGTATTTTATACCGAAAAGTTTTAATCTCTTCCTAACTGAACACTTTTTGGAAAGGGGTCCTTTTCAGTGGAAATATTTAGCTGTTAGGAAACCCCTAAAGGGGTACCTTTGCAAACAGTGTATGTCCAGACGGCGTCTGATCAGGACCTGCACTAGTTACTAGCAGAATTTTCCGTCAACAACAGAAAAACGAAAAAATAGGCCTGGGACCCCTTATATGACAAATGGACTTGTTCATCATATAGCATTGGAACAGTCCACTAGTATACGGTGGTTTTTTATTGGGTTTGGAGTTTAATGGCACAGTCAAAACTATAAAGGTCAGCCGAGCATGCGAATGGCAATGAGACAGGCAAAGACAGGCAACATCATGAAAACACGTCTATATAATTTGACCCCCTTGAACCCTACTTTTATATGGTGAAACTGGAATATACAGGGGAAAACCTTTTTCTTATTTCTGCTCTAAAGTATAGATTGTGGGTATTCGTTAGAACCGCATCGATGAGGCGGTTCTAACGAGTACCCACATTCTATATTTTGAGCAGAAATAAGAAAAATATCACAATTTTTCATCTTAATTTTCTTTTTTCGAAGGTAAATTTTACAATGTATTTGAATAGGCATGTTTTCGTAATGACCGTTCAGCATATGGCAGTCAAAGTCGTAGTTGTATCTTTGCCAAGATGTTGCCAAAAATAAGCAGTCATCTACAAATTGAGATTATTTTAGGGGCCTAGTACAGCCCCCATAGGGGCTTGAAGAAATATATGAGCTGCATGATGCTTCCACGCAGAGCCGAATCCGGCCCCCACACGAGTACTGGTAAACCGCTTAGAGGGTCTAAGCCTGCCCAGGCAAAGCGGTGCGAGTCGGACCATCCATGCTTATAAACCCTATTGGTTTCATTGGGCGACAGGGTTTGAGTTGTCATTTCATCTAAATGTCGGGTAAAAGTCCCACAAAATTGAAAGCAACGTCTCCAAAATGACCATTACAGTCTCGACGGGGACGTTAAACCTCAAATCAAACAAACAAACTGGGATCGCAGGATCGATCCCGGGCTTCTCCAGACTTTCGGATGAGTCTTTAAACCGAGGTCCCGTCTCCGTATGACATTAGCTGTTGGTGGGACGTAAAACTAAAACTCACTCAAACAAACAAACAGCCAGCCAGTGTGGGACAGACATAGATGTCCTGTCGTGTAAGAGTATGGCTAACACGAATATAGGGGTCCTTCCAGGTGGGTACCAAGATGCATTTTTCCTTAGCCAGTAAAGAATGCCGGGTCAGCATTGGGATGACATCGTTACAGCGTATCAATGTCGACCCAACGTTGGCGAGCTGGGATTTTCTGTGTCACCGAAAAGTGGTTTTCAAAATTTCTATTGTTCCTTTTCTCTCAAATTAGTTTTGTTCCCTAAAATATCTGTATGACCCATTCAGATAAATGAAGCCTTACTCCTTTCCGCCAGAAATTCTGAATAGTCCGGATAATGGGAATGGTTCGGAGCCCTGGAAATCATTACCAAAACACATCTATTCAAATATACTGAAAATTGAACAACCCAAAATGAATATTTTCAGTACAAAAATCTGATATTTTTCTTATTGCTGCTCAAAACATAGATTGTAGGCACTCGTTAGAACCGCCTCGACGAGGCGGTTCTAACGAGTACCCACAATCTACGTTTTGAGCAGAAATAAGAAAAATAATGTATACCCTTGTAAACCCCAATTCTACAATATAAAAGTGGTGTTTGAGGGGATCAAAACTATATAAGCGTGTTTTCTTGATAGGGGCACGCTTCCTTTCCGATACTTAAATGTTTTATAACAAAAGAAATCAATACAATTTAAACTGAAGGCACGATGAAGTCAAAATAATTAAGTCGTTTAAACCACATATTGAACAGGCCAATTGCACGACCCGCAGAAAAAGCGACCGACTGAAGTCGGTTAATTTTCTATGAGTGCCCTAAAATCACCGTGTCATTCTGTCATTCTGTCAGTCTGTCTGTCCGTCCGTAACCCGTTTGTGAAAATTGGTGATAGTGACTTAACCGCTTGGAATATTTAAACAATTTTTGACATACTGATAGATATCAATGAGATCTAACCAATGAACTTGCGAAATATTACATTCCATTTAGTATAGCCTCGCCGAGGCGAAAAATGTGAAAATTTTCGAACTGCTTCTCCTCGGAAACCGTTGAGCCGATTGAAGTCAAATTTCATATGGAGCCTCTATGGGAAAGGGGAAACCAAAATTTGCTCATGGGGTCCAGGTCACATGACCAAAATGGCCGCCAAGCCATATATGGTCTGTCTGTCTGTCCGTCCGTAACCCGTTTATGAAAATTGGTGATAATGACTTAACCGCTTGGAATATTTAAACAATTTTTGGCATACTGATAGATATCAATGAGATCTAGCCAATGAACTTGCGAAATATTACATTCCATTTAGTATAGCCTCGCCGAGGCGAAAAATGTGAAAATTTTCGAACTTCTCCTCGGAAACCGTTGGGCCGATTGAAGTCAAATTTCATATGGAGCCTCTATGGGATGGGGGAACCTAAATTTTCTCATGGGGTCCAGGTCACGACCAAAATGGCCGCCAAGCCATATATGGTAAAAACCCTTCAAAAATAGTCTTCTCCAGAACCACTGGGCAGATTTCCACGAAACTTGATAAATAGCATCTGGGACGTAGGCCCATCATAAATTGCTAAAATGGTAACACTGGGTTGACCTTGACCTTCTTTGTGCCTAGATCAAACTTTGACACATATGCTTTTGTATTGGAAAAGTGAGAATGCATTTTATCCTGCAAACGATTCAGAATACAGTACTAAAGTATAAGATATATTTTTGCTCCTTACGATAAGGCGCATTTATTGGAGGAACCGTTTTAGGTCCAGGTCACATGATCAAAATGGCCGCCATACCCATATATGGTAACACTCATAAAGCTAAAAGCATCCGGCGGGTCGTGCACTCCAGCTGAAGCACTGGTTTCTGATAGTTCTCTTTTATCAAGCCGACTTTTTGTCGATTTTGAAGAAATCCCTTGAGTAAGCTGATATTTTTTCCGCGATTTTATCGCCAGTAAAATTTTGTCCTTTTTCGCGTTAGTTGTTACAACCATTGAAATGAATAAAATATATAGCAATATGAAGAACAAGAGGGCCATGATGGCTCTGGATCGCTCACCTGATCCTTATGGTAGGTGATATTGGTCAAAGGAGGGTTTGAGCAATTTTCGCTGGCAGTGGCCCAAGGAACATTTCTGTGAAATTATTTCAAAATCAACCTAGCTATTTAGGAACTTAAGACAATTTAAGGGTTACATTTTTTTCTGGTGGCTATCATGTTCAGTGGAAAATTGTCAGAGTGTCACTCATGGAACATTCCTTCAAAATTCTTTTCTTTTATTTGAGGCAGAAGTCTTTCAAAAATCCCTTCGACCATACAGAGCTGACTTGTATGTCACTATCTGGGCACCTTGTGGACATTGAGGGCCAGGTCCTAGTGCACCAAACGGATATGAACGGGCTCAGTCTAACTAACTAACAATGACTCATGGTGGCAAGTAGGTGCGGGGCGGGGGTATCGATCCCATTGACAATACAGAGCTGACTTGTGTGTTACTCTCTGGGCACCTTGTGGACACAATGAGGGTCAGGTCCTAGTGCCAGGCTCAGTCTAACAATGATTCATGGTGTGTGTGGGGTGTGGGTGAGGGTTAGTGGATCCCTTTGACAAAACAGAGCTGACTTGTATGTCACTATCAGGGCACCTTGTGGACATTGTCAGGTCCTACTGCACCAGACGGGGATGAACAGGCCCAGTCTAACTAACAATGGTGACAAAGGTGGGGGAGGGGATGGCCCTATGTAAAAGGTACCACTCTATTCATAAAATACCCCTCCTGACCAAGGTATTGCCAAAAGAGGACAATTCGGAGCAAGTGTGATGATGATTGGACCTGTGGCCTTTAGAGTGTTAACAAGGATTTGTTCCTTTTTGCTCCAGCATTTCAGTGGTTTCTTACTGTCGAGTCCTCACCGTTGTTTCATCTCCGTGGTTGATTGATTTTTGTGTTCACAGAGATGTTGCACTGATGAGTTAGGAGGCCTTCATGAGGACTGAACAAATTGTCTAAATCGCGAAGGAAGTAAGGGCGGGGATTGTGACCACGTAAAATCGATTTAAGCCCCCCTCCCCTCCCTAGTGGAATTCGTTTCACTGACCGTACCAAGGTGGTTCTTTTGTCGTTGTTTATTTTTGTTATGGTTTGTCTTCGAGCGTGTGTATCGCTTATATTATTTTGTTTTGGATAGCCAATTTGCCATTTTGTGGGAAAGTACTGTCTTTTTGGCTTTTCACTGGTGATGTTTCCATTAGTGTCTAGTTGTTTCATAGTTGTGTTTCTTTCCCTTGATGTCTCTGATGGGAGCTGTGGGTTAATTGTATCGATTTCTGCTCTATTTTGCTTCGATTTGACCAATTGCACGACCCGCAGAAAAAGCGACCGACTGAAGTCGGTTGATTTCTAAGAGTGTCCTAAAATCACTGTGTCATTCTGTCATTCTGTCAGTCTGTCATTCTGTCATTCTGTCAGTCTGTCATTCTGTCAGTCTGTCTGTCCGTCCGTAACCCGTTTGTGAAAATTGGTGATAGTGACTTAACCGCTTATGCGATCTAACCAATGAACTTGCAAACTATTACATTCAATTTAGTATAGCCTCGCCGAGGCGAAAAATGTGAAAATTTTCGAACCGCATCTCCTCGGAAACCGTTGGGCTGATTGAAGTCAAATTTAATATGGAGCCTGTATGGGATGGGGGAAACCAAAATTTGCTCATGGGGTCTAGGTCACATGACCAAAATGGCCGCCAAGCAATATATGGTAAAAACCCTTCAAAAATAGTCTTCTCCAGAACCACTGGGCAGATTTCCACGAAAGTTGATAAATAGCATCTGGGACGTAGGCCCATCATAAATTGCTAAAATGGTGACCCTGGGTTGACCTTGACCTTCTTTGTGCCTAGGTCAAACTTTGACACATACGCTTTTATTGGAATATTTAAACAATTTTTGGCATACTGATAGATATCAATGAGATCTAACCAATGAACTTGCGAAATATTACATTCCATTTAGTATAGCCTCGCCGAGGCGAAAAATGTGAAAATTTTCGAACTGCTTCTCCTCGGAAACCGTTGGGACGATTGAAGTCAAATTTCATATGGAGCCTCTATGGGATGGGGGAAACCAAAATTTGCTCATGGGGTCCAGGTCACATGATCAAAATGGCCGCCAAGCCATATATGGTAAAAACCCTTCAAAAATAGTCTTCTCCAGAACCACTGGGCAGATTTCCTCGAAACTTGATAAATAGCATCTGGGACGTAGGCCCATCATAAATTGCTAAAATGGTGACACTGGGTTGACTTTGACCTTCTTTGTGCCTAGGTCAAACTTTGACACATATGCTTTTGTATTGGAAAAGTGAGAATGCATTTTATCCTGCAAACGATTCAGAATACAGTACTAAAGTATAAGATATATTTTTGCTCCTTACGATAAGGCGCATTTATTGGGGGAACCATTTTAGGTCCAGGTCACATGACCAAAATGGCCGCCAAACCCATATATGGTAACACTCATAAAGCTAAAAGCATCCGGCGGGTCGTGCACTTCAGCTGAAGCACTGGTTAACCTACTTTTTGATCGCACTTGACCCCTATTCGAATTTGACTTAGATATTGTCAAGATGAACATTCTGGGCAAGTTAGATGATGATTAGATTACAATTGCGACCTCTAGAGTGTTAACAAGGTTTTTCTATTCTTTGGCCTACTGACCAGCTTTTTTATCCCACATGACTCATATACGACTTGACCTAGATATTGTTGAGATGATCATTCTGAGCAAGTTTGATGGTGATTGGACCAAAACTGTGTCCCCTAGAGTGTTAACAAGGCTTTTCCATGTTTTGACCTTCTGACCTACTTTTTGCCCCGACATGACGCATATTCGCATTTGTCCGTGATATTGTCATGATGGTGTTTCTGAGCACGTTGGATGATGATTGGACCAAATCTGTGGCATCTGGAGTGTTAACAAGAAAAGTTTGCAAAAAGATTCAGTAGACGACAAACAGACAACATTTTCAGATGTAGTTTTAAGAATAAAGGGTTAATATGTTTTTGTGTTGTTTTTTTTTTATGAAATTTGGCTCTTTTGTTTGGTTGTTATGGCAACTTAAGAGTTTCCATAGACTTGTTAGTGGGAAAATTGAAAATTGGCATGTACTGTCAGGCCTTAGCAGATATTTTTCAAACTTTCATAGAAATATTCTTTAAGCAATCTTCTATCTGCCATATGATTTTGGGTCTACTGCTAAGCGACATCAAACGGACTGATTGGGTCCAAATTTTATCTGTAGCGTCCCTGGGCTCAGGGCTTCTATGGTATATTAAAATACTTGTGTCAGTTGGCAGTGCCTCCGGAGCGCTGGTGAGCATAGTGGCTCATGGGACTCTTGTTTTGTATTATTTTTAGTTTGGTGGTGAAATTGCTTGAATATGGGTTCCTTATGATGTTTTCGTAATGAGGATCAATTTACTAGACTATTCGTCATAAAGTCACGCTACACAACTCTGTTGACCTTAAGGTATTATTAGTGAAGCTTCGTTAATTCCCCTGGTTTATGTTTATTTGCCAGTATTAAAATAGTTGGAAAAGTCATAGGGAGACAACTTTCGGGACATCCTGTTCGCTTTTCTATAAGTTTTTACCCACATGAAAAGGGGTCAACTCTTAAAGGAAAGAATTTGCTCCTCAGGATGAGGAGCAAATTCTTTCCTTTAAGAGTTGACCCCTATTGGCATGGGATACAAAATACATTTGCAACATTTTCCTCCCCTGAAAGTGTACCCATTCCCCTTAAAGAAGATCTTAAAGTTGAACAAACGGTAAGAGTAAGTCATTAAAACATGATATGTTGTTCAAACGAAACCAGTGTAAGATCAACATCTCCTGCCCAAAAATGAGGAGCGCTGTGGTGCAGTGGTAAAGTATCGGCCTCGGGATCGAGAGGTACCGGGTTCGAACCCCACGAGCGGCAAGTGTTGTTTCCTTGAGCAAGAGACTTTATCCACATTGCTTAATACTGGTTCTACCCAGGAAAAGAGGGCCACATGGAAGATTAGTACTAGTTTACTAAATGTGTTACCCTCTATAAATAAAGTCGATTATTATTATTATTATTATTTAATATTAATCAAAAGCAACTGAAAATAGGAAGGGACAGAAATTAAAACAAAATTGAGAAGAAAATTCAAATCAAGTAAGTCTAAACAAGATATGTTGTTTGAACAAGATCTGTAAGATGCGTATGGGAGTTTGAAATTCCACGCCGATCAAGAAAGATATTTCAATTTCAAATCCGAATTTCAGAAGAATAAGAAAGCAATACCAAGGTTGAAGGTATGTCGAAAGTACCATGACACAAGTTTATTTTATTTTATTGAAATAAAAATCAATTTATTCCTCTTTTCACCACTACATTTTGATTCCAGCAAACCATTCCTAATGTGCTATTTAAATGTTTATTTATAGACAACAGAAAAAAAAACAGACGTGTTACTATATATTTTAATCATTTAGATAGGGTCAAAGTTTACCGATCGCCAAAAGATATGGCAAAGTTTTGTCCTAGAAATATGAATAAAATATCAGCACATTTGTGAATAAATGCACTATCCAAATTTCCCAGCAAAATTTGAAGCTTAACAACTGCAATCTAATTGGATGTATGTCAGATTGTCAGAAATAATAAAGACCGACACAGTGTCGTACATTTTGTGTTTTATATAATCTTAGCAATTGTTATAACAAGAAATAGAAAGAAGAGAACACAGAAACAAATTCAGCGTTAATCTAGGTGAGGAGCACATCCGCCATAATAGCTGATAAAATAAGCAACGTAGATTCTGAAATAAATAGAACGCCAAAACAATGATTGAGTGATCAATACACCACACTGAAAACCGGTTGAATATAAGATAAAACTTCACTAACTTGAACATATTTGACTCGTTTACCATGGCTATATCAAACTCGTTTTAACCCTTTTAGTACCACATAGAATCTTTCTCCTTGAATATAGCAGGAGTTCATTTCAAAATTTAGGGGTGTCAGGTTGTGTTTTCTTCAAAGTTAATTTGGAAAATGGCTGAACTTTTAACAAACAGTGGAGGCCCTGATCAGACGCCGCTTTCTGCGACGTCTGATCTGGGTCTGCAATGTTTGACAAGGTACCCCTTTAGGGGTTTCTGGTACTTATTGAGTTAAGACCCAAGCATCCTAGCGACATGGTGTATTTTTCTCCTAAATGGCTGCTGTTCTGATGAAAATCTGTAATTTGTTTCTTACTGATACTGCAAGGATAGGTTGCGGGTGCTCGTTAGGGCCGCCTCGTTGAGGCGGTTCTAACGAGTACCTACAACATACGTCTTTGAGCATAAATAAAAGAATAATGTATACCCCCATAAATCCAAGTTTTCTCTATATATAAAGAGGAGTTTAGGGGGTGGAGGGGGTGGGGTCATTTCACAGACTTGTTCACGTGATGTGGATTTTCCCCATGCTACAAAACATCAATATAATGTATTTAGGACCATTCATCAGGTTAACAAGTCTTAAATTAACATCCCTGTAAACTCCTTTTTAGAAGCCTCCATGGTGTAGTGGTTATGCTACTCGCCTAGTGAAACCAGGGGTCGCAGGATCGCTCCCGTGCTTCTCTAGACTTTCGGATTAGTCTTTCAACCGAGGTCCCGTCTCCATATGACCTCAACTGTTAGTGAGATGTTAAACTCAAACACCCGCCCATCCAAACCCCTTTGTATAGATAAAACTGGAGTTAACGGTGGTTTTCATTATTTTTTTTTTAATTCTGGTCAAAGACAGGTTGTGGGTAATCGTTTAAACCGCCTCAACGAGGCAGTTCTTACAAGCACGTACAGCATATGTTTTAAGTATAAACAAAAATCAACTACAGATTTTCATAAGAAAGTAACCGTTTTTGAAATAAGGAAGCATGCCTTATGTCGCACGTACGTGTCAACGAAATGTATCTTAACTCTTATCCTGCTGTTCATGACAACCCCTTTCTTTGCAAACAGTATAGATCCAGATCAGATGGCTTCTGAAGAAGCCATCTGATCAGGATCTACACTGTTTGACTTTCAATTTATGAATTTGTAGGAATAAATTACATCAAGTAATCTGATTGGTTACAAGTCAGAAATGAATGTGGCTAAACTGAATATTCAGCAAGAGACGGGTTAATGTGATTCTTATGTATGTTCTCGAACTTACCCTGTGTCCAGACAAATGTGTTTGAGCCATTGAAGCTCGACTATTTTGTTTGAATTGCGGTTTTACGCCCACACCAACACTACGTATTTCGGCTTTTAGTGTTGATTTGTGGTTTAACGCCCCCATCAACACTATTTAGGTCATGTTGGAGGCGTTGCTTCCAATTTTGTGGGACTTACATTGTATACTCGACATTGAGATGAAATGACATCTCAGTCCCTGTCTCCCAATGAAACCAATAAGGTTTATATTCATGGACGGGCCGACTCGCACCACCTTGCCTGGGCAGGTTTAGTCGTTCTAAGCCGTCTACCTGTACTCATGTGTTGTCGGTGTCAGCTCTATGTGGAAGCATCATGCAGCCCAATCTTTTTCTCCAAGCCCCGATGGGCGGAAATTTTGATTAATTGTATTGGAGTTTAACGGCCTAGTCAACACTATTTAGTTCATTTTTGAGCCGGTCAATTTACCTATCCACACTTTTCCTGGGCAGGCTTATACTTAAGCGGTTAACCAGTACAGTGCACATTCTTTCACCAGAAACTTACAACAGCCCGTCTTGAATCAGCGGAAGAGAAAAAATGACCGTACAAAAGATTTCAATCTCCACGAAAGAATGTTGCCGACCCCGGCAGGTATCGAACCAGCGTCCTCCTGATCACCAGTAAGATGCGCATCCGACTGAGCTACCGAAGTCGGCACCCTATAGGCGGAGGCCTTAAACTATTTAGGCCATTGTAGTGACGTTGCTTCCAATTACGAAAACACGCCTATACAAAAAAAGGTAAACTTTACCGCCGAAAAATCGGATTTTTTAGATGAAAAATTGTGATATATTTCTTATTTCTGTTCAAAATATAGATTGGCGGTGAGGCGGTTCTTCGAAAAAACGACAATTTTCTGATGAAAAATTGTTATATTTTTCTTATTTCTGCTCAAAATATAGTTCGCAGGTACACGTTAGAACCGCCTCTTCGAGGCGGTTCTAACGAGTACCCACAATTTATATTTTAGAGCAAAAATAAGAAAAAATAAGGTTTACCACCGTGTATATATATATATATATTGTTACCCAAAACTGAGATGAGATGACGCCTCAAGCCCTACCATCCAAACACTATACAGGAATGGTCTGACTCGCAACTTTTTGCCCATGCAGGCTTAGAACTTTGAAAAAAAATGTATCAGCAGACGACATTTTCATATGATCACAATACATTGTTAGACATGTAATGAATGAAGAAAATGTGTTTACCTGTGTGCAAACATGATTTTCAAAAGTTTAAAAAAAATTGGCAAACGCAGAAACAAATGGCTTTTTCAAAGGCAGTTTTTCATTGTTTTGTTGGTGTTGGGGTTTTATTTCCCCATCAATACTATTTGGTCATTTTGGAGACGTTGCTTTTGATTATGTGGGACTTCTACCCGACATTGGGATTTGTTTGTTTGTTTGTATTGGAGTTTAACGGTCCAGCCAACACTATTTTAGGTCATTTTTGAGCCGGTCAGTTTATCTATCCACTTTTTCCTGGGCGGCCTTATACGTAAGCGGTTAACCAGTACAGTGCACATTCTTTCGTCAGAAACTGACAACTGCCCTTCTTGAATCAGCGGAAGGGAGAGAATGACCATAGAAAAGATTTCATGATCAATCTCCATGAAAGAATGTTGCCGACCCCGGCAGGTATCGAACCCGCGTCCCCCTGATCACCAGTCAGACGAGCATCCGAATGAGTTACCGAGGCCGGCCCGACATTGAGATGAAATAACGTCTATAAACGTACCACCCAAAGAAACTGCTAGGATTTCAGGAACAGTCCGACTCGCACCACTTTTCCTGGGCAGGCTTAGACCTAAGCGGTATACCAGAACCAAGTTCGGTCCATCCCAGCTCTGCGCAGAGGCACCACGCAGCCCAGTCTATTTCCTCCAAGCCACAACCCAGCAGGCACACGTCGCTAGGGCAACGTCATATCAACGTCGGTGCAACGTCATGATGCGACGTTGCATAAACGTCATGTGACGTCACAATTACGTCATGTGCTTGCAGGGAAGAGATTTTGGTATCTCAAGGGTAACACTATCGGGGCATACCCATTGTCGACTGAAAATTATATGCCTTGAACTGGCTGTTCTCCGGGTAAGCACTTTTAAAATTCTTACCTAAGGTAGGAGCGTGTCCATTTTGTCTTCCTTGTACAGAAAGATGCAGTTGGTTGCTGGTTGTAAATATCATACTGGTTTCCTCAGCCGTGTGATTTCTAATGTCTCTCTTCTTTCTTCCGCAGCTCTGAGATATATACAAATGATTACTTATTATTGTAATTATTGAATGTACAACAGTGTCTCGGATCTCTTGGGTCTACAGCACTGTTTTAGAAGCCTCCGTGGTGTAGTGGTTATGCTACTCGCCTTGTAAACCAGGGGTCGCAGGATCCATCCCGGGCTTCTCCAGACTTTCGGATGAGTCTTTAAACCGAGGTCCCGTCTCCGTATGACATTAGCTATTGGTGAGATTAAGGCATAACTGAGGCCTTTCTGATATTTAATCTCTATCAGTGTGTCTCAACCCCAAAGTTTTGAAACCAAAACGGATGACGGACAAGACCCGGCAAACACAGCACATCCCCCTCCGAGCACACACCGACGTAAATCTCAAACAGCACTGTTTTAAGTCAAGTGTATGTTTCTAGATCAAACGTGGAGCGTCGAAGGAACAAACGCGACCATACGAGGTCCTATCATACAGATACTAGTATTGTCCTGTTACCATGACGAAAACGCCCCTATACAAATACATTGACACATTTATCGCCGAAAAAAAAAGAAAATTTTCAGATGAAAAATTTTGATATTTTTCTTATTTCTGCTCAAACTATAGATTGTGGGTACTCGTTAGAACCGCCTCGTCGAGGCGGTTCTAACGAGTACCAACAATCTATCTCAGAGCAGAAATAAGAAAAATAAGGTTTACCCCCTGCAAACCCCAGTTTTACTATATAAAAGTGGGGTTCGAGGGGGTCAAAATTATATAGGCGTGTTTTCGTGATGCAGGGTTATTGTCCTCGCTCTTGTTTGAGTTGAGGTTTAACGTCCCCGGCAACACTGTAAAGGTCTTTTTGGAGGCGTTGCTTCCAATTAATTTTGTGAGACTTTTACCCAACATTGAGATGAAAGGACCCCTCGAGCCCTGCCGCCCAATGAAACCAATAGGCTTTATATAAGCATGGACGGTAGGACTAGCTTAGATCTTCTAAAGGTTTACCAGTACTCGTGTGGGGGTCGGTTTCAGCCCTGCGTGGAAGCATCATGCAACCAATCTATTTCTTGAAGCCCCGATGGTCGGGGGCCTACGAATGTGATAAGATTAAGGAACAAACGCGAGACGGGGCCCTATGAGATACTAGTATTTTCCTGTTACAGGGCTATTGTCCTCGCTCTGGTCACATTTGAGGCCCCATGATCTATAACTGAAGGTCAGGTGGATTTTCGCCGGGTACCGGTTTTGCTTAACTCTGATTGAGAATCGGGTTAAATTAAAAATGTTATAAAACCAAAATCAACACCAGGAAAGCATGCCTATAAATTTTTGACCCTCTTGAACCCCACTTTTATACAGTAAAACTGGGGTTTACAGGGGTATACCTATTTTTTCTTATTTCTGATCTAAAATATAGATTATGGGTACTCGTTAGAACCGCCGCCATGAGGAGGTTCTAAAGAGTACCCACATTCTATATTTTGAGCCGAAATAAATAGAATATCAATTTTTTTCACAATAATAATAAATACAGATTTAACTTCGGCGAAGTTGATGTCGCGCCTGCCCCACTACTACATCCTCCACTCCACCCAAGTCTCCCTAACACTAGAAGCCTCCGTGGTGTAGTGGTTAGCTACTCGCCTTGTAAACCAGGGGTCGCAGTATCGATCCTGGGCTTCTCCAGACTTTCGGATGAGTCTTTAAACCAAGGTCTCCGTCTCCGTATGACCTTAGCTGTTGGTGGAATGTTAAACTCAAACACTCACTCACTCCTCCCTAACACTGTGTGGCGATGACAAGAGGTACCTACTGTATATCAATTGAAGGTTAAAATGACTAAGATCACAATGCGGAAAAAGTGACAAATATTTATCCAAGATTTATATCCAAACCACATGCATATCCTCATACCATGGCAAAATATATGCAACGTTTCAAAATGATTGGTATAATACTGTAAGAGGAGTTGCGAGGACAAGAGGTACCTATTGAATATCAATTGAAGGTTAACAAGAGCACCGCAAGCGGGTGCCAACGCTCGTCTGCAGTTTCTTTTAGAAAACAAAAGTTTTAAGTCAAATCAAATTGCAAGATGGAGTTATAAAACTTGTAGGGAATGTAGCTCTTGTGATGGTGAGTATGTGTATGAAGTTTCATGAAGGTAGGCCAAATTCGTTTGGAAATATGGTCAAGGTTAAGTTTTTTGGTTAATTTTTCGAAAAATAGGTCAAAGTTCAAAGGTCAAGGTCACAGGTCAAAAAGCGTGGTATGACTGAAAAGGTCTTGTCTCAAGGAACATTCATGTGAAGTTGGAAGGCTCTGTTGTGAATAGTATTGAAATAAGAGACAAAAACAATTTAAAAAAAACGGAGAGAAAAGGGGAGATAATTCAATCAAATTGCAAGATGGAGTTATAAAACTTGTAGGGAATATAGCTCTTGTGATGGTGAGTATGTGTATGAAGTTTCATGAAGGTAGGCCAAATACTTTTGGAAATATGGTCAAGGTTAAGGTTTTCGGTTAAATTTTCGAAAAATAGGTCAAAGTTCAAAGGTCAAGGTCACAGATCAAAAAGTGTGGTATCACTGAAAAGGTCTTGTCCCAAGGAACATTCATGTGAAGTTTGAAGGCTCTGTTGTGAATAGTATTAAAATGAGAGCAAAAAATGTGTTTCAGAAAAAAAATTGGAAAAGGGGAGATAATTCAGTCAAAATCAACAATGTTGTTATGGTCCTTGGTCAAAATGTAGCTCTTGTGATGATGAGTGTGTGTATGAAGTTTCATGAGGCTAGGTCTAATACTTTTTAAGTTATAGCCAAGGTTAAGTTTTTTTGAGGACGACAACGCAGACGCCGGAGTGATGACAATAGCTCGAAAGTTTTTTTTCAAAAAACAGACGAGCTAAAAATGACTAAGTTCACAATGTGAAAAATATTGACAAAATCCGAGAATTATGTCTAAACCACATGCATATCCTCATACCATGGCACAACACGTACAGAGTTTCAAAATGATTGGTATAAAACTGTAAGGGGAGTTGCGATTACAAGACACCCAATGTTTTTTTTTTTCGACTGAAAGACTGACGGACCAACGTCCGGACGGACGGACAGACTAAAGCAGGTGCGACAAAAAGGCTGCAAGGTATTAAACTGTATGAGGAGTTACGCGCGCAAAATACCCACCGTCTCATTACGACAACACACCCGTGCGACATAGTGCATATTTCTCATCTCCAAAATGGCTACTTTTCTGATGAAAATCCCTGATATTTTTCTTATAAATACTGCAAACATAGGCCGTTGGTGCTCGTTAGAACCGCCTCGTTGAGCCGTTTCTAACGAATACCCACAACCTATGGCTTGGAGTAAAAATAAGAAAAATAAAATATACCACGGAAAACCCCCGTTTTCTGTATATACAGTGGGTATGGGGATCTTCATTTCACGGACTAGTTCACGTGATGTGTCGTCAATTTCCAAGCCGAAAAAGGAGAATAACTCAGCAAGGGGATTGAAAATGAAAATAAATATTTGTCGGCTTATATTTCATACTGGTGCTTTATATAAAATATCAGAATTCCCCTCCAACCATTCACGACCATATGCAATTGTAACGGACTAACGAACGGGCGGACGGACTGATGGACAGACAGGCATAAACCAATATGCACCATCTTTTTCGAGTTGGGAAAATTAAAAAAACCATATTATTGCATGTGTGTTATTAAATTTAAGACGTCAAAAATGCATCTAAAAGGATGTCTGTTCATGTCGTTGCTACGTCTTGCAGTTTTTTAAACCTATTTTTGGCATAATGGAACCCGATTAGACTGTTCATAGGGAGCAGATCAGAATGCTTCTAAATCAGTCTGATCAGGGTCCACACTGTCTGCCGACATGACTAACCCATTTTGTACCGCAAACCCCAAAACGGGTAATTGAAAAACAGTGCAGGCCAAGATCATACGACGCAGAACGCTATCCGTGCGTTAAGGTCTCAACGCAATCATTTTCCAAATTATTTTTGAAGTAAACACAACCTGACCTCCTAAACGTTGAAATGGACTTGGGCTACAATAAGGAGGAAAATTCCATTTGTGGTATAAAAAGGGTTAAAGTATCCAGCAAACAACAAAGCTGCAATTGGCATCTTAAGGGGAATGGGTACACCTTCAGGGGAGGCAACTCCTTCAAAAGTATTTTTGTCCACCATTTCAACAGCGGTCAACTCTGAAAGGAAAGAATTTGCTCCTGAGGAGCAAGTTCTTTGCTTTAAGAGTAGCCCAAAAGGGGCTTCAGCAAGACTGGGCCTATAGAAAAGCGAACAGGGAGTCCCGAAATTTATCTCTCTTTGAAAAATGGCGGGAAAATGTGACAGGTGTTCCCATTCCCCTTACCTTAAGGGTCAACCTACTTACAAGATCGCAGGAGTCTGAAGTAGATGGGCACACTTTAACGGTGCAAGCTAAATAGACATCATCACTGTTAAAGAACTTGAAAGCATGTAAAGTCGTCCAGAGTCTTTCAATATGAGCAGCTAGTGCGACTTCGCTATCAAAATCACCAACTCGATTAGCATCAGTTGAACATCTGAAAACGGTATAATGGTAAATCGAGCATATCATTTTTGCAAAATCACACACATTTAAGAAATGAAATTTATTTTTCTGCAGTTCATGGAAGTATGAACGCAGTGGGTCGCGTGCAAAGTAAATGAACCCCGAAGGGGTTCATGTAAACTTTGCTAGCGAGCCACTGCCGTTCATACCTTCATGAAAAGCAGAAAAATTAAGTTTATTTTTTATATTTACATTATTTGCCCCTCATCACTGGGCAAAAAAGATGCTTGTAGGGCAACGTTTTAAAGTTGAAAAACATTTACACGCTGTTTTTCTACGAAGAGCGGAGCAGCGTTGACGTCATCAACGCCCGTAGAGAACAAGGGTTTAGAATGACGTCACTTAATCGCACGCAATTCGATGCGTTCATGGAAGTATGAACGCAATTGTTTTCTATAGGTTTACAGTAGACTTTACACTGGAAATGTAAATATAAAATAATATATACAATTCTAATGCACTTGCGTATATAACGCTACGTCTGATTGGATAACGTAAAAAAAATTGCGACAGTATATTCTGCGATATACTGTCGGAAATCCGACATCATCTTGTAAGGTCGCTTCACATTGGTTGGGATTTGGTTTTTACGCAGCTCACTGTGCTTGTCTTTTTTTGGGAAAAAGAATATATATTTTTTAAACAAAACAAGTGAATAAATGCATTAGAATAGGGATAACTGTATTGACAATTGTCATTTGGGGAGGTAAATCGTCGGTTTTACGGTCGCAAATTCCGTTTTACGGCTCCGCTAACGCGTCTCCGTAAAGCGAAATTTCCGACCGTAAAACCGCCGATTTACCTCCCCAAAAGACAATTTTGAACACAATTATCCCCTAATACTAATACCGGTCGCCTATATAGCAAATGGTTGAATCCAGTGATATATTGCGTGACAAATCACTAGGCGAAAAAGCGTGAAGCGAAGAGCCGCCTTTTTATGACGTTTTTCGACGTCATCGATCGTTTCCTTGCTTTTAGACGGAATAACGTCTTTTTCAAGCATAAAGTACCTTACAAAGACAGGTTACTGCATGTGTTACAGTCAAACATGTTGGTGGTATTTCTTAAAACAATAACGGAATGTTGAGAGAATATGAAGGAAACAACTTTTAGTGCTGGAATGCTCTACTGCGTGATTTGTTGAGTAATATATCATAGTTTGTTAGTCAGTAGTACAACTGACCTCCAGTGATATACTACTAAACAAATCACTGCTAGAACCGATCTTTTTCTTTATTACATTACTGAGTGAGTGATAGTGACAAAATGAGAGGAAAAATCAATGCTTACCCCTGCAAACACGGGCGTCTACATTTAACGGAATAGTTAACACATCACGAAAACACACCAATATAATTAAGACCCCCTTGAAACCCACTTTTATATAGTAAAACTGGGGTTTACAGGGGTAAACCTTATTTTTCTTATTTCTGCTCTAAAATATAGCTTATGGGTACTCGGTAGAACCGCCTCAATAAGGCGGTTCTACCGAGTACCAACAAGCTACATTTTGAGCAGAAATTAGAAAAAATATCATAATTTTCATCCTAAAATTTTCGTTTTTTTTCGGTGGAAATATTGCAATGTATTTGTATAGGCGTGTATTCGTAATGGACATCGAAAGCTACAAATAGAATTCCAGTAGGCTTAAACAATCTCTGAAAAGACTTCACATACAGAACGCTGACCCCCAGTAACAGATGTAACGCAAAGAAGATCATCACGTCTGATTGGAGCAAATTCTGTGATTAAAATTAAGAAAAGGTGCTACTAGCACGCTAATATGCGATCCTCACAACATAATCAAGGGCAGACGAATTCCACTAAGCCATAAATTAAACAAATATGGTACTTTCTTCATGTGCAGAACATTTCATGAAGGACAGATTTGTATGGCAAAACAGAAGTGAAGGCAATGATCAAGAATCGATACAACTAACTACCCAACACCTACCATCAGAGACACCGAATGGAAAGTAACAGAACATAAAATTACTAAACCGTAATGTAAATATCACAAGCGGAAAACTAAGAGGACAGTCACTTTCCCACAAAGTGGCCTAACGGCTATCCAAACTAAAAATACAAGCAATAATAACATTCAAAGACAAACAATATACAAACATAAACCGCGACAGAAAAACCGCATTGTAACGGTCATTAAAAAGTATTTCACTCGGAGAGGAGTGTGTGTATGTGTGTGTGTGTGTGGGGGGGGGTGGCCTTAATCGTTGTCCTTGGTTCTGTCGTGGTTTAGACAAATAGTCCCCCTGAAGACATTCTGCATAAGCAAATAAAATAATTTCGCATGTGTCCAACGATAGACAGTGGAGGGCGTAAACTTTGGAACCCTGAAAGGGTAGAACAAGTTTCTTCAAACCAGCTCTTAGGTTTTAAATCTGGACAAATAAGAACGATACAGCTCTAAGAGGGCATTAAATTCTGTCATCAAAATATGAGAAAGATTTGTAATAACGATAGGTTCTTGAAGCGAATCAGGCAATTGATTATGCTAGAACCGGTTGGAGTGATCAGAGTTATGGAGAACTCTGAAGGATGATCATAACGAAAAAAAAAACCTTTAACCCTTTTTGTACCAAAGTGAATCTTCCTCCTTATATATTGCATTAGTCCATTTCAAAATTTAGGCGTGTCAGGTTGTGTTTTCTTCAAAATTTGTTTGGAAAATGGCTGAACTTTTTGCAAACAGTGGAGGCCCTGTGGCGTCTGATCGGGGCCTGTACTGTTTGCCAAGGTACCCCTTTAGGGGTTTCTGGTACTGAATGGGTTAATGGAAAGATCATGAATCTCACTTCTTCTGACCGAGACAGAAGTTAAAAGTAAAACAGATAAGAGCTTGACATATTGATGTCAACTGACTTAAGACATTTATATGGATTTTTGCAAGAGACCAATGAACACAAGTCGATTCCATTTTGGTGTTAGAGACCTGGATACAGGCTTTCTTAAAGAGTAACCTATAAGATACGGCCAGTCATACAATCCACTGCAACTGAAACGGTATCTCTTAATAAAAGCTAACGATACATTAAGAGGACCCAGAGAAAATCTTGCATCTACCAGAGAAGAACGTGAGTGTAGACACTGTGCATAATTATGCGATGCATTTTATAGCGAGCTCTGTGTATTTGGGTTTTAGCGGCAACTCAACTCTCGTTGGTCATTTTGTGTCTTCTCCAAGAGAAAGGGAGAAAAGAGATAGAAGAGACAGTAGAGGTGATGATTGGTTCGTTTGATTTGAGGTTTAACGTCCCCGTCAACACTGTAAAGGTCATTTTAGAGACGGTGCTTCCAATTTTGTGGGACTTTTACCCGACATTGAGATGAAATGACATCCCAAGACCTGTCGCCCAATGAAACCAATAGGGTCTATAAGCATGGACGGTCCGCCTCGCACCGCGGTTCCTGGACAGGCTTAGATCCTCTAAGCAGTAGAGGTGATGAAAGTGATGGACAGGGGAGAAAGAGGAAAAATGAACGGAAGTGTAGAAACAGAATACAGTTGAACTTCGATGGCTCGAACACCGCTGGCTCGTTTACCATGGCTGAGTCGAACCCTTTCTTGAGTCCCTAGCAAAATCCTCTACATAAGAAATAGTGGGGGATAATTAAGGAGATTTAAGTCTTTTTTCTTGCAAATGTATGCTGTGTGTACTCATTAGAATCGCCTCGATGAGGCGATTCTAATGAGTACAGACAGCATACATGTTCATTATAGAACACCGAAAAGATGTCTAAAAGTATCTCGGTATGCCTTGTCAGTAACCTCAGTGGCTCGAACTACCCCCGTCTCGAACAGATTTTCGAGGTCCCAAAGGTGTTCGAGCCACTGAAGTTCGACTGTAATTTTACAACATTCCCTCTCTACACTTACCTGCAAGGACAGCAGGCCTTGCCCAACTGTAAGTCAATATCAGTTGGACGCCCCATTGACACAAGATACACGTCCCCTTTAGAAGCCTAGGCGGTGTAGTGGTTACGCTACTCGCCTTGAAAACCAGGGATCGCAGGATCGATCCCGGGCTGCTCCAGACTTTCGGATGAGTTTTTAAACCGAGGTCCCGTCACCGTATGACCTTAGCTGTTGGTGGGACGTAAAACTAAAACACCCACCTTTGCCCCACCCAACCACCCCCTCTTCACATAGATGGAATAGAATGAAGCAGTGAAAAACAATCTGGGAGAACCGGAAATTTCATAGGAAAGTCTGTGATGATAATCAATCCACTACTAGTGCTATTACACAGCCGAGGTTTTATCTGATTTTAATGAGGTGCAACATTCCTGACTGACCCAGTGTTGTGATTAACTCAGATAAGGGCCTGAAAATGTCTGGAAGAACTGACCAATCAGCTTGTACCTTGCCGTAAAGACCAGACGACATACCTGATTGCTTTGTGTGACGAGGTCTTTGCTCTGCACATCAGCTCACTGAGGGAGACATTTGACCAAAGTTTAATGAAAATCCTTTGAGGTGTAAAGGAGATATGGAACGGACACAAAATGCAAAGTTTTAGACTCGTGACCTTCAAATGTGACCCTTACCTTCTGTCGGATTGGTTCATGTATGGGTTCTGCACACCAGCTAACTAGAGTGGGGATACCTGACCAAAGTTTAATGCTGAGAATCCATCCGGGGGTAAAGGATATAAGGGGCAAGAAATTCAAAGTTTAAAACTCGTGGCCTTCAAATGGTGACTTTGACCTTGAGTCGGCATGGTTCATTGATGGGTTCTTCACATCAGCTCACTGAAAGGAATATTTGACCAAAGTATAAAGGAAATCTATCAAAGGGTTCAGGAGATACGGAGTGGACAAGAAAGTATTATGGACAAACAGATGAACAGACGGACAAACACACGGACAGACGAAGGTCATTCCTATAATCCCCGCTCCGCTTCGCAGCGGGGGATTAATACCCGGCAGGCACATGTCGCTAGGGCAACGCAAAATCAACGTCAGTGCAACGCCATGGCGTTGCACCGACGTAGATCTGACGTTGCATAAGTATTACGTTGTACTGACGTTGATGTGACGTCATGATTACCTCATGTGCCTGCCGGATAATGGTGTGTATCTGGCTGTGTCTAACATTATAGCCAGCATGATTTCCGCATGCTTTGTCCGTGCAGCTGATATTCTCACATAACGAAAGCATGCATATACAAATACATTGTAGACTTTACCGTTTAAAAAAACGAACAGTTTAAGATGAAAAATGATGATATTTTTCTTATTTCTGATCCAAATAGGGATTGTGGGTACTCGTTAGAACCGCCTCATCAAGGCGGTTCTAACGAATACCAACAATCTAAGTTTTAGAGCAGGAGGTTTTCCCCTGTAAACCCGAGTTGTACTATATAAAAGTGGAGTTCAAGGGGGTAAAATTTTATAGGTGTGTTTTCATGATGACCTGGCGTCTCCTCACTGGCGAGTACGGTAGTGGGTAGTATTTGTACAGATGTATCCAGGTATATAAACCGTTTTGACCGGCATTTCTTGTGTTCTTTCTTTTTGGGGTCACTTATCGTGCTCAACCACTCTGATAAGTATTTAATACCTTAGGGTGACGTATGCTGACATTAAAAATGAAAGATACAATAAATTTATTAGTTGTTCGGTAGGAACAAGTTTGACTGTTTTCTTAAAGCAAACAAAAGAGTGGCCATTTCCGTTTCAATTTTCGGTTGGATTATTGGCGAAAGATCAATTTTTGATCATTTACATCTGAAAACTATAACACTTACCCATCACTGATTAATTCATTGCTCGGAGAGCCACTGCTTGTTGTTCCAGAATAAGCTGTACATGTGGGTCTTCCACTATATCCCACTAAAAAAGAAAATGAATTATTGTTATATAGACAATATGATAACCCACCCGTGCTACATAGTGCATTTTTCACATCTCCGAAATGGCTATTAAAATCCGTGTATTCTCATAAAAACTCAAAACATAGGTAGGTGGTGCTCGTTAGAACCGCCCCATTGAGGCGGTTCTAACGAGTACCCACAACCTATGTCTTGGTGCAGAAATAAGAAAAATAATGTATACCCCCATAAACCCCAGTTTTCTCTATATGAAGTGGGGTTTAGTGGGTCTTCATTTCACGGAATTGTTCACGTGATGAATAGACACGATGATCCATAAAGATTTCATTATATTTACATTTACAGTGTAAAGCCTGATATAAACCAATAGAAAACAATGTAGTTCATACTTCCATGAACGCATCGAGTCACATGATTTGCAGTGACGTCAGTCTAAACCATGGTTCTGTACGAACGTTGGTGACGTCAACGCTGTTCCGCTCTTTGAAAGTTTGCCATATAAGAATTTCGTTTGCCCAGTGAAGAGGGGCAAAGAATGTAAATATAAAAAAATAAACTTATTTTTTCTGCTTTTCATGAAAGTATAAATGGCAGCGGCTCGGTAACAAAGTTTACATGAACCCCGAAGTTTACTTTGCACGCGACCCACTGCGTTCATAATTTCATGAAAAGCAGAATAATAAAATTCATTTCTTAAATAATGTATTCTATTGTCCTTGCCTATGTAACGCGACGTCTGATTTGATGACGTCAAACATTTGCGAGAGTATATTCTATGACATACTGTCGGAAACCCGACGTCATCATATAACGTCGCTTTCCATTCGTTGGTATTTGGTTTTACGCAGCTCGCCGCGGGCTTGCCGGTTTGAATAAAAAGAACATTTGTTTAAACAAAACAAGTGAATAAGTGCATTAGAATGGGGATAACAATTGAAAATTGTAATTTGGGGAGGTAAATCGTCGGTTTTACGGGCGCGAATTTCGTTTTACGGCTCCGCTATCGCGTCGCCGTAAAACGAAATTTCCAACCGTAAAACCTCCGATTTACATGTACCTCTCCAAATGACAATTTTTAATACAGCTCTCCCCTATCGACCCCGACCATAGGGGCTTGGAGAAATAGATGGGCTGCATGATGCTTCCACACAGAGCTGAAACCTACCGCGCACATGTACTGGTAAACTGCTTAGACGATCTAAGCCTGCCCAGACAAAGCGGTGCGAGTCTGACCGCCCATGCTTATAAACCCTATTGGTTTCACTGGGCAGCAGGTATTGAGATGTCATTTCATCTCAATGTCGGGTAAAAGTCACACAAAATTGGAAGCAACGTCTCCAAAATGACCTTAACAGTGTTGCCGGGGACGTCAAACCACAAATCAAACAAACAAACAAAAGCAGCTATCCCTAATTGAATTGCATAACCATTATAGTCCGCTGAGAGAAGATAATTAGTTGTTGTACTGTATATTGTATCATTGCCTTTCCTATGATGTTGCCAGAGCAATATCCAGGTATCTTGAAAAAATTGTTTGTTTGTTTGTACTGGAGTTGAACTACCCGGCCCGATGAACAATATTTAGGTCATTTATGAGCCGGTCAGTTTACCAATCTACACTTTCCCTGGGCAGGCTTATACTTAAGCGGTTAACCAGTACAGTGTACATTCTTTTGCCAGAAACTGACAACAGCCCTTCTTGGATCAGCGGAAGGGAGAGAATCACCGTAGAAAAGATTTCATGATCAGTCACGAAAAAATTTTGCCGACCCCGGCAGGTTAAACAATTCCTACATTTCAAGAAGTGGGGATGAGTGGGGTGTGACTTCAGTTCCACACAGTTACACTGAGGACATCTTGCGAATGTGATTTTAGTATGAGTGCAAAGGACTCTGCTCCAGTTAGAGTAATGCTGTCCACATTAAGGAAATACGCCTATTCAAATATATATTGGAAATTTTACCTCCAAAAATGAGAATTTCCAATAAAAAAATCAGATATTTTTCATATTTCTGCACTAAACAGATAGTGATTACACGTTAGAATCACCTCGCCGAGCGATGGCAATGACACTGTTTTTGTTTAAAAAAGCCAGTGACCTTGACCTTGAGTCAATGACCCTGACAGTCCAACTTTCTCGAAATATTATCATTTAACATTTGTGCAAAAATACACTAAAATCCATCAATAAATGTAGGCGCTAGAACAATGACAAAGTTATTCTAAAAATAGCCACAGTGGCCTTGATCTTGACCTTAGGAAGCTGAAAGTCCAAACTGCTCGACATATTTTCATACCAAACATTTGTGTGGAAGTAATATAAAATAAACCAGAGTTAAGTCGCACCTGCTCCCCACCTGCCCAACACCCAAAAAATGAAACTTTATTTAAGGCAGAAGAAATGAATATATGGTTTTGAGAAGAATCCATAGCCTATATATGTGAGGTAAAACTGACTAAGTTTACAATGTGATAAAATGAACTAAAATGATCCAAAAATTATCATCCTCATATCATGCAGAAAAAAAAAACATTTAAAGTTGAAAATTATTTGGTAAAAAACTGTAAGAGGAGTTGCGATGACAAGAGGTACCTATCATATATCAATTGAAGGTAAAAAATGACTAAGTTCACAATGTGGAAAAAATGATAAAAATTGATCCGAAGATAAAGTCCAAACCACATGCATATCCTAATACCATAGCAAAAACACACACAAAGTTTAAAAATGATCAATATAAAACTGTAAGAGGAGTTGCGATGACAAGAGGTACCTATTGTTTATCAACTTAAGCCTAAAAATGGCTAAGTTCATAATGTGCAAAAAAGTGAAAAAAAATATTCTGAGAATTATGTCGAAGCCACATGCTCATCCTCAAACCATGGCGAAAGCACACGCAAAGTTTCAAAATGATTGGTATAAAACTGTAAGTGGAGTTGCGATGACAAGAGGTATCTATCATATATCAATTTTAGGTTAAAAATAACTAAGTTCACAATGTAGAAAAAGTGACAAAAATTGATCGGACGATAAAGTCCAAACCATATGCACATCCTCATACCCTGGCATAAACACACGCAAAGTTTCAAAATAATCGGTATCAAACTGTAGGAGGAGTTGCGATGACATACCCAGTGTAAAATGTTGACGGAAAGACGGACGGACAGACAACCGGACGGACGGACGGACGGACGGAAACTTGCACGCCTATGTCTTCCTGCTAAATCAGGTGCAACAAAAACTCTCAATAAATGTAGACGCTAGAGTGATGAGAAAGTTTTCAAAAAATTTGGCACAGTGACCTTGACCTTGAAGCCACGACCTTGGAAGTCGAACCCGATCGAGATATTGTCATTAGGGACGTTTGTGTGAAGCTATATTGAAATCGGTCAAAAACTATAGGCGCAAGAGCGATGACAAAGTTTTTTTCTAAATATTGCCACAGTGATCTTGACCTTGACGCCATGACCCTGAAAATCGGATTTGCTCGAGATATTATCATAAGAAACATTTGTGTGAAGTTGAATAGAAATCAGTCAAGAAATTTAGGCACTTGAACGATGACAAAGGTTTTTTCTTAAAATAGGCACAGTGACCTGGACCTTAAGGTCACGACCTTGAAAGTCGAACTCGCTTGAGATATTGTTATAAGGACGATTTGTCTGAAGTTATATTGAAATCGGTCAAAAAAAGTAGGAACTAGAGCGATGACCAACTTTTTCTAAAAATTGACACATTGCCCTTGACCTTTAGGCCATGACCTGAAAGTCGACCTTGCTCGAGATATTGTCAAAAGAAACCTTTGTGTGAAGTACTACTGAAATCCGTCAAGAAATGTAGGCGCTAGAACGATGACAATGTTTTTGTCTAAAAATTGCTAGTGACCTTGACCTTGAGGCCACAGCATTTGAAGTCGCATAAGCTCGACAAATTGCCATAGGAAATATTTGTTTGAAGATATTTTGAAATCGGTAAAGAAATATAGGCGCTAATTGATTAAATTTTTTGACCTAATAATAGCAACAGTGACCTTGATCTTTAGGCCAAGACCTTGAAAGTCGAACTCGCTCGAGATTTCATCAAGAATATTTCAATTAAGTTATATTGAAATCGGTAAAGAAATGTAGGCGCTAGAGCGATGACAATATTTTATCTAAAAACAGTCACTGTGACATAAACTTTGAGGCCATGACCTTGAAAGGCGAACTTACTCGAGATATTTTCATAAGTAATACTTGTGTGAAGTTATATTGAAATCTGTCAAGAAATGTGGGCGCGAGAGCGATGACCTACCTTAACTTACCTTACCTACGTACGTACGGGACAAATGCTATATCCCCGCTCACAACTGTTTGTGAGAGGATTAAAATATAAGCGCAAGATCAATGAAAATGTATTTCTAAATATAGCAACAATGTCATTGACCTTGAGCCCCAGACCCCAAAAGTCAAACTTGCTCGAGATATCATCATTCCCGAATGACCTTGACCTTGAGGCCAGAGCGTTGAAAGACGAACTCGCTCGAGATATTATCATAAGCAACATTTGTTTGAAGTTATATTATAATCCATTAATAATTGTAGGCGCTAGAGCGATACCAAAGTTTTACTAAAAATAGCTACAGTAACCTTGACCTTTAGGCCATGTCATAGAAAGTCAGTTTCACTGAAGATATCATTCGCAACATTTGTGTGAATTTATATTGGAATCCATTAAAAATATAGGCATTAGGGGGACAGCTAAGTTTTTTTTCTAAAACTAGCAACAGTGTCCTTGACCTTGAGGTTTTGACTTTTGACCCCCCGGTATTACCTTGACCTTGTTGGAATCGATGTGGGTCTTGCGCATTACATATCCTCTCATGATGGTTAAATTTTCTGCCGAGTTATTTCAAAAATCATCCAGACGTAACTGACCGGACACGAAAAAAGAAGCTTTTCGTCCTTTGACCTCTTGGTATGACCTGGACATATAAGTAACCGACCTGGGTCGTGTGCGCGACACATTGTCATGGCTGCATATCCTTATAAGCTAGCCTCGGTAGCTCAGTTGGTTGCGCGTCTGACTGGTGATCAGGACGCAGACTCAAAGGGGTCGGAAATATTCTTTCGTGCGGTTGATAATGAAATCTTATCTATGGCCATTATCTCCCTTCCGCTGATCAAAGCAGGGCAGTTGTCAGTGTCTGGCGAAATAAAGTGCACTGTACTGGTTCACCGCTAACGTATAAGTCTGCCCAGGAAAGTGTGGATAGGTGAACTGACTGGCTCAAAAATGACCTAAATAGTATTGACTGGGCTGTTTAGCTCCAATGCAAACAAACAAACATATGCTTATAAAGTTGCATGAAGATATCCCAAATGGTTACTGAGTTATGTTGCATACAAGATTTTTTATAAAAATATAGATCGAGCTTCCATGATGAGCTTCCACCTGCCCCACCCCAAAATCAATGTTTATTCAGGGCGAAGAAATAAATATAGGAACATACGAGGTACCCAGTCTTTATATCTGAGGACAGGAAATGATTAAGTGTAAATTTTGACAAATATGATATAACAATCATATCCAAAGAACATGCAAACCCTAATACCATGCAGAAAATACATGGAAAGTCTGAAAACAAATCATGCAAAACAGTAAGAGGAGTTGAGGTCACAAGATATCTATTCTAAAAACAAGTGGATCTGAAAAATAACGAAGTTAAAAAGTGAACCTAGTTCATAAAAAATTAAAGGAAGGTAACCCCAAAAGCACATGCACATTTGCAGACCATGACAAAAACGTTCTGCGAATTTTCTAAAGTATCGGTAGACAAGAGGGCTATGATAGCCCTGGATCGCTCACCTGATCCATGGTGTACCAAGTGGGCCCAGGGAGGGCCATTATTTATCCCTGGGCTTTAATGTGCATAATGCTGAGGGAGGTCTTAAAGCTGAAGCTTCATACCAAACATTATCAAAGGCTATAATTTGAACAATCTTGGCAAAGGTCCACTAGATGAAGCTAAATACCAAATATCAAAGACCGGGGCCTGGCAGTGTCAGAGAAGAAAATTTTTTAAGGTATTCCCTACATAAGCCTATGCAAAACCAAATGGCCCCGGGGCTATATAAGTCTATGTAAAACCAAATGGCCCCGGGGTGGGGGCATTTGTGGCCCCAGGGCTATAATTTGAACAATCTTGGTAGAGGTCCACTAGATGAAGCTCCATACCAAATATCAAAGACCTGGGCCTTGCAGTTTCAGAGAAGAAGATTTTTAAAGATTTCCCTTGATAAGTCTATATAAAACCAAACGGTCTTGGGCGGCGACATTTTTGGCCCATGGGCTATCATTTGCACAATCTTGATAGAGGTCCACTAGATGAAATTTCACTCAAAATATCAAAGACCTAGGGCTTGCGGTTTCACAGAAGAAGATTTTTTAAGATTTTCCCCATCTAAGTCAATGTAAAACCAAAGGGCCCCGAAGCGGGGGCATTTTTGGTTTCAGGGCTATGATTTGAACAATCTAGATAGAGGTCCACTAGATGAAGCTTCATACCAGTTATCAAAGATATAGGCCTTGTGGTTTCAGAGAAGAAGTTTTTTTTTAAAGATGTTCCCTATATTAGTCTATGTAAAACCAGTGGGCCCCGTAGCGGGGGCATTATTGGTCCCAGGGCTATAATTTGAACAATCTTGGTAGAGGTCCATTAGATGAAGCTTCATACCAAATATCAAAGTCCTGGGACAAGCGGTTTCAGAGAAGAAGATTTTTTAAGATTTTAAATATATAAGTCAATGTAAAACCAAAGGGCCCCAGAGCGGGGACATTTTTGCCTCAGGGCTATAATTTGAACAATCTTCATAGAGGTCCACTAGATGAAGCTTCATACCTGGTATCAAAGACCTAGGCCTTGTGGTTTCAGAGAAGAAGATTTTTAGAGATTTTCCCTATATTAGTCTATGTGAAACCAAAGGGCCCCGGAGCGGGGGCATTTTGGCCCCAGGGCTATAATTTGAACAATCTTGGTAGAGGTCTATTAGATGAAGCTTCATACCAAATATCAAAGTCCTAGGCCGTGCCATTTCAGAGAAGAATATTTTCAAAGATTATCCCTATATACGCCTATGCTTAACCAAAGGGCCCCGGGGCGGGGGCATTTT
Organism: Lucinisca nassula; assembly: GCA_963580285.1. NCBI lineage: Eukaryota > Metazoa > Mollusca > Bivalvia > Lucinida > Lucinidae > Lucinisca > Lucinisca nassula. The sequence goes on along the minus strand of OY757014.1, from coordinate 171,221,578 downwards.
TCGCTCCAGCACTATAATTTGAATAATCTTGGTAGGGTTCCTTCAGATGAAGCTTCATACCAAATATCAAAGACCTGGGCCTTGTGGTTTCAGAGAAGAAGATTTTTTTTTAAGTTTTCAGTGAAAAAATAAATCAATTTTTGGCTCCTGTGACCAAAATATGCAACGGACCGGAACCATTTGAACAACTGTGAAAGGGGTCCACCTAAGGATCATTCCTGTGCAGTTTGGTCAAAATCCAATCAGTGGTTTAGGACGAGATGTCGTTTGAAGAAATCTTATGCACGCACGTCCGGACAATAGGACGACGGACAAAAAGTGATCCCAAAAGCTCACCTCGTCACTACGTGAGGGTGATCTAAAAACTGTAAGAGGAATTGCGCTCACAAGGAAATTGACCTGGAAGAAAACTACAGCGGAAGAATGGAGAAAGTTGCATCACGAAAACACGCGTATATAATTTTGACCTATTGAACCCCACTTTTATATAGTAAAACTGGGATTTACAGGGGTAAACCTTATTTTTCTTATTTCTGTTCTAAAAATAAGATGTAATTACTCGTTAGAACCGCCTCGATGAGGCGGTTCTAACGAGTACCCACAATCTATATTTTGAGCAGAAATAAGTAAAATATCACAATTTTTCTTCTTAAAGTTTTTTTTCGGCGATAAAGGTTACAGTGTATTTGTATAGGCGTGTTTTCGTAATGATAAAAAATTAAGAGAGGATAACCCGAAAACCTAACGCACATCTGCAGACCATAACAAAAACACCTGCGAAGTTTCAAGAAGTTCTGTAAAAACTGTAAGAGCAACTGCACTCACAAGACATGAATTCTAGTAGAAACTGGGTCTTAAAAAACTAAGTAGAGAAAGTGGAAAAAGCTGATAAGAGATGAAGAGAGAATAACCCCAAAACCACATGCACATCTAAAGACCATGACAAAAAATCGTGGTCGCCCCCGCCCATCGGGGCTTGACGAAATGGATGGGCTGCATGATGCTTCCACGCAGAGCTGAAACCGCCCTATTGGTTTCATTGGGCGGCAGGGCTTGAGATGTCATTTCATCTCAAGGTCGGGTAAAAGTCCCACAAAATTGGAAGCAACGTCTCCAAAATGACCTTCACAGTGTTGAAGGGGACGTTAAACCTCAAATAAAACAAACAAAACAAAAAATCGTGCAATGTTTCAAAAGCATCGGTAAAACAGTAAGAGGAGTTGCGCTCACAAGAGTTACATACAGCAGAACTTCGAAGGCTCGAACACCGATGGCTCGTTTACCATGGATGTGTCGAACCCATTCTTGAGCCCCTAGCGAAATCCTCTACATAAGAAATAATGGGGGATAATTAAGGAGATTTTAGTCTTTTTTCTTGCAAATGTATGCTGTGTGTACTCATTAGAATCGCCTCGATGAGGCGATTCTAATGAGTACACACAGCATACATTTTCATTATAGGAGATCGAAAAGATGTCTAAGAGTATCTCGTTATGCCTCCTGGCAGTAACCTCAGTGGCTCGAACTACCCCTGTCTCGAACAGTTATTTGAGGTCCCAGAGGTGTTCGAGCGATCGAAGTTCGACTGTACTCGTAATATTTGTCTATTGAGGGCGTAAAATGACCGAGTTCACAACGTGGAAAAAGTGACAAAAATGAACCAAGAATTATATCCAAACCAAATGCACATCCTCATACTATGGAAAAATCCATACAGAGTTTCAAAACGATTGGTATAAAACTGTAAGAGGAGTTGCGTCCACCAAAAATCCAGGATAAAGTGTCGAAGGAAAGACGAACAGACGAGTGGATGGATGGGAAGACGGGAGGACGGACGGCTGGACGGACAGCCGGAAAACCGACGGAAACTTGCTCGTCTATGTCTACCTACTAAAGCAGGTGCGATAAAAATTATCAAAGGGGCATGACTTGGAAACTAAGAAAGGGGAAACAATCGTCCTTGTGCGCGCCACGTCGTTTTTACTCTTTTCACCATATTTGCATTATTTGCTGGCTCCCAGCTTGCACATTGTCAATATTGGAAAAACAGGTAACCAGACCCCCCCCCCCCTGATCTTTCAAGGTCAGGCGGTCTGGTCACCTGTTTTTCCAACACTGATAACCTTCAGACTAGGAACCTGCAGATAATGCAAATAAGGTGAATACATATTTCTATAAAGATGCATTAAGATATCCCTAATGGTTACGGGGTTATGGAGTGTACAAGATTACGATGAAAAAAGACCCGTTTTGATATTTGTCCTCTAGCTATGACCGTAACCATTGATGTACCGACCTAAGTCTTATACGCGACACATCGTCGTAGCCTAACACGTATTCGTATAAAGTTGCAGGAAGATATCCCTTAGGGATACTGAGATATGGTGCGAACAAGAGATTTTATAAAAAAAAAAATCAAATGCCTATTAAATAGGAAACTAAGATGGGGGACAATCATTTTTGTGCCCGACACGCCTTGATCTAATACATATTCCTATACAGTTGCGTGAAGATATCCGCCATGGTACTGAGTAATGGAGCGTTTGTTTGTATGTACATATTGGAGTTTAACGGCCCAGTCGACACTTTTTAGGTTAGTTTTTTAGCTGGTCAGTTTACCTATCCACACTTTTCCTGGGCAGGCTTATATTTAAGCGGTTTACCAGTACAGTGCATATTCTTTTGACAGAAAGTAATGGAGAGTAAAACCGCTTACGTATAAGCCTGCCCAGGAAAGTGTTGATAGGTAAACTGACCGGCTCAAAAATGACCTAAATAGTGTTGACTGGGCCGTAAAACTCCAAAACAAACAAACAAACAAACAAACAAATGGAGAGTAAAAGAATGTCTATGGATGGACGGATGAACAGCGCTGTGCCATACTACGACCGTTTCTTTCTTGCCCACCAGACAAGGAAATCCGTGATTTTACCCTGGGATAGAAATTTATGTTCTGACCCTGGTGTTCCGACCCCAAATCGAATATAATCGCGTGTTTGATAAATGCACTGGTTGATTACAACCTCATGCGCGGCGTCGTCATGCGTGACGTCACTAAACATTCCTATTGTGTCATCACAAAATGGCGGACGTCGGTAACCGAAGTGACAGCAGCATTAAAAATTCGCAATAGAAATGGAAGGTATGCAAGAAAAAGAATCCAATATGGGTGTGAGGGGTGGATAGAAAAATCCGTCCCTCGGGATCACTGTCCGGCATCACTCGGCAAACCTCGTGATGCCGGACAGTGTCCCTCGGGACGGATTTTTCAATCCACCCCTCACACCCATATAAGATTCTTATATTCTTTCTTTTCAAACAGGCGTGTAAAAAGTTCCTCAGAATAACCAAGAGTGAGAACCTTACATGGTATATCTATTGTCCAATATAGAACATCCCCAACATTAACTACAGAGAGAGCATCTCCCGTGGCGCTTGTAGACCTTATAGCCGAAGTAACTACGAATGAGGGTGTAATTGTATCCTCGGGTTTGGTATACAGTCTGAAAAATCATAAAACATAACCTAAAAAATGCATGATGACATTTCCATGCACCTGCAATCAGTTACAGTGAAATTCCGCTATTTAGACCGCTTTGCAGACTTCTAAAAAGTGGTCTTAATAGCGGGGTGGTCCTAATAATGGAATTGCTGTGTAAAGAATATGCAATTTTGCAGTTGCAGGTATCGTCTATTTGATCTACCGTCATTGTGTGAAAAATATACTTTTCTCCATCGGATAGGATTTTAAAGTTTATTCGGGTTAGTAGCATCTTTATACATGTTTGTTTTTCAAGAACATATATATTTGCTATAATTTTACCGGAGATTTGATTAATTTCATTTTAAATCAGAGATTTATAACATATTTTACGTTTGGAAGAAAACACAAATACTTAGTAGATTCTTTATCATAGAAACGATTGTTTGCATGCAGTTCTATGGTAAAATCAAGCATCTGCCAATCATGAACAAGCGCTAGATGCCCTTGGAGTTTGATTGGATATTAAACACACAATACCGACCAATCAGGTATCACCAGATTTCAATCCACCTAGGGAGTATAAAAGCGGTAGCTTGTACCTTTATCAAAGGGCGGCCGTCTCACGGCGAAAAGGGGAACAAAGTCAACGGTAGGCACTGTGGTTTGCGGCCTCGGCTTTGCACTTAGGAGTGCCTAACGGTGACAGCGATCCCTGGATCACTGTGAGAAGACCATAACAGAACGGGGCATGGACCCACCACAAGGAAAATCCTTAGCCCCGACCCACCCTTCAAAGGAGTGTGGCAAGCGAGAGGTTAAGACGAGGTGTAGCGTTGTGGTTGCGGCCCACTGGCTTTGCACTTATGAGCGCTGCACCAAAATCCTAGCTGATCGGGAGCCACACTGCCCGAAATAGGATCACACGAGAACACGCCGGAACTGGGCATGGATCCACCACAAGGAAAATCCATCGCCCGGCCTCTCCGGAGGTGGGGGGGGGCAAACGGGAAATCAGGACGAGATGTAACGCTGGGGTTTGCGGTCTTAGGACTTTGGCACTGAGCAGCGTTGCGTCAAAATCCTGGCTGATCGAGAGCCACACAACCCAAAGGAGAACGGCACACCAACACACTAGCAAACAAAATGCTCTCCTTCAGGAATGCACATAGATTAGTGGGACAGAAATAAGAAACAATAGGCCTTATCACATCTCTTTGTTTTTCTTTTTTTCGCTTTCGAATAAAGGATGTACATTATAAGGTTACCCAAACGTAATGATCTTGGGGCCACAAAAGGACCCTTTTATAAACACCTGACTAGCAGAAAAATCACAGGAAGGCTCTCTCTAAGCACACATGGTATTGCTTCTGTCCCTCCCTTGACAAATGAATACGGTCCCTATGATAGTGTCTGTGGAGGCGGCCATCGCTGTCCCAACTTTGCCTTCGGAAAATATGAAACGCTGTCCCACAAGTCAACACCATAGCTCACCACGCGCATACCACCATGGCCGAAAAACCGAACCTCGCCTTGTACATCAAACAGCCCTCGGAACTGCCCTTGTCGTTTAACATAAGAATCACCAAAAAACAGCAAATCGCGCCATGACCGTAATTAAAACGGACGGTCAAGACGACCATATATTTATACAGATAAGGGAAATAAACTAACTAACTAGGGCATGACTTAGCGCGCCCCTGAAGGAGGGCATCAACACACAACCACCCACGCAAAACTAAAACAACATACTATCAACGCAATGCTAAATTAGGTAGATAAAGCGATAGTTGTAGAATAGTTGTAGAGTAGGAATCCCGTAGAGAGGATAGTGTAGGAATAGAGAGATCAAAGACCTGGAGATAGAAGAAGAAGAAGAAGAGTTTATTTCCCAAAAAGCGATTTCAAACATTGTTAACTGTAAATATGACACATAAAAACAAGATCGCATAGGAGTGCTCGACTGCGCACAAGCGCAGGCGGACGCTTGTATGCGACCTACATGATTATATGATTTTTTTTCTAACTGCATTGCTAACGAGATCGGAAGCCCCCGCCCATAGGGGCTTGAAGAAATATATGGGCTGCATGATGCTTCCACGCAGAGCTGAATCCGGCCCGCTCACTAGTACTGGTAAACCGCCTAGAGGATCTAAGCCTGTCCAGGAACCGCGGTGCGAGGCGGACCGTCCATGCTAATAAACCCTATTGGTTTCATTGGGCGACAGGGCTTGAGATGTCATTTCATCTCAATGTCGGGTAAAAGTCCAACAAAATTGGAAGCAACGTCTCCAAAATGTTGTTGACGGGGACGTTAAACCTCAAATCAAACAAACAAACTAACGAGATCGGCACACGATATCTCGGGCCCTCAAACGACTAGGTAGGAATACAATTCCTCCTATGGTGCCTTCCTTCACGTAGGATGCGAAAATGACATGTAAACATGGCGACTCAGAATGACCCACTTACGGTACCACAGAATATGACATCCTACGTGGAGGAGGGCACCACATTTTCCTAACTTTAACAAAAAATGCAGAAAAGGGGATTGACCTACTTCCACATCCTCCTCGATAGAGGTCACCCACAAACTAAAATAAACACGAACTTGGGCCCGAGACGGCGGAGGCCGTCACACTATACTATATGTTGTATGTACAGAATAAACAAAAATCACAAAATATAATCTACAAGCACAACCATGCAGGTACAAAAACTGTCCTAACCAGCATAAGAGAGCGGGTGGGCTTGCCCCAAAACGGACAACACCATCTTTAAAGCACAAGAAAATCAAACACGACAGGTCCATGGCGGGGCGAGCACATCCGCCCGCATATATACTCAATAAGCTGGGGGCACAGACCAAATAATGTAAAAATGTACTTACGTTACAAAAATATGCAAAAATCAAACAAAAAAAAATAAAAAACAAAAATACCAATATCAAAATTGATACAAAAAGCGTAGACGACATCCATAGACATGGTGCTGGCGAGAGGGTGTAGATGCGGCTGAAGCTACAAGCTAGAAGAAAGAAATGGATGGACTCTACAATTTTGTGGTGCAAATAAGCACCACAAAATGGCTAAAAAACTTTGTCTCGAATCCCCTGATTGAATATAAGGTGCATAACACGTAACATGGAAACGTGTATAGCAATCTTTAGAAACGTCTTCCAAATCGCAATGAAACTTTCAAACAAAATTAACTGCTAAACGATCCCCTCAATGATAAGTTCAAACTCGGAGCCTACCCTGTTACACAAAACAACCCACACCCCTTTGCGGCAAACCGCAAAAACCCAAGGCACAGCACTGCTATAACTTAAACGCAGTGCAATCACGTAGCCAAACCTTTAGAATGGAGTTCCAAATTACTACAACTAAACTATGTTGCACAAAAACAAAGGCTCACATTGGAACTGTGCAACATATCCACAGCCCTTGAAATATGAAGCACGCCTAGCCCAGAAACTCCTACATTTAAAGATGCCCTTTAGCGACAGGACACATGCACTCCTGAAGCAAACGGGAAGACAAAATATAAGCCCCACCGAGACCTGGAAAGGTCACGGCACCGTTTCACAAACCTCTCAGGACGGAGCTCGGCGATTGGCTACAGGGCAAGGGGATGTCCGTGGGCTCAGAGACACCTGAGACGTGAGACGACAAATATGGACGGACGGGGCTGGAGCCGAGCGATGGCCTCCCTGTTCACCAGCAACGGGGAATAGGGGTACCACCGAACGGCTACGGTGTAGTGCCAGCATGGATTCGTTCCCTGGGACCCCACCAGCTGACGACCCGCGACACGGGGAAACTGGAAAACAACAGCAACAATTTATCAGTTAGTTGTCGATTTGATTCCGAGGTGTCTACATCGTAGAGAAAGCAGTGACGCATATAATTAGATTGTTTAATAACTTTGAGCCAAATAGTGGCAGCTATCTTTCTCGTGTCTCTAGAGAAGCTAGGCTACTCAGAGAGAGACTGAAGCAGTCCATTATAAGTGTTCGGGTTGTTGGCAATCTATAGTAGCTGAGCAAGGTGATAGAAATAAGCTGGGCTCGTGAGTTGAGCCACATAAGTTTGAGCTCATCTAACCTCGTAAGCCAGGCTTACTGGTTAGAACTGCAACTAGAAAATTTGCGTTTGTTCGTGATAATACAGAGGATAGTTTTAGCAGCTGGCTGCTGAAGAGTTAAGATATAACTGTAAGCAGGTAGCTTAAGTTTGACATGTAATGACCATCTAATTCTTTAGTGATTCTATGTTTCAATAATAATCAAGTCAATCATTGGTAACCAATCAACAGGCAAAGCAGCCCAAAGAAATATTTATATATCTGTATCATTTAACTTAACTTTAACTTGCTATCTATTATTGAATAATTGTTTCAACATCGTTTTTGTTGAACTTGTGGCTCTGTAAGAAGCATTTACAGAGTCCTGACTACATTTTCATATCGGTACACGTTACAGCTGAATAAAATATTTTTGCCAAAACTGTTTTATACCCCCATTCCACTAGGCGGCGAATCCGCTACGCTTCAAATTTTTGGTCAAATCGCCATGGATCGTAGCAGAATCGCCAACAGCGCAACAGAAGCGTGATGAGCGTAGTAGAAGCGCATCGGAAGCTTCATGATCGCCACCTCACGGCGCTTGTTTTGACCCTGCTCAAAATTTACGTAGCGGAAGCGCCGAGCAGACGAAGCGCAACAGAAGCGTAGTAAAAGCGTAGCGAGAAATTCATGAGCGCAGCCGTATCGTAGCAGAATCGCCAGGATCGTAGCAAGCGCGTAGTCACATCGTATCGACAGCGCGAAGAAATTTTGCCACGATCTAGCTACGCTTCTGCTACGTTCACTGCGATCACGCTACGCTATATGCGCCCAGGCTACGATCCTGGCGATTCCGCGGCGACTAAACAATTTGCGAAAACCTAACTACTACGCTTCCGCTACGCTTCCACTACGGTCTTGGCGACATGGTTGCGTTCCCTCCACGTTCATGTCACGCTCTTGGCGACTGAACTGCGCTTATGACGTTTCGCTCCACGACGTTGGCGATCAGTATAAAAGTAGCACGCTTTCATTGCAAATTTCATTCTTTGCTGACGTTCCAAACTGGAGCCTTCGGTCTGCAGACAACCAAGGACGGACCCAGAACCTTTTTGCCCTCCTTCTTCGTCTGGCTTGGATCTCCAACCCTATAAGTCTATGGTTCATAATAGCCAGCTGAAGCATGGCCACTGGAACTACACGATCCATACCCTTAGACGGTGGGTGTTCAACTGCTGCTTTACCGTTTTTATTGTCAACTTTATACAGAAATCGTCTAAAAGCGCAACAGCAGCGCAGCTACCGCGCCTTGGTCGTAGTAACATCGCAACTACATCGCCGATAGCGTAGACTAAGCGTAGCCTGATCTCCTTCGTCGTAGCGAAAGCGTAGTAGAAACGCCATGAAAAGACCCAAAGCGCCACGGAAGCGCAACAGTATCGCAGCATGAGCGTGACCATCGCAGCGACATCGCAGTAGAAGCGTACTGGAATCGTAGTAGAAACGCAGAAGTTCCAAAAAGTGTCATATGTCGGCGCTTCTACGGCGATTTGAAGAAGCGCCATGATCGCCATGAGCGCAGCGGCATCGCCGTCTAGCGGAATGGGGGTATTAAATTCATTTTCATGTGCATTTTGCCGCTTCTTACTAGAGGATACACGTATTTAGTAATTCTTTCTATCTTTAACTTTACTGATCCTCAGTTTAACTTTAAAGTTCTTATTTAAATACAAACAATAAAAATCCCATTAGTGATAACAGTATGAACTTAATGTTGCTTTAAAACATATTCAATAGCTCCAAAATTACCTTCTTAAATATCTGAAGAAAACAGAGCTGCAGATTATTGTTGTTGTTTCCAGTTTCCCCGTGTCACGGGTCGTCAGCTGGTGGGGTCCCAGGGAACTGCTGCAGATTACCAAAATCATTAAAACTATATATTCAATTAGCCTTGTCAGTGGTACTCATAACACTTCTTGTTAAAACAACAGGCAGATTAGTACAGGTAACCTACTGTTTTTCACACCTTTAGGAATATGTGTGAACTATAAACTGTCTCATTACCAAAAGCTGTTGTGATGGTGAAGAACCAAGCATAAAGTGGCCTTAGAGATACAAATTAACTTGGTCTGACCAAAAAGTGGTCTCAATAGCGAACAGTAATGACAGATTTGGTCTTTTGAAAGCGGTCTTAATACGGAATAGCGGGGTGGTCTCTTTATCGGAATTAATTGCAATTAACTATATAGGAAATAATTTGGGTCTAGCGAAAACCGGTCTTATTAGCGGAGTGGTCCTAATATAGGGGTGGTCTTTAAGTGGAATTCTACTGTATAACATAAATGTTGAAGAAAGACATAACATTTGTTTCTGCTAAAATCATGTTGTGTATACATAATTATACACCAAAATAATAAAACGAGACATGCATCAATCTTAAAACTAACATTTCATAAATAAATATAATGACCGCGTACGATAGACTGTTCATCACACAATTGTTTTGTACCATGATTAGTGTTCTCGCATCATTCATCTCGAAAACACGCCAATGTAATTTTGATCCACTTAAATCCAATTTTTATATAGTTTTGTTTGTTTGATTTGAGGTTTAGTGTCCCCGTCAACACTGTAAAGGTAATTTTGGAGACGTTGCTTCCAATTTTGTGGGTCTTTTACCCGACATTGAGATGAAATGACATCTCAAGCCCTGTCGCCCAATGAAACCAATAGGGTTTATAAGCACGGTCCGACTCGCACCGCTTTGCCTGGGCAGGCTTAGATCCTCTAAGTTGTTTACCAGTACTCGTGTGCTGGTCGGATTCAGCTCTGCGTGGAAGCATCATGCAGCCCATATGTTTCTTCATGCCCCGATGGGCGAGGGCCGACACTTTTATGGTAAAATTTGGGTTTATAGGGCTGCTCAAAAACAGATTGTTGGTACACGTTACGACCGCTTCTAACGAGTTCCCATAACCTTTGTTTGGAGCAGACATTTGAAAACTATCAGAATATTTCATCTGGACATTTTCAATTTTTATTCGTAAAATTTCAATATATTTGAATATGCGTGTTTTCCCAACTTGAAGTTGATTTCACCTGACCAATCATACTATTAACAAAGACTCATATCTCTTGTGGTCGATTTCAATAACAATATAGGAATGATTTGCTATTTTTTTTTTTTTTTTTTTTGGGGGGGGGGGGGGTATTTTTACGGCCCTTTCAAGATTATTTCACTCATATCAAGCCGATCGTTAATCAGAGGTGGGCGTAAACCGGAGTACCCGGAGAAAAATCACCCGATCTTCCGTTGCAGAACTTGGCGTCTCACATGTGACCCAAGCGACGCTCGAACCACAGTGGTGACAGACATAATGACTAAGAGTCGGCGCTCTTAACCACTAGGCCACGGAGGGCCGTGTTTTTTTTCTTTTTTGTGTATTTTATTCATCACGTGAACAAGTCTGTGAAATGAAGAACCCCTGCAAACCCCCACTTCATATAGAGAAAACTGGGGTTTACGGGGATATACATTATTTTTCTTACTTCTTCTCCAAGACATAGGTTGTGGGTACTCGTTAGAACCGCCTCAATGAGGCTGTTAGAGGTAGTTCTAACGAGCACCAACAACCTATATTTTGAGCATTTATAAGAAAAATATCACGGATTTTCAACAGAAAAGTAGCCATTTTGGAGATGTGAAAAATGCACTATGTCGCACGGTTGAGTTATCATAATGTCCACGTGTACACTCCGGCGAATCACTCACAAATAGTTTGTTTGTTTGATGTTCAACGTCCACGTCAACACTGTAAAGGTTATTTTGGAGCCGTTGCTTCCAATTTTGTGGGACTTTTAACCGATATTGAGATGAAATGACATCTCAAGCCCTGTCGCCCAATGAAACCAATAGGGTTATTAAGCATAGACGGTATGACTCGCACCACTTTGCCTGGACAGGCTTAGTTCCTCTAAGCAGTTTACCAGTACTCGTGTGCGGTCGGATTCAGCTCTGCGTGGAAGCATCATGCAGCCCATATATTTCTTCAAGCCCCGATGGGCGGGGGCCGACACTCACAAATAGCACGAGTGCTAAGTTTGTAAGTAGTTTGTCTATCTATCTATGTTCATACAATGAGCCATTTGGCCTTTGCCTCAGTTAGGTGGTTCGCTGATTTTAGAATTTAACGTTAAAAATCACTGGATTAGTTTTTTAATTTTAAACGTTTTACAATCTGTTTACAGAGGGATAGTAAAAAGCATACCTCCGAGTCCCAATCAACTCCATACGGGCTTTTGCTTAAGCCGTAAAATTGCACAACCCGCAGAAAAAACGAGCGACTGAAGTCGGTTGATTTCTAAGAGTGCCCTAAAATCACCGTGTCATTCTGTCATTCGGTCAATCGGTCATTCTGTCAGTCTGTCAGTCTGTCAGTCTGTCTGTCCGTCCGTAACCCGTTTGTGAAAATTGGTGATAGTGACTTAACCGCTTGGAATATTTAAACAATTTTGGCATACTGATAGATATCAATGAGATCTAACCAATGAACTTCGAAATATTACATTCCTTTTAGTATAGCCTCGCCGAGGCGAAAAATGTGAAAATTTTCGAACTGCTTCTCCTCGGAAACCGTTGGGCCGATTGAAGCCAAATTTCATATGGAGCCTCTATGGGATGGGGGAAACCAAAATTTGCTCATGGAGTCCAGGTCACATGACCAAAATAGCCGCCAAGCCATATATGGTAAAAACCCTTCAAAAACAGTATTCTCCAGAACCACTGGGCAGATTTCCACGAAACTTGATAAATAGCATCTGGGACGTAGGCCCATCATAAATTGCTAAAATGGTGACCCTGGGTTGACCTTGACCTTCTTTGTGCCTAGGTCAAACTTTGACACATATGCTTTTGTTGGAATATTTAAACAATTTTTGGCATACTGATAGATACCAATGAGATCTAACCAATGAACTTGCGAAATATTACATTCCATTTAGTATAGCCTCGCTGAGGCGAAAATTTGAAAATTTTCGAACTGCTTCTCCTCGCAAACCGTTGGGCCGATTGAAGCCAAATTTCATATGGAGCCTCTATGGGATGGGGGAAACCAAAATTTGCTCATGGGGTCAAGGTCACGAGGCGGTTCTAACGAGTACCCATAATCTAGGTTTTTGAGCAGAAATAAGAAAAATAACGTCGAGGCGGTTCTAACGAGTATCCACAATCTCTGTTTTGAGCAGAAATAAGAAAAACTAGAATTGTTTTCTAAGAAAACAGATGTCCCCCCACCACACTCATTATTTCAAATTCAGGTCAAGGTCACAAAAAGCTAATCAGTTCTTAAGACCATCCCACTGATATAATGTATCAAGTATGAACCAAATCCTTCCATTGGTTCAGGAGTTAAGAGTGCAGACAAGCTTTTTTGGTCTAAAATTTGACAATGGTTTCAGCCCTGTGACCTTGAAAATTAGGTCAAGGTCACCAAAATCTAATCAGTACTTTTCCCCCTCCCAATGGTGTATCTGTAAGTTTAATCAAAATCCATCCATCCATTCAGGAGATAGAGTGCAGACAAGAGGCAACGCCGACGCCAACGCCGACGCCGACGCTGACGCCGACGCCGACAGGATCCGCACCAAAACCAATATGTCCCCCTCCCTTTCGGGTGGGGGGACATAATAATGTATACCTCTGTAAACCCCAGTTTTACTATATAAAAGAGGGGTTTAACGGGGTCAAATTTATATAGGCGTGTTTTCGTGATGCATAAGAACAGATTCATTATGAAAACATATTTTTGATAAAGCCCATTCTATTATATCTACAGAAAGCTTGTTTTCCTGAAGAACATTTACAATATTTTACTCAATTTTACTGAAAACATAGGTTGTGGGTGCACGTTATAACCGTCTCATTGAGCAGTTCTAACGGGTACCCACAACCTATGATTTTGAGCAGAAATAAGGAAAATTATGTAAATCCCGTAAACCCAAGTTTTCTCTATATAAATTTGGATTCAGAGGGGTGTTCGTTACAAGGACTGGAGATGTTGCACTGATGAGTTAGGAGGCCTTCATGCGGACTGAACAAATTATTTGTCTAAATCGCGACGGAAGTAAGGGCGAGGATTGTGGCCACGTAAAATCGATTTAAGCCCCCCGGTGGAAATCTTCTACTGACCGTTCCAAGGCGGCTCTTCTGTGGCGATTTATTTATGTTGTTGTTTGTTACTTACTGTGTGTATCACTTGTGTCTTTTAATTTTGGATGGCCATATGGCCATTTTGTGGGAAAGTAACTGTCCTTATGGCCTTCCTTTGTTTAGGTTTCCATTATGGTCTGGTCGCTTAATGTTTGTATTTCTTTCCCTTTGGTGTCTTTTATGGGTGGAGTAAGTTAATTGTATCAATTCCTGATCTTTGTTTTACTTCTACTTTGCATACCAGGGCTGTTTTGTTTGTGCCGTGTGGCGGCTGTAAAAGGTCTCCCCGTACATGCATTTAATGCTCTTATTTTTCCAATCCTCAGGGATTGCTTATGCAATTGCTTTTCACTGTTCCATCAATTGACATCCTTTAGATACCTGTTGAAGGTCATTATTAAACCGATGTTCGTTCCTCGTTGTATAACAACTGCTTGTTTGACATCCCTGTACTTTAAGTAGACTAGGATGTTTTGTGGGCTTTTGTTGTACCTTCCTTCTATTCGAAGGAATCTTCTTCAGTAATTTTAAATGCTGTTTTATTTATTTACTTTATAACCGGTATGAACATCGCTTTAGTTTTGACGGTATCACAACCTTATTAACCAAAATGAGTATTACAAATACATTTAAAATATCAATATCACCCCTTAGGTTACACTCTGCTTCTTCTGTACGGATTCCCCATTCTATTAAGAACTTTAATACTATGTTGCCTTCGGTATTGGTTAGACCCTTAAATTTGTCTTCTGTAACTTCAGTTAATCTCAAAGGAGCAGGCAATACCAATGTTTTTGGGAGTAGTCTTCGTATAAGACTATCTCCTCTCAAATCGCCCATCCTTCGAAAATATACTAATCCGTGGAAAAGAAGTGGAATGTATCCTAGTATTTCTAAGTGCAATGCCAAGAGGTGCAGATGTTGTTCGCATTTAAGCACTGCGTCTACCGTTACTTCATCTGTAAACGGTAGACGCTTCTCTGTAGTTAACATGTCTGATTTGACATGACAGTCTACAGATTTAATTTATCTAATTACTTGACGTGCTGCAAACTGATATATGCAGTACGTCGGTCAAACTAACCGCATGCTTAAAACTAGATTGAACGAGCATTATCGTAGAATGAGTAAGCCTAAGAAAATTGACACTTTCTTGTACCGTCACTTTCGACGTACAGGTCATTCTTTATATAACATTGTTATACAACCAGTGGAAAAACTTTATTACGATGCAAATTCTACATCTAGATTCAAAATAATCAAAAGACATGAAGCTGAACTGAAATGGATTAAATTTTTAGAGACCCCTTTTCCACTGGGATTTAATGACAACATTTATCATGAGGGTAATATTTCCAGAATGCCGGACTTTGATATTTTCTCACTCCTGGAATGTCGAAAACGCAGAACTAGATCTCACGGCACCAGGAAAAATGGTAACTTTAAACGTAAATCACGTGCGTTTAAACGAAACAATACTAGACTGAAGTGACTGTCAATTATATTATTAAATCATGGACGCCACTCTATGCTTTCATTTTTAAGTTCATTACCCGTTTCTGTTTTACGTCTTCTGGACACCGAGGCGAATAAATTCTACGATAGTTCTCATCAGTTATATGATGCGGCTCTCTTAACTAGAGGCTATACTCAGCATACTCTCCGTCCTTACATTGATTCTGAAATTAATCATAAACGCCATTTCTTCAAAATATCCTTCATTAATAAGGGTATGGATTTTATAGATTTGCCCAGTATCTTCCGTGAGAGATCGGTACTTTCTTCCATTCCTGCTTATTTTCAAAATACTGAAACACCTATAATTTGCTATAAATATAACAAACCTGTTAGATCTATCATTTTTAATTTCAATAAACTTGTTTCAGATCTTGATATTGATACTAATACTCCTGATTCATGTGATTGTAAAAACTCAAAGTATTGCTATCCTGCTGCTGGTCATGTAATTACTGGCAATTTGAAAATTATTCCTGATTCTAGGATAAGGAATATAATTTCTAAAGGACCGAAATATCGGTTTCCTTCTAAAATTGATTTCAGTAAATGTAGAGATGAAATCGCTGCTTCATTGAATGAATTCGGTAATCGATGGTGTAAGCGAGAGTATGTTGAGCATAAAGCCCTTAATGACTGGAAACTAAGCATTTTAAAACTAGTGAATAAATGCATTTCTTTCTATTCTCAAAATACTAACTTATTACCTCCTAAGCCCAAGACGTCTTTACGTCATCTTAAACTAGGTATTCAAGAATTTCATAAGAAGTTTGTTTTGGCCCCTGCAGACAAGGGCGCTAACAACGTCGTCGTTGTGTGACGGCTCCACTATGTTAACACGCTTAAGCAAGAGCTTGGTGGTACTACGGCCTATGAACTTCAGCCTTTAGCTGAAGAGGGAGCTATAGTAGATAAACATGTTTGTCTTTCAGCCACCAAGTTTTCTGTGTGTGTTAACGAAGGCCAAGACAAGCTTCCTACGCTATACTGGTTACCAAAACTTCATAAAAAACCTTACAAAGCACGGTTTATTGCAAATTCTAGCTCTTGCACTACCACTGAACTTTCTAAATTATTAACTTCCTGTCTTACTGCTATTAAAACGCATGTAATTAAATAATGTGATAAAGTCTTTGAAAGACCAGGAAGAAATCTGTTTTGGTCTATAAAAAATTCGAATGAGGTTTTAAATAAATTGAAATCTAGACATTTTCGTGCTTCTAGTCTGTCTACCTACGATTTTTCCACTCTTTACACTACACTTCCTCATAATCTTATAAAAGAAAAGCTTAATGATTTAATTGAATGGGCTTTTCACAGAGAAGATTCTCTCTATCTTGCATGTAATGTCAGAAATGCATTTTTCACTTCTAAAGAGCATAAGAATTATACACTTTGGTCATGTCAGAAAGTGTGTGATGCCCTCACCTTTCTACTTGACAATATTTATATTAGATGCGGTACTAAGTTATTTAGACAAATTGTGGGTATTCCGATGGGTACTAATTGCGCACCTCTTTTGGCTGACCTGTTCTTGTATTGTTATGAAAGAGACATCATTATGTCGCTTTCCATTGATAACCAATCCGAAATTATTGAAGCTTTTAGCCCTACTTCTAGATATTTAGATGATTTATTAAATATTGATAATACCTATTTTGATGGTTTGATCAGTCAGATTTACCCCCTAGAACTTCAGTTAAATAAAGCAAATTCTTCTGATACCAAGGTCCCGTTTTTGGATTTACATCTATCTATTGTAGATGGATTTGTTTCGTGCAACATTTATGATAAACGCGATGACTTTGATTTTGAGATTGTAAATTTTCCTTTTTTTGGATGGTGATGTACCTCGTGCGACATCCTATGGCGTTTATATTTCGCAATTAATTCGATTTGCTGGAGTGTGTAGTCATGTAACTGACTTCAACACTCGTAATAAATTATTAACGGCCAAACTCCTTAATCAGGGTTATCGGTACCATAAACTACGCAAAGCCTTTTCAAAATTTTATAGACGCCATTCTGATTTAATTTCAAAATTCAATATTGGACTTAAATCTCTTCCGCAACAAGGTCTATCGGAACCCGAATTTTATGGTGACTTAGTATATAAATTCAAAAAAATATATAACCGCAATGACTTCAGCACCCAATTTCGTAAAATCATTCTTCGATATAAAAAGATTGGGTACAACATGGATGTTATACGACAGACTGCATGCATGGTAGTTAACCCAATCACGGTTAGCAACTTTGCTTCCCTCTTTAATTGCACGCCGGTGGGTCAGGCCTCAGATTCTATGACGCAAAGCCTTTTCAAAATTTTATAGACGCCATTCTGATTTAATTTCAAAATTCAATATTGGACTTAAATCTCTTCTGCAACAAGGTCTATCGGAACCCGAATTTTATGGTGACTCAGTATATAAATTCAAAAAAATATATAACCGCAATGACTTCAGCACCCAATTTCGTAAAATCATTCTTCGATATAAAAAGATTGGGTACAACATGGATATTAAACGACAGACTGCATGCATGGTAGTTAACCCAATCACGGTTAGCAACTTTGCTTCCCTCTTTAATTGCACGCCGGTGGGTCAGGCCTCAGATTCTATGACGGCTCCAACGTAAAGGCTTATTGAAAATTAGAGAGATAATGCTGGTTGGTGCCTGATGCTCTGTCTCTGGTCGGGCTCATCGGAGTCTAACTGTTGGTTTTCTTTTGCTCCAGCATTTCAGTGGTTTCTTGCTGTCGAGTCCTCACCGTTGTCTCACCTCTGTGGTTCTTTGATTTTTGTGTTCACGGAGATGTTGCACTGATGAGTTAGGAGGCCTTCATGCGGACTGAACAAATTATTTGTCTAAATCGCGACGGAAGTAAGGGCGAGGATTGTGGCCACGTAAAATCGATTTAAGCCCCCCAGTGGAAATCTTCCACTGACCGTTCCAAGGCGGCTCTTCTGTGGCGATTTATTTATGTTGTTGTTTGTTACTTACTGTGTGTATCACTTGTGTCTTTTAATTTTGGATGGCCATATGGCCATTTTGTGGGAAAGTAACTGTCCTTATGGCCTTCCTTTGTTTAGGTTTCCATTATGGTCTGGTCGCTTAATGTTTGTATTTCTTTCCCTTTGGTGTCTTTTATGGGTGGAGTAAGTTAATTGTATCAATTCCTGATCTTTGTTTTACTTCTACTTTGTTTACATGTGTGAAATCGGTTGAACTGCCGCAATGCCAAACATCACAGATACAGGCCTAAATAATTCTGACCCCCTTAAAAACCCACTTTTATATAGTAAAACTGGGGTTTATAGGGGTTAATCCTATTTTTCTTATTTCATGCACTAAAATATATATTTATGGGTACTCGTCAGAACCGCTTCGCTGAGGCGGTTCTAACGTACCCACAATCTATATTTTGAGCAGAAATAAGAATAATGTCACAATTTTTCATCTTAAATTTTTCGTTTTTTCGGTGGTAAAACTTACAATGTATTACTATAGGCGTGTTTTTGTAATGATTCACACTGTATAAGACAGGAAAATGCAAATAGATAGAGGATATTTACTTTTTTGAGATGAATATCAAAAATATTTCATCGAGTGTGTTGAGAATATCAGAATTTTCACGAGTGCGAAGCACGAGTGGAAATTCTGATATTTTCAACACATGAGATGAATTATTTTTGATATTTATCGAAAAAAAGTAAATTTTCTTTTTATTTTATAACATTTAAGTACACTTACTGTAATTGATCAATCGGATCTTACGTCACAATTTTCGACTTGACAATGACGTCATAACTGTCAGTTGCAAAACAGAAACAGATCGCCATTTTTAATACAGCATTTTTACAGTTCAAAGAATGTTTTTTTCAAGGTATTTTAAAGAATTATTTCATTGATTACTTATGACTTTGGCGAAAAAAGTAGACCGGGCTGCTACTGTGAAAATAACATTCACACTGTGAAAATATCACTTATATTTTCACACTGTGAAAATATCACTTTTATCTGTTTCAGATATGCATTGATTTCACTACTATGTATAAAATAGAAGAAGATAAACCCTGACTTACGCGACAACCAATGGGTTCGTAGCAATTCTGTTAACTCCGGTTACTGGTAATTCACGACATCTGATAATATAAGTCTGAAGTTCTTGCCCAAAAAACACGTCATCAACTCCTACATCCGAAAAAGACACGGTAATTTCCAAATCCTAAAACATAAAGGCTATAACTTGAGTAAGGAGTTGTTTGTTTGTTTTGTTGTTTGTTTGAATTGAGATTTAATCCCTGTCGACATAACTTAGGTCATTTTGGAGACGTTGCTTCCAATTTTGTGAGACTCTTACCCGAAATTGAGATGAAATGACATCTCGAACCCTGCCGCCCAGTGGAACAAAACGGCTTATATATGCATTGGACGGTATGACTCACACCACTTTGCCTGGACAGGCTTAGTCCTTCTATCCCTGCTAGCATTCTACATAAATCTACAGCGGGCCGTTAGCGGCCCGTCAGCTACCCTGACGGGCCGCTAACGGCCCGCTGTAGATTTATGTAGAATGCTTACTGGGAAGCGGTTTACCAGTACTCATGAGTGGCCAGTTTCGGCTCTGCGTGGAAGCACCATGCAGCCCATCTATTCATGATCACGAAAACATGCCTATTACTATTACTGCAAGCCGCGTCTGAAGCCTCTGTGGTGTGTGTGTGTGTGTGTGTGTGTGTGTGTGTGTGTGTGTGTGTGTGTGTGTGTGTGTGTGTGTGTGTGTGTGTGTGTGTGTGTGTGTGTGTGTGTGTGTGTGTGTGTGTGTGAATTCGGGTTTAACGTCGCTTTCAACAATTTTTCAGTCATATCACGACGGTGTCTGGTTGCGACAGGGAGCTCAATGCTCACGTTTATAGTGCTGCCTCACTGAAGTATCATGTCCCAGACACATTACATGATACCACACCCAGTCACATTATCCTGACACTGGATCGACCAGTCCTAGCTCTACCCCGTAAATCTGAGTGCCAAACGAGGAGCAGCTAGTACCATTTTTAACGACTTTGGTATGTCGCGGCCGGGATCGAACCCGAGACCTCCCGTTCCCCGGAGGGGACACTCTATCAACTGAGCTATCGGGGCCGGTACCTCTGTGGTGTAGTGATAATGCTACTCGCCTGATAAACCAGGGATTGCAGATCGAGCCCGGGCTTCTCCAGACTTTCGTATGAGTCTTTAAACCGAGGTCCCGTCTCCATATGACCTTAGCTGTTAGTGGGACATAAAACTCAAACACTCACTCACTTTTCCCAACATTGAGATGAAATGACATAACGAGTTTTGCCACGCAATGGAACCAAAATGCTTATATGCAATGGGCGGTCTGACTCATTGCCTGAGCAGGCTTAGTCCTTCTAAGCGGATAACCAGTACTCATGTGTGGCAAGTTTCAGTTCTGCGTGGAAGCACCATGCAGCCCATCTATTCATCACGAAAACATGCCTATATAATTTTGACCCCCTTGAACCCCGATTTTATATAGTAAAACTGAGGTTTACAGGGGTAAACCTTCTTGTGCACAAAACCATAGATTGTGGGTACTCGTTAGAACCGACTCGCCGAGGCGGGTACTCGTTCGAACCGCCTCGTCGAGGCGGTTCTAACGGGTATCCACAATTTATATTTTGAGCAGAAATAAGAACCAGAAATTCAACTTCAGTGAAGTAATTTCGCACCTGCTCCCTACCTGACCAACACAAAAAATAAAGTTTATTTAAGACAGAAGAAACGAATATATAGCTTTGATAAGAATCCATAGCCTATGGTAATAAACTGACAAAGTTCACAACGTGATAAAATGAACTAAAATGATCCAAGAATTATATCCAAAGCATATGAACATCCTCATATCATTGAGAAAACACAAGCTAAGTTTCAAAATGATTAGTATAAAACTGTAAGAGGAGTTGCGATGACGAGGTACCTATCATATATCAACTGAAGGTTAACAATGGCTAAGTTCACAATGTGGAAAAAGAGAAAAAAAATGATCCGAAAATTAAGTCCAAACCACATGCAGAGCCTCATGCCATGGCAAAAACACATGCAAAGTTTCAAAATGATTAGTATAAAACTGTAAAAGGAGTTGCGGTGACAAAGAGGTACCTCCTGTCTATCAACTGAAGGTTAAAAATGACTAAATTCACTATGTGCAAAAAGTGGAATAAAATATTCCGAGAATTATATCCAAACCACATGCACATCTTCATACCATGGTGAAAGCACATGCAAAGTTTCAAAATGATTGGTATAAAACTGTAAGAGGAGTTGCGATGACAAGAGGTACCTATGGTATATCAATTAAAGCTCAAAAATGACTAAGTTCACAATGCGCAAAAAGCGAAAAAAATTATGTCGAAATCACATGCACATACCATGGCAAAAGCACATGCAAAGTTTCGAAATGGTTGGTATAAAACTGTAAGAAGAGTTGCGATGACAAGAGGTACCTATCATATATCAGTTGAAGGTCAACTGAAGCCTAATAATGGCTAAGTTGAAAGTGTGCAAAAAGTGAAAAAAAAAATATTCTGAGAATTATGTCGAAACCACATGCACATCCTCAAACCATGGCGAAAGCACACGCAAATTTGCAAAATGATCGATATAAAACTGCAAGAGGAGTTGCGATGACAAGAGGTACCTATCAGATATCAATTGTAGGTTAAAAATGACTAAGTTCACAATGTTGAAAAAGTGACAAAAATTGATCGGACGATGAAGTCCAAACAACATGCGCATCCTCATACCATTGCAAAAACAAACGCACAGTTTCAAAATAATCGGTATGAAACTGTAGGAGTTGCGATGACAAAGACACCCAGTGTAAAATGTTGACGGAAAGACGGACGGACAGACAACCGGACGGGTGGACGGACAACCGGACGGACGGACGGACGGACAGATGGACGGAAACTTGCACGCCTATGTCTTCCTGCTAAAGCAGGTGCGTCAAAAATGTCGAAATTTTTCATCTGAAAATTTTCATTTTTACGTGGTAAAATTTACAGTGTATTTGTATAGGCATGCTTTCGAAAAGTTCTGCAAGCCCCGATGGAGCTTGAGTTAGGCAGACAAAATAGTAAAACAAAAGATTGACAAGCGGGACAGCATATGTCGAACTCTGACATACTTTACTCTGCAAAATTAGTTAATACTTTTTACAGTTAATCTTCAACATCTGAAATATGGGAAAAACGTTAGACATTTTGAAGTCATACCCTGTCGACAATCTTTAACCCATTGTATGCTAGAGGACTCTTCCATTGCCATATTTTGGATAAGTTAATTTGTCATATAAGGTGTGCCAGGCCTATTTTTTTCTATTTTTAACGGATAATTCTGATAGCAAATAGTGGTTTATAAGCAAAGGGTGGTTGCACCGCTTTGCCTGGGCAGGCTTAGTTCCTCTAAGCGGTTTACCAGTACTCGTGTGTGGTCGGTTTCAGCTCTCCGTGGAAGCATCATGTATTTCTTCTGCTTGGAAGCATCATCTTTTTCTTCAAGCCCCTATGGGCGGGGGCATTCTATTTGGCTTGTACATGTATTCTTTCTTATTACGATAACAAATACATGTGACATATGGCATTCTTAATGACTCAAAAATGGTAATTTTCTGATGAAATATGCTATATATTTTCCTTATTAATACTTTAAACATAGGTCGTTGGTGCTCGTTAGAACCGGCTAATTGAGGCGGTTCGAACGGGTACCTACAACCTACGTCTTGGAGCAGAAATAAGAAAAATAGTGTACATCCCAGTAAACCCAAGTTTTCTCTCTGCCTATTGGCGTGTAACTGTTGGTTTTCTTTTGTTCGAGCATTTCAGGGACTTCTTGCTGTCGAGCCCTCAACGTTGTTTTCATCTTTGTGGTTTTTTATTTCTGTGTTCTCTGAGATGTTGCACTGATGAGTTAGGAGGCCTCCATGGAGACTGAACAAATAATTTATCTATATCGCGACGGAAGTAAGGGCGAGGATTGCACAGAAATCGATTTATGTCTCCACCACCCAATCCCCACATACCCCAGTGAAAATCGTTCCACTGACCAATCCAAGGCCGTTCATCTGTCGCGGTTTATTTTTGTTATGGTTTGTCTTTGAGTATGTGTATCCATTACGATAACACACCCGTGCGACATAGTGCATTTTTTCACAGTCTCCAAAATGGCCATTTTTCAGATGAAAATCCTTGATATTTTTCTTATAAATACTGCAAACATAGCTTGTGGATGCTCGTTAGAACCGCCTCATTGAGGCGGTTCTAACGAGTAGCCACAACCTATGTCTTGGAGCAAAAATAAGAAAAATAATGTATATCCCCGTATACCCCAGTTTTCTCTTTATAAAGTGGGGTATAGGGGTCTTCATTTCACGGACTTGTTCACGTGATGCGCTTATATCGTTTTTGTTTTGGCTAGCTAATTGGCGATTTTGTGGGAAAGTAACTGTCCTTTTGGCTTTGCTTTTGACACTTACATCAAGCAAGTGCCATAACGCTGTCAAAAGGTACATTAACCCTTCTCTTGCTGAATATTCAGATTAGCCACACCCATTTCTGTATATCAACCAATCAAATTACTTAAGGTAATTTATTGCTACAAATTCATAAACTTAATGCCAAACAGAGTAGATCCTGATCAGATGGCTTCTTCAGAAGCCATCTGATCTGGATCTACACTGTTTGCAAAGGTAGGGGTTGTCATGAACAGCAAGATAAGGGTTAAGCTTTCCTAAATAAAATTTTCAATGTCCAAAGGGCAATAACTCCAAAAGGAAGTAATCAAGAATTACTGTTCTTATTTTCTACGGAAACCATCATGGGCCTTAACTCTTATGTGATGTTTATGGAAAATATCTCCAAATAGGTCGCTGTTTACAGAGAAGATACAAATATAACACAGAAAACGATACGTTCAATGTTCTAAGAGACATGAACATGTACCAAGTTTCACCAAATTTCAACGATCCTTACATGTAAAAGGGTGCAGACAGGTTATTTTTGCCAAACATTGACAGTTTTGGGGCATATGACCTTTCAAATAAGGTCAAGGTCACAAAAAGCCAAAATCATTGGTAGGTTGTAATATTTTGCACAAAGTTTGACAAAATGTCATCTATTCATTCAAGTGATAGGATGCAGACAAGCCAAAATTGGCAATTATGGGGCCGGTGTCCTTGGAGATAAGGTGAAGGTCACCAAAATCTAATCAAATCTTTGGTCAGTTGCAATGATATATTGTACCATGTTGGACCAAATTGCATTGATTCTTTCTTGAGATAGTGTGCAGACACGCCCTTTTGGCCCAAACATGACAGTTTTTTGGGGGAACCGGTGCCCTTGGAAATAAGGCCGATGTCATCAAAACCTAATGGGTGTTTTTCTTTTCCCTATCATAGTGAGGTAACTATGCACGTTTAGTCGGAATCTACCAATGGGTTCAGGAGATATGGTGCTTCAAACAGACAACATTGTAGAGATGGCTATGTGTAATGTTCAAGGGACAATAACTTTTAAAAGTATGAAAATGGAAGTTACGGTTCATAGGTTCTTCACCATGTCTCATAGTGCTCTATGAAGTTTAGTGAAAATATCTCAAATGGTATCAGAATGATAAGTTGGACACGAAACTATGATGGAAATGGCTAGTTTCAATGTTCAAATGGCAACAACTCCAAAAGCAGGACAACAATAGTTACTGTTCATATGTTCTGCATGTCGTGTCATGGCGCT
The DNA here is from genome assembly GCA_963580285.1 of Lucinisca nassula. NCBI lineage: Eukaryota > Metazoa > Mollusca > Bivalvia > Lucinida > Lucinidae > Lucinisca > Lucinisca nassula. Next base: position 171,196,512 of record OY757014.1, on the reverse strand, counting down.
ATACATATTTATGAAGTTTCGTGACAATATCTCAAATGGTTTCAGAGTTATGGAGTGGACACGAAACAATGATAAACATGGCTTTCATTACGATAACACACCCGTGCGACATAGTGCATTTTTTCACATCTCCAAAATGGCTACTTTTCTGATGAAAATATGTGATATTTTTCTTATAAATAATACAAACATAGGTTGTGAGTGCTCGTTAGAACTGCCTCATTGAGGCGGTTCTAACGAGTACCCACAACCTATGTCTTGGAGTAAAAATAAGAAAAATAATGTTTACCCCCTTAAACCCCAGTTTTCTCTATATAAAGTGGGGTTTAGTGGGGTGTTCATTTCACGGACTTGTTCACGTGATGTTGTTCAATGTTCAAAGGGTAATAGCTCCAAAAGTAGTAAAATCATGGTTTTAGCTCCACTTCTAGATATTTATATGATTTATTAAATATTGATAATACCTATTTCGATTGTTTGATCAGTCAGATTTACCCCCCAGAACTTCAGTTAAATAAAGCAAATTCTTCTGATACCTAGGCCCCGTTTTTGGATTTACATCTATCTATTGTTGGTGGGTTTGTTTCGTGCAAGATTTATGATAAACGCGATGACTTTGATTTTGAGATTGTAAATTTTCATTTTTTGGATGGTGATTTCCCTCGTGCGCCATCCTATGGCGTTTATCTTTCGCAATTAATTCGATTTGCTACAGTGTGTAGTCATGTAACTGACTTCAACACTCGTAATAAATTACTAACGGCTAAACTTCTTAATCAGGGTTATCGGTACCATAAACTACGCAAAGCCTTTTCAAAATTTTATAGACGCCATTCTGATTTAATTTCAAAATTCAATATTGGACTTAAATCTCTTCTGCAACAAGGTCTATCGGAACCCGAATTTTATGGTGACTAATGACGTAGTATATAAATTCAGAAAAATATATAACCGCAATGACTTCAGCACCCAAATTCGTAAAATCATTCTTCGATATAAAAAGATTGGGTACAAGATGGATGTTATAAGACAGACTGCATGCATGGTAGTTAATCCAATCACGGTTGGCAACTTTGCTTCCCTCTTTAATTGCACGCCGGTGGGTCAGGCCTCAGATTCTATGGCGATTCCAACGTAAAGGCTTATAGAGAATTAGAGAGATCTAATTCAAGGTAATGTTGGTTGGTGCCTGATGATCTGTCTCTGGTCGGGCCCATCGGTGTCTAACTGTTGGTTTTCTTTTGCTGTAGCATTTCAGTGGTTTCTTGCTGTGGAGTCCTCACCGTTGTCTCACCTCTGTGGTTCTTTGATTATTTGTGCTCACGCAGATGTTGCACTGATGAGTTAGGAGGCCTTCATGCGGACTGAAAAATTATTTGTCTAAATCGCGACGGAAGTAAGGGCGACGATTGTGGCAACGTAAAATCGATTTAACCCCCACCCCCATCCCCCCACAGTGGAAATCTTTCCACTGACCGTTCCAAAGCGTTTCTTCTGTGGCGATTTATTTATGTTGTTGTTTGTTACTTACCGTGTGTATCACTTGTGTCTTTTTATTTTGGCCATTTTGTGGGAAAGTAACTGTCCTTATGGCCTTCCTTTGTTTAGGTTTGCATTATGGTCTGGTCGCTAAATGTTTGTGTTTCTTTCCCTTTGGTGTCTTTGATGGGTGGAGTAAGTTAATTGTATCGATTCCTGATTTTTGTTTTACTTCTACTTTAAAGTTACTATGTTCTGCACGTCGTCTCATGGTGCGCTACACATCTGAAAGTATCGAGAAACTATCTAATGGTATGTGAGTTGTAGAGCGGACACGAAACCATGTGGCACTGACGGAAAGATCGACGTACGTACGGATAGACGGACACTCAAAATTTCGGGGGGGGGGGGGTGGGGAGCTGTATAGTAAATACATGGTTTGTATCTTTAATAATAAAAATATAATCGGTGAGCCATTGACAATTTTATAGGATTGTCGAAGTGAACTGATTATACTTTAATATTAAAGTCTCTAATCCTGAATTTATTTTATACCACAATTCAAAACAATTTGCAATAATTTAGCAAATTTAAGTAACAAGAGGGCCATGCTGGCCCTGGATCGCTCACCTGTTCCATAGAGTAACAAGTGGGCCTCAGGGAGGGCCATTATTGACCACAAGGCTATAATGTGCATACTGTTGAGGGAGGTCTAAAAAGGTGAAGCTTCATACCAAATATCCACAAAGGCTATAATTTGAACAATCTTGGCAAAGGTCCACTAGATGGAGCTACACACCAAATATCAAAGACCTGGGCCTTGCAGTTTCAGAGATGATTTTTTTAAAGATATTCCCTACATATGCCTATTTAAAACCAAATGGCCCCGGGCGTGGGCATTTTTTGCCTCAGGGCTATAATTTAAACAATCTTGATAGAGGTCCACTAGATGAAGCTTCACACCAAATATAAAAGACCTGGGCCTTTCGGTTTCAGAAAAGAAGATTTTCAAAGATTATCTCTATATTAGTCTATGTAAAACCAAAGGGCCCCGGGGCGGGGCATTTGTGGCCCGGGGACTATAATGTGAACAATCTTGGTAAAGGTTCACTAGATGAAGCTCCATACCAAATATCAAAGACATGGGCCTAGCACTTTCGGAGAAGAAGATTTTCAAAGTTTTCCCTATGTAAGTCTATGTAAAACCAATGGGTCTCGGGGCGGGGTCATTTTTGGCCCCAGGACTATACTTTGAACAATCTTGATAGAGGTCCACTAGATGAAATTTCAAACCAAATATCAAAGACCTGGGCCTTGCGGTTTCAGAAAAGACGATTTTCAAAGATTATCTCTATATAAGTCTATGTAAAACCAAAGCCCCGCCCCCCCCCCCCCACCCCCGAGACGGGCGCATTTAAATTTTTTGGCCCCAGCACTATAATTTGAACAATCTTGGTAGGGGTCCACCAGATGAAGCTACATACCAAATATCAAAGACCTCGGCCTTGCGGTTCCAGAGAAGAAGATTTTTAAAGATTTTCCCTATATAAGCCCATTTAAAACCAAAGGGCCCCGTGGCGGGGGCATTTTCGGCCCCAGGGCTATAATTTAAACAATCTTGGTAGAGGTTTACAAGATGAAGCTTCATACCAAATAACAAAGACCTGGGCCTTGCGATTTCAGAGAAGAAGGTTTTTTAAAGATTTTCCCTATATAAGTCCATGTAAAACCAAAGGGCCCCGGGGCGGGGGCATTTTGGCCATAGCACTATAATTTGAACAATCTTGGTAGCGGTCCACTAAATGAAGCTTCATACCAAATATCAAAGACCTGGGCATTGCGGTTTCAGAGAAGAATATTTTTGAAGATTTTCCCAATATAGCCCATGTAAAACCAAAGGGCCCCGGGGCGGGGGCATTTTTGGCCCCAGCATTATTATTTGAACAATCTTGGTAGCAGTCCACTAGATGAAGCTTCATACCAAATATCAAAGACATGGGCCTTGCGCTTTCAGAGAAGAAGATTTTTAAAGATTTTCCCTATATAAGCCCATGGAAAACCAAAGGGCCCCAGGGCGGGGGCATTTATGGCCCCAGAACTATATTTTTAACAATCTTTGTAGGGGTCTACTAGATAAAGCTTCATACCAATTATCAAAGACATGGGCCTTGCGGTTTCAGAGAAGAAGATTTTTAAAGATTTTCCCTATATACGCCCATGAAAAACCAAAGGGCCCCGGGGCGGGGGCATTTTTGGCCCCAGCACTATAATTTGAACAATCTTGGTAGCGGTCCACTAGATGAAGCTTCATACCAAATATCAAAGACCTGGGCTTTGCGGTTGCAGAGAAGAAGATTTTTATAAATTTTCCCCATATGAGCCCATGTTAAACCAAAGGGCCCCGGGACGGGGCATTTCTGACCCCAGCACTATTTAATCATACAATCTTGGTAGCAGTCCACTAATGAAGCTTCATACCAAATATCGAAGACCTGGGTTTGCGGTTTCAGAGAAGAAAATTTTTAAAACATTTCCCCATATAAGCCCATGTAAAACCAAAGGGCCCCGGGGCGGGGGCATTTTTGGTACCAGCACTATAATTTGAACAATCTTGGTAGGTGTCCACTAGATGAAGCTTCATACCAAATATCAAAGACCTGGGCCTTGCGGTTTCAGAGAAGAAGATTTTTAAAGATTTTCCCTATATAAGCCCATTAAAAACCAAAGGGCCCCAGGGCGGGGGCATTTTTAGCCCCAGCAATATAATTTGAACAACCTTTGTAGGGGTCTACTAGATGAAGCTTCATACCAAATATCAAAGACCTGGGCCTTGCGGTTTCAGAGAAGAAGATTTTTAAAGATTTTCCCTATATAAGCCCATTTAAAACCAAAGGGCCCCGGCGCGGGGCCATTTTTGGCCCCAGCACTTTAATTTGAACAATCTTGGTAGGGGTCACTAGATGAAGCTTCATACCAAATATCAAAGACCTGGGCTATGTGGTTTCAGAGAAGGATTTTTAAGTTTTCGGTGAAAAAAAAATACTTTTGGCTCCTGTGACCCAGATGTGCAACGGGCCGGAACCATTTGAACAACTTTGAAAGGGGACCACCTAAGGATCATTCCTGTGAAGTTTTGTCAAAATCCGATCAGTGGTTTAGGAGGAGATGTCGTTTGAAGAAATTGTTTACGCACGGACGCACGCACGGACGACGGAAAAAAAAGTGATCCGAAAAGCTCACCTCGTCACTACGTGACGGTGAGCTAAAAAGACAGCAGACAGTGTGGCATGTTAAATGATATTCAGTGCCATGGTGCGCACACGTAGTATAACATGACGTCAAAAAAGCACAAAGTTTCTGACGTTACCGCGCCACAGAGACGTAGGAAACAACATGGGCGCTCGAAAAAAAGTTTCTCAGCGCTTTACATTCTATTTGATAATCTGCAAGTAAATAGTTTATTTTAGCTTCCGAAAATATTTTCGACACTGAGGCAGTGCACAATGATCCAACGGACCATTCAAACCAGGAATGCCCGAGAAGGTAAGAGTTAAGCTGAAATTCCTGAAAACCTGATAAAATATTGCAAAAAACTTGCAGCTTCGTTGTTTTCCCGTGTAGAAACGGTTGCATATTAGTGTTTACACTTGCTAATTAGGGACTTGAAAAGCAGGTCCGGTCTGTAAACGGTCACCAGTCGGTATTGTAGGTAACTTCCGATAATAGCGTACCCTTTATCTGGCCAGTAGAATGCCTGATTGCGGTATAAAACATAATACCCCGCACTTAACAAGACGTTCTGGAAAGCATTCAACCAAATTCCTTATGCCGGTGCTAGCAACCAGAATGAAAATATTTAAATATAGTCAATGAAAACAGTTAATCCTCTAGCAGCAAGGGATAGATCTGTACAATAGAAATGAACTAGCAAAATTTTTTCTGGGCCTGACAAGCTTAGTTTCGGCCCTTTAGGCCTCATCAGTGGCCCTAAAATCTTGTCAAAATTCCAGAAATAAATAAGCCGAAATGACTTGAAAATATAATCCACACTATGGTAAAGGGCAGGGTGGGTGGGCTTTTATACTTGTCATGCATTCCCTTAACAACCGTATTAGACAGACTGTGGTTTATGTTCCTCTAAAACGAGTGAAACTCCTGAGTTGTTCGGTTGCTAGACCTAGCAAAGTTTTAGGTTAAGCGTAGCCTGCAACCTACGAAACACATTTTATCCTCCTTTGGTGGGTGGGGATGGGGTTAGGTGCTAGAGCTAGAAAAACTAGTACTTAAGCTCAAATTCAACCATTCGTGTACAGTCCAACCTGTATTAAGCAAGCACCTAAGGGATAACCAAAATGTGCTTGCTTAAGACAGGTGCTTGCTTAATACAGGTGAAATTTAACACATTTGCCTTTTTTGGGAACTGAATGCATGCTTGCTTAAGACAGGTTGCTTGCTTAATAGAGGTGGCCACTAAGACAGGTTTTACTGTATTTGGTTACTATAGAACTAGCAAAATCTGGACTGTAACGCCATCTTAACGTTGCAATTTAAATTTCTTTGACAAGATGTGTATTAAACTTGACAATTTTATATCATAATGTCTGTAATTTATAAATGCATTGTTTAATTGAAGCTGCACACTGAAGTAATTGCATACAATAATGGGATAATGTGATATGAAAGTTATTTACGTTATTCCTACAGTCGAACCTCAATGACTCGAACACCTTTGGGACCATGAAAATCTGTTCGAGAAAGGGGTAGTTCGAGCCACTGAGGGCTAATGCCAGGAGTCATAACGACATACTTTAGGACATCCTTTACTGTGTTCTATAATGAAAAATGTATGCTGTGTGTACTCATTAGAATCGCCTCATCGAGGCGATTCTAATGAGTACACACAGCATACATTTGCAAGACAAAAGTCGAAAATATCCTAATTTTTACCTCCCTATTTCTTATGTACAGAAATTCCCTAGGGACTCAACAACGGATTCGACTCAGCCACGGTGAACGAGCCATCGGTGTTCGAGTCATCGAAGTTCTACTGTATGTAGATATCTGTTTGCTCTTTGAAACCTTTTGTAGTTATACTGTGTGAAAAGGTAATACTTTATAAAGCACTGAAATCCTGGAATCTAATGCATTTTTGAATAAGTGGAGGCCACTTCATTTTGGATGCAATAACTTACAAGGGCACTTAATCTTCCTTAACTTTATGTAATATCTTGTGTCCAAACCATTTTGTACCAGACACCCTAAAATGGGTGACTGGCTAAATAGTGCAGGTTCAGATCAGACGCCACAGAACTGTCTGTAAAACGTTCAGCCATATTCAAAATCAATTCAAAATATAAAACAACCTGTCATCCACAGTTTTGAAACAGGCTTCTGCTAAAACAAAGTTTATCTCTCTCCTAATAATTTCTTAAAATTTACAAGACGTTGCTAAATATATCATGTGGACTGAACAAATTATTTGTCTGAATCGCGACGGAAATAAGGGCGAGGATTGCACTCGCGTAAAATCGATCTGTGCCCCCCAGTGGAATTCGTTTCCCTGACCGTTCCAAGCGGTTCTTCTTCTTCTGTCGGGGTTTATTTTGTTATGGTTTGTCTGGGAGTGTGTGTATCGCTTATATTATTTTGTTTTGGATAGCCAATTGGCCATTTTGTGGGAAAGTGACTGTCCTTTTGGCTTTCCGCTATTGGTGTTTCCATTAGAATCTAGATTTTTCATGTCTGTGCTTCCTTCCCTTTGGTGTCTCTTATTTGAGCTGTGGGTTAATTGTATTGATTCCTGATCATTGCCTTCTCTTCTATTTTACATGTAGTACAAATTGCCAATTAGCGGAGAAACTTGAAGATTCGAGTTTTCCTATGCAGAACTTGAAAAGTTTTGAATGTAACCATTGAAGATGCTAATGTACTCGCATATTTAACACGTCTGATCGGATGACGTCAAATATTTGCGACAGCCATGCAAGGAACATTTCTGTAAAAGTATTTCAAAATCCATCCTTTGGTAAAGGAGTAGATGTTTAAAGGTTTTTCTTCTTTCAGCTCTGGTGACGCAGTCTAGAGGCCGCAATTTCGGTACAATTATCCCACCGTTTAAGGAGGATAAGTTGTTTGAAGGTTTCTTTGTTCTATTTTACTCGTTACGATAACACATCCGTGTGATTTTGTACATTTTTCAAACCTCAGAAAAGGCAATTTTTCTCATAAAAAATTGTGATATTTTTCTTATTTATACTCCAAACATAGCGTTTTGGTGTTCGTTAAAACCGCCTCATTGTGGTCTCTAGAGGGTATACAAGGTTTTAATGCAATTAGACCTAGTGACCTAGTTTTACTTGACACCACCTTTGTTCGATGTTGATCGAGGTATAATCTAGACAACCATTGTAGTATAGTTTGGTGAAGGTTGAACCAAAAATGTGGCCTCTAGTGGGTGAAAAAGGGGGTGGCCATGGTGATTACCGGATCAGAGCGGAAAATGTTTTGGTCTAGTTATTTCATGTTTGTGTTTCTTTCCATTGAGACCAGCCTTCAGGCTGCAGAGATTTAACTTGGTCTAAAGTGCTGACGGAGGAGGGAATGACGACGGACCACGGATCGACTACCAAAATAAAAGCTCCCAGGGAGCCTTTAGCCCAGGTGAGCTTAAAAGTGGGGTGTAAAGGGTGTTCACTGTCTTTAAAATAGTGGGTTCAGTAAGCCTATCTGTGATTTTGGCACTTTCTAAATCTGTTGTGTTCGACACTGAAATGACCAGGTATAAATATTTATTGATGCGTAACTAACTGCAGTAGAAGTTCGACGGCTCGAACACTGATGGCTCGTTTACCATGGCTGAGTCGAACCCGCTCTTGAGCCTCTAGGTAAATCCTCTACATATGAAATAGGAGGGGATAATTTAGGACATTTTATCTTGCTAATGTATGCTGTGTGTTATCATTAGAATCGCCTCGATGAGACGATTCTAATGAGTGCACACAGCATGCATTCTCATTATAGGACACCAAAAATATGATCAAAAGTATCTCGCTATGTCTCCTGACAGTAACTCTCGGTGGCTCGAACTACCCCTGACTCGAACAGGTTTTCGAGGTCCCGAAGGTATTCGAGCCATTGAAGTTCGACTATAAACGGACTTACTATTGAGCAGCCTGATACGACCACTACCGACCCATGGTTATTGACAGTACATGCTATCGCCGATGGAAGCCCCTCATTCTGTACAGCCGTTAGGTATGGATAAGTTCCGGAGTCTGGGTTGACTATTTCTATAGTTCCATTTGGGTAACACACTTTAAGAGACGAGAAAAACTACATCTGAAAATGCCGTCTGCTTATGTCGTCTGCTGATTTGTTTTGAAAACTTTTTAAAAATATTTTTGCATACAGGCAAACAGTGTGAACCTAGATTAGTCTGCTCCTGATCTTGGTCCACACTGTTTGAAAAAAAAATACTTTTAAGGTAAGCGGCAGACGGCAAAGCAGACGACAATTATCGTGATTGGCATTTTATGGGTTAAGAGAAAAGAAATGTATCAGCTCCAGGAGCGATTCGTTGAGCAATGCATCACAATTTAGAGGTCATCTGAAAAAGAGATAGAATCACGAACGCATAGCGCGAGTGATTTTGCTACGAATAACCTATCGACAAACTGTGGTTTATTGTTTAACACATCATACACTAGGGTAGATTTTTTTGATTCTCATTACGCAAACGCGCCTATACAAATACATTGCCACCTTTATCTCCAAAAAATTGAAAATTTTATGATGAAAAACTGATATTTTTCTTATTTCTGCTCAAAATATAGATTGTGGGCACCCGTTAGAACCGCCTCATCGAGGCGGTTCTAACGAGTACCCACAATCCATATTTTAGAGCAGAAATAAGAAAAATAAGGTATACCCCCAGAAACCCCAGTTTTACTGTATAAAAGTGGGGTTCGAGGGGGTAAAAATTATAAAGGCGTGTTTTCGTGATGTAACACACAAAAATCGTCAATAATTGTACTGTTTGCTTCAAATCATCAAGTGAACATCTTGAAATAAACGTCCACATAAACAACACTTTATATAAAACAAAAGGTCATGATGGGCCTAATTCGCTCACCCTGAGTTAGGATGTATTAACATTGTTGTTTACGGGTGTGTGTGTGTGTGTGTGTGTGTGTGTGTGTGTGTGTGTGTGTGTGTGTGTGTGTGTGTGTGTGTGTGTGTGTGTGTGTGTGTGTGTGTTTTATGTTTGGCTCTGACCGCCATTTTACTTGATACGGAGGAGCAGAACCGCTGTTGGTAGAGAAAATTTCTGTCAAGTTATTTAGAAACCGAGCCATTGGCATAAGAGAAGATGTTCTTTGAAGATTTTACAATCTTTATCCCCACGCTTTAAAAAAAGCGTTCGGGGATATTGTGAACGCCTCCGTCCGTCTGTCCGTCCGTCACGCTATCTCCTCCTTAACCACTGGCCGGAATGCAACCATATTTGCTACATGACTACCTTACATGGTTAGGCGAGAGGGACGTTATAGATGGCTCTGTCCAAAGAGGCCACCTCAAGGGGTCAAAAGGTCACGCTACACTTTAAAAGTCACGTCCTAGCGACTGCATTTCTTCACCGATTTCAATATAACTTCACACAAATGTTCCTTATGACAATATCTCGAGCGAGTTCGACTTTCAACGTCGTGGCCTGAAGGTCAAGGTCACTGTGGCTATTTTTAGAAAAACTGTCATCGCTCTAGCGCCTACATTTCTCCACCAATTTTAATATATTTTCACACAAATGTTCCTTTTGACTATATCTCGAGTGTGTTTGACTTTCAAGATCAAGGTCACGGTGGCTATTTTTAGAAAAGCTTTGTCATCGCTCTAGCGCCAACATTTCTTGTCCGATTTCAATATAACTTCACACAAATGTTCCTTATGACAATATCTCGAGTGAGTTGACTTTCAAGGTCATGACCTTATGGTCAAGGTCACTGTGGCTATTTTTATAAAAAAAAAACAACTTTGTCATCGCTCTAGTGACAACATTTATTGATGGATTTTTATTATCCCCAGGTTGCCAACGCCTCTGTCCGTCTGTCCATCCGTCCGTCACGCTATCTCCTCCTTAACCACTGGCTGGAATGTAACCATATTTGCTACACGACTTCCTTACATGGTGAGGGTGTGCGAGAGGGACGTTATACAGTCGAACTTCGATGGGTCGAACTCGGTAGGCTCGAACACCACGTTGGGGTCGAACTGACTTTTCAGTCCCGGCAAAATCCCTATTCATTTTAACTAAAAATGCCACCCTTGGCTCGAACCACGATGGCTCGAACCCTCGAACTCTAAGCCTGGCCCCTAGAGTGCATTTTCTACGTAAAATCCCAACGATGGCTCGCACTAATTACCTTTTTAAAAATTCCAATTTTATTGATCAAGTCACGCATGCGCGTGATCAGTGTCATAATGCAGACAAAAAATACGGCTCATCCTTCTCTCTTAAATTATGACCGATAAATGTACCGGAAGTCACCAAAATCGCCGCAGCTATGATAAAAATCATAGTACACAAAGATAGATCTTGCCGAGTTGGACTCCAGTGGCTCGAACTACCGATGGATCGAACTTTTTTCGGCGGTCCCGCGAGTTCGAGCCATCGAAGTTCGACTGTAGTTGCCTCCGCCCAAAGGGGCCATCTCAAGGGGTCAAAAGGTCACGTCTGCTATGTGGCAAATGCGTGGGATTTGCGGTGGCTTGCCATCGAATACTCGCTCTAGTTACCTCTGCAGGCATATGGACATTTTGTTCAGCAGAGCAAACCCAATTCAGCACTTTCAGCAAACATCAGTACGATAATAATTACTTTGAGATAGGATTAACAGTCCTTAGCTGAGCCATACAGTTTAATCAATTTTGAAACAAAAATAAAGAGAAAACTTTCTGTGAATTGGGTTTCAAATTGCATTATTGACGTTGGAAGATATATCATTTGAGCCCCGCCAAGCGAATTTGTGTCTTCGAGCATTCCGTCATGACAAATTTTAACTGCGCATGCCCAGCCATTCAGAGGGGGCAGGGATATGGCTTTCTGTCTGAAGGTTCCTCCGGATTCACTGTTTGTATGAGCGAGCAGCGAAGGTTCTGGCGAGACTGCGCGTATGCGCAGGCTCGCCTGAACCTTCGCTGCTCGCATAGGCGATAAGTACCAAAATCGCTTGACAGGGCCCATTAAGAAACATTATATTTTTAGCTCTGGTAGCCTTTTTCTTCAGCGAAGTGGAACCATTTTAGCAATATTGGTAGAGGATCAATAAAGGAACATTTCTTTGACAGAAATAATTCTGATATTGACCTAGTCACGTGGGAGGAGGTGTCCTTAATAGGTATTTTCTCTTCTATTTTTAACTCTGGTGATCATTTTGTTCTGCGAAATGGAATCGTTTTAACAATTTTGGTATAGAGCCACCGAAGAATCGGTCTGTAAAATTGTTTTGATATCAGACCATTAGCCTAAAGAAGATGTCATTTAAAGATTTTAATGCGGCCATATTTTTCAGCAGAGCAGAACCATTTTACCAATTCTGAAAAAGGGTTACGAAAGAAGCATTCCTGAGAAATTATGAAATCGGACCATTATCCAAGAAAATGTCAGTTACAGTTTTTTTTTCTTTTTTAGCTCTAGTAGCCACTTTGTTGAGCAGAGTGGATCCATTTTAGCAGTTTTGGCAGAGGTTTTAGTAGAATAGGGAATGGCGGTTCTATGATAAAATGTACTTTTAAAGCTAGCATTTGCCTGATTTCGGCCCCACCATGATATCTGGGCCGCCTGCTAGAGTTGCAGTAGAGTCGAGCATGGCTCTAGGGCAACCTTCCTCTAAAACTTTTTAGCCGTTCTGGGATAGACCCCACCATCCCCACCCCTTGGTGGACAGACGCAACCCTCGACTCGCTGCCATGAAGAGCCCCCACCACTTCCCAGCAATCAAGAAACTTAAACGACTGCGCCAAAACCGTTAGCAGAAAAACTTACTTGTCATCGAAAATGTTGTGTCTGATCAGGGCCTCCACTGTTTGCTAAAGGTCATCAGGGCCTACGCTATTTTCAGGAACTTCAGCCATTTTCAAAATCAATTGTGATAGTACAACAACCTGTCACCCCGAAATTTAACAAGAGCACCGCATGCGGGTGCCAACGCTCGGCTGCAAAAATTCTAAGTCGAAAAAGGGGCAAAACTGTGCCAAAACTATATTGAGGGTTACTTCATCTATTGGTATGAGTTCCCCGTTTCATAATGAACAACTAATCCGAGTTTCAAGTAAATGTGTTCAGTAATGACAGAGATATTACACGCTCGGCTGCAAAAATTCTAAATCGAAAAAGGGGCATAACTGTGTCAAAAATATTTTGATGGTTACTTCATCTATTGGTATGAGTTTCCCGTTTCATAATGAACAACTAATCCGAGTTTCAAGTAAATGTGTTCAGTAATGACAGAGATATTACACGCTCGGCTGCAAAAATTCTACGTCGAAAAAGGGGCATAACTGTGCCAAAATATTTTGATGGTTACTTCATCTATTGGTATGAGTTCCCCGTTTCATAATGAACAACTTATCCGAGTTTCAAGTAAATATGTTCAGTAATGACAGAGATATTACAAAATGTCCAAGTTTTTGCACGACGACGCAGACACAGACGACGACGCCAGAGCTATGGCAATACCTCGTCGTTTTCTTCGAAAACATTCGAGCTAAAATGGACTCCGGCTCAATATAAAGAGGAAGATACCATTAAGTACAAACATGGTAAATATCTACAAGCTTTGGGAAATTGTTTCCTCTGGACAGGAGTACGAGTTCGAAAGTGCCGCTCGATCCCGGGCTTCACCAGACTTTCGGATGACTCTTTAAACCGAAGTCCCGTCTCCGTATGACCTAAGCTGTTGATGTGACGTAAAACTCAAACACTCACTCACTCGAAACTGCCGGGGTAGAGCCATCAGTGCTAGAGCCGTCAAACATTACGAAATCACGCCTATATAAATACATTGTAAATTTTACCACCTGAAAAACGAAATTTTTAAGATGAAAATTTGTGATATTTTTCTTATTTCTGCCCAAAATATAGATTGTGGGTACACGTTAGAACCGCCTCATCGAGGCGGTTCTAACGGGTACCCACAATCTATACATTAGAGCAGAAATAAGAAAAATAAGGTCAAAATTATATAGGCGTGTTTTCGTGATGATAATAGAAGTAGAGGCAATTATCAGGAATCGATACAATTAACCCACAGCTCCCATCAGCGACACCAAAGGGAAAGAAATACAAACATGAAGAAACAGACCAACGGAAACAAGAAAAATAAGGTTTACTCCTGAAAACCCCAGTTTTACTATATAATAGTGGGGTTCAAGGGGATCGAAATCTTACAGGTGTGTTTTCGTGATGGTTTGACTGTTTTACAGTTATTCCATGGCAGTTTTATGTGTAGTCAAATTTATTGCCCTGAGGTGCTGTGGTTTCAGAGAAGACGATTTTTAAGTTTTCAGTACATAAACCTATGTTTTTGGCTCCAGTAATCTAGATATTCAACGGACCGAAATCATTTGAATAAATTTGAAAGGGGACTACATAAGGATTATTCCTGTGATGTTTGGTCAAAATCCGATCAGTGGTTTAGGAGATGTTGCCGGAAGAAAATGTTGACGCACGGACGTATGCACACACTGACGCATGCACGCACGACGGACGACGAACAAAATGTGATCACAAAAGCTCGCCTCGTCACTTCACGGCGATATTGTTCACTCAAGTCCATAACAAACCAATCGTTAGAGGCAGGCGAAAACCGAGTACCCAGAGTAAAACCACCTGACCTTCCGTTACACAACTTGGCATCACACATGCGACCCGAGCCAGGCTCAAACCACAGCGTTGAGAGACCTAATGATTAAGACTCAGCGCTCCTATCCACGAAGCCACGGAGACGCGTTTTAAAAGTGGTTACAGCTCATCCTATAGCCAAAACAAGAAAAATGCCTAATGGCACTATGGACGTTTTTTTTAGTACGGTTATGAAAGTGGTGGCATGGGTGGGGTAGGGGGAGGGTGTGCTGGTGTGGGGTAGGGTTGGGTGGGGTGGGATGGGTTAGGAGTCGGGTTGGACGGGGTGGAATTTGTGGTGGGGTTGTGGGGTGGGGTGGGATTTGGTGGGTGGGATGGGGTGAGGTCGGGTAAGGTGGGGAGTGGTGGGGTGGGGTGGGGTGGGGTTGGGGGTGGATTAGGGTTTTTTTGGGATGGGGGTGGGGTGGGTTGTGGGATAGGGTATGCTAGCGTAGGGTGGGGTGGGTAGGGTATGTATGTAAAACTAAGTATGCATGTATGTACAGAACAAATGCAATATCCTAACCCAGTAACAACTTTTTGTGGAGGGTGGGGGGGGGGGGAGGGGGTATGAGTTGTTTATGTGTTTTAAGAAGAAAAAAACAATAAAGTTTTTTTTTCTATTTTTAGCTCTGGTGGACACTGATTTTAGCGATTTTGAAAAAGGGTCACCTGATGAACATTTCTGTATGTATGTAAAACTATGTATGCATGTATGTACAGAACAAAAGCAATATTCTAACCCAGTAACAATTTTTTGTGGAGGCGGGGGGGGGGGGGGGTTGATTTGTTTGCGTTTTACGAAGAAAAAAAAATAAAGTTTTTTTTTTTCTATTTTTAGCTCTATTTTTAGCTCTAGTGGCCACTGATTTTAGCAATTTTGAAAAAGGGTCACCTAATGAACATTTCTGTAAAATAATTTTGAAATCGGGCCATTATCCCAGGAGGAGATGTCGTTTAAAGAAATTGTTGACGGACGACGGACATCAACTCACCTTGAGCCCTTCGTGCTCAGGTGAGCTAAAAAAAGAACGAAAAAAAAAAAAAAGAAAAAAAAAAAAGAAATTTCCATGCCTGAGCATGCATGTATGTATTATTACTAGCAACTATCAGGGGAGGAAGATAATAATTGTTCATATGTGTTTATGGAGAAGAAAAGAAAAATAAAGAAAAAAAAAAGAATGAAAAAAGAAAGAAAAAAAAGAACAAAAAAAAAAATGTCTCCACCGGGGTTTGAACTCACGCCCCTCACATTCATAGTCAACAATAGGGTTCGTAGTCCAGCACTCTATCCAATACACTGGGACGGGCCTCCGTGGCCTAGTGGATAAGAGCGCTGACTCTTAGTCATTAGGTCTCTCACCGCCGTAGGTTCGAGCCTCGCTCGGGCCACGTGTGAGACGCCATGTTCTGCAACGGAAGGTCAGGTGGTTTTTCTCCGGGTACTCCGGTTTTCGCCCACCTCTGATTAACGATCGGCTCGATATGAGTGAAATAATCTTGAAAGGGCCGTAAAACCCAAACCAAAAAAAAAAAAAAACAAAAAAAAAAAAAAAAAAAAAAAATCCACTACACTGGCATTTGAAAAAAGGTTAACCAAAAGGTAAACCTAAAAACATAAGTTTGAAAAATGACAATTTCCGCCAAAATTTTAGTCTTTTGCGCCATTTATGGATAAAACATGAAAGCGGTACCTCCACTTATGCATCAGTCCTGATATTAAAACAATCTGCTACAGAATAGATGAAAAATATCACTTTGCAAAAAAGGTTAACCAAAAGGTAAACCTGGGACGACGCCCGCCCGCCCGCAGGACGCCCGCCTGCCCGGACATCGCTATTTTGAAGGACGGATTTTTTTAAAAACCCGTCCAAATACATCTTGAAACGTTTATAGTTGATTGGGTAATAACATAATAGTTTGTACTTACTGTATTCCAGGCCGGTCGTATCTGAGGATTCTAGGCCTGTCGTGCCTGAGGAAGGAAAATACTAGTTGAAATATAAACAAAATATTGGTATTACAGAATATACAAGCATTCATTTTTTAGCCACAATGTCAATCGAGACGTCAAACAAAGACGACATTGTTATCAGTCTTGTTATTCTGACAATAGACTGAAATACATGTATTAACAATTTTTGAATTGCTCAGTTTCAATGCTTAGAGGGCTTTATGCTCAACACACTCTCTCTTACATCATGGATAATAATAATCTTATATGGATGTGAGGGGTGGATAGAAAAATCAGTCCCAAGGGTCACTGTCCGGCATCACGAGGCTTGCCTAGTGATGCCCGAAGTGATCCCGAGGGACGGATTGTTCTATCCACCCCTCATACCCCTATAGGATTCTTTTTCTTGCATACCTTCCATTTCTTGGCGCGGATTTTTAATGCTGCAGTCACTTCGGTTACCGACGTCCGCCATATTGTGATGACACTGTAGGAATGTTTGGTGATGTCATGTAACACGCTGTGACGTCCACCTTAAGGACGGCGTATACGAGGTTATAATCAACCAGAGCATTTATCAAACACGCGATTATATTCGATTTTGGGTCGGAACAGCAGGATCAGAACATAAATGTCTATCCCAGGGTAGAATCACGGATTTCTTTGTTTGGTGTGCAAGAATAAAGAATTCACTCAAAGCAGTTGCACTTTCTCCCCTTCACCAATTGAATTTAATATAAGAAGGACATAATTAACTTTTAGCCCCTTGTGAAAATATGTTCAGCTGCTGGACAGTAATACACGTAGTCTTTAAATTTCAGGTTCAGGAGTATTTGCTTCAACCATGTAGACTGCTACGGATACCCATGCATCCAATGTACTTGAGTGAAAATTCACATGTTTGCAATATATTCAATACAAGCGATATCTGGAATAGAAGTAGAGGCAATGATCAAGAATCGATACAATTAACCCACAGCTCCCATCAGAGACACCAAAGGGAAACAAACACAAACATGAAGCAATAGACCACAACGGAAACACCAACAGCGGAAAGCCAAAGGAACAGTTACTTTCTCACAAAGTGGCCAAAAGGCTATCCAAAATAAAATAATATAAGCGACACAAACTTCCAAAGACAAACCATAACAAAAATAAACCGCGACAGAAGAACCAGCCCGGAATGGTCAGCGGAAACGAATTCGACTGGGGGGGGGGCTTAAATCGACCTTACGCGGCCACAATCCTCGCCCTTAGTTCCGTCGCGACTAAGACAAACAACACGTGCAGTCCGCATGAAGGTCTCCCAACTCATCAGTTCAACATATCCGTGAAAACAAAAAACAAACAACCACAGAGACGAAACAACGGTGAGGACTCGACAGCAAGAAACAACAGAAATGCTGGAGCAAAAGAAAACCAACAGTTAGACTCCGATGGGCCCGACCAGAGACAGAGCATCAGGTACCAACCAACATAAGCCTTTAGAAGCCTCCGTTGTGTAGTGGTTACGCTACTCGCCTTGTAGACCAGGGATCGCAGGATCGATCCCGGGCTTCCCCAGACTTTCGAATGAGTCTTTAAACCGGTCCCGTCTCCGTATGACCATAGCTGTTTATGGGACGTAAAACGCAAACAATCACTCACTCACAAGCGATATCTTTTCTACATTTGAATTTGGACACTTCAGAATTGAATATGTTGATTGAATTCTGAAGTGTTCAAATTCAAATGTGGAAGAAACAACAGACTCTCAGTTTCGAAATTATTAACACTACAGTCGAACGCAATGGCTCAAATACTTGGGACACTGTAAAATGTGCGGCCCAGGGGTCGTTCGAGCCACTGAATGTTAATTATAGCGCAAAGTCAAGGGCACACTGTTTTGGTTTGTTTTTTCGAATCAAATCAAAAGATTTTTTTCTATAAATACAAGTTTTTCACCCAATGTGTTGAAAAACATTTGATAGGGTGTGTTGAACACACCAGAAGTTTCACGAGTGTGAAACATGCTACAAATAGCTCTTCAATTACAGTGCATTGTCAAATACGTATAAAATAAATAGAATTAGTTCTTTTTCTGATTTTTATTTTGTTTTGATAAATGTCAAAACTATTTCATGTCGTGTTTTCATTAATGCGATAATCTTTATTTGGTATTCATCCAAAAACCTGGTTACTTTCACAGTAGCAGTCAGGCATCACGAAAACACGCCTATATAATTTTGACCCCCTTGAACCCCACTTTTATAAAGTAAAACTGGGGTTTACAGGGGTATACCTTATTTTTCTTATTTCTGCTCAAAAATATAGATTGTGGGTACTCGTTAGAACCGCCTCGATGAGGCGGTTCTAACGAGTGCCCACAATCTATATTTTGAGCAGAAACAAGAAAAATATCACAATATTTCATCTTAAAATTTTCATTTTTTCGGCGATAAGGGTGGCAATGTATTTGTATAGGCGTGTTTGCATAATGACTACTGTTTGGTTGTTTTTTTTTTTTTTTTCGTATAAAATAAAAATATTTGGCTTACTTTCGATTTATGCAAGTATCTGGCCGAATGTGTTGAAAACATTTTATCGAGTGTGATGAAAACACCAGAAATTTTCACGAGTGCAAAGCATGCTACAAATAACTGTTTAACCCTTTCTGTACCAAATGGAATCTTCTTCCTTATATATAGCAGGAGTTCATCTAAAAACAAGGCATCGCATGCGATACAAATCCCCTCGCACTAGACATCGTGTGTGGAAAACATTGACATGGCAAAAGTCCAACTTGCTTGAGATATCATCATATGCAACATTTGTGTAAAGTTTGTTTAAAAATCCATCAATAAATGTACGTTCTAGAGTGATGACAATGTTTCTCTAAAAATAGCCATAGTGACCTTGACTTGAGGCCATGACCACGAAAGTAGATCTTGCTCAGGATATTATAATAAGCATCTTTTGTGTGAAGTTATATTAAAATCTGTTAATAAATGTAGGCGGTAGAGCGATGATAAAGTTTTTTCTATGAATAGCCACAGTGACCTTGACCTTGAGGTCATGAACTTGAAAGTCAAAACAACTCGAGATTTTATCATAAGAAACATTTGTGTGAAGTTCTAGTAAAATCCACCAATAAATGAGGGCGCAAGAGCGATGACAAAGTTTTTCTAAAAATAGCTACAGTGACCTTGACCTTGAAAGTCGAAATAGCTCGAGATATTGTCTTAAGGAACATTTGTGTGAAGTTATATTGAAATCGGTGAAAAAATGTAAGTGCTAGAGCAATGACAGTTTTTCTGAAAATAGCCAAAGTGACCTTGACATTGAAAGTCAAACTCGCTCGAGGTATTCTCATAAGGGACATTTGTGAGAAGTTATATTGAAATCAGTGAAGAAATGTAGTCGCTAGAGCGATGACAAAGTTTTTCAAAAAATAGCCACAGTGACCTTGACCTTGAAAGTCGAAATCGCTCGAGATATTGTCATAAGGAACATTTGTGTGAGGTTATATTGAAATTGGCGAAGAAATGTAAGCGCTAGAGCCATGACAAAGTTTTTCTAAAAATAGCCACAGTGACCTTGACAGTGGAACTCGCTAGAGATATTGTTATAAGGAACATTTGTGTGAAGTAATATTGAAATTGGTGCACAAATGTAAGCGCTAGAGGGATGACAGTTTTTCTAAAAATAGCCACAATGACCTTGACCTTGAAAGTGGAACTCGCTAGAGATATTGTCGTAAGGAACATTTGTGTGAAGTTATATTAAAATTGGTGAAGAAATGTAAGCATTCAAAACGATGACAAAAGTTTTCTAAAAATAGCCACAGTGACCTTGACCTTGAGGCCATGACCTTGAAAGTCGAACACGCTCGAGATATTGTCATAATAAACATTTGTGTGGAGATAAATTGAAATCATTGAAGAAATATAGCCGCTAGAGCGATGAAAGTTTTTTTCTAAAAATAGCCGCAGTGACCTTGACCTTGAGGCCATCACCTTGAAAGTCGCACACGCTCGAGATATTGTCATAATGAATATTTATGTGAAGTTATATTGAAATTGGTGAAGAAATGTAGGCTCTGGAGCGATGACAGTTTTTCTAAAAATAGCCACAGTGACCTTGACCTTGAGGTCATGACCTTATTTTATCAGGATCATTTGTGTGAATTTATAATGAAATTAGTGAAGAAATGTAGGCGCTAGAGCGATGACATAGTTTTTCTAAAAACAGCCACAGTGACCTTGACCTTGAGGTCATGACCTTGAAAGTCGAACTCGCTCGAGATATTGTCATAAGGAATATTTGTGTGAAATTATATTGAAATCAGTGAAGAAATATAGGCGCTAGAGTGATGACAAAGTTTTTTTCTAAAAATAGCCACAGTGACCTTGACCTTGAGGCCATGACCTTGAAAGTCAAATTCGCTCAAGATATTTTTATAAGGAACATTTGTTTGAGGTTATATTGAAATTGGTGAAGAAATGTAGGCACTAGAGCGATGACAGTTTTTCTAAAAACAGCCACAGTGACCTTGACCTAGAGGTCATGACCTTGAAAGTCAAACTCGCTCGAGATATTGTCATAAGGAACATTCGTGTGAAGTTATATTAAAATCGGTCGACAAATGTTGGCGCTAGAGCGATGACAAAAGTACGTACGTACGTGCGGGACAAATGCTATATCTCCCCCTCACAACTATGTTGTGTGTTTTCATCAAAATTTATTTGGAAAATGACTGAATTTTCAGCAAACAGTGGAGGCCCTGATCTGATCTTGGCCTGCATTGTTTGCCAGGGTACCTCGTTTTGGGGTTTCTGGTACTAAATGGGTTAATTACAGTGCATTGCGAAAAATACGTATAAAATAAAGAGAGTAGTTGTTCTTTTTTGTTTTCGATAAATAACAAAAATATTTTCATCTCGTGTATTGAAAACATATGAACTCTCATTCGTATGCGAGTGAAGTTTCAGATGTTTTCAATGTTTTCAATATAAGAGGTAATCTATATTTGGCGTTCAACTAAAAACCTTGTACCTTTCATACTAGCAGCTAGGAAAATTGTATTGATTTTTGTATAAAGTAAAAATAAAATTTGCCTTTTTTTCGATTATTGTAAATATCCAACCGATGTGTTGAAAACACATTTCATCATTTGTGTTCGTAAACAACAGAAATTTTCACTTTTGCGAGGCATGCTTCAAAAAGATGACAATAAAAGTGCATTGCCAAATGGGCATAAAACATGAAAATAACATTTTTCTTTTCTATAAATAACAAACCTTTTTCATTTCGTGTATAGAAAAAAGCTGAATTTTCACTAGTTCACGAGTAAAAATTCAGATGTTTTCAATACAAGAGATAATGTATATGTAACTATCCTATATGTACTTACTATCTTCCGGGCCTGTCGTACCTGAGGAGAGAAACAAATCCATCACGAAAACACGCCTTTATAATTTGGACCCCCTTGAACCCCAGTTTTATGTAGTAAAACTGGGGTTTGCAAGGGTAAAACTTATTTTTCTTATTTCTGCTCTAAAATATAAATTGTTGGTACTCGTTAGAGCCGCCTCGATGAAGCGGTTCTAACGAGTACCCACAATCTATATTTTGAGCAGAAATAAGAAAAAAATCACAATCCTTCATCTAAAAAAATCGATTTTTCGGAGGTAAAGGTTACAATGTATTTGTATAGGCGTGTTTTCGTAATGATTGAAGTATAAGCAATTTATTGATTAAACATAATATACCACATTTTTACTGTATAAAAGTGGGGTTCAAGGGGGTCAAAACTATATAGGCGTGTTTTCGTGATGATAAGGCTGTCTGAAAACAGAATGTTAAAGAAACTTCTAAAAGAAGGAGACATATGGACTTGACAGTTTCGAGTGCAATATGTTGTAAATGATACAACGTAAAAAATTGCTTTTATATCTTTGAAAACGTGAGAAGGAAATATAAAATGAAGATCTGGACTCCAATGGGCGCAATCAGCGACAGAGCATCAGGCATCAATTTAATTTGAAGTTTTCAGGCTGGAACCGTCAGAGAGTCTGAGGCGCGATCCTACGGTGTGCAACACAAGAGGAAATACACAGTGACATGCATCACGAAAACACACCTATGTAATTTTGACCCCCTTGAACCCCACTTTTATACAGTAAAACTGGGGTTTGCTGGGGTAGACCTTATTTTTCTTATTTCTGCTCTAAAATATAGATTTTGGGTACTCGTTAGAACCCAACGATGAGGCGGTTCTAACGAGTACCAACAATCTGTATTTTGAGCAGAAATAAGAAAATATCACACATTTTCTTCTTAAATTTTTCATTTTTTTTCGGCGATAAAGGTTACAATGTATTTGTATAGGCGTGTTTTCGTAATAATTAATGTCGAGTAGAAATTGAGATCTGCACAATCTTTCTGACCTGACATTCCGTTGCAGAACTTGGCGTCTCACATCTAACACTGAAAATATATATGACATTTTTTTCACTGCGAAAAATAACAAGGACTGCCTCTCCTGCTCGCGTAAAAACACCCGAAATGAGTGTTCCATTGCGATTCAATAAGCTTGAAGTTTCCATCGCATCGAACTAAAATAAATTACCGTATTCGACCTATTTACCGCACATTCTCCTATAAGCGCACACCCAAGCTTTTTCTTGAAAAAATACACAAGCGCACACTTTACAGTAACCTCCCAACAAATTCATATTGAGTTTTGCTGCATCTTTGACCTGGACAATCAAATGTATATGTGGTGAACCCCTTTGCTAAAATTCAACTCTATAAAATAATATATCGGAAGCTTTTTTTTCGAATTTTTTTCGTATTGAGTGTGCGCTTATTAGGTAGATTTTTCACCACAATATTTTCATTTAATTTTGAAAAAACTAAGCGCACGGTGCGGTAAATAGGTCGAATACGGTAGTATAAACTAAACTATCAAGAACTGTTTACTTATAACAGAAGCAGCCCGGACTACTGTTTCCGGTTTCGTTTTGTGTATAAAATAATAAAAAGATTTTTTTTGACAAATGTACATATTTACCGAATGTGTTGAAAACATTTCATCATGTTTGTTGAAACACCAGGAATTTTTACGAGTGCGAAGCATGCTACAAATAGCTGTTCAATTATAGTGCATTGTCAAACAAATATACGAGGACTGTTCACATATGAATGCAACTAAGCACATAAAAATGATTCCGTGATAGATTTTGATGAAAAATTTATTTTGACCACTCAAAGTATTCCCATTTAACAGATATACAAACTTTAAGTCTTCTGATCCAATTTTTGAATGCATTTTGGTAGTCTTTTGGAGGTATACTACGAAGGCACTGGAATATTGCAGAACCGAGGTGTTTGCGCTGTACAAATTTTAGACCAGAAAGGTATTTTTCAGCCGCGGGAATAAAAAAAATGTCAAACGGGACAAGGTCAGGGGAAAACGGGGGATGAGAGAGTTCAACAACCTTTTCCTGCTTCAGATAGTCTTGCATAATGAACGCCTTGTGCGATGACGCATTGTCATTCAGCAATCTGACATTGGCCAAACCAGTTGCGGGTCTTTGTACTTTGAAATATTTCTTCAATTTCGAAGAACTATACTACTCAAAGTTTGATAGGGATCACTTTTTATGTACCAAATTTTGCAAAGAAAATTTAAAAGTTCTTGACAGAATTTGTACTCGGTATATTGATAAATATCTTAAGCAGAAACTCGTGTGCAGTTCAGTACTCATAAAAGTGTACACTTCTCACAATTCACAAATGAATTCATGCAGCCCCAAAATCTTGCGTAGCACTGCTTTCCAACAGACCAATCAAACTTGTCAGTGTTCCTTTTCAAAACGTAAAAAAGGACTTCATTTGATTTGTGAAACACTAAAATACCTAGGGGACAATTAAGAAACCGTCTGAGCCCCGAAGAAATGAATCGTTGCGTCGGAATGTTGGAATCTGGCGTCTCTCAACGTCGTGTTGCTGGGATTCTGAATGTGTCTCAGAGCGTGGTTTCACGAATGTGGAGTCGGCATCTTACCCACGGAAATCCTTCACACAGACGCGGCGGGGTCGAGAAAGGGTTACAACTCAACGTCAGGACCGTTTCTTGTTGATTCAGTCTCGACGTCAACGGTTCCTGAACGCTATGCGTTTGCATAACGAGCATAGGAACGGAACTGGAGTACGAGTTTCTACACAAACTGCCAGAAACGGACTCCACGAGTTCGGACTTAATGCCATGAGGCCTGCTGTACGTGTCCCGTTGACGAGACAGCACGTGCTAGACCGGTTGGATTTTGTCAGAACTCACGTCAGGTGGACGGTTCGTGACTTGACGCCAGTATTGTTTACTGAGGGGTCCAGATTCTGTCTAGACTTCACTTATAAACGTCAATTAGTGTGGCGAATGTCTTATAGCCCGGTCACACCTTTACGTTTCTGCTACGTTTCACCACGTTTCTGACAAAAACCCAAAACGTGGCCAAACGTCGCAACCTGCTGCGTTTTTTATGCAAATTAGATGTCTTGTTGTGTACATGGAGTATGAGCTACGTTTCTACTGCGAAGCTGCGGCGTAAGACCCACGTATCGCGGCGTTTGCGTGACGTAAGTGCTGCGTATATCTCGTTGCTGTTACGTAGGAGCTGCGTTTCATTCTGACCTGCGACGTTGCTGTTGCGTAACAACGGCGTTTTAAAACGTATGTGGTAATAGTATTGTTGTCATTCATTCAAGTGACATCGAAGTCGTCGGTCGGCATCTTACCATGGTCTCACCCACCAGCGTCTTGGTCGCCTCCTTCTCACAATCCCTTGGCCAACTCTAATCGCTTGCAGCCTCCTGCCCACTTGCCGTTTTTTTTCAGTCTCGATTAAGGTCCATAGTAAACCAACAACAACAATCTGTTCTTCAGAATAATAATCCATGATAACTTTGACATGAATGCGAAGGACCCGAATGCTTGCTGTTGTATATATATAATTTATATAATTATGAGACCACTTGATCGAGATTAAAATGTATTATGCGATGCCACTTGACCTCATTTGAAACTCAACAAAAGCCACAATCGTCGCTATTACGCCGCAGGTAAACTTGAAACGCCACAGCTATTTTTACTACGTCGTACATACGCAGCAATAACGTCGCACATACGACAGCTACGTAGTACTTACGCCATGCTTACGTTATGATACGCCGTGGAAACGGCGTATTTAAAATCAAAACGTAACAGATACGCCGTAGATACGAAAGGAACGTCGCTGTTACGCAGCGACAACGTGTCGTACGCCACACTTACGTGGTAAGTCTTGAGTGGCGTATGTGCGGCGTAAGAGGCGTTTGTGGTACGCTGCTGCTGCGTTCCTTTCGTTTGCACTGCGTTTCTGCTACGTATGTACGACGTTTCGAACCTGCCACGTATGTGCGACGTAAAGAAGTTGCATGCAACTTCTTTACGTGGCAGCCTCGCGTAAGAGGCGTTCCTGCTACGTATCTCGGCGTAAGAGCTACGTTCCTGCGGCGTACCTTTCGTTTCGCCACGTATTGAGAAACGTAGCGCTTACGCGGGTCGAAACGTAAAGGTGTGACCGGGGTATAAAGAGCGATTCGATGACTTGAATGTGGCAGAGCATGATCGCTATGGAAAGGGGTCAGTCATGGTTTGGGCTGGGATAAGCGTGAACGGTAAACCTGACTTGTACGTCGTTGAAACGGAACGTTAATGGCAGTGAGGTACTGTAATGATATTCTTGATGAGTTTGTGAGACCATATGCAGATGCTATCGGCTCGGACTTTATTCTGATGGATGATAATGCCCGTCCCAACCCTGCCAACGTCACTGATTCCTACCTGGAACGTGAGACAATCGTTCGTATGGACTGGCCTGCTCGGTCACCGCACTTAAATCCGATTAAGCATGCGCGGGACATGCTACAGAGTGCTGTTTCAGCCCGACCTGTGCATCCGAGGACTTTACAGGAGCTCAAAGATGCATTGGTTGCTGAATGAAAACTGATTTCACAAAACCGGATACAGACTCGGATTACGAGCATGCGCAAGCGATGTCGTACTGTAATTGATGCCATTGGACGCCATACACGTTATCAAGCACGTTTGTTTAAACAAATTTGGAAATTTGTGAAAAATCAGTTGTCCAAATCCCTTGGTGTTACGGCATATTTTGGGGGTGCCAAGACGGTTGCTGTTGTCACGCTTGAACGCAGTACCAGTTGACAAAATTAATCACTAGGTTTTGTGAAGGATACGTTTTCTATCATTATGTATCATATTTGGATTCAGCTGATTAATTCATCGAAAAATTATTTTGCATTAAAAAAGTGATCCCTATCAAACTTTGAGTAGTATATATTCTTGTAAAACTTCGCATTTGCAGATTTGCCTTTAGGCACAGCAACCTGAATAGAAGGGCCCTGATTTGAAAAGAATATGACATACATTACCTTCTTGACGCTCATGGTCCGCTTTGCAATGCATGGTCTTTTGCAATACTTTGTTGCCCAGATTTTGTTCTGAATCTTTCGTTTTGGCTCAAAAAATTGAACCCATGTCTCGTCACCTGTGACGACATTAGCGAAAGACCGTGCATTGTAATTTGGAAACTTTTTAAGCAACTTCTTGGCGCACTGAACGCGTGTCTTTCTGCTCATCTGTCAACAGATGGGGACCCATCTAGCACAGATCTTTCTCATTTTCAAATCCGGTTTCAGAATTGTATGAGCTGCTCCTAATGAGATGCCAACCATACTAGCTATTTGCCTAGTGGTGTATCGTGCATCGGTAGCAACTATTTCTTTCACTCTAGCAACAGTCTTGGCAGATGTTGCTCTTTTCGGCCAACGATCATGTGGTGCATCTTCTGTTGAGCCTAGCCCACAGCTGAATTGCTTACACCAACGAAAAACTGTCGGAAAAGACATTTCATTGTGCCCATAAACCAAAAACATTTCATCAAAATTGTCTTTGCACCGTATACCAAGAATACGACGATTCTTAATATAGGACCGTATTTCAACGGCGTACTCGGACCGTCTTCCAACCATGTTTTGTATTAGTATACAAGAGTAGACAGTGTTTATCGAACGATATACATGACTAAAGTGCACGGATTTTAAAAGATTTGGTATCAATGTATAGGTAAAATGTTTTCTACGCTGTGATATTTATTTCCAGGTGCTTTTCGCAATAGTGCATGAGAATACGTTCTACTTGCATTCATATTTGAACAGTCCTCGTAAAACAATGAAAATTGTTTCTCTTTTTCTCTTTGTTTTTCGAAAAATGCCACAAATATCTCATAGCGTGTATTGAAAACACTTGAATTTTCCCTCGTAGACGAGTGAAAATTCAGATTTTTTTTAAAGATTTTCAAATTACAAGGTAATATATATTTGCTATTCCAGTAAAAAAACTTGTTACTTTCACAGTAGCAGCCCGCACAACTGTTTGTCTTTTTTTTTCTTTTTTTTTTTGTATAAAAATTAAAAGAAAATTTGCTTTTATTTTCGATAAATGCAAATAATTCACCGAATGTGTTGAAAACATATTTCATCACTTGTGTTCGTAAACACCAAAAAATTTCATTTGTGCGAAACATGCTGCAAATAAATGTTTAAAGTAATTACATTGCCAAATGAATAGACAAAAAAAAAGCATTTTTACACGAGTGAAAATACAGCTGTTTTCAATGTTTTCAATTCACGAGATAATATATTTTTGATATTCACCTAAAAACCTTGTTACTTTCATAGTAGCAGCCCAGACAATTGTTTTTTTTTTGTACAAAACTAGAACTGTCAGAGGATCTGACTATAGCCCCGCTATAGCCCTGTCAGAGGAGAAAGACTCATGAATTAAAGGTAAAGACTTGTGAGAGGGTTAAATCCCTAACAAGGTACCTACGCCTTATAGACTTTTCGCGTTATTAGATCTGAAAAACAGTCTAAGTTAAAAAATAGGCTTTGGATAATGAAAAAAGCACATGCACATCTTCAGACCTATATGAAAACACCTGTTAAATTTCAAAAGGATTGACTAGAACTGTAAGAGGAGTTGCGATCACAAGGTAGCAACTCCCTATACATTTTTACATTAGTAGATCTCAAAAATTGTCTAAGTTAAAAAAGGTGAAATAAGTGAAAAAAATTATTAAAGGATAATGAAAAAAGAATATGCACATCTTCAGACCTATATGAAAACACCTGTTAAGTTTCAAAAGGATTGACCTAGAACTGTAAGAGGAGTTGTGGTCACAAGGTAGCTACTCCCTATACATTTTAACATTAGTAGATCTCAAAAATTGTCTAAGTTAAAAAAGGTGAAATAAGTGAAAAAAATTATTTAAGGATGATGAAAAAAGAATATGCACATCTTCAGACCTATATGAAAACACCTGTAAAGTTTCAAAAGGATTGACCTAGAACTGTAAGAGGAGTTGCGGTAACAAGGTAGCTACTCCCTATACATTTTAACATTAGTAGATCTCAAAAATTGTCTAAGTTAAAAAAGGTGAAATAAGTGAAAAAAATTATTTAAGGATAATGAAAAAAGAATATGCATATCTTCAGACCTATATGAAAACACCTGTAAAGTTTCAAAAGGATTGACCTAGAACTGTAAGAGAAGTTGCGGTAACAAGGTACCCACTATCAAATATTACAGACAGACAGACGGAATTCCGGACAAGCCAAATCCAATATAGCCCCCACTTTTTCAAAGCGGGGCTATAATAAAAAGAAAAGTTCTTCTTTTTTTCGATAAATGCAAATATTTCACTTAATGTGTTGAAAACATACATCATCATTTGTGTTCGTAAACAACAGAAATTTTCACTTGTGCGAAGCAAGCTAAAAATAGATGTTCGATTAAAGTGCATCTATAAATAAACGTAAAAATAAAAATAACATTTTTTTAATAACAAAAATATTAAATTTTGTGAATTGAAAACATCTGAAATTTTTGAATCGTACACGAGTGAAAATTCAGACGTTTTCAATACAAGCGATACTCTTTATTTGGAATTCACTTTAAAACAGGTAAATATCTTTTATGTACTTACCATCATCCGGTTGTGTCGTACCTGGGGATAGAAACAAAGTATTGAAATATAAGCGAAATATTGATAAAACATAATAAACATGCTTTCATTTATTACAGGCCATATATTGAAAGACATTGTGTCTAATTCACAAATGTGCTTAACAGAAGGTTGCTGGAAAACAGGACATTAAAAAAAACTTCTAAAATAAGAACACACATGGACTTGACAATCTCCAGTGCAATAAGATGTAAATGATACTATGAACATTGCTTTTTTTTTTTTTAAACATGAGAAAGAAAACACGAAAAGATGAACTCCGATGGGTGCAATCAGAGATGGTGCGACAGGCATCAATTTATTTTGAAGTCTTCCGGCTGGAAACGTCACAGAGTCTCAAGCCCGACCCTACAATATGCAACACAAGGGGAATTACACAATAGCATAAATATTGTCGAGTAGAAAGTTGAGATCTTCAAAAACTTTCTGGCTTATTTCTGAACTTTCTGAACTTATTTATTTTCACTGTAGCTGGTGCTGTGTCGTGTGGTGGCCGTAAAACGTCTCCCCGTACATCATAGTGCAGCTGACATTTTCTGATCCTTTGGGATCATTGAGTTCATTTGGTATCATTTTGAAAATAGAGTTCTGCTTAAGCCGGTGCTAGAGGGCGTGAACGGTGTTGCACATTTCAGTAATGGTCAGGAACAGACTCAATAAAACCGAGTCAGCTATTTTCGTTTATTTGGTGTAGTCCTTGCTTCCAAAGGATCTAACTACAGAACTTATTAACCTTCAGTTGCAGAACTTGGCGTCTCACATCTCACACTGTGAAAATATACCCGGTCAAAAAGTAACTATACCAACTTCCGGGTAATTTCCAGTAGCTATCGGGCAGCCATTCACCTCAACGTGGCTGTAAACATGTTAATCGAACACTTAGCTACAAAATGCATACATATGCATTTTCCCATTCTATTCTGCTCAAGAGTTGTCTTGCAATATGTGCCTAGAAAGGTTTTGCAAGGCATTTCGAATTGCGCAAGCGCAGATGATCATTTTTGTCTATGATGAACGACTATGACCATTGATAATCGAAACACACTCTACTTTTACAATATCTCATAATCGTGCACAACAATCACGGCTTTTATTTGTAACATTCTCAGATTAACTCCCTTTCAATTAAAAATATAGCAATTTTCAAACTTTTGCTTTTTCTATACATGCCGTTAAACATTTTGCAATTTCTTTAAAAAGCGCTTTGTTGCCACCATTGCTGTTAACCATGATGGAAAATAATGTAGAAAATTCATGCAGCATGTAGCATTACCATTTGCGAATTTCTACGGAGTTTCAATTGAAAGAAGCATTTTGCAAAAAACTTCAAAGAATCGGAGGAATATGCTTGATCTTCTGTTTCTCTTGGTAAATCGAACTAAGGTTCCAAATCTTTTGTTAATAGACACACAGGGCATCTAATAAAAGGTTACATGTATCAAAGTTTAGAAATCTTGTGATAAGTGTAATTTGTATGGTGTTAAATCTTGGCTGTTGTAATGATTTATTCTGCGAAATTGTCGGAGTGATCCCTTGGGGGTATAAAACAATAGCACAGGTCGGCGGGTTTACATGAACAAAAACAGTTTGGGCCTTTACATGGTTAAATGAGTTATCTAACCAAAACATAACAAATTTGGTGTTTTTATCATTTTTAGTAACTATGGTAACAGAAGAAAGTTTATGTATAGGAACTTTTCTGACTCAGTATATATATTATATTTTTACACTGAAAAATAATAAGACCTTGTTACTTTCACAGAAGCAGCCAGGACTACTTTTGGGGTTCGTTTTACATATAAAATTAAATGACTTATTTTACTTTCTCATTTTGGGGGGGGGGGGGGGGGGGAATGCAAACATTTCACCAAATAAGTTTAAAACACATTTCATCAAGTTTGTTGAAAACTCTAGAAGTTGCGACAAATAACTGTTCAATTGCAGTGGATCGCCAAACACGTATAAAATAAAGAGAATTGTTCCTTTTTTTTTTAATAAAACCAAAAAAAAATTCATTTCGCTTTACAACGAACATCTGAATTTTCACTCGTATACGAGTGAAAATTCAGATATTTACACTGTTTTCAATTCACGACATAATATGTATTTGGTATTCAACTTAAAACCTAGTAACTTTCATACTAGCAGCCCGGTTAACTGGCTTGATTTTATATAAAATATAAAGAAAAATTTTTTTTCGATAAATGCAAATTTCCCCCGAATGTGTTGAACTACTAGGCTGTACGATAAACGAGATGACTTCAATTTTTCAATTGTTAACTTTCCCTACCTGAGCAGTAATATCCCGTCTTCACCAGCATATGGAGTTTACGTTTCACAGTTAATCCATTATGCTAGAACCTGTTCCAAGTATCAGGACTTTATGGAACGTGAGAAGCTGCTTACTACCAGGTTGTTATGCCAGGGGTATCAAAAAACCAAACTGGTATGAACACTAAAGAATATCTATGGGAGGCACCATGATCTTGTTGATCCGTAGACTGTGGCAATTTCCAGAATTATTTCTGATGTGTTTGCCAATGGAAAGCCATAGGAAAGTAGAAGTAAAACAAAAATCAGGAATCGATACAATTAACTTACTCCACCCATCAAAGACACCAAAGGGAAAGAAACACAAACATTAAGCGACCAGACCATAATTGAAACCTAAACAAAAGAAGGCCATAAAGACAGTTACTTTCCCACAAAATGGCCATATGGCCATCCAAAATAAAAAGACACAAGTGATACATACAGTAAGTAACAAACAACACCATAAATAAACCGCCACAGAAGAACCGCCTCGGAACGGTCAGTGGAAAGATTTCCACTGGGGGGCTTAAATCGATTTTACATGGCCACAATCCTCGCCCTTACTTCCGTCGCGATTTAGAACAATAACTTGTTCAGTCCGCATGAAATCTCGGACATACTCTTCTCTGCATTTACTCCCTTTCTTCGTTCAGGTCGATAGGCATGGTGGGCGAAGCTTGCTTACCATGTAATGATTATTATCCTAGAACGCCTGATTACACTTCTGGAGTCCATGTCTGTTGGTCTGAGCATTGATATTTGCAATTTGTCTA
Source organism: Lucinisca nassula (assembly GCA_963580285.1). Taxonomy (NCBI): domain Eukaryota; kingdom Metazoa; phylum Mollusca; class Bivalvia; order Lucinida; family Lucinidae; genus Lucinisca; species Lucinisca nassula. The sequence continues at coordinate 171,163,965 of OY757014.1, read as the reverse complement.
TGGATGATTTTGGGTTAACGCTTTGGTACTACGACCTAAACTTCTTGAAAACATATCATCACTTGTGCTCGTAAACAACAGAAATTTTGACTTGTGCGAAGCATGCTACAAAAAGATAAGCGATTAAAGTGCATTGCCAAATGAACGTAAAAAATAAAAACAACATTTTTTATAAATAACAAGCATAGTTCATTTCGTGAATCGAATACATCTGAAATTTGTACTCGTACACGAGTATAAATTCAGACGTTTTCAATACAAGAGATAAACTATATTTGGAATTCACTTTAAAAAAAGGTAAATATTCTTTGTGTACTTACTATCACCCGGTTCTGTCGTGCCTGAGGAGAGGAACAATTTATTGAAATATAAGCGAAATATTGATAAAACATAATAAACATGCTTTCATTTATTACAGGCCATATATTGCAAGGCATTTTGTCCAATTCACAAATATGATGAACAGAAGGTTTCTAGAAAACAGAACGTCAAAAAAACTTCGAAAAGAAGTAGACAAATGGACTTGACATTTTTTGTTTTTGTTTTTGTTTTGATAAATGCAAATATTTCACCGAATGTGTTGAAAACACATTTCATCACGTTTGTTGAAAACTAAAGACATTTTCACGAGTGCGAAGCATGCTTCAAATAGCTGTTCAATAACAGCGCATTGCAGAACACTTATATAATATTTTTTCCTTCCTTTTTTTCGACAAATACCCAACATATTTCACGCCGTGTATTAAAATATGTTATTTGTGACTCGTACAGGAGTGAAAATTCAGATGTTTTCAATGTTTTCAATTCACGAGATAATATATATTTGGTATTCACCTTAAAACCTTGTTTCTCTCACAGTAGTAGCCCGAAAAAGTGTTTGGTTTGTTTTTTGTACAAAATAAAAAGAAAATTGTTTTTTGTACAAAATAAGAAGAAAATTTCTTTTTTTTTTAGATAAATGGAAAAATTGAAAGAGAAATCACTTACGTTCGTTAACAACAGAAATTTTCACTTGTGCGAAGTATGCTACAAATATTTTAGAAGCCTCCGTGGTGTAGTGGTTACGCTACTCGCCTTGTAAACCAGGGGTCGCAGGATCGATCCCGGGCTTCTCCAGGCTTTCGGATGAGTCTTTAAACCGAGGTCCCGTCTCCGTATGACCTTAGCTCTTGGTGGGACCATGATCTTGTTGATCCGTATAATGTGGCAATTTCCAGAATTATTTCTGATGTGTTTGCCAATGGAAAGCCATAGGAAGACTTCCGAATTCTCGGACAAACACTCACTCACTCACTCATGCTAAAGTAGATGTTGAATGCATTGCCAAATTAACAAAGAAAATAAAAATAACATGTTTTTCCATACGTAATAAACATATTTCATTTCCTGTATCGAAAACATCTCCGAGTGAAATTTCAGATGTTTTAAATACAAGAGATAATCTATATTTGTAGATTTAGAATTCACCCAAAAAAAATGTAAATATCCTTTATTTACTTACTATCATCCAGGCCTGTCGTACCTGAGGAGTGAAATATATTGTTGAAATATAAGCAACATATTGATAAAGCATAACAGTCGGGGACATATATCTCAGAAACCTTCTAGAAATACTTTTTAATTAGCCATCGATTCGAAAGGATAAAACCTCTATATCAAAAAATAATGATTACATGTTTAGATTCAGGGTGTTGTCGCACCTTAAAGTGGGGAAAAGTTGTTGCAATTAAGGGAGTTAACTCAGTACCCAATAAATAGCAATTATCGCAAAAGTCATAACAACAGTAAATTAGTTGTACCTTGATGGTAGAAAAAAGAATAAATTTTGTTATGAAATGTTGTTGAAAGGTCGTGAACATATTTTTATTAGTTTGATAAAGAAATATTGGGAACATTGCACCAAAAAGATACATTTTTGATAATATATGCATTTTACTATGTAGAATCCTACTTTTCCCTTAATTAAGTGTCATTTTCATGATAAAACAGATTTGAAGGACAGAAACTATATTAAGCATTACAGATTATATAACAAGAAAAATGCCTAATGGCATTATGGACGGGGTTTTTTAGCCCTGGTTGACACTGATTTTAGCTATTTTGAAAAAGGGTCACCTAATGAACATTTCTGTATGTATGTAAAACCATGTATGCATGTATGTACAGAACAAATGCAATATCCTTACCCAGTAACAACTTTTTGTGGAGGCGGGGGTGGGGGGGGGGTGATTTGTTTATGTGTTTTACGAAGAAAAAAAAAAAGTTTTTTTTTTTTCTATTTTTAGCTGTATCTTAAGCTCTAGTGGCCACTGATTTTAGCAATTTTGAAAAATGGTCACCTAATGAACATTTCTGTAAAATAATTTTGAAATCGAGCCATTATCCCAGGAGGAGATGTCGTTTAAAGAAATTGTTGACGGACGACGGACATCAACACAACTTGAGCACTTCGTGCCCGTCCAAAAACCCGTCCAACAAAATTCTTAAAAATTAAATCTAATGTCTGATATAAAGAGATATTCATATCAGTTTGGTTATCAAAATACATAAGTTATTATCTATATATTGAGAACTGCTTGTAATTCGTAAATGCCTATGCTCATGCTATGTCTAAAATAGAGGTGCTTTGGTTTGTGCCATATTACTTCATAAAATGATAGCATACAAGCATCCTTACCAAGCCAATGTAACAGCCCTTAAGGAGGTAAAAATGAAGTGAAGGCAAAGATTAGGAATCGATACAATTAACCCACAGCTCCCATCAGAAACACCAACGGGAAAGAAACATAAATCTGGAATAACTAGACCCCAAATTAAAAACCAATAGCGGAAAGTCAAAAGGACAGTCACTTTCCCACAAACTGGCCAATTGGCAATCCAAAACAAAGAATACCGGCACACGCCCATCGGGGCTTGAAGAAATAGATAGGCTGCATGATGCTTCCACACAGAGCTGAAACCGACCCGCACACGCGTACTGGTAAACCACTTAGAGGATCTAAGCCTGCCCAGGCAGAACGATACGAGTCGGCCCGTCCATGCTAATAAACCCTATTTGTTTCATTTGGCGGCAGGGCTTGAGATGTCATTTCATCTCAATATCGGGTAGAAGTCCCACAAAATTAACAGCAACGTCTCCAAAATGACATTTACAGTGTTGACGGGGACGTTAAACCACAAATCAAACAAACAAACAAAACAAATAATGTAAGCGATACACACACTCAAAGACAAACCAAAACAAACAAACAAAAATAATCCTCGACAGAAGAACCGCCTTGGAACGGTCAGTAAAACGAATTCGACTGGGGGATTTAAATGCGCGGCCGCAATCCTCGCCCTTACTGCCGTCGCGATTTAGACAAACAATTTGTTCAGTCCGCATAAAGGCCGCCTAACTCAACATCTCGGGGAGCACAAAAATCAAACAACCACAGAGATGAAACAACGGTGAGGAATCGGCAGAAAGAAACCACTGAAATGCTGCAGCAAAAGAAAACCAGCAGTTAGACTCCGATGGGCCCGACCAGAGACTGAGCATCATGCGCCAACCATTATTACATAAAATTAAAGTAGAAGTAAAACAAAGATCAGGAATTGATACAATTAACTTACTCCATCCATAAAAGACACCAAAGGGAAAGAAATACAAACATTAAGCGACCAGACCATAATGGAAACCTAAACAAAGGAAGGCCATATGGACAGTTACTTTCCCACAAAATGGCCATAGGGCCATCCAAAATAAAAGACACAAGCGACACACACAGCAAGCAACAAACAACAACATAAATAAATCGCCACAGAAGAGCCGCCTTGGAACGGTCAGTGGAAGATTTCCACTTGGGGGGGGGGGGGGGGGCTTAAATCGATTTTACGTGGCCACAATCCTCGCCCTTACTTCCGTCGCGATTTAGACAAATAATTTGTTCAGTCCGCATGAAGGCCTCCTAACTCATCAGTGCAACATCTCCGTGAACACAGAAATCAAAGAACCACAGAGGTGAGACAACGGTGAGGACTCGACAGCAAGAAACCACTGAAATGCTGGAGCAAAAGAAAACCAACAGTTAGACTCCGATGAGCCCGACCAGAGACAGAGCATCAGGCACCAACCAACATTAAATCCTCTCTAATTCTCAGTAAGCCTTTACGCTGGAACCGTCATAGAAACTGAGGTCTGACCCATCGGCGAGCAATTAAAGAGGACAGCAAAGTTGTAAACAGTGATTGGGTAAACTACCATGCATGCAGTATGTCGTATAACAAGTATGTTGTACCTAATTATTTTATATCGAAGAGGGGTGTTTTACGAAATTGGGTGCTGAAGTCATCATTGCAATTATAATTGTTTTTCTAGAACGTCTCTAAATTTTTCATCTCTGTTAGTTTGACATTTGATGCTTCTCGTCCAGTCCGTACTTTTGCGCCTCTTTTTATTTGATAAAAGTTTTAACGGACTGCAAAAGGAGTTGGAAGAGTCATCCATTACTTGATTCTTTGTAGATTTACACATGCAGTAAATTACACTTAAAGTCATGCTAGTGATTCTGGGCCGGCTACGACTCGTTATGTTAACAATCAACAATGAGACAGATGCATTATAATAAAAAAATTTATTTGTCTTATCGGTAAAACATTTGCATGTAAGGAAATGTTAGCCTGAACATCGTACATTCAACCGTGTATTGACTCTTAAAAAAAGAGAAACCCGATAGAAGAGATAAAAGACAGAACAAACACGCTCCCAATATAGGCCAGAAATATTTGGTTAAATTACCAACTAACATATAAAGTACAATATTTGCATGTAGTGTGACAAGACGACAAACTACATTGGGTATTTACAATAGAATGCGTTTCCTATCGAGTCGGTGGATCAGGCCACAGATTCTATGACGGTTCAACGGAAAGGCTTACTGAGAATCAGAGACAATCTAATTTTATGTAATATTGGTTGGTGTCTGATGCTCTGTCTCTGGTCGGGCCCATCGGAATCTAACTGTTGGTTTTCTTTAATTCCATCATTTAAGTGGTGTCTTGCTGTCGAGGCCTCACCGTTGTTTCATCTCTGTGGTTGTCTGATTTTTGTGTTCACGGAGATGTTGCATTGACGAGTTAGGGGGCCTTCATGCGGACTGAACAAATTATTTGTCTAAATCGCGACGGAAGTAAAAGGCGAGGATTGTGGCCACGTGGGATCGTGTTGGGCCCACCAGTGGGGTTCTTTTCGCTGGCCGTTTCGGGGCGGTCCTTTGACGTGGTTTGTTGTTTTTGTTTTTGCTATGGCTTGTCTTTGAGTGTTTGTATCGCTTATATTATTTTGATTTGGGTAGCCAGTTGGCCGTTTGTGGGAGAGCGACCATCCTTTTGGCTTTCGTTATTGGTCTTTCCATTGGGGTCTGGTTGTTTCGTTTTTGTGTTTCTTTCCCTTTGGTGTCTATGATGGGAGCTGTAGGTTATAATTGTATCGATTCCTGATCATTGCCTTCACTTCAAAAATTATGTTCGAACGCCAACACCGATTTCCACGTGCACGCCTATAATTGTTTTTTTGTTTTTCAGTTTGTAGCGTAGTTTTAATGACATAGCCTAGATTTAATCGATACTTTCATTTTTTACCGTTACTGTATTACATTACATCGGGTAGTAGCGCTGTATTTATGGCACTGCTAATACACTATTTATTTACCGGGGTGTGTATTCCATACACCTGTGCCATTTAAATATCAAGCTTCCCCGCACTGTAACCAGTAAGACTTTTATTCAATTTCTATACGAATTAAACCTTTAAAAACGCAATATTGAATTATGAAATAATGGGGGTATGCTAACTAAATTGCATTTTTTTTAAATAATTTCTCGACGTATTCGCACCATTTTTATTCTGTCAATTACAGATATATAGACCCTTTATTTGACGGCGACAATAAAATAATTTAAATCCAATGGTTATGTCCTCTGAGAAAACAATGCATATTTTTTACCATTTTGAGGGGTAATTTTCTGACATTATTTTAAAGAATATGGTTTGGTATTAACTGGCTAAAACTGCAGTGAACATTGGCTCAATGTATTCCAAATTACGGGACATGAACAAATTTTATAGGATAACCTGAAGTTTGAAAAAAAGCGTTGTAATGTTTTGAACTTTTCGTTTACATAATTCAGGTGGTTAGCAAAAGGGTCCGTTTTGAAGACCTTGTCCATACTTACAAATGCGACAACACCCAGAATGCGAAAGTTTAGACATTGGTCTATCCATTTGAGGTAAGTTTATCCTTTCTAACCGCCGAATAATTAAATTTTCGAAAATGAGTTACCGTATTCGCCCTAATTACCGCACAGTGCGCTTAGTTTTTTCAAAATCGTGTCAAAAGATCACAGTGAAAAATCTACCTAATTAGCGCACACTCGATGCGAAAACAATAGCTTCCGAGATGATGCATACTGATATTTAATGGGATAGAAAAGGATACTCAGACATTGGCTTCACTGTTGAAGAAATAACGGTAAGTTTTTTTTTTTTATAAATTTACTGTGAAAGCTTCCAGGGGGAGGTTACTGTAAAGTGTGCGCTTATGCATTTCTTTTTCAAAAATAGCTTTGGTGTGCGCTTATAGGAGCATGTGCGGTAATTAAGGCGAATACGGTATCTGTCCCCGGCTATAATAAACATGCTTTCATTTATTAATATGTTCGAAAACCACAGGAATTTTCACTTGTGCAGAGCATGCTACAAATAGATGTTCAATTAAAGTGCATTGCCAAATAAACGTTAACAATAAAAATAACTTTTTTTTATAAATAACAAACATAGTTCATTTTGTGAAGCAAATACATCTTAAATTTGTACTCGTACACGAGTATAAATTCAGACGTTTTCAATACAAGAGATAAACTATATTTGGAAATCACTTAAAGAAAGGTAAATGTTCTATATGTACTTACTATCACCCGGTTCTGTCGTGCCTGAGTAAAGGAACAAATTATTGAAATATAAGCGAAATATTGATAAAACATAATTAACATGCTTCTGTTGAATACAGGTCATTTATCATATGACGTCGCGTCTGAGATTGTAATAACGTCGTGTAATATTTTTGATAATCCACTAGTGGATTAAATATGCAAATTAGCTAGATACGTCCCGTACCGTTACATGTACGACGTCCTTAACGACGTCGCGTTTACTAATGGCGGAATATTAACATTTTTATAAACCAACGTGAATAAAATGCGTTTTTAATGTCATATGATACATAGAATCTTGCATTCGTGCTCATGTATTATTGAATTTATTAAACTCGTTGAGGAAAAGGGATAAAATGCTCGGCAAAGCCTCGCATTTTATCCCTTTTCCTCAACTCGTTTAATAAATTCAATAATACATGAGCACTCATGTAAGATCCTCTATATATTGCAAGGCATTATATCCAAATCACAAATGTGCTCAGCAGAAGGTTGCTAGAAAACAGAACGTAAAAGATGCACTTGACAGTTTCCAGCGCAATATGTTGTAAATGAAACTAGGAACAATACTTTTATTTATTTGAAAACATGATAAGCAATATTCAACGAATAGTTGGACTCCTATGGGCACAATCAGATACTTAGCATCAGGCATCAATTTAAGGGTAGACCCGTCACCATCACGAAAACACGCCTATAAAATTTTGACCCCCAAAAATCCCTCTTTTATATAGTAAAACTGGGGTTTGCAGGGGTATACATTATTTTCCTTATTCCTTCTCTAAGACATAGATTGTGGGTACTCGTTAGAACCGCCTCGGCGGGGCGGTTTTAACGAGTGCCCACAATCTATGTTTAGAGCAGAAATAAGAAATAAATCGCAATTTTTCATCAGAAAACTTTTATTTTTGGAGGTAAAATTTTCAATATGTTTAGATAGGCGTGTAAAGAGTCTGAGGACCGACCTTCCGGTGTGCAACACAAGAGGAAATAAACTTCACAAACTTTTGGACTTGACCTTTTGTTGCAGAACTTGGCGTCTCACATATCACACTGTGAAAATTTATATGATATTTTACACTGTTAAAATTACATGATCTTGTTACTTTCACAGCGGCAGCCTCGACTACTGTTTTGGTTCGTTTTACTTATAAAATAAACAAGAGGGCCCAGAGGGCCCTGAATCGCTCGCCCGAGAATAAGTGTCTCTAGAACATTCTAGGCACAAGGGCTATAATTTGAACAAACTTGGTAATGTTCCACTTGATGAAGCTTCATACCAAATATCAAAGACCTGGGCCTTCTGGTTTCAAACAATATGATTTTTAAAAGTCTTCCCTATATAAGCCTATGAAAAACCATAGGGTCATGGGGTGGGGACATTTTTATCCCAAGGGCTATAATTTGAACAATCTTGAAAGAGGTCTACTACTGAAGCTTCACACCAAATATCAAAGATCTGGGCCTTGCGGATTCAGAGAAGAAGATTGTTAAAGATTTTCCATGTATAAGCCTATGTAAAACCAAAGGCTCCCGGGGTGGGGGCATTTTTGGCCCCAGGGCTATAATTTGAACAATCTTGGTGGATGTCCACTAGGTGGAGCTTCATATCAAATAGCATAGACCAGGGCCGTGTGGTATCAGAGAAGAAGAATTTTAAATATTTTCCGTAATTAAGCCTTTGAAAAAACCAAAGGGTCCGGGGGTGGGGGCATTTTTGGTCCTAGGGCTATAACTTGAACAATCTTGATAGAGGTCCAATAGATGAAGCTTCACGACTAATATCTAAGACCTTGGCCTTGCAGTATCTGATAATAAGAGGATTTTTTTAAAGATTTCCCAATAAAAGACTATGTAAAACCAAAGGCCCCCAGGGCGGGGGCAATTTTGGCCCCAGGGCTATAATTTGAACAATCTTGGTAGAGGTCCATTGGATTAAGCTTCACACCAAAATATCAAAGACCTTGGCCTTGCGGTTTCAGAGGAGAAAAGTTTTAAAGATTTCCCCTACATAAGCTTAGGTAAAGCAAAAGGACCCATTGGCGGGGCATTTTTGGCCCCAGGGCTATAATTTGAACAATCTTGGTAGAGATTCACTAGGTGAAGCTTAATACCAAATATCAAAAACCTGGGCCTTGTGGTTTCAGTGAAGAAGATTTAAAGGTTTTCCCTATATAAGCCTATGAAAAACCAAAATGTCCCGGGGTTGGAGCATTTTTGGCCCAGGGCTATAATTCAAACAGTCTTGAAAAAGGTCCACTAGATGAATCTTCACACCAAATATCAAAGAGCTGGGCCTTGCGGTTTCAGAGAAGAAGACTTTTTACGATTTTCACTGTAAAAGCCTATGTAAAACCAAAGGCCCCCGGGTCGGGGGCATTTTTTGCCCCCCCCCCCCCCCCCCCCCCAATGCTATAATTTGAACAATCTTGGTAGAGGTCCACTAGATGAAGCTTCATACCAAATACCGAAGACCTGGGACTTGCGGTTTCAGAGAGAAGATTTATAAACTTTTCGTTTAAAAAATCTATTTTTAGCTCCTATGACCTAGATGTGCAATGGATCGGAACCATTTGAGCAACTTTGAAAGGGGACCACCTAAGGATCATTCCTGTGAAGTAGAAGTAAAACAAAGATCAGGAATTGATACAATTAACTTACTCCACCCATAGAAGACACTGAAGGGAAAGAAATACAAACATAAATCGATTTTACGTGGCCACAATCCTCGCCCTTACTTCCGTCGCGATTTAGACAAATAATTTGTTCAGTCCGCATGAAGGCCTCCTAACTCATCAGTGCAACATCTCCGTGAACACAAAAATCAAAGAACCACAGAGGTGAGACAACGGTGAGGACTCGACAGCAAGAAACCACTGAAATGCTGGAGCAAAAGAAAACCAACAGTTAGACTCCGATGAGCCCGACCAGAGACAGAGCATCAGGCACCAACCAACATTATCTCTCTAATTTTCAATAAGCCTTTACGTTGGAGCCGTCATAGAGTCTGAGGCCTGACCCACCGGCGTGCAATTAAAGAGGGAAGCAAAGTTGCCAACCGTGATTGGGTAAACTACCATGCATAACTTAGTACCGAATCTAATATAAATATTGTCAAAATCCGATCAGTGGTTTAGGAGATGTCATTTGAAGAAAAAGTTTACGCACGCACGACGGACAAAAAGTGATCCCAAAAGCTCATCTCATCACTATGTGACAGGTGAGCTAAAAAGAAAGTATGCATTTTTTTTTTTTTTTTTTTTTTTTTTTTTTTGAAAAATGCAAATATTTCGTCGAATGTGTGGAAAACACATTTCATCAAGTTTCTTGAAAACACCAGAAATTTTCACGAGTGCAAAGCATGCTACAAGTACCTATTAAATTACGGTACATCGCCATAGTCACGTGTTAACAAACTTTTCTTTGTTCGACAAATACCAAAACTTTTTCATTTCATGCATTGATTACTTCTGAATTTTCACCTGTACATTTGTGAATATGCAGATTTTTCAATGCACAAGACAATCTATATTCAGTATTCCCTCAAAAGGGAAATATCCTGTATGTACTGACTGTTATCCAGCCCTGTCGTATTTGAAGAGAGAAACAAATAATTGAAATAACAAGAGGGCCATAATGGCACTTTATCGCTCATCTAATCCTACAGTTAAAGTGGTAGATAATATAGGTTGGGAGTGGATGGTTCTGACAAGAAGATCTTTGAAGATTTACCCTATGTAAAAAAAGAAGTGGAGGCAATGATCAGGAATCGAAAGAATCAGCCCACAGCTCCCATCAGAGACACCAAAGGGAAAGAAACACAAACTTGAAGCAACAGACCCAACGGAAACACCAACAGCGGCAAGCCAAAAAGACAGATACTTTCCCACAAAATGGGCAATAGGCTATCCAAAATAAAATAATATAAGCGACACAAACACCCGAATACAAAACATAACAAAAACTAGAGAAAGCGACCAATGGGTCACGTAAACCCCCGGCCAGCGTCACCCTCTGATATATCTTTCGAGCTTGTATGTAATATGAATGAAGTTAAGAAGCTATAAGAATCTATAAATGTGCTTGTAAAAGCTAAACCAAACATAATTTTCTAAATGGACAAAGGGAGTGAGGGCATCAAATAGAACATACAGGCATCAATAAACTTTGACATAAAACTTTAACCAAATGTAAAATTTCTAAGTCCGTGACCTTGAGGTCAAAGTAACCGTGGCTGAGGGAAGGGACATGCATCATGAAATCATTTATCAAACATAAAGAGAATCTAACATGAAGTTACAGAGATATCAGCCATGAAAAAGGTTTAACACAAAACTTTGAAGTAAAAGTAGATGAACAGACAGACAGACAGCCCAACCAGGGGCTTGACCCAGAGGCTTAGATATTCCATATGAAAGGTATTGCTATAGAGATATCCTTTACCAAACATGAAGAGAATCTAACATGTGGTTACAGAGATATCAACAATGAAAAAGGTTTAACACAAAACTTTGACGTAAAATTTGATGACCAGACAGACAACAGCCCACCCAGGGGCTTGACCCTGGGGCTTAGATATTCCATATTAAAGGTAATGCTATATAGATATACTTTACCAAACATGAAGCGAATCTAACATGTGTTTACAGAGATATCAGCAATGAAAAAGGTTTAACACAAAACTTTGACGTAAAATTAGATAAACAGACAGACTGACAGACAGACAGCCCACCCAGGGGCTTGACCCAGGAGCTTAAATATTTCAAATGAAAGATAATGCTATAGAGATATCCTTAACCAAATATGAAGAGAATCCAACCTGTGGTTACAGAGATATGAGCAATCAAAAATGTTTAACGCAAAACTTTGACGAAAATGTTGACGATGAACGAGTGAATGAGTGAGTGTTTGAGTTTTACGTCCCACCAACAGCTAAGGTCATATGGAGACGGGACCTCGGTTTAAAGACTCATCCGAAAGTCTGGAGAAGCCCGGGATCGATCATGCGACCCCTGGTTTACAAGGCGAGTAGCGTAACCACTACACCACGGAGGCTTCTGACGAACGAATGAACGAACGAACATACGAACGAACCAACGAACGGACGAACGGTCGGAAATATGAAAACTATATACCCCCTGACATACTTCGTATGCCGGGGGTATAATAAACCGCGACAGAAGAACCGCCTTGGAACGGTCAGCGGAAACGAATTCCTGTGGTGGGCTTAAATCAATTTCACGTGACCACAATCCTCGACCTTACTTCCGTCGCGATTTAGACAAATAATTTTAGTCCGCATGAATGCCTCCGAACTCATCAGTGCAAAATCTCTGTGAACACAAAAATCAAACAACCACAGATATGAAACAACGGTGAGGACTCAACAGCAAGAAACAACTGAAAAGCTGGAGCAAAAGAAAACTAATAGTTAGACTCCGATGGGCCCGACCAGAGACAGAGCATCAGGTACCAACCAACATAAGCCTTTACGTTAGAATCTGAGGCCTGACCCCCAGCGTGCAATTAAAGAGGAAAGCAAAGGTGTCAACCGTGATTGCGTTAACTACCATGCACGCAGTCTGTCATATAACATTTATGTTGTACCCAATCTTTTTATATTGAAGAATGATTTTACGAAATTTGGTGCTGAAGTCACTGCGGTTATTAATTTTTCTGAATTTATATACTAAGCCACCATAAAATTCGGGTTCCGATAGACCTTGTTGCAGAAGAGATTTAAGTCCAATATTGCATTTTGAAATTAAATGAGAATGACGTATATATCATTTTGAAAAGGCTTTGTGTAGTTTATGATACCGATAACCCTGGTTAAGAAGTTTAGCCGTTAACAATTTATTACGAGTGTTGAAGTCAGTTACATCACTACACACTCTGGCAAATCGAATTAATTGCGAAATATAAACGCCATAGGATGGCACACGAGGAACATCACAATCCAAAAAGGACAGTTTACAATCTCAAAATCAAAATTATCGCGTTTATCATAAATTTTGCAAGAAACAAACCCATCTGCAATAGATAGATGTTAATCCAAAAGAGGGCCTCGGTATCAGAAGAATTTGCTTTATTTAACTGAAGTTCTGGGGGATAAATTTGACTGATCAAACCATCGAAATATATATTAAATAATCAAATATGTAAAATAGAAGTAAAACAAAGCTCAGGAATCGATACAATTAACTTACTCCACCCATCAAAGACACCAAAGGGAAAGAAACACAAACATAAAGCGACCAGACCATAATGGAAACCTAAACAAAGGAAGGCCATAAGGACAGTTACTTCCCAACAAAATGGACAAATGTCCATCCAAAATAAAAGGACACAAGTGACACACACAGTAAGTAACAAACAACAACATAAATAAACCGCCACAGAAGAACTGCCTTGGAACGGTCAGTGGAAAGAATTCAACTGGGGGCTTAAATCGATTTTACATGGATATAATGATCGCCCGTACCCAACGATTTTACATGGCCATAATCCTTGTCTATGTTAAACCACTTGGGCTGCGGGGCTGTGGCATTTTTGGTCCCAGGGCTATCATTTGAACAATCTGGATAGAGGCCCACTAGACGCAGCTTCATATTAAAAACCAAACGCCTTAGCCTTCTGGTTTCAGACTAGAAGATTTTAAAGGTTTTCCCTATACAAGTCAATGTAAAACCATATGGCCCCGGGGCGGGGGCATTTTTGGCCACAAGGCTCTCATTTGAACAGCCTTGGTAGAGGTCTTCTAGATGAAGCTTCAAACCAATATCAAAGACCTGGGCCTTGTGATTTCAGAGAAGAAGATTTTCAAAAGTTTTTTTTTTCCTATATAAGTTAATTTTAAAACCAAAGGGCCCCGGAGTGGGGGCTTTTTGGGCGCCATGGCTAAAATTGGAACAATCTTGGTAGAGGTCCACTCGATGAAGCTCCACACCAAATATCAAAGACCTGGGCCTTGCTGTATCAGAGAAGATTTTAGAGATTTTCCTATATAAGTCAATATAAAACCAAAGGACATCGAGGGTCGGGGAATTTTTGGACCCAGGGCTATAATTTGAACAATATTGATAGAGGTCCACAAGACAAAGCTTCATACCAAATATCAAACACATGAGCCTTCTGGTTTCAGCCTACAAGATTTTTAAAGGTTTTCCCTATATAAGTGAATGTAAAACCAAAGGGCCCTGGAGCGGGGGCATTTTTAGCCCCAGGGCTCTTATTTCAACAATCTTGGTAGAGGTCCACTAGATGAAGCTTCAAACCAAATATCAAAGACCAGGGCCTTGCGGTTTCAGAGAAGACGATTTTTTAAGACGTTTCATATATAATTTATTGTAAAACCAAAGGGCCCTGTTTGGGGGCTTTCTGGGCGCAATGGCTACTATTTGAACAATATTAGTAGAGGTTCACTAGATGAAGCTCCACGCCAAATATCAAAGACCTGGGCTTGCGGATTAAGAGTAGAAGATTTTTTAAGATTTTTTCCTATATAAGTCAATGTAAAATCAAAGGGCCATTGAGCGGTGGCATTTTCGGTCCCAGGGCTAAAATTTGAACACTCTTGATAGAGGTCCAGTAGATGAAGCTACACACCAAATATCAAAGACTTGGGTCTTGCATTTTCAGATAATAAGATTGTTTAAGATGTTTCCTATATAAGTCAATGTAAAACCAAAGGCCCAAGAGCGGGGACATTTTTGGCCCCAGGGCTATAATTTGAACAATCTTGGTAGAGGTCCACTAGATGGAGCTACACAACAAATATCAAAGACCTAGGCCTTGGGGTTTCAGAGGAGAAGATTTTTTAAGATTTTTTTTCTTTATATGTCAATATAAAACCAAAGGGCCCCAGGGCTATAATCTGAACAATCTTCATAGACGTCCACAAGACGAACATTCATACCACATATCAAACACCTGAGCTTTCTGGTTTCAGACAAGAAGAGTTTAAAAGGTTTTCCCCTATATACATGTATAAGTCAATGTAAAACCAAAGGGCCCCGGGGGCGGAGACATTTTTGATCCAAGGGCTTTAATTTGAACAATCTTGATAGAGATCCATAACACAAAGCTTCATACTAAATATTAAATACCTGAGCCTTCTGATTTGAACAATCTTGGTAGAGGTCTACTAGATGAAGCTACACACCAAATATTGAAGACGTGGGCCTTGCGGTTCAGAGGATAAGATTTCTTAAGGTTTTCCCTATGTTAGTCTATGTAAAACCAAATGGGGTCCGGAGCGGGGCATTTTTGGTCCCAGGGCTATAATTTGAACCATCTTGGTAGAGATCCACAAGCTGAAGCTACATGTCAAATATTAAAGACCTGGGCCTTGCAGTTTCAGAAGAGAAGATTTTTTTTTCATATTTTTGGCTCCTGTGACCTTCATGTGCAATCGTTTAAACAACTTTGAAAGGGGACCACCTAAGGATCATTCCTGTGAAGTTTGGATAAAATCTGATCAGTGGTTTAGAAGATGTGATTTAAAGAAATTGTTTACGCACAAAAAGTGATCCCAAAAGCTCACCTCGTCACAAACTGACAGTGAGCGAAAACGCTTTCATTTAATACAGGTAATATATTGTAAGGCATATTGTACAATTATTAAAATTCAGGACAGTGTTTAACTGAAGGTTGCTAAAAAACAAAACGTTTTGAAGACACGTGAACTTGACAGTTATCAGTGCATTACGTTGTTAATGATACTATGGAAATCGCTTTTATTATTTTTTTAAAACATGAGAAGCAAAAATAAAACGAAAAGTTGGATTCCAATGGGCGCAATCAGAGATGGAGCATCAGACACAATCAATTTGCTTTGAATTCTTCAGGTTGGAACCGTCATAAAATCTGAGGCCCGGCCCTCCGGTGTGCATACATCACAAATACACGCCTATATAAAATTATATATATATAATATTTTATCCCCCCCCCCATCCTTGAACTCCATTTTTATATAGTAAAACTGGAGTTTGCAGGGTCAAACTTATTTTTCTTATTTCTGCTTTAAAACATAGATTGTGGGTAATCATTAGAACCGAGTTTTTGAACAGAAATAAGAACAATTTTTCAATATGACCATTTTTCATTTTAAATTTTTCATTTTTTCGGAGGTAAAATTTACCATCACGAAAACACGCCTATATAATTTTGATCCCCTTGAACCTCACCTTTATATTATTTTTAAACTGGGGTTTACAGGGGTAAACCTTATTTTTCTTATTTCTGCTCCAAAGTATAGATTGTGTGTACTCATTAGAACGGCCTCGATGAGGCGGTTCTAACGAGTACCCACACTCTATATTTTGAGCAGAAATAAGAAAAAAAAACACAATTTTTTATCTTAAAGTTTTCGATTTTTTGGCCATAAAGTTAACAATGCATTTATATAAGCGTGTTTTCGTAATGCAACGTATTTGTATAGGCGTGTTTTCGTAATGAAAAGAAGATATAAAGACTAACATGAATATTGTCAAGTATTCTAACACAGCGCGCCTATATAGACAAAGAAAAAAAAGAACTGTTTTATTCTACAGCAAATCACGGCAAGGAAGAGCATGACGTTTGACGTCATGAAAACTGCCAATTTATGACGTCACTAGACAATTTCCTTGACGTTAGACGGTATAACGTCATTTTCCCGCATCGAAAACGTTAGAAAAGGATATAAATGCATGTTTTTTAGTCAGGTATCGGGCCTCCGTGGCCTAGTGGATAAGAACGCTGACTTAAACATTAGGTCTCTCACCGCTGTGGGTTCGAGCCTCGCTCGGGACACATGTGAGAAGCCAAGTTCTGCAACGGAAGGTCAGGTGGTTTTTCTCGGGGTACTCCGCTTTTCGCCCATCTCTGATTAACGATCGGCACGATATGAATGAACTTATCTTGAAACGGCCGTAAAAACAAAAACAAAAAAATAGCCATCGGAAGAGATGGCAAATCCCCCGACCAAACGCCAATATGGCCTTCAGAAGATTGTTCACCAATAGAAAGTGCACCAGAATCAAACCAGCAATATATCACAAAAGTATTGCAGTTATGGCCATCACAAGATTATACTGTCAGGGGAGATAACTGAAAAACCAGGGCACTCAGAAATGTGGTTCTTGCGCATGACATGCCTGCTTAAGCTCATGTATTTCTGTACAAAGTACCATCAGTATGTCTGAAAAGGTATTGGAGATATGGTGATCACAAGCTGGTCATACTGTTATATTGGAAGGGTAGATAACTCAAATACCACAGCTCCAACAGTTGTGGTTCTTGCACATGACATCCCTTCTATACCTTGTATATAATTGTGCCAAAGTCCTTCAATATATCTCAAAGGGTGTTGGAGTTATGGCCATCACAAGGTTATATTGCCAGGTGAGATAACTATAAAACCAGAGCACCCAGAGTTGTAATTCTTGAGCATGACACACATGCTTAACCTCATGTACATCTGCATCAAGTACCACCAATATGTTTCAAAGGGTATTGGAGGTACGATGATCACAAGGTTGTCATACTGTTATATTGGAAGGGGAGATAACTCAAATATCATAGCACCGAAATTGTGGTTCTTAGGCATGAATCACCGTCTCCATGTTGTATACAATTGTGCCAAGTACCATCAATATATCTCAAAGGGTATTGGAGTTATGGCAATCACAAGGTAATGTTGTCAGGGGAGATAATTAAAAAAACCAGGGCATTCAGAGTTGTGGTTCTTGCACGTGACACACCTGCTTAACCTCATGTACACCTGTACCAAGTATCATCAATATATCTCAAAGAGTGTTGGAGATGTGGCCATCACAAGGTAGTGATTCTATATTATTGGAAGGGGAGATAACTAAAAAACCATGGCAGCCAGAGTTGTGGTTCTTGTGCATGACCCGCCGTCTCAGCCTTGTGAACAACTGTGCCAGGTACCATCAATATATCTCAAAGGGTATTGGGGTTATGGCCATCACAAAGTAGTCATTCTATTTTATTAAAAGGGGAGATAACTAAAAAAGTATGGCATCAAGAGTTCTGGTTCTTGCGCATGACACGCCATCTCAGCCTTGTGAACAATTGTGCCAAGAACCATCAATGAATCTCAAAGGGTATAGGAGTTACGGCCATCACAAAGTTGTCACTCTATTTTATTGGAAGGGGAGATAACTCCAAAACCATGGCAACCAGAGTTGTGGTTCTTGTGCATGACACGCCGTCTCAGCCTTGTGAACAACTGTGCCAGGTACCATCAATATATCTCAAAGGGTATTGGAGTTATGGCCATCACAAAGTAGTCATTCTATTTTATTAAAAGGGGAGATAACTAAAAAAGTATGGCATCCAGAGTTCTGGTTCTTGCGCATGACACGCCGTCTCAGCCTTGTGAACAATTGTGCCAAGAACCATCAATGAATCTCAAAGGGTATAGTAGTTACCGCCATCACAAAGTTGTCACTCTATTTTATTGGAAGGGGAGATAACTCCAAAACCATGGCAACCAGAATTGTGGTTCTTGTGCATGACATGCCGTCTCAGCCTTGTGAACAACTGTGCCAGGTACCATCAATATATCTCAAAGGGTATTGGAGTTATGGCCATCACAAAGTAGTCATTCTATTTTATTAAAAGGGGAGATAACTAAAAAAGTATGGCATCCAGAGTTCTGGTTCTTGCGCATGACACGCCGTCTCGGCCTTGTGAACAATTGTGCCAAGAACCATCAATGAATCTCAAAGGGTATAGGAGTTATGGCCATCACAAGGTTGCGTCTACGGACGGACGGACGGACGGACGGACGGACGGACGGACAGACGGACGGACGGACGCCAGGCTGATCGCTATATCCCCCGAACCTATTCGGTCGGGGGATAAAAATGTGTTTCAGTCTACAATTTTAGCGGGCTTTCATCTAACAATGGCGAAAAATTGTGAGATTTTAAAGGAAACAACAGCCGTATTACCAATTTTCAGCCTGTTAGAATCGAAATAGATCACCTCTAGTTTGGGATTTGTTGAGTGATAAATCACAGTTTGTCGGTCGCTCGTAATTTGTCTACTTTACAACTGACCTCACAACTGTGATTTATTACTCGACAAATCAGTTACAGCTGATCTATTTCTTAATCCAAAAAACTTGTTTGATATGACCAAGATACAGTGGAACTTCGATAACTCTATTCATGGCATTACAATAACAAACCCTTGCGACGTAGTGCATTTTTCATATCCATGGCTACTTTTTTATGAAAATTCGTGATCATCATGAAAACACGCCTATATAATTTTGACCTTCTTGAACCCCACTTTTACATAGAAAAACTTGGGTTTACAGGGGTATACATTATTTTCTTATTTCTGCTCCAAAACACAGGTTGTGGGTACTCGTTAGAACCGCCTCAGTGAGGCGGTTCTAACGAGCACCCCCAACCTATGTTTGCACTATTTAAAAGACAAATATCACAGATTTTCATCAGAAAAGTAGCCATTTTGGAGATATGGAAAAATGCACTATATCGCACGGGTGTGTTTTCGTTATGTCCGTTCACGGCATTATGATAACAAACCCTTGCGACATGGTGCATTTTTCATATCCATGCCTACTTGTCTTATGAAAATCCGTGATATTATTCTTATTTATCCTACAAACATTGGTTGTGGGTGATCTTTTGATAAGCCTCATTGACGCGGTTCTACCAAGTGACGTACCCAAAATCTATGTCATGTGGCAGAAAAAAGAAAAATAATTTATATCTCCGCAAACCCATGTTTTGTCTATATAAAGTAGTGTTTAAGGGTTGTTCATTTCACAGACTTGTTTTAGGATGGCTAGGTCGTTTGTCTGAACCGATTCAAACTATTCCCTGAATCCCTTTAGAATATTTCCTAAAGCGCGCGATATCCATATGGATCTTTTTTCTGATACCGTCTTAAAAAGCTATGTTTTGTGTATTCGTTAGAATCGCCTTAACGAGGCGAATCCGATGATTGCCCACGACATGCATCTATTTTATAGCAGCTCTTAAAGATATCCTAAAGTGGTTCCCAACATTAATCATGACCAGGAACTTTTAGTGGGACTCGGTAATTTGAACCCTCCATATCTCGAAATAATTTTTAAGGTCCAGATGTGTTCCAGTTATTCAAGTTACTCACGGTATGTTATTTTGTAGTCTTCAAACCCGAGCTAAACGATTTATCATTTTCAGCCAAATAGGTTTTTGTTTGTTGGTTTTGGGGTTTAACGTCCCCATCAACACTGTACAGGTCATTTTGGAGACAATGCTTCCAAATTTGTGGGACTTTTACCCGACATTGAGATGAAATGACATCTCAAGCCCTGTCACCGAATGAAACCAATAGGATTTATACGCCTGGACGGTCCGACTTGGCCTGGGCAGGCTTAGATCCTCTAAGCGGTTTACCGGTACTCATGTGCAGTCGGTTTCAGCTCTGCGTGGAAGCATCATGCAGCCCATCTATTTCTATAAGCCCTGATGAGCGGAGGCTGTTCTAAATAGGTAAATGAAATAATGTGTACTGACCTTGGCAGAAACCACACATGACTGGGCAATCAAAAGGAACATTGGAATATACTGAGCATTGGGACTCAGAAAACCCACAGAATGGCGTTCCAATACCGGTGCAGTTTACTGAAATAAAAAACAGATTCGGAAACATAAGCAAACAGTAAAAATACAATAAAGCCTGCAGACCTTCTGCACTAAGGTTTAGCTTCTGGGTAAAAATTTCAGTAGACGGCATTTTAAGATATTTCTTTCAATCTCCCAAGAAAAAAATGGTTTTGAAATTTTATGCAAACTGTATCCATTGGAGACAATTTGCATGGAATGTCAAAATCTGGTTTTACATGCAAATTGTCATTGGGTGTGTCAATGTATGAAACGTCAAAACTTATTTTCATGAAGTATCAGTTTGTCCTGAAAGTGATTTTGTTTGTTTGTATTGGAGTTTAATGGCCAAGTCAACACTATTTAGGTCATTATTTAGCCGGTCAATTTACCTATCCAGACTTTTCCAGTTAGGCTTATGACGTGTCCAGTTTAAAGGCTTACTGAGAATTAAAAGTTAATTTTATGTAACGTTGGTTGGTGCCTGTTGCTCCGTCTCTGGTCGGGTCCATCGGAGTTTAAATGTTGGTTTTATTTTGCTCCAGCATTTCAGTGGTTTCTTACTGTCGAGTCCTCACCTTTGTTTCATCTCTGTAGTTGTTTGATTTTTGTGTTCTCCGAGATGTTAGGAGGCCTTCGTGCAAATTGAACAAATTATTTGTCTAAATCGCGACGGAAGAAAGGGTGCGGATTGCGGCTGCGTCGGATCGATTAAATCTCATCCATTTTAAAATGGCAGGGGCATAGTTAGCCACAGTAACCTTGACCTTGACCTCAGGACCCTGAAATTTAAACTGGCTTGAGATATTATCATATCAAACATTTGTATGAAGTTATATTAAAATCTATTAATAAATGAAGGCGCTAGAGCGATAAAAAATATTTTCTAAAAATACCCACAGTGACCTTGTCCTTTAGGCCATGACCTTGAAAGTCAAATTTGCTAGAGAAGTTATCAAGCAACGTTTGTGTGGAGTTATATTAAAATCCGTCAATAAATGTAGGCGCTGGAGCGAAGACGTTCTTTTTTTAAAAAAATAGCCACACTGACCTTGAACTCGAGGCGATGACCTTGAAAGTCGAATTCTCTTGAGAAATTTATTATTTCCAACTTTTGTGAAAAGTTACAACAAACTTCATCGATAAATGTAGGAGCTAGAGCGATAACAAAGTTTCTCTAAAATAGCCACGGTGATCTTGACCTTGATCTAAGGACCCTGAAAGTCGAACTCGCTCGAGGTATTATCCTATGCAACAGTTGCGTGAAGGGTTATTTATATCTGTCAATAAAAGTAGGTGCTAGAGCGATGGCCGTTTTTTTTTTCTAAAAATACCCATAGTGGCCTCAACCTTAAGGCAAGGATCTCGAAAGTCGAACTCGCTCGAGGTGTACTCATAAACAACATTTAGTGAAGGGTTATTAAAAGCAGTAAATAAATGTAAGTCCTAGAGCGATGACCAAGTTTTGTTCTAAAAATAGCCACAGTGGCATTGACCTTAGGCAATGATCTCGAAAGTGATATCATAAGCAACATTTGTTTGAAGTTATATCTAAACCCTTCAATAAATGTCAAATGACAAAAGTACGCACGTACGTACGTACCTGGATAAATGCTATATCCCTGCTTACAACGTTGCGCGAGGAGAAATTAATTACCGTACGGTGACACATACATGCGACACGGGGTCGGTTTCGTGAGGCAAAGGTAACGTGTATCTTGCGTCACTGGGCGTGCAACTGATATTGGCTTACAGTAGGGGCCAAGGCTTGCTGTCCTTGCAGCAGGTAAGGGTAGAGGTGCAGTGTTATTATTTCTTCTGTTCTACACTTCCACTCATTTTCCTCCTCCTCCTCTGTACCTCACTTTCATCATCCCTTCCATCTCTTCTATCTCACTTTTCTCCCTTTCTCTGGGACACGACTATCCCTTTCTCTGGGAGACGACACAAAATGACCCACAGGGCTGACGTTTCGTTAAACCAAAAACAAATACAGTAGAACTTCGATGGCTCGAACACCGATGGCTCGTTTACCATGGATGAGTCGAACCCATTCTTGAGCCCTTAGCGAAATCCTCTACATAAGAAATAGTGGGGGATAATTAAGGAGATTTTGGTCTTTCATCTTGCAAATGTATGCGGTGTGTACGCATTAGAATCGCCTCGATGAGGCGATTCTAATGAGTACACACAGCATACATATTCATCATAGACCAACGAAAAGATGTCTAAAAGTATCTCGTTATGCCTCCTGACTGTGACCTCAGTGGCTCGAACTATCCCTGTCTCGAACAGATTTTCGAGGTCCCAAAGGTGTTCGAGCTATTGAAGTTCGACTGTATACGACTCAGTTGACTCTTAGATTTCTCCACAATTTGGCCGGCCTCGGTTTTTGTTTGTTTGTTTTGAAGTTTAACGGCCCAGCCAACACTATATTAGGTCATTAGGTTGGGATAGGTCCGCGGTATGTCTACAATGGGTACGAAGTCATGTTCGATGGACAGTTCGTCGATGGGGTCACGCTTATTCACTTAAGAAACCAGGTTTCTGTTACGACGTTGTGTTTGACGCATAAGGGTATTCCTTAGACGCAAGGAGGTTTTAGTGACAATTGTGAGTTAAGTCACGACCGTTACGGTGGTGGAAATCTTATGGTGTTGGCAGGGAGTCACGGCGCATGGACGTGGACGGACTGATCCTGTGTCCCTTAACGGAACTTAAGACGCGCAGAATTACCGACAGGATTTTCTGAGATATCACATTTTACCATTCATGCAGGCTAATTGTGGAACGTTCCAGCACGACAACGCCCGCCCATAACATGGATTACCCGAGAAAACAAGTGACGTGCTTCCCTGGCCAGCTTTGTCGCCAGATCTGTCGCCGATAGAGCATTTATGAGATCAGTTAGACGGGAGGTTTCGTCGGCAACGACAACTTCCATTAGACGTTGAATGAGTGACGTGCTGCGTTACTGAAGAGTGGCAACGTATTCCACAAACGACTATCAACAGACTTGTTGCGTCTAAGCGACGGCGATGTGTTGCAATGATCAACAACAGAGAATACTGATTCGTGAACTGGCTGACTTTCGACGTCACTGTCAAAAAAAAAAAAAAAAAAACATTACGAACACGCCTATTCAAATAATGTGACAATTTTACCACCAAAAAATTAAAATTTTTAAAAAATCTGATATTTTTTCTTATTTCTTTTCAAAGTATAGATTGTGGGTAGTCGTTAGAACCGCCTGGACGAGGCGGTTCTAACGATTACCCACAATCTATGTTCTTGAGCAGACATGAGAATAAAATATACCCCCGAAAACACCAGATTTACATTATAAATGTTGGTTTAAGGGAGTCAAAATTATATAGGTGTGTTTTCGGGTTTACGATCATTCCGTTTGTTGTGGTAATTTATCAAATTCGTATAATTCTTTCTATCTTAAATGGATAAAATGTTTTGACTCGTGTAGCATTTAGCGTTTCTTTTGTCAGCCAGTATGATGTGGGCCTATACCCCTGAAATGCTCAGTTTTCTACCAATCAAGAAGAAGCTAGAAATGCGTCGATAGGACACGGATGCCCCCGCCTGAAAATATGTCTATATTCGTATTCATTCATAGAAAGTTATTGACCGTGTTTCAGTTTTGGACCCTTTTATCACATTTGACCTCTAAGTATAACCCTGACCTTGGAGGTAAGGACCTTGGTTTTGTGTGAGGCAGATTGTCTATTGATGGCCAAAATTTCTGCAAAGTAATTTCCAAATCCATCCAGAGATAAGAAAGTTATTGACTGTGTTTAAGTTTCGGACCCTTTTTTGACCTTTGACCTCTAAGTATGACCTTGACCTTGGAGGTACGGACATTGGTTTTGCACGTGACACATCGTCTCATGATGGTTAACATTTCTACAAAGTAATTACAAAATCCATCCAGAAATAAGGAAGTTATTGACTGCGTTTAAGTTTCGGACCCCTTTTTTTTACCTATGACCTCTAAGAATGACCTTGACCTTGGAGGTACGGACCTGGGTTTTGCATGTGACACGTCCTCTCATGATGGTTAACATTTCTGCCAAGTAATTTTAAAATCCATCAATAAATATGGAAGTTAATGACTGCGTTTAAGTTTCGGACGCACGGACGGATGCACGGACGTTCTCACAAATGGATACTTATGTGGCTATTTTGAGCAAGATTGATACTTAGGTGGCTAATTTTAACCACATAACAGACCTTTTATGTGTCTAACGGAATAAATCGCACTTTCTCTCATTGACTTACATTGATTCTGTCCAAGTTCATAGCCACCTATCTATCCATTTGTGTGTACGGAGGGACAAACGGACGGACGAAAGGACGGACGGACAAGGGCAACGCTATATGCCCTTTCCACCATTCTTCGAATGGCGGGGGCATAAAAATGGAGCGTAAGACAAGAAACTTTCTTACGGGCACAGTCTGCTCCTACGTAATAGGGCGCGTTGTTTCTACAGGCACATAGACAAGTGTTGACATTCATTGTACCCCCATTGTAACAGTGGTGAGATGAACAATCTGTAAAACACGCACATATGACAGTGGTGAGATGAACAATCTGTTAAAAAAAACACAAATGAGTCAGGGCACAGCATTTCCATCAATTAACAATATGCGCCAGATCAATCTGCGCATTAATATAGTCGGACCAGAGACATTTTTGTCTTACTGCATGAAGAGGCATTGGGTCCTTAGCTATCCTTAGAGCTCTCAACCAAGAATGATCCGACTCGGCTGATGCGCAGGCTGATCCTAGTCTTCGCTGGGCACACATGTAAACTGAAGTAAATGTTCTGCTCCGGCTCAAATTATATGTAGTAGTAAAGAAATAGATCAGCTCCAATCACAGTTTAGAGGTCACGTGTACAACAGATCAAATATCACGAACACGAGCATTTCAATTACTTGCAACTGATCGAGTATAGCAGATCAAATCGCGAGCAAGTAGCTTGCAATTTACTGACAAACTGTGATTCATTCAGGGATAACTGTATTCATAATTGTGATTTTGGGAGGTAAATCGGAGGTTTTACGGTCGGAAATTTCGTTTTACGGCGACGCGTCAGCGGAGCTGTAAAACGTAATTTGCGATCGGAAAACCGACGATTTACCTCCCCAAATCACAATTTTGCAATACAGTTATCCCCGTTCTAATGCACTTATACGGTTGTTTTGTTAAAAAATGTACTAGTTTGCCTAAAATGGCTAGCGCTGTGAGCTGCGTAAAACCAAATACCAGCCAATGCAAAGCGACGTTACGCGATGTCGTCGGGTTTCCGACAGTATATCGCAGAATATACTGTCGCAAATTTTTGACGTTATCCAATCAGACGTCGCGGTACATATGCAAGTGCATTAGAATAGAATACTGTTCATATATTAGAGCTGATATTTTCATTGCTTTTTTGTTTTACATCCTCTGATTCAAGATTATTTCACGTTTTTCGAGCCGATCTTGAAGCAGGGGTAGGCGATAAACGGAGTACATGGAGAAAAACAAGTAGACCTACCTTTGCAGAGCTTGGCATCACACATGTAACTCGAGCGATCTACTTCGGACTAAATAAGAAGTGATTATAATCGACCGATTATAAATAGAAGTGTAGGCAATCATCAGGAATCGATACAGCCAACCTACAGCTCCCATCAGAGACACCAAAGGGAAAAAAGCACAAACATGAAACAACTACACCCTAAGGGAAACATAAACAGCGGAAAGCCAAAAGGACAGTTTTTTCCCCGCAAAATGGCCAATTGGGTATAATGATATCTCGAGCGAATTCGCTTTTGGGGTTTTGGTCTCATGGTCAAGGTCACTGTGGCTATTTTAAGAAAAACTTTTTCATTGCTCTAGCGCCTACATTTATTAATGGATTTTAAAGGCATTTATTCTCGTAACAGTGGGACACACCGTGTGTTCATAATTGTTTTATTGCCCCCTGTGATATGCTGTCTATAGCAGATAAAAGGCGGGCCTTAATAGGGTGATTAGTAGCTCTTGTTGAATCTCCTGACTGAGGCACTTAAGGGGAAAATTAATAATGTAAACTAGTTAACAGTAAGAAAATTATTGATTTTCCCCATTGAGGCCCCTTACATGTTGAAGACAAAGGACTTCTCTTCAGTCAACAATGTGGGCTACATAATATTATGTAATGAAATGATAGTGCTCAATAATCAAGAATAAATGACTTTAAGATAACTTCGCATATATATATATGTTTGGTATAATGATATCTAGAGTGAGTTCGACTTCCAGAGCCCTGGGGTCAAGGTCACTGTGGCTATTTTTAGAAAAACTTTCCCATCACTCTATTGCCTGCATGCATTGGTGGATTTTAAATAACTTCACACATCCTTCCGCTGGTTAAGGAGAAGTCATCTAATCTTTTTTTAGCTCAGGCAGCCATTTTGTTTATTCGGGCAGAACATTTTAAGCAAATTCGGTAGAGAGTTTAAGTATATTATTGTTGGAAATTTTGGTACAGGGTCATTCTAGGAATATTCTTGTAAACTTTTTCCAAAATCTGCTCACCGGTTTAGGAAGAGTTGTCTTAGGTATAATGTTGACGAGAAGATGTTTTCTATTTTTAGCTCTGGTGGCCATCTAGTTCTTTCTAGCAGAAAAGGTTGGGCAATATTGGTAGAGGGTCATACAAGCAACTTTCCTGTAAAATTAAGTGACTGTCCTTTTGGCTTTCCGTTATTGGTGTTTCCATTAGGGTCAAGTGAATTCCTTTTGTTTGTGTTTCTTTCCCTTTGGTGTATCTGGTGGGAGTTGTGGGTTAATTGTATCGATTCCTGATCATTGCCTTCACTTCTATTTTGTATGAGGGGGAAGCCCTTGTCAAATTTGTTAAATATGAAGGCTCTATCTCAAACAGTTCAAAAGTAATGGCTTATGTTATTTTTTCTTTAACGTAGATCACAAGTAAAGGTCAAAATCACAGGTCAAAACTCTATGCATGAGTAGCAAGCCCTTGTCACAAGTAATCTGAATGCGAAATAAGAACTTCAAGGCTTAAATATAATGTTGATGAGAAGATGTTACAGGAATTCTGCAACAAGGTCTATCGTAACCCGAATTTTATGGTGGCTTAGTATATAAATTCAGAAAAAAATATAACCGCAATGACTTCAGCACCCAATTTCGTAAAATCATTCTTCGGTATAAAAAGATCGGGTACAACATGGATGTTATACGACAGACTGCGTGCATTGAAGTTAACCCAATCACGGTTGACAACTTTGCTTCCCTCTTTAATTGCACGCCGGTGGGTCAGGCCTCAGATTCTATGACGGTTCCAACGTAAAGGCTTATTGAGAATTAGAGAGATCTAATTCAAGGTAATGTCGGTTGGTGCCTGATGCTCTGTCTCTGGTCGGGCCCATCGGAGTCTAACTGTTGGTTTTCTTTTGCTCCAGCATTTCAGTGGTTTCTTGCTGTCGAGTCCTCATCGTTGTCTCACCTCTATGGTTCTTTGATTATTTGTGTTCACGGAGATGTTGCACTGATGAGTTAGGAGGC
This sequence comes from Lucinisca nassula, assembly GCA_963580285.1. Taxonomy (NCBI): domain Eukaryota; kingdom Metazoa; phylum Mollusca; class Bivalvia; order Lucinida; family Lucinidae; genus Lucinisca; species Lucinisca nassula. The sequence goes on along the minus strand of OY757014.1, from coordinate 171,135,789 downwards.
CTTCATGCTGACTGAACAAAGTATTTGTCTAAATCGCGACGGGAGTAAGGGCGAGGATTGTGGCCATGTAAAATCGATTTAAGCCCCCCCCCCCCCCCAGTGGATTTTTTTCCACTGGCCGTTCCAAGGCGGTTCTTCTGTGGCTGTTTATTTATGTTGATGTTTGTTACTACTCACTGTGTGTATCACTTGTGTCTTTTTATTTTTGATGGCCATTTGGCCATTTTGTGGGAAAGTGGCTGTCCTTATGGCCATCCTTTGTTTAGGTTTCCATTATGGTCTGGTCGCTTCATGTTTGTGTTTCTTTCCCTTTGGTGTCTTTGATGGGTGGAGTAAGTTAATTGTATCGATTCCTGATCTTTGTTTCACTTCTATTTTAACTCAAACGATTCAAAAGTTGAGACTAGTGTTATTTTTCTTTAAAGTAGATCAAAGGTCAAGGTTATTGGTCAAAATGTTTTGTACGACTCCAAAGCCATTGTCACAAGAAACCTACACGCCAAATGTGAAGGCTCTATCTCAAATCGTTCGAAAGTTATGGCCAATGTTCAAGTTGTCCAACAAACCAATGGACAAACCAACTGACAAATCAATAGGCAGACAACATCGTCTTATTATGGTTAACATTTCTGTTACTTAATTCAAAATGTATCCAGGAATATAAAAGTTGTGGCCCCTTTTGTGACCGTTGACCGCTAAGTATGACCTTGATCTTGGAGGTACCGACCTGGGTTCTGCGTGCGACAAATTTTCTCATGATGATTAACAATTCAGCCAAGTAATTTCCAAATATATCCAAGAGTAACAAAGGTATTGAACGGAAACAAGGAATAGACACTTTTCTTTATCTTTGATCTCTAAGTATGACCTTGACCTTGAAGTACCAACCTGGGTTTTTCATATGTCACATTGTCTCATGATGGTTAACATTTCTGGTTAGTAATTTCCAAATCCACTGACATTGCTTTTTCAAAACGGGCGTATAAAAATCAGAAAAAAGTTTGATTTTAGAAGTTTACTCTAATTTACAGTAACGCTTGAAAGCGGACACTCAAGGCATTGTTGCAAGCAGTGTGGCTTAAAATCAGACTGCTGCTCTTAGAGCCGTTTGACCAGGGTCCATACTGTTTGCCAGTATGCAACAAGAGCTCTGCAAGCGGGCATTGTACGCCTGTGGCAATTAGTAAGATGGAGCATATATATACTGACTGTTGTACAAGTTTGGGTTTGTGGAATGTAACCAAGGAACAATATGTGCACCATATATTCTTACCTGGCAGTATTTTTAACCCTCAATGGCTCAAACTACCTGTTTCCAACAAATTTTCATGGTCGGTAATGTTTGGTGGACCATAACCTCAAAATAATAAAGGCATAACTTTGGCAATAAGTGGTGGACTGTAACCTTGAAATAATATGCGCTGCTCCACATCATAGTTCAACCATACGTAAAGTTTCAGCTTCATCAGATGTAAAATGTGGGAGGCATTATCCGGAAACAAAATATGTTTAGAAAAATATGTGAAAGAGGACTGTAACCTAGAAATAATATGCACTGTTCCACATCATTGTCTTACTAAATGTAAAGTTTCAGCTTCACCAGATGTAAACTGTAGGAGTTATCCGAAAACGGAATGTTTAGAAAAATCTGTTTAAGGGGTATAACTCTGGTAATATTTGGCAGAAAGTAACCTCAAAAGCATCATTGTCTTAATATATATAAAGTTTCAGCTTTATCAGATGTAAAATGTAAGACGAGTTATCCGGATACGGAATGTTTAGAAATCTCTGTTAAAGCGGTATAAAAACTCTGGTAATATTGGCAGACCGTAACCTCAAAATAATATGCACTGTTCCATATCATGGTCTTACTGTATGTAAAGTTTCAACATCATCGGATCTAAAATTTAGGAGGAGTTAGCCGGAAACAAAATGTTTACAGAATTTTTCGAAGGGGCATACCTTTATTATTATTTGTTGGACCATAACCTTGAAAGAATATGCGCTGCCCCAAAAGCATGGTCTAATTAAATATGAAGTTTCTGCTTTATCGGATGTAAACTGTTGGAGGAGTTATCCGGAAACGAAAAAATTACAATAAATTCAAAGGGGCATAACTCTTTTATTATTTGGTGGACCGTAACCTCGAAACAATATTCGCTGTGCCACATCATGATCTAACTATGTATGAAGTTTAAGCTTGATCGGACTAAACAGTGGGAGGAGTTATCCGGAAACGAAAAGTTTACAGACTGACGGACAGACGGACGGACGGACAGACCTGGGGCATAACATAATACGACCGTTCTTTATACGGGCGTATAAAATGTACTCCAAAATTTTGCAAGAAACTATCTGAACATAAGACACGCACAGACAGAGAGAGAGAGAGAGAGAGAGAGAGAGAGAGAGAGAGAGAGAGAGAGAGAGAGAGAGAGAGAGAGAGAGGAGAGAGAGAGAGAGGGAGAGAGAGAGAGAGAGAGAGAGAATGAGAGAGAGAGAGAGAGACAGACAGACAGACAGACAGACAGACAGACAGACAGACAGACAGACAGACAGGAGAGAGAGCGTACCACAAAGGTTACCGCTGCAAAGTACTCGCGCAGTATTCACAAGTTGTGCCGTTAATGTATGGAAAGTACCGTGTTGAAAAGGAATTTCCTCTGAAACACAAGAATGTAGATACATAGTCACCCCTCTTTTTACCGACATTCGTTATAACAGCAAAACTCGTTATAATGGCAATTTTAATGGAATGACTACTTTGCTAAAGGCTTAGCCTACGTTTCGAGCTTCCCTCAGGTTGGAAAGGGACAAATCGAGTATTCTTGTAGTCTAAAACTCCAAGAGACAAATGTTATAGATATTTGTTAGAATCGCGATTCAACAAATGTTGGGGAAAAGGCCTTTTATTACCTATCTTACTCCTGACTGGGATACTTTATAAAGGCAAATTCTTTATAACGACACAATAATAGGGGACAAATGCTGTTGCGTTGAGTGTGAGTTTTACGTCTCAACAACAGCGAAGGTATAACGGAGACAGGAACTCGGTTTAAAGACTTATCCGAAATATGTTCTATAAAAGGGTTATCCTTTGGAAGCAAGGAATACATCACAGAACTGAAAAGTATGGAGTGTACATGTTTTCTGGGCCAGACTAGCTAGTTTCGGCCAAATAAGCCTCATCAATGATCCTCGGCTATTTTACAAATTCCACAATGGAATCAATGATCCCAAAGGACAAGAAAATATAATCTACACAATGATGTAGGGCAGGGAGACGTTTTACCGCCGCCACACATTCCCACACACCAGCTGTAGTGAAGTTAAATATGTTCTATAAAAGGGTTATCCTTTGGAAGCGACGAATACATCACAGAACTGAAAAGTATGGAGTGTACATGTTTGGAGAAGTCCGAGATCGATCCTGCGGGCCCTGGTTTCCAACTTGAGTAGCATAACCACTAAACCACGGAGGCTTCTGTGCCAGGGCCATTAAATATTTGGGTCGGGACATGACAACCAATGAAATATGACCAATGTGACCAGCCATGTGACCAGCCATCAGGCTAACAAGTCCCTGAAATGAATACCCCCTTAAACCCCACTTTATATACAGAAAACTGGATTTATTAGGTATACATATTTATTATTTTATCTCCTATACATTATTAGTTATTTTATCACGAAACCATGTCTATATAACTTTGACCTCCTTAAACTCCACTTTTATATTGTAAAACTGGGGTTTGCAGGGCTATACATAATTTTCTTATTTCTATTTTTTGAGCAGAAATAGTGGGTGCTCGTAAGAACCGTCTCGACGAGGCGGTTCTAACGAGTAGCTACAAGCTATGTTTTTGAGCAGAAATAAGAAAAATATCATTATTTTTCATCTGAACTTTTTACATTTTTCGGTGGTAAAATTAGCAATGTATTTGTATAGGCGTGTTTTCGTAATGCTAATTCTTGACCGGGAACACGGGATCACATTCACCGTCTGAGAGCAATATTTCTTGCACACCAGACAAGGAAATCCGTGATTTTACCCTGGGATAGAAATTTATGTTCTGACCCTGGTGTTCCGACCCAGGCAACTAACATAAATGCGCTTCAATTCTATTCAACTGCCGGAACTACTTCCGCACTACTTTTATTTTGTAAACAATATACATGTGCGAGCTGTCAAAACTAACCGGAGGTGTTGTGCAAGAAAAAGAACCCAATATGGGGTTCTGTTGTAGATGGGCGTTTCCAACCCTCGGGATAACCGTGCTGAGCGAAACCTTGGCGTAGCCTCGGTTCCGCTCAGCACCGTCATCCCTCGGGTTGGAAACGCTCATCTACAACAGAACCCCATATCAGATTCTTATATTACCCGAGCCGTTAGGCGAGTGCAATTATCGCTTTCAGGCGATCCGATGTTCCCCGACAAGAATAATAAGAGTTGTCAGAAGACAACAAAGCTCGCCTTTGGGGGCCTAACTTGGATGGGGGCAAGTTATCAAAAATGAAATTTTTCTCCTGTAAAACAGCCCAACAGACCGAAGCAATTAATCTATTAAAAGAAGAAATTTGTTTAAAGTGTTTTTATTTGAAGAAAAAAAAAAACAATTCAAGTTTTGCGGGTTTTGCAAAAAAAAAGCCATTTTCCTGTGTAAAAGAGCTAAACAGACCGCAGGAAATGAAAAAGAACCAAAACATCCGCAACTATTATTGACATTTATGCCGTTGGCGCAAAGGATTAAGCCTTTTACTGTGCGTTGACCTTTTCGGCTTACCTGTACAGAATGTCTTGTTGGAAATAGCAGGCGCTTTAATGGAAACTATACTCACCGGAAATAGAAACTATACACTCATTTTTAAATTGTCACGGGCAAAATACTTTAATGAAATTTGAATTCTAATTATATAAATTATCATCAGTGGCATGTCTGATTTATCGAATAAAATGTTTAATGATAGCTACGATTTAACGCGTAAAGCCACAGGTTCAAAGCAAGGGTCCAAATCTTGCTGTTCAAGTTTCCATTGAGTCAAACATTTTGTGTAGCGAATGTGATTCCCATTTTTATCAGTTATTACTCATCATGGGAAAATTGTTTAAAAAATGAAAATTTTCACAATGGTTGAAATGTTATCGACCTTTAAATATTGGACCAAACCACCGGAAGTGAGCAAAAGGGATAGCATTTCTGATTGCGGTTTTTGTTTTAATCAATATTTAAGACACGGCTAACGATGCTCAAATGATTGAAGGCTTTTTGGGGTCGACTTTTTACTTGAAACATTATTTTGAAAATTTCGCTGAAAAAAGCAGTTTCTGAGATTTCAATAAAATGTTTGTTTCTCAACAATTTTTATGTGTTATGTTATTTTTTATTCCTTGCTAGTAACTTATAACCTATGCTCAAAATAGTTGAAGTCAAAATTCGATTACAAACAGATTTTGTGAAAAATGCACTTTTTGACATTTTTCTCAAAAACCTTTATTTTGAACACCAGACTTTCTTTGAGTTGTTACAGGATACATGTCAGTAGTTAGTTAAATCGTTAATCTGTAATGTTTAACCGAATTATCCTCTTATTTTGTCAGGCGAGAGAATTTAAAGTGTATAGTTTCTATTTCCGGTCAGTATATTTTTTAAACAAATATAACTTATTTATTTTTCAATTTGACGAACAAGTTCCGATTTAATCTAATTGTCCGTTTAAATAGCTTCAAAAAGATATCAAATAAGTGAAACTTTTATTTAATTAGCTGCCGGCATTTTTATTTTCAAATTAACAACCCTTAATCCTTATATGAAGCATACAAAACTGTGGAAAAACAACGAGACTACCCTACTTTGACGGCTAAAATCTTCACTTTCTTTTAATATTGCAAACAATCGCCTGTATCAGAAGCAATGTGGTTACAATATTGTGCACTTTGATAGCAATTATAATATTTCAAAATTATATTTAATAGCGGCAATAAGCGATTAAATTTGGAGCTTATTCAGAAAAAACTTTATCGTCTACATCGCGTGTAATCTCAACCCATGCCATTCTCCGTCGACCGTGAAATGAACACATCTGTAAATCAATCTAAAATGCGGTGTCTGATATGCGTCTTATTTATTTATTTATTTATCAATCTAAAATGCTGTGTCTGATCTGCGTCTTATTTGTTTATTTATTTATTTTTTTTTTCATCACCCGATTAGATTTTTATACTTACTAAGCAATTTAAACAAACATTGCTAGTAATAAGATTACAATTGAAAGAAAGAAAGGAAGAAAGAAAGAAAGAAAGATAGATTTTTATAGAAAAACTGGGGTACACCGTGGTATTCGTTTTTTTTTTTTTTTTTTTTTTTAATTCTTATCAAAGACATATGTAATGCGTACTCGGTAGAGCCACCTCAATGAGGCGGTTCTAACGAGAATACAAAACTTATGTTTTTAGGTTTCCATTACGATAACACAACCATGCGATAAAGTACATTTTTCACATCTCCAAAATGGCTACTTTTCTGATGAAAATCAGTGATCTTTTTCTTATAAATACGGCAAACATGGGTTGTGGGTGCTCGTTAGAACAGCCTCGATCGTTAGAACCGCCTCATCGAGGCGGTTCTAACGGGTACCCACAACCTATGTTTTGGAACAAAAATAAGAAAAATAATGTATACCCACGTAAACCACAGTTTGCTCTATATGAAGTGGCGTATAGGGGGTCTTAATTTCACGGACTTGTTCACGTGATGATTAACAAATCATCAAGAATTGACTGAGCCGCACGGATGTGTTATCGTAATTTATTTATTTATTTGTTTATATTTTTGGTCAATGCGTTGATTGTTGCTTATATTTAGAACCAGCTCGTTCCGATTTATTTATTTTTATATATATGTATTTATTTCAACTGTTAAATGATTTATTAAGATCAGGGTGTACACCTTTTCTGGTGTTCCTTTCACATACCGGGGAAAAGAATTTGCATGTAAACCCAACTTTATATATTGAACAGTCGGATAATCAGGGATCAGCATGATTTTAACATAACACAAAAACATAGTTCGAAAGTACTTGCTTCTTATTCTTCTTATTTTAGTCACTGTTGTTTTTTTCATCACGGCAACAAGCCGTGTAATGAACACCCCTTTAAACAATGATTTATATAGAGAAAACTGGGGTTTACTGTGGTATTCATTTTTTTTTTATTTCTTCTCCAAGACATAGGTTGTGGGTGCTCGTTAGAGCCACCTCAATAAGGCGGTTCTAACGAGAATACCAAACCGGTTTTGAGAATCGATAAGTTTTCATTAACAAATTGACTGTTTTTGAGATATCAAGACTACCCTACTTTGCCGCACGGATGTGTTATCGTAATTTATTTATTTACGATTTATTTGTTTAAAATTTATTTATTGCTCAATACGTTGATTGATGGTACTATTTAGAACCAGCTCATTCTGATTTTGTTTTTAATTTATTTATGCATCACGTGAACATGTCCGTGAAATGAAGACCCCCTTAAACCCCAGTTTATATAGAGAAAAAAGGGATTTACGGGGGAATTCATTTTTTTTCTTATTTCTGCTCCAAGACAAAGGTTGTGGGTACTCGTTACGACCGCTTCAATGCTTTGAGCATGATTTTGACTTAATAAACACAAAAACATAGGTAGAAGGATTTCAATTTGGCGCTTCTGTGCCCATAATCAACGTTTTTATTACACTCAGGGGAAAATATCACGGGTATTTAAGCAGAAGACAATTATTATGACACGTGGATTGTGTACTGCGTTCCGGCTACCGACCGTCAGGAAGTCCGAAGATTAATTGACACGCGTGCACGTATAATGGATTACCTTATTTCCGGAAAGATTGTGTCATGGGTACTACTGTGCATTCTTAATTCATATGAAGTATTGGTGCTATTTAGATAATGAGTACCAATTGTTGTTGTTGTTGTTATTATTATTATTATTATTATTATTATTATTATTATTATTATTATTATTATTATTTCTTTGTTTGTTTGTTTGATTTGAGGTTTAACGTCCCCGTTAACACTGTAAAGGTCATTTTGGAGACGTTCCTTCCAATTTTGTGGGACATTTACCCGACACTGAGATGAAATGGCATCTCAAGCCCAGCCACCCAATGAAACCAATAGGGTTTATAAGCATAGACGGGCCGACTCGTGCGCACCGCTTTGCCTCGGCAGGCTTAGATCCTCTAAGCGGTTTATCAGCACTCGTGTGCGGGTAGGTCTCAGCTCTGTGTGGAAGCATCATGCAGCCTATCTATTTCTTCAAGCCCCAGATCAGACGTCGAGCTTAGATCAGGGCCTTTACTGTCAATCCATTACGGCCTCCGCCCAACGTGGCTACATCACATGAACGAGTCCGTGAATTGAACACCCCAGTAAACCCCAATTTAAAACGAGAAAACAGGGGTTTACGGGGGTATACATTATGTCTCTTATTTCTGCTCCTAGACATAAGTTGTGGGTACTGGTTAGAACCGCATCATTGCATCACGACCTATGTTTTGAGTATAAATAAGAAAAATATCACAAATTTTCATCAGAAAGATGACCTTTTTTCAGGTATGAAAATATGCACTATATCACACGGGTGTGTTATCGTGATGTGAAGAAATAGATTGGGCTGCATGATGCTTCCACGGAGAGCTGAAACTGACTGCACAGCACATGAGTACCAGTAAACTGCATGGGGGCTCTAAGGCTGCCCATGAAAAGTGGTGCGAGTTGGACCGTCCATGCAGATAAACACTACTGGTTTCATTGGGTGGCAGGGCTTGAGAAGTCATCTCAGTGTCCGCAAAATGACCTATACATTGTTGACGGGGACGTTAAGCCTCCAATCAAACAAAACTGTCAACCATTAAGAAAACATATCCCTGTGACAATGTTTTCTTTCTTATCATCGACATGTTAATTTATATCTAAAAAAAAACAACAACAAAAAGCACATTATTATTATGATGAACAATACAATGTCTAGGTGCGGATAACACACACATTGTAACCCCTCTAAACCTCTCTTTTTTGTGTATAATGTAAAGTGGGGTTTACAGGGGTTTTTATTACATGGACTTATGAACATGTTGCTTTTCTCAACAATGCAATTTTAAATAATGCAATCTGACAGTCATTAACTATAAATGTTTGTTTTTTTTTTTTAAATAATGTGGAATATCACATTCCAGAAAAAATGGATTTTATGAGAACCGATAATATTTTAAGTACAAAAAGGCTCAATTTTAATCGTTTGACAAAAAGAGAATTTTTCTCGCTTAAAGTACCAAAAACACGCAGTTCTAAATTAACTAGACGTATCTATCGTTCAATATCCCCCGGGGTCATTTTCACACACAGCCGGATTAAAACACAATGTTGATTACACGATAGGTATCTATCGTAGGCCTCAGTCAAAGGGAGACAACCCAATATTGACTTTCTGTGCGACTGTCACGGTTGAAAGTCATCGGGCTAATGTCAGATATAGTTGGCCATGAAGGACAGCCTGTAATGCAAAAGCCACAGTGACCAAAGTTTTCAAATAATAGCCGCAGTTTCCTTGACCTTGAGGCCAGGATCCTAAAAGTACAACTCGCTAGAGATATTACCATATGCAACATTTGTGTGTAGATATATTAAAATCCATCAATAAATGTAGGCGCTAGAGCCATGACAAAATGTTTCTAAAAATAGCCACAGTAACCTTGACCTTGAGCCCTGGACCCTGAAAATCCAATTCGCTAGAGATATTATCATACCCAACACGTGTGTGAAGTTATATTAAAATCCATCAATTAATGCAGGGGCTAGAGCAATGACAAAGTTTTTCTAAAAATAGCCACAGTGACCTTGACCTTCAGCCCCGAACCCTGAAAGTCGATTTTGCTCGAGATATCATTATACCCAACATTTGTGTGAAGTTGTATTAATATCCATCAATAAATGTAGGCACTAGAGCCATGAGAAAAGTTTTTCTCTAAAAAAAACAACAGTGACCTTGAACTTGAGCCTCATACACTAAAAGTTAAATTTGCTTGAGATATCTTTATATCCAACATTTGAGTGAAGTTATATTAAAATCAAGCAATACATGCTAGCGCTAGAGCGATGACAAGATTTTCTAAAAATAACCACTGTGACAGTGACCTTGACCCCCGGAATTTGACCTTGAGCCCCGGACCCTGAAAGTCAAAGACGCTAGAGATATCATCATAGACAACATTTGTGCGAAGTTATATTAAAATCTATCAATAAATGAAGGCACCAGAGCGATGACAAAGTTTTTCTAAAAATAGCTACATTGACCTTGACCTTGAGCCCCAGACCCTGAAAGTCGAACCCGTTGTGTTTTTAAAAAGAAAAAAAAAAAAGAAATGAAATGAAAAAAAATAATCCCTCCACCGTGATACCGACCACACATTAGTACTGGTTATCTGCTTGGAAGGTCTAAGCTTGCCCAGGAAAACTGATGCGAGTCGGCCCGCCCATACATATAAACCCTATTGGTTCTATTGGGCGGCAGGGATTGAGATGTCGCTTCATCTCAATGTCGGGTAAAAGTCCCACGAAATTGGAAGCAGAGTCTCCAAAATGACCTAAATAGTGTTGACGGGGACGTTAAACCTCAAATCAATCAATCAATCCACCGTGATTTGAACCCATAACCCTTTTAGAATCCTGAGCTCTATCCACTGCACTACACAGAGCTTGCAGGTAAACTTTTTTTCCACATTCTTGATATTTTATTTTTTTATAATGTCTGCTACATTTCACCTCTAAACCCCAGACAATTTCAGACGTGTTAATTCCAGACTTTTACTCTCTCACACAGAATGAGCACCCTTCCAAACACCCCTTTCTTCCTGACAGTCTGGATCCTGTCATACATATATATGTCGTAGTCCAAATGGGAATTAAGCCAGATCCGGAATCTGGCTAGACCAAATAGGAATTCTTATTTGGCCTAGGCAGATTCCGGATCTGGCTAAAATAATATTTAGTTTAGCCAGATTCCGGATCTGGATAAACTCTGTTTAGTCCAAATAAGAATTCCTATTTGGCTAGGCAGATTCCGGGTCTGGCTAAGCTGGTCAGGCCAAATAGGAATCTTGTTATTCCATCAATGGCTGGAAACCTTTACTTCTTTCCATATTGGTGTTAGGGGCAGAATTCGGATTATGGTAGCACTGTGACCATCCTTTAAAAACTGTTTGAGGAAATAAAGGGAGAAACAAGATATAAAATTCCATTCCGAGAAAAAAATAAATTCTTTTTCACAAACAACCAAGAAAAGTATTGTTTGGGTAGGTATTTAAGTTTCACTGGGTCAGCAAAGTGACAGCAAACAAGCAATTTAATGTTGTCCTCATGTTTTTAAAATACAAATAGATATAATAAAATGTTAGTTATCATTTTTATAAGAACAAATTAAAAAAACAATTACCTTCTATTATCAACTATTGTTTTTAACTACTCAATTAAGACATGGAGTATTGATATTTTCTATTATCTGCTACTAAGATACATATTATCTGCTACATATATTTTTTTGCCTTAGATTATCTTTATTTTAGAGCAGAAATAAGAAAACTGAAAACATTCCCATTCCATTGATATGTACAGTATTTACAGTAATGAAGTTACTGAAACCCTACTCATCAGCTTCATAAACTAAGACACTCTCACATAAGTACAGGTCTTAACTGAACTCTTAGATACTTAATAAGGAAGAAGAAACATAGGATCTGTCATTTGCAAAGTAGAAGTAAAACAAAGATCAGGAATCGATACAATTAACTTACTCCACCCATCAAAGACACCAAAGGGAAAGAAACACAAACATTAAGCGACCAGACCATAATGGAAACCTAAACAAAGGAAGGCCATAAGGACAGTTACTTTCCCACAAAATGGCCATATGGCCATCCAAAATAAAAAGACAAGTGATACACGCAGTAAGTAACAAACAACAACATAAATAAACCGCCACAGAAGAACCGCCTTGGAACGGTCAGTGGAAAGATTTCTCTAATTCTCAATAAGCCTTTACGTTGGAGCCGTCATAGAATCTCAGGCTCGACCCACCGGCGTGCAATTAAAGGGGGAAGCAAAGTTGCCAACCGTGATTGGGTTAACTACCATGCATGCAGTCTGTCGTATAACATCCATGTTGTACCCAATCTTTTTATATCGAAGAATGATTTTACGAAATTGGGTGCTGAAGTCATTGCGGTTATATATTTTTCTGAATTTATATACTTAGTCACCATAAAATTCGGGTTCCGATAGACCTTGTTGCAGAATAGATTTAAGTCCAATATTGAATTTTGAAATTAAATCAGAATGGCGTCTATAAAATTTTGAAAAGGCTTTGCGTAGTTTATGGTGCCGATGACCCTGATTAAGGAGTTTAGCCGTTAATAATTTATTACGAGTGTTGAAGTCGGTATATGACTACACACTCTAGCAAATCGAATTAATTGCGAAATATAAACGCCAAAGGATGGCGCACGAGGAACGTCACCATCCAAAAAAGGAAAATTTACAATCTCAAAATCAAAGTCATCGCGTTTATCATAAATTCTGCATGAAACAAACCCATCCACAACAGACAGATGTAAATCCAAAAACGGGGCCTCGGTATCAAAAGAATTTGCTTTATTTAACTGAAGTTCTGGGGGGTAAATCTGACTGATCAAACCATCGAAATAGGTATTATCAATATTTAATAAAACATCTAAATATCTAGAAGTGGAGCTAAAAGCTTCAATAATTTCAGATTGGTTATCAATGGAAAGCGACAACATGAAGTCTCTTTCATAACAATACAAGAATAGATCAGCCACAAGAGGTGCGCAATTCGTACCCATCGGAATGCCCACAATTTGTCTAAATAACTTAGTACCGAATCTAATATAAATATTGTCAAGTAGAAAGGTGAGGGCATCACACACTTTCTGACATGACCAAAGTGTATAATTCTTATGCTCTTTCGAAGTGAAAAATGCATTTCTGACATCTGACATCTGTGAAAAGCCCATTCAATTAAATCAATAAGCTTTTCTTTTATAAGATTATGAGGAAGTGTAGTGTAAAGAGTGGAAAAATCGTAAGTAGACAGACTTGAAGCACGAAAATGTCTGGATTTCAATTTATTTAAAACCAGATTCGATTTTTTTATAGACCAAAATAGATTTCTTCCTGATCTTTCAAAGACTTTATCACAATATTTAATCACATGCGTTTTAATAGCAGTAAGACAGGAAATTAATAATTTGGAAAGTTCAGTGGTAGTGCAAGAGCTAGAATTTGCAATAAACCGTGCTTTGTAAGGTCTTTTATGAAGTTTTGGTAACCAGTATAGCGTAGGAAGCTTGTCTTGGCTTTCGGTAACACACACAGCAAACTTGGTGGCTGAATGACAAATATGTTTATCTACTATAACTCTCTCTTCAGCTAAAGGCTGAAGTTCATAGGCCTTAGTACCACCAAACTCCTGCTTAAGCGTGTTAACATAGTGGAGTAGTCACACAACGACGACGTTGTTAGCGGCCTTGTCTGCAGGGGCCAAGACAGACTTCTTATGAAATTCTTGAATACCTAGTTTAAGATGACGTAAAGACGTCTTAGGCTTAGGAGGTAATAAGTTAGTATTTTGAGAATAGAAAGAAATGTGTTTATTCACTAGTTTTAAAATGCTTAGTTTCCAGTCCTTAAGGGCTTTATGCTCAACATACTCTCGCTTACACCATCGATTACCGAATTCATTCAAGGAAGCAGCGATTTCATCTCTACATTTACTGAAATCAGTGGTAGAAGGAAACCGATATTTCGGTCCTTTAGAAATTATATTCCTTATCCTAGAATCAGGAATAATTTTCAAATTGCCAGTAATTACATGGCCAGCAGCAGGATAGCAATACACTGAGTTTTTACAATCACATGAATCAGGAGTATTAGTATCAATATCAAGACCTGAAACAAGTTTATTAAAATTAAAAATGATAGATCTAACAGGTTTGTTATATTTATAGCAAATTATAGGTGTTTCAGTATTTTGAAAATAAGCATGAATGGAAGAAAGCACCGAGCTCTCACGGAAGATACTGGGCAAATCTATAAAATCCATACCCTTATTAATGAAGGATATTTTGGAGAAATGGCGTTTATGATTAATTTCAGAATCAATGTAAGGACGGAGAGTATGCTCGTTATAGCCTCTAGTTAAGAGAGCCGCATCATATAACTGATTAGAACTATCGTAGAATTTATTCGCCTCGGTGTCCAGAAGACGTAAAACAGAAACGGGTAATGAACTTAAAAATGAAAGCATAGGGTGGCGACCCGCCGCGTCCATGATTTAATAATATAATTGACAGTCACTTCAGTCTAGTATTGTTTCGTTTAAACGCACGTAATTTACGTTTAAAGTTACCATTTTTTCCTGGTGCCGTGAGATCTAGTTCTGCGTTTTCGACATTCCAGGAGCGAGGAAATATCAAAGTCCGGCATTCTAGAAATATTACCCTCATGATAAATGTTGTCATTAAATCCCAGTGGAAAAGGGGTCTGTAAACAGTTAATCCATTTCAGTTCAGCCTCATGTCTTTTTATAATTTTGAATCTAGATGTAGAATTTGCATCGTAATAAAGTTTTTTCCACTGGCTGTATAACAATGTTATTTACAGAATGACCTGTACGTCGAAAGTGACGGTACAAGAAAGTGTCAGTTTTCTTAGGCTTACTCATTCTACGATAATGCTCGTTCAATCTAGTTTTAAGCATGCGGTTAGATTGACCGACGTACTGCATATTACAGTTTGCAGCACGTCATGTAATTAGATAAATTAAATCTGTAGACTGTCATGTCAAATCAGACATGTTAACTACAGAGAAGCGTCTACCGTTTACAGATGAAGTAACGGTAGACGCAGTGCTTAAATGCGAACAACATCTGCACCTCTTGGCATTGCACTTAGAAATACTAGGATACATTCCACTTCTTTTCCACGGATTAGTATATTTTCGAAGGATGGGCGATTTGAGAGGAGATAGTCTTATACGAAGACTACTCCCAAAAACATTGGTATTGCCTGCTCCATTGAGATTAACTTACAGAAGACAAATTTAAGGGTCTAACCAATACCGAAGTCAACATAGTATTCTTAATAGAATGGGGAATCCGTACAGAAGAGTGTAACCTAAGGGGTTATATTGATATTTTAAATGTATTTGTGATACTCATTTGGGTTAATAAGGTTATGATACCGTCAAAACTTTAGCGATCTTCATACCGGTCATCAAATAAAACAGCATATAAAATTACTGAAGATGATTCCTTCGAATAGAAGGAAGGTACAACAAAAGCCCAAAAAACATCTCAGTCTACTTAAAGTCCAGGGATGTCAAACAAGCAGTTGTTATACAACGAGGAACGAACATCGGTTTAATAATGACCTTCAACTGGTATCTAAAGGATGTCAATTAATGGAACAGTGAAAAGCAATTGCATAAGCAATCCCTGAGGATTGGAAAAATAAGAGCATTAAATGTATAACACCCATCGGAGTCGGACTGTTGGTTTTCTTTTTCTCCGGCACTTCGGTAGTTTCTTGCTGTCGGGTCCTCGTTGTTTCGTCTCTGTGGTTGTTTGGGTTTTGCGTTCGCGGGGATGTTGCGCTGGTGGGTTGGGGGGGGGGGGCTTCACGCGGACTGGGCGTGCTGTTTGTCTAGGTCGCGACGGAGGTAGGGGCGGGGATTGTGGCCGCGTGGGATCGATTTGGGCCCCCAAGGTAGAATTCGTTTCACTGACCGTTTCGGGGCGGTTCTTCTGTCGCGGTTTGTTTTTGTTATTGATTGGCTTTGAGTGTTTGTGTCATTATATTATTTTGTTTTGGATAGCCGGCTGGCCATTTTGTGGGGGCGTAACTATCCTTTTGGCTTTCCGCTATTGGTGTTTCCATAAGGGCCTGGTTGTTTCGTGTTTGTGTTTCTTTCCCTTTTGTGTCTCTAATTGGGGCCGTGAGTAAATTGTATCGATTCCTTATTATTGCCTTACCTTCTATTAGGTTCAACATAAAATTTCTAAGTCCGTTACCTTGACCTCAAGGTCATTGAGGGGAGGGGGTGTAGGCTTGCATTGTGCGAATCTTTAAACCAATATGCAACATCAATCCAAGAAGTAATTAAATCCATCAAGTGGTTTTAGAGATATCACGGTTACTGAGGGGGTGGGCTGGTACTGTGCAAAACTTCAGACCAATATATAGCCGGCCTCGGTAGCTCAATTGGATGCGCGTCTGACTGGTGATCAGAAGGACGCGGGTTTGATTCCTGCCGGGGTCGGCAACAATCTTTCGTAGAGATTGATCATAAAATCTTTTCTACGGCCATCCTCTCCCTTCCGCTGATTCAAGAAGGGCAGTTGTCAGTTTCTGGCGAGAGACTGAACTGTACTGTTTAACCGTATAAGCCTGCCCAGGAAAAGAGTGGATAGGTAAACTGACCGGCTAAAAATGACCTAAATATTGTTGACTAAGCCGTTAAACGCTAATACAAACAAACAAACAAAGACCAATATGTAACATCAGTCCAAGAAGTAACTAAATCCATCAAGAGGTTTTAGAGATATAGAGCAAAAGAAAACTAATCAAAAACTAACTTTGAGCAACGTACACGGATACGTATACGGTCACGCCGACTCTAGTGTGACTAGCGTATAGACGAGCTAAAAATAAGGCTTACCCTTGTAAACCCCAGTTTTAGTACATAACAGTGTGGTTCAAGGGGGTCAGAATGTCGTGGTAGGATGTTCAAGACAACGGTTGAGGTCATACATTGATCCTGTGATTATCAAGTTCTATAACAGGCTGACTGAAATACTCACGTATACATTTTTTTCTGAGCGTACACAAGACCCAATGTGCAAATTTTGCATATGCAAACAGAGATTTACACTTGGTTCCCACCAATATTTGCATAAGGAGTAAAATTTACACACGAGTTAAAGCGTACGCATGCGCAAGATTGCATACGTAAGTGAATTTGTGAACATGCAGGAGCAAATCTGTCCATGTGTACGGGGCTTAACCTTTAACCTGCTGAATATTTAACTTAGCCACACCTTTTTTTGATTTTCAGCCGATCAGATTACATGATATAATGAGTTCGTTCAAATTCACAATCTGAATGACAAACAGTGTAGATCCTGATCAGATGGCTTCTTCAGAAGCCATCTGATCTGGATCTACACTGTTTGCAAAGATAGGGCTTGTCGCCTACAGCAGGGTAAAGGTTTATCCAGACTTAAAAGATAGGCTGTAGGTTAAGGCGGTTCTAACGAATACCCACAACCTATTTCTTAGAAAAATATAATGCATCCCCCCGTAAACCCAAGTTTCTTCTATGTAAAGTGCAGTGTACTGGGGAGGGTTGTCATTTCACGGATTTGTTAAAGGTGATTCCGAATAACACAACTTACGCTGGTGAATAGTTGCATACGAATAGGTAACTACTACCAATGGAGCAGGTCGAGCGTCCACAGCCAATTTTATGTGATTCCGCCCAAACAACCTGAAAGAGAGGGGCATTTTTATTTTTGTATTGGAATTTAACGGTCCAGTCAACACTGTTTAGATCATTTTTCAGCCAGTCAGTTTACCTATCCGCACTTTTCCTGGACAGGCGTATACGTGTGTGTGTGAATTCGGGTTAAAAGTCACTTTCAACAATTTTTCAGTCATATCACGACGGTGTCTGGTTGCGACAGGGAGCTCAATGCTCACTTTATAGTGCTGCCTCACTGAAGTATCATGTCCCAGACACATTACATGATACCACACCCGGTCACATTATCCTGACACTGGGTCGACCAGTCCTAGCTCTACCCCGTAAATCTGAGTGCCAAGCGAGGAGCAGCTAGTACCATTCTTAACGAATTTGGTATGTCGCGGCCCGGGATCGAACCCGTGACCTCCCGTTCCCCGGAGCGGACACTCTACCAACTGAGCTATCGGGGCCGGTAGGCGTATACGTAAATAGTAAATCAGTACAGTGCATATTCTTTCGCCAGAAACTGACAACTGCCCTTCTGGAATCAGCGGAATAGAGAGAATTACTGTAGAAATGACTTCATGATCAATCAGACATGGGTATTGTTCAAAGCCTTGTTAGCTTAACGCTTTCATTAGTGGTGATATTGTTAACAGTTCTAGCAAATCCAATATCTAAAAATTTGGTATTTTTGCTGAAAAAAATATGAGCAGCTTTTGCATTTGCAAAAACTGCTCACATTTTTCAGCAAAAATATTAGCATATCTGCCATAATAAATAACCAAAGTTTTAACAATACGTTAAGTAACGACGTCGTTAATTCTGTGCAACTGGGCATTGGTCAATACATACGTACAGGGTGCGTAGCAGTCGCAAAGGCTTCGTTTTTGGACGTACAGGCTTCTTCGAAACATGGATGACAGAACGTTACATCAAGTAAGAAACATTTTTTACGCTTGTTATAGCGTAGCTATACACCTTTGACTGTGATCGTATAGTGTTTCTTAATTATAAAATAGAACTAAAGTCATATTGAGATTTTCAGCAGCTTTATTAGGCAGGCACCTCATACGAGTGCACAACTCCTAAACCAGACTAACGGTCTGCAAGCTGATCAAGTAGACATCCGAAGTCTTGGTCAGAAAACCCCAGTATTTATAATCACTTCAAAAATCTCGCGCAATATCCCTCTCTCATTGCATCATGCTTGTTATCACAACTCTTGCCAAAATCTCTTCTAACTATAAGCTATCTGTCATGATTTTGATGACTGCACTAATAATATGATCTTTAAAATGCAGTTTCATCAGGTTTCTAAAGTACTTCACGACAACACCTGCTTAAATAACCTTTAAAAGGAAATGTCAGAGTCATATGATATTACGAAATTATGATTTGAATGGCTGCCAGGTACATGTATGTGTAATTCAGGTGCATCTCTGTATTTTATGCAAAGTTATATAATTGATGTTTCAGAGTTTTAAAATGAAGCTGTTTCATAATAAGAATTGAAGCTTAATATTTTCATGATAGTACTGAGACAGAAGCTTACTGCCTTTTCAACACTCATTCAGTCATATCACCACTCTTACACACCTTCAACAATATTCCAGTCATACACATGATAACATGCCTATGCAAAATATCATGTGCATAACATGACTATGTTATATACCTCCCATTGTTGAGTAAATTAATTAACCCCTTAATTAATTTATCTAATAATTCTGACCAAAACCTCTTATACATATACTGTATACACAATTCATATATAATAAAACAAGATATCATCAACATACATCAGTGACCAGGATGTATGCAATAAAACAAGATATCATCAACATATATCAGTGACCAGGATGATCACTAACATATATCAGTGAGCAGGATGATATCCAAATAGTAACATATATCAGTGAGCAGGATGATATCCAAATAGTAACATGATATTATCAACATATCATAAAACACATGTCAGAGACCAGGATCATGCATAAATAAACAAGACATCATAAACACATGGCAGTGCCAAGGATCCATTCACATATATAAGTGACCAGGATTATATGATACATATATTACTCATCAGGATGAAAACCAGGATGAATAACATATCATCAATCAAGATTAGTTAATTAATTAATGTCATGTATGTTTCACGTGACTAGGATTGTAATTAATCTAATATGTGACAAGAATCCAATAAAACATTTAACTAAGATTTGACCAGGATTAAGACCAGGATTAAAACGAAGTTTCAAAGTTTAATTAAATGTCTAAGATGTTTTCCTTTAATCATTTCTTTTAATAAACCCTTCTAATCTAGTAGACTTCCTAATTACCAGGATAAGCAATATACTTGCAACCAGGATTTCTACAACTTGTAAGACCAATAAAGGGCTCATTAAAACACACTGTTTTAAATTAAGTTTTTATTCCTTTTTGGATCGAGAATTCACACAGTCACATTGTTCTTCCCTCAAGTTTATAACTGTCGGAGGTTGTGGAATAGATATAACTGGAACTCTGTAGATCTTATTCGCTGTTAATATCCCATCGTTGTTAGCAGAGCTGTGTATTTGCTGGTGGTGTAGGTTGGTGATAAGGTAAGTTGGATGTGGTGGGTGTTCTTTACAATACCCATAGTGTTCCTGTACAACACGTATGTCGTCGGGCTGTAATAAAATAAAGTTTACTGTCACATGTACATCTTCACCTAAGCATGACCTTAAGGGGCATACTCAGGACTTTATTATTTTAAAGTCACTTAAAGTTCTGATCACTAAGTCTTCGTCCATGCATAGTGTTTAGGACTATACAAGGCACAAATAAACGTCACTGAAATGTCAATGTACTATAACCATCAGTACTACTACGATCACATGAGCTATATACATGATGAAAACACATCGTACGATAAAGTTCATATGTTATGCAAATAGTTCATAACATGTAACAATAATAGCTATATTCTGTTGAATAGCTAAACACTGTTAACTTATTCATAAGTTAACAAACACGTTCATATAACTAGTATTCAAAAATAAATCTGCAAAACTTATTTACGTTGGTCTGATAAAATGCTGTCTCAGGATTGCAGAACTGAAAATGATAGTTATTACACATCTGAAATGTACTTTCAGATAGAAGAGAAAACTTTGTTTTATCCTTTGAGACCAGTAACATTTCATTTTCTAAACTGTATTTTAATAATACATCTGTCTGATTATTTGAGAGTAGCGGTAGTGGTAAGTTATGTATTTTATACACTTCATATTCTTCTTTTGTGTTAATTAAGAGAATCTTAAGGATAATTCTAATTTCATTATTCTCAAGGTATGTTATACATGTCAATGTCTTATAAAAATACCAAATATCCTTACGAGGATTTTTAGGAAGCTCAAAGTTATTAGGAAGTTTTGTTTCTACTTCAATTAATAATTGCTTCTGATCTTTAGGAGAGATTGTATTAGTTGATAAATGATGCATTGACAACATGTTTAGTTCAGATTTTAAGCTCTCAAGATAAAATATAGCATCTTGCGTGGTAAGCCTAATTTCATCAAGTATCATTTTGAATTGTAAGTATGTATGAATAAATTGTTCAAGTCTAACAAACTGTTGTTCGATTGTTCTTTCGAGCAATCTTATTTTATGGTCAAGCTTCTGAATAACTATGATGAGATCCATAATTGATCTCCTATTTTCTGCTACTTGCATTCTTGTTAAATTAAGTACAGATAAACTTACATCAAGATCATGTATTATCTGGTCTTGGTTAAGTGCCAAGGTTTTAATATTTCTATCTATGTTCTCAAGGTCACTTTCTGATACAGTGCCAAAAAGAGTGCTCATTAATTGTCCTATTATAGGAATTAATGACCTTTTGTGTTCATGACTGTTTACTGAAAGTGTCTGGTACTCATCAAAGTTTTCATAAACAGACTTGTATGTATCTGTTAAAAGGTTAACTTCAACATGTAAACTTTGGAATGTTTCTACATATCCCGTTAAATTTGACTTCTGATAAAAGCTTGTCATATATTTCACAATTTCATCAGTGCGAACAAGATCGTTTTGAATCTTCAAAATCAGATTCTCAAACGGTCTCAAATCGTGAATAAATGTTACAGACCAGTGTGCATCGTTAATAAAGACTTCATTAGTCTTTTGAAACACAACATTTTCGGATGTAAAGAGTCCGAATGCCTGGCTAACAACCAATGATCCCAAGATTAATGTGATCATCATATTGTTAATCTGAAATTAAATAAAAATGGGCATTACTACACTGTTAAACGAGGTACTTATTTACAATTCACCTCTATTAACATACACGAGGCTTTTACCTCATTAAAGACATAACATTACGAGGTCATTTTATAACATATTAGACATTAACCTCAAGAGTTGCTTTAAACTCTCTGCTCTATCTCGAGACTTCCTTCGTCTCTTTTTCAATGGCCTAACTGTCTCGCTGGCTACACTATTAGACAGTGGCTGCTGTGAATAAACTACATTCACATCCATATCACAAGCTAAATCATCGTTTTCAACCAAAGGCATAGAACAGGAATTATCAGAGGATAAATCGTCATTACATTCCATGTCCTTGACCTCAGTTTCTTCACTTTGATTTTGCCTAGCTTCTTTGTGTTTTAACCTTTTCTGTAACTCCATTAAAGGTATATCTTCTTCATCAGAAGACGTTTCTCTTTCTTGTCTGTATTTCTTGACTAGCTTAGCCAAGGGAATTTGTTCTTCTGAATCAGAATCAGATTCTGTTTCTGACTCAGAGGCCTGAGGTGGAATTACATATGCTGCGTCCCTAAGTTTTCTACTATTTTCATTTTTGGAAATTGGCCAATCTTCTACATTTGCCAACATTAAATCGCCTGCATATACTCTACTTGTTGTACCATCTAATTGGTTTTTAATTATGAAAGATACAGGTCCAGTTTTCTCAATTATTCTATAATAAGGTTTCCATTTCTGTCCTAATTTGCCCTTTCTTTGTTTATTTTGGTAATAAACTGGATCTCCTACTTTTAACTCTACCTCTTTAACATTTTTATCTGCATATTTAGCCTGGCGCTTCTTTGCTTTTTGTAAGTAATTTCTTACATGTACAAAAGCTCTGTGCTGTTCTTGTAAAGCAACTTGGTGAAAATCTTCACCTAAATATTTTCTCCTAGGCTGTAATATATTGTCAACTGGCAATACTACATCTCTGTTGTACAGCAAATAATAAGGTGAAAATTTAGAAGATTCACTAACGTTAAATCTAATTGCTGCTAAACTTTGACAAAGATACAAATCCCAACTCTGTTGATTATCAGCTACCATTTTAGCCAAAATGTCATGCAAAGTTCTATGGAATCTTTCAACTTTTGCATTGCTCTGAGGATGATACACGCTTGTCAAAATATGGTCAACATTAATTTTTTCCAATGTTTCTCTAACCATCTTATTTACATTCTCAGTTTCATTGTCCGTCACGATCTGTAAAGGACAGCCAAAACGTGGGAAAATGTGTCCAATGATCAATTCAGCTACTGTTTCAGCAGTCTTATCTGGAACTGCAAAAGCTTCAGGCCAACCACTATACCAATCAACAAATGCAATCATATATTTATTGCCTGACAAAGTTGTTGGATATGGACCCGAAAGATCAAGACTAAGTTTTGCCATAGGGTATGGTGGAATATCTGTCTCTTGTAATGGATGTTTCGTTTTCTGCATTGATCTAGTTCTGCAGGTCATACAATCAGAAACATACTTATGAATTTTTTTGAACAAATTTGGCCAAAAGTATTTCTGACGAATAGAATTAAAAGTTTTCTGTACCCCCATATGACCATTACTGTCATGATACTGAGTTACAACCAAAGATCTAAGATGTTTTGGAATATACAATCTTAAATTTGGATCGTCATTGGCATTTGATAAATAGTATACCAATCCATCTACCAAGAGATAATGTTTTTGAACATCTTTACTCTCTTCCCCATTCAAAATCATTGACCTAATGTTTGAGATATCATCATCCCTAGTTTGTTCAATTTTCATGTCAAAGCCTTCTTTTGTAAAATCAGAACAGTCACACTTTTCAAACGTATCTTCATTTGGAAGATTACAACCAGCAAAAGCTTTTGGATCAAACTGATTAGAGTCTAACACATTCACCTGATATAAGTTGTCATTGACATCAAGTGCCTTTTCTACTTCTATGTCTTCACTAACTGTACTTCCCTCAGTTTTGTTTACATTATCTGGATGCCTGGAAAGTAGGTCAGCGCATGTATTTGTTGTACCAGCAATGTACTCTATAGTACAATTATAGGCTGACATACTCAAAGCCCAAAGTTGAATCTTTTTGTTTTGCATAGGAGATTCAAGCAAGTATTTCAGAGGTTTATGATCAGTTCTTATGACAAACTGAGCATTGTGCAGATAATAATCTAACTTCTGAAGAGCAAAATGTATCGCAAATGCTTCTTTTTCTACTACAGACCATTTACATTGGGACTTACTAAGTTTATGGGACAAATAATAAATTGGCTTTTCATCACCCTCACACTCTTGTGTAAGGCATGCACCAACACACGAGTTGCTAGCATCGGTATAAAGAACATATGATTTATTTGGATCTGGATAAACCAAAAGTGGGACAGCTGTTAAACTTTCTTTCAAGAATTCAAATGCAGTTTGATGTACATCTGACCATTTGTAATGTGCATATTTTCTCGTTAATGCAATGATTGGTTCAGCTATATGAGAGAAGTTTGGAATGAATCTTCTGTAGTAAGAACACATACCAATGAATGATCTTACTTCTTTTACACAAGTTGGAACAGGTAAAGATCTTATCGCATCAACCTTCTTTTCATCAGGTTTGATTCCTTGTTCACTAATTACAAAGCCAAGATAATTAGTTTCTAATTTAAGAAAACCACATTTCTTAAGCTTAAGTTTCAAATTATGCTGTCTTAATTTGTCAAAGATCAAACTAAGATGTCTCAAATGTTCTTCCAATGTTGAGCTGAAAATCAATATATCATCAAGGTATGCTGTAGCAAAATCATTGCAACCTTGTAACACAACCGACATAAGTTCTTGAAATACCGCAGAAGCATTAGAAAGGCCAAAGGGCATCACATTGAACTCGAATAACCCTTTGTGGCATGCAAAAGCTGTTTTCTCTTTGTCCTTCTCATCCATGGCAACCTGCCAATATCCACTTTTTAAGTCCAAAGATGTAAAGTATTTTGCTCTACCAAGTAAGGCTAAGATATCATCTATTAAGGGTAAAGGAAAGGAATTTTTCTTTGTTATTTGATTTAATTTTCGAAATTCAACACAGAACCTTTTACTGCCATCTTTCTTGTCAACAATCACAACAGGAAATGACCAAGGTGATCTTGACCTTTTAATTACATTTGCATCTAACATTTCGTTAATTGCTTTATCAATTACCTCTCTGTTCTTAATTGGAGTTCTATAAGGTTTCATTTTAATTGGTTCATGATTACCTATATCAATTTGCATTTTAACTGTATCTGTTTTTCCTAATTCAGAATCTTTATTTGCAAACAAGTCTCTATTTCTCAAGATAAGACTTTCAATTTTTGACCTATATTTTTCAGGTACATCAAGGTCTTTTAAGTCTAATTTATTTTCACAGCTGTTATTTTGAATAACTGAATCTACATGTGTAATATTATTTTGAAGCTCTGATATTTTAGCTAACAAACCATGTCTATAAATTTTAATATATTTGTTGGTGTTGTTAACAATTAAAACTGGCAAAGATCTATCTTTTGCTAATGTAGAAACAGTATTAATAATTTGTAAGCCTGGTTGATTTGTTAAAAATCCTTTATCTATTTGCGAAACCTCATATGACGAACCTACTGGTAAGTCTGGATTTTCTCTTACTTTTCCGTAGCATATCATGGCTGTATTAGGTTTTATTAAACATGTTCTTTTCATTCTAACCGTTGAAGCTATATGTATATCCTCCTCTAAATTAACATAGTGTTTACCATTGATTCTTAAACATTTTAAATCAAAATATATCCTAACGTTGTTCTGTTTGAGCCAGTCCAAACCAAGTATCAAATTTCTATTTAAATCTCGGATCACATAGAAGTCTTGAGTCATTTCGGTACCACCGATACAAAACTGTACAGTAATGCAACCGTCACACTTTAGCTCACTCCCATTTGCAGATTGTAAGCAAACTTTCTTTTGGATGAGTCTTGGTTTATTCTTAAGCTGCTCGTAAATTCTACGGTGCATTAATGAACATTCAGCTCCAGTGTCTACAAGAGTTCTAAACCTTTGTTTACCTATTTTAACTAAACAAGAATTTGGACTGCCTGAAACATTGATCTTAAACTTTTGATGAGGTAAATGTCTATTGTTTTCTTCACTCATTACATCGACCCCTGCATGCAATGAGTGTCCCAGTTTTTCTGACCAGGTACTACATTTTGTACATTGTTCTGATGTCTAGGTCTTCCATGACCCATAGGTGGTCTACTTTGATGTTCTTTATTTTTGCAATCTCTGGAAATGTGACCTTCTTGACCACAATTCCAGCACTTTACCCTAGGGTTTCTATTTTGCTGTGTGCTATTAACCCTATTAAATTTTCTGAATTGAAACCGTTGACCTCTCGAATGGTCAACATCCATAGGTGCTTCTTTTCTTTGTGGGTGAAATGTATGCGACATTTGAACCCTAGCCCTATGATTCTGTTCATTAGTGGCGATTGCAATAGCCCCCTGTAATGTATCTGGCTGATCTCTAAGAATCTTTAATTTTAAATTGTCTTGGGTCAACCCATCAACAAAAATGTCAATAAGTTGACGTTCTACAGCGTCGCCTCCCTGGTTTTGGTAGGCTTCTTCCGCTAAAGAAAGAATTCTTTCAGCGAAAAGCTGTATGTTTTCCCCTACTTTTTGTTTCACGCTGCGCAATAATGACAGCGCCATTTGCCTATCCGTAACATCACTGAAACGGACAGCTAATTGTTCTTTAAGCTGTTGCCAATTACCGTCTGGGTTAGCCGCCATATACCTCTGACTAAAACCACTGACTGCTCCCCCAGAAGATTGATATGCAATCAACTTCTTTCTTGCCTCAGGTATATCAGCCAGAATTGAATATTTTTCAATGGATTTTATCCATTCCCTAAAGTTTTTGGAGTTGCCATCAAATTTGATCACGCTCGTTGAGGCCCCCTGTGTCGTTAATGCTTGCGACACATTGGCAAGTTCTAATTGTATATTTACGAAAGCCTGCGCAGCAGGATCAAGCTGTTGCTGATGCTGAGCCTGTGCTTGGGCTTGTCCTTGTTGAGCCATTTAAAAAAAAAATAATAATAAATAAATAAATAATCTAAAATTAATTTTGGCCTACATTTTAAGTTTTCGTTTTAGATTAATTTTCTTCCATAATTTTGCATGATAATTGGTGACAGAACAAACAACAAACATAACCAGAAAAAGTAAAAGTAAACGTCACCTACCTTGGTGTCCATTTTTCAGTCGTAAGGTTCCTTTTTAATTTATCCGCAGCACGGCAACAAAGCAAGATATATAGCGTAGCTATACACCTTTGACTGTGATCGTATAGTGTTTCTTAATTATAAAATAGAACTAAAGTCATATTGAGATTTTCAGCAGCTTTATTAGGCAGGCACCTCATACGAGTGCACAACTCCTAAACCAGACTAACGGTCTGCAAGCTGATCAAGTAGACATCCGAAGTCTTGGTCAGAAAACCCCAGTATTTATAATCACTTCAAAAATCTCGCGCAATATCCCTCTCTCATTGCATCATGCTTGTTATCACAACTCTTGCCAAAATCTCTTCTAACTATAAGCTATCTGTCATGATTTTGATGACTGCACTAATAATATGATCTTTAAAATGCAGTTTCATCAGGTTTCTAAAGTACTTCACGACAACACCTGCTTAAATAACCTTTAAAAGGAAATGTCAGAGTCATATGATATTACGAAATTATGATTTGAATGGCTGCCAGGTACATGTATGTGTAATTCAGGTGCATCTCTGTATTTTATGCAAAGTTATATAATTGATGTTTCAGAGTTTTAAAATGAAGCTGTTTCATAATAAGAATTGAAGCTTAATATTTTCATGATAGTACTGAGACAGAAGCTTACTGCCTTTTCAACACTCATTCAGTCATATCACCACTCTTACACACCTTCAACAATATTCCAGTCATACACATGATAACATGCCTATGCAAAATATCATGTGCATAACATGACTATGTTATATTGTCAAACTGTTGCCTAGCGATGCCCAGTTCTGGCATCTACCTTACGGACCATTTTATTTATATGCGAGTTCGTCTGCTGAAAGAAAATGTTTAAAACAGAATATATAACAAGAGGGCCATGATGGCCATGGATCGCTCACCTGATCCATAGTGTAACAAGTGGGCCCCGGGGAGGGCCAATATTGGTCCCAGGACTATAATTTGTATTGTCTTGAGGGAGGTCTAAAAGGTGAAGCTTCATACCAAATATCAAAGACCGGAGCCTTTTGAAAAGATGATTTTTACAGTTTAAGTCTAAATAAAATCTGTGGGCCCCGGGGCAGGGCCATTTTCAGCCCCAGGGCTATAATTTGAACAGTCTTAAATAAACACCTGGGCCTTCTGCTTTCATACAAGAAGATTTTTAAATGTTTTCCCTATACAAATCAATGTAAAACCAAAGGGCTTCAGGCCCCCAGGGCTATAATTTGAAAAAAAATCCTGGTAAAGGTCCACTAGATGAAGCTACACAAAAATATCAAAGACCTTGAGGTTTCAGAGGAGAAGCTTTTTAAGATAATTCCTATATAAGTCAATGTAAAAGGAAAGGGCCCTGGGGCGGGGGCATATAGGCCCAAGAGCTATAATTTGAACATTCTTGATAGAGGTCCAGTAGATGAAGCTTTACACCAAATATCGAAGACCTGTGCCTTGCGGTATCGGAGAAGAAGATTTTTAAAGATTTTCCTACATAAGTTAATGTCAAACCAAAAAGGGCCCCGGGTTGGGGACATTTTGGGCGCAAGGGCTATAATTTGAACATCTTGGTAGAGGTCCACTAGACGACGCTACATACTAAATATCAAACACCTTAGCCTTCTGGTCTCAGACAAGTAGATTTTTAAAGGTTTTCCCTATGTAAGTCTATGTAAAAAAAAACAAAGGGTACAGGGGCGGGGCATTTCTGGCCATAGGGCTATAATTTGAATAATTAGGGATCCACTAGATGAAGCTACACACTAAATATTAAAGATCTGGGCCTTGCGGTTTCAGAGTAGAAGATTTTTTTTTAAGATTTTTACTATATAAGTCAATGTAAAATCAAAGGGCACCGGGGCATGTTTGGCCCCAGGGCTATAATTTGGACAATCTTGATAGAGGTCTACAAGACGAAACTTCATACCATACATAAAAAATCTGAGCCTTCTTTTTTCAGACAAGAAGATTTTTAAAGGTTTTTCCCTATATAAGTCTAAGTAAAACAAAAGGGCCCCAAGGCGTGGGAATTTATGGCCCCAAGGCTATAATTTGAATAACCTTGATTAAGGTCACCAAGAGGAAGCTTCATACCAAATATCAAACACCTGGGCCTTCTGGTTTAAGACAAGAAGATTTTTAAAGCTATTCCCAATGTAAGTCTATGTAAAACCAAGGGTTCTGGGGCGGGGGTATTTTTTCCTCCAGGTTTATAATTTGAACAATCTTGGTAGAGGTCCACTGGATAAAGCTACTCACCAAACATCAAAGACCTGGGTGTTGCGGTTTCAGAGAAGACGATTTTTTTTTAGTTTCATTAAAAAAGAGGGCCGTGATAGCCCTTGGTCGCTCAACTGATCAATAGGGTAACAAGTGGGTCCAGAGGAGAGTCATTATTGGCCCCAGGACTATAATTTGAATAATCTTGGTAGTGGTCTAAAACGTGAAGCTTCATACCAAAAATCAAACACCAGAGCCTTCTGGTTTCAGAGAAAAAGATTTTTATAGGTTTTCCTTATATAAGTCTATATAAAACCTGCTGGCCTCGGCGCAGGGCCATTTTTGGCCCAGGGCTATAATTTGAACATTCTTGGTAGAAATCCACAAGACAAGCTTCATACAAATTTCAAAGACCTAGGCCTTCTGGTTTCAGACAAGAAGATTTTCAAAGGTATACCAAATATAAGTCTATAGTAAACCATTGGGCACCAGGGTGGGCCCTTTTTTTTACCCAGAGCTATAACTTAAATCATCTTGATAGAGATCCACTAGACGAAGCTTCATACAAAATATCAAAGACCTGAACCATCTCGTTTCAGAGAAGATTCTCCCTATAAAAGTCTATGTAAAACCAAAGGGCCACATGGCAGGGGCACTTTTGACCCTAAAGCTATAATTTGAACAGTCTTGATAGAGGTCCTATATATGAAGCTTTAAACCCAATATCAAAGATCTGGGCCTTGGGTTTTTTAAAGAATGAGATTTTAAAAGATTTTCCAAATATATGTCTATGTAAAACCAACGGGCCCCGGGTCTGGGGCATTTTTGCGCAAGGGCTATAAGGGGGAGTTCCAGCCTATAGTAAATTTCCCTAGGGTTCTGCCCACGCACAGATTTCCATGATATTGTGCATAATTAATGCCTGGTAAATGATTGTTCATTACTTAGCTATTTCACTCTCATATCTGTTTTCATTATAAATCTACAATGTTTTGTTTATTTTCACTTCCGAAAAAAGGGGTACCCTCAAACAAGTGTATATATACATAACAGCTTCTTATGTTTTGGAGTTATTTTGTTCTCAGGCATCTTTGTAGTCATTTGTGATTAATTTTGTATCACATTTGCTATTGTTCAGTTGAAGTTCCATAGACCATGATCAATTTTATATGGAGCAGACCCCAGATTTCACAACCATAAAATCTTTTTGAGTATTATTGACTTTTGATTTCACATTGTTGCAGTTCTTGTCACCCCATCATTTTAATATGACAATTGCCCATGTATATGCAGAACATTTTGTTTAACTTTCTTGAAAATCTGAGACCGGTATCATACTGCATTTGAACATTGAATAGTAATGGTCAGACTTTTTTTTTCAAACCATTTGTAGATATGGTATAACATTTTCAATCGAGAAATTGCTCACCAATATATATACACACATGCATATATGTATGTTTAAACCTTGATTGTGTAGTATGAGCTCATTCAATCATCAGTTATGGTACCCTTTGGGAACACCATCAAGAGGGCCATGATGGCCCTGGATCGCTCACCTGATCCAAAGAATTAAAAAGTGGGCCCCGGGGAGGGCCATTACTGATCCCAAGGTTATAATGTGCATAATGTTGAGAGAGGTCTAAAAAGGTGAAGCTTCATACCAAATATCAACACATGCTATAATTGTCCACTAGATGAAGATCCATACCAAATATCAAAGACATGGGCCCTGCAAATTCAGAGAAGATTTTTAAAGATTTCCCTATATAAGTCTATGTAAAACCAAAGGGTCTCGGGGCGTGGGCATTTTTGGCTTTAATTTGAACAATCTTGGTAGCGGTCCACTAGCTGAAGCTTCATACCAAATATCAAAGACCTAGGCCTTGTGGTTTCAGAGAAGAAGATTTTTCAAGTTTTTCCCTATATAAGTCTATGTAAAACCAAAGGGCCCGGGGGCGGGGCATTTTTAGCCCCAGCACTATAATATGAACAATCTTGGTAGAGGTCCACTAGATAAAGCTTCATATCAAATATCAAAGACCTGGGCCTTGCGGTTTCAGAGAAGAAGATTTTTTAAGTTTTCGGTGAAAAAAGTCTATTTTTGGCTCCTGCGACCTATTTGTGCAACGGACCGGAACCATTTGAACAATTTTGAAAGGGGACCATCTAAGGATCATTCCTGTGAAGTTTGGTAAAAATCCGATCAGTGGTTTAGGAGAAGATGTCGTTTGAAGAAATTGTTTACGCACGGATGACGGACAAAAAGTGATCCTTATATAAAACAGAAGAGGGCCATGATGGCCCTGGATAGCTCACCTGATCCTTATGGGAAGTAATATAGGTGGAGTGGAGGGTAAGAGTAATTTTGGCTGACAGTGAATCAAGGAACATATCAAAATCAATCTAGCTATTTAGGAACTTAAGTCATTTTAAGTGTCATACATTTTTTTTTCTGGTGGCTATCGTGTTCAGTGGAAAATTGTCAGTGTCACTCATGGAACATTCCTTCAAAATTGTTTTCTTTTTTGAGGAAGAAGTCATTCAAAAGTTCCCTTTGACAATATAGCGCCTACTTGTATGTCACTATCTGTGCACCTTGTGGACATTAAGGGTCAGGTCCTAGTGCACCAGACAGAGATGAATGGGCTCAGTCTAACTAACCTGCAAGGACTCATGGTGGCAAGGGGGGAGAGGGGTATCCATCTCTTTGGCATTACAGAGCTGACTTGTATGTCACTATCTGGGCACCTTGTGGACATTGAGGGTCAGGTCCTAGTGCACCAGACGGAGATGAACACGCCCACTCTAACTAAAAATGGTGACAAAGGGAGTGTGGGCAGGGGGAATGGGGTGGCCCTTTGTAAAAGGTACCACTATATTCCTTAAATACCCCTCCTGACCAAGGTATTACAACAAGTGGGCCCCGACAAGGGCCATTATTGACCCCAGGGTTATAATGTGCATGCGAGGGTAGGCTTAAAAGTTATGAGCCTGACCAAGAAGCAGGCATCGAACAGCCATGAAATTTTGTATTCATGGAATCCAAACCTTCATTACTTGATTTGACTCAAATGAGTTCAAGTTTACCTGCAATAACGTAGAAATTCTAGACTTTGAAAATTGATACTAGCACGTTTTTGAGAAAATGGGCAAAATCTGTAATCGTGGTGTCATCAAGTACCTCCATAAAAAGGGGTTAGCTCCTAAGGACATTCGTGCCGATATAGTTGCTACATTAGGGGATGATGCTCCTTCGTATGCAACCGTGAAAAGGTGGGCAGCAAATTTTAAGATGGGCAAGGACAGCCTTGAAGATGATGACCGTTGTGGACGACCCACAACGGCAACAACTGAGGAAACCCTCAGCCAAGTGCACAGGGCCGTGATGGATGACAGGCGTTTAACTGTGAATCAGTTGGCTAACACTGTTGGCATCTCCCGTGAACGAGTAGAGAACATTCTACACAGTGATTTAGGAATGCCAGATGGGTGCCACGGCTTTAGACGCCTGACCAAAAGTTGACCAAACTGAACCTGTCACATGCCAACTTGGCTATTTTTGAAGCAGACCAAGATGGTTTTCTTGACCGTTTTGTCACTCAGGATGAGTGTTGGGTTCATCACTTTGAGCCAGAGACCAAAAGACAATCCATGCAATGGAAGCACCCTGGCTCACCCCTCCAAAGAAGGCAAAGGTCGTATCCTCTTCAGGGAAGGTGCTGGCAACAGTGTTCTGGGATGCCAGGGGTATAATATTCATAGATTATCTTCGAAAGGGCAGAACAATTAATGGGGAGTATTATGCAGATCTGCTAAAACAATTGCGAAAAGCAATTAAGGCTAAACGACCCGGAAAATTGACAAAAGGGATCTTGTTCCATCAGGACAATGCACCTGCTCATAAATCGGTTGTCGCAATGGCTGCTGTGCAGGACTGTGGCTTCACACTTGTCGATCACCCTCCGTATTGACCTGATCTAGCTCCATCAGATTATTTCCTGTTTCCAAACATGACAAAGCACTTGGCTGGGCAGCATTATCGGTTAGACGAGGAAGTGATAGCTGCAGTGGAGGAGTTTTCAGGGACCAAGATGAGACGTTCTATACCACTGAGATCCAAGGACTCCAGCATTGCTGGAGGAAGTTTGTGGACAGGAAGGGAGACTATGTTGAAAAATAAGGCACTTTCAGCATGGACAAACCATTGGATCTTGGTCAGGCTCAGAACTTTTCAGCCTACCCTCGTAATGTTGACGGAGGTCTAAAAAGGTGAAGCTTCATACGAAGTATCGACAAAGGCTATAATTTGAACAATCTTGGCTACGGTCCACTAGATGAAGCTACACACCAAATATATAAGACCTGGGCCTTGCGGTTTCAGAGGAGAAGATTGTTTTAAAGATATTCCCTACATAAGACTATGCAAAACCAAATGACCCCGGGGCGGGTGCATTTTTGGCCTCAGGGCTATAATTTAAATAATCTTGATAGAGGTCCACCAGATGAAGCTTCACACCAAATATCGAAGACCTGGGCCTTGCTGTTTCAGAAGAAGATTTTCAAAGATTATCTCTATATAAGTCTATGAAAAACCAAAGTGCCCCAGGGCAGGGGCATTATGGGCAGAGGGCTATAATTTGAACAATCTTGGTAGAGGTCCACAAGATGAAGCTCCATACCAAATATCATAGACATGGGCCTTGCAGTTTCAGGGAAGAAGATTTTTAAAGATTTTCCTATATAGGTCTATGTAAAACCAAAGGGTCACGGGGCAGGGGGATTTTTGGCCCCAGGGCTATAATTTGAACAATCTTGATAGAGGTTCTCTAGATGAAATTTCACACCAAGTATCAAAGACCTAGGCCTTGTGGTTTCATAGAAGAAGATTTTTAAAGATTTTCCATATATAAGTCTATGTAAAACCAAAGGGCCACGAGGCCGGGGCATTTTTGGTCTCAGGGCTATAATTTGAACAATCTTGGTAGAGGTCCACTAGCTGACGCTTCATACCAAATATCAAAGACCTAGGCTTTGTGGTTTCAGAGAAGATTTTTCAAGAATTTCCCTATATAAGTCTATGTAAAACCAAAGGGCCCCCGAGCGGAGGGCATTTTTGGCCCCAGGGCTATAATTTGAAGAACCTTGGTAGAGGTCCACAAGATGAAGCTTCATACCAAATATCAAAGACCTGGGCCTTGCAGTTTCAGAGAAGAAGATTTTTAAAGATTTTCCCTATATAAGCCATTGTAAAATCAAGGGCCCCCAGAGCGGGGGCATTTAAGGCCCCAGCACTATAATTTGAACAATCATGGTAGGGGTCCACTAGATGAAGTTTCATGCCAAATAGCAAATATCTGGGCCTTGTGGTTTCAGAGAAGAAGATTTTTACAGATTTTCCCTATATAAGCCCATGTAAAACCAAAGGGCCCCGGGGGCAGGGGCATTTTTTACCCCAGCACTATAATTTGAACAATCTTTGTAGGGGTCCACTAGATGAAGCTTCATTCCGAATATCAAAGACCTGGGCCTTTCGGTTTCAGGGAAGAAGATTTTTAAAAACTTTCCCTATATAAGCCCATGTAAAACCAAAGGGCCCTGGGGCGGGGGCATTTTTAGCCCCAGCACTATAATTTGAATAATATTGGTAGGGGTCCACTAGATGAAGCTTGAAACCAAATATCAAAGACCTGGGCCTTGCGGTTTCAGAGAAGAAGATTTTTAAAGACATTCCCTATATAAGCCCATGTAAAACCAAAGGGCCCGGGCGGGGGCATTTTTAGCCCCAGCACTATAATTTGAACAATCTTGGTAGGGGTCCACTAGATGAAGCTTGAAACCAAATATCAAAGACCTGGGCCTTGCGGTTTCAGAGAAGAAGATTTTTAAAGACTTTCCCTATATAAGCCTATGTAAAACCAAAGGGCCCTGTGGCGGGGGCATTTTTGGCCCGAGCAATATAATTTGTACAACCTTGGTAGGGTCCACTAGATGAAGCTTCATACCAAATATCAAAGTCCTGGGCCTTGCGGTTTCAGAGGAGAAGATTTATTAAGTTTTCGGAGAAAAAAAATATTTTTGGCTCCTGTGACCTACATGTGCAACAGACCGGACCATTTGAACAACTTTGAAAGGGGACCATCTAAGGATTATTCCTGTGAAGTTTGGTCAAAATCTGATCAGCGGTTTAGGAGAAGATTTCGTTTGAAGAAATTATTTACGCACGGATGACAGACAAAAAGTGATCCTAATATAAAACACAAGAGGGCCATGATGACCCTGGATCTCTCATCCATAGTGTAACAAGTGGGCCCCAGAGAGGGCCATTATTGGCCTCAGAGCTTTAATGTGCATAATGTTGATGGAGGTCTTAAAGGTGAAGCTTCATACCAAACATCAACAAAGGCTATAAGTTGAACAATCTGGGCAAAGGTCCACTAGATGAAGCTACACATCAAATATCAAAGATCTGGGCCTTGCGGTTTCAGAGAAGAAGATATTCCCTACATAAGCCTATGCAAACAAAATGCCCCCAGGGCTATATAAATCTATGTAAAACCAAAGGGCCCCGGGTTGGGGGCATTTGTGGCCCCAGGGCTATAATTTGAACAATCTTGGTAGAGGTCCACTAGATAAAGCTCCATACTAAATATCAAAGGCCTCAGCCTTGCAGTTTCAGAGAAGAAGATTTTAAAAGATTTCCGGATATAAGTCTATGTAAAACCAAAGGGCCCCGGAGCGGGAACATTTTTGATCTCAGGGCTATAATTTGAATAATCTTGATAGAGGTCCACTAGATGCAGCTTCATACCAAATATCAAAGACCCAGGCCTTGTGGTTTCAGAGAAGAAGATTTTTAAAGATTTTCCCTATACTAGTCTATGTAAAACCATAGGGCCCCGGAGCGGGGGCATTTTTGGTCAAAGGGCTATAATTTGAACAATCTTGGTAGAGGTCCATTAGATGAAGCTTCATACCAAATATCAATGTCCTGGGCCTTGTGGTTTCAGAGATGAAGAGTTTTAAAGATTTCCCTATATAAGCCTATGTTAAACTAAAGGGCCCCGGGGCGGGGGCATTTTTGGCCCAAGCACTATAATTTGAATAATCTTGGTAGGGGTCATTTAGAAGAAGAATCATACTAAATACAAAAGACCTAGGCATTGTGGTTTCAGAAGAAGATTTTTAAAGATTTTCCCTATATAAGTCTATGTAAAACCAAAGGGCCCCGGAGCGGGGGCATTTTTGGCCCAAAGGCTATAATTTGAACAATCTTCGTAGAGGTCCATTAGATGAAGCTTCATACCAAATATCAAAGTCCTGGGTCTTGCGGTTTCAGAGAAGACGATTTTTAGAGATTTTCCCTATATAAGCCTATGTAAAACCAAAGGGCCCCGGGGCAGGGGCATTTTTGCCCCAGCCGTATAATTTGAACAATATTGGTAGGGGTCCACTAGATGAAGCTTCATACCAAATATCAAAGTCCTGGGCATTGCGATTTCAGAGAAGAAGATTTTTCAAGATTTTCCCTATATAAGCCTATGTAAAACCAAAGGGCCCCGGGGCGGGGGAATTTTTAGCCTCAGCACTATAATTTGAATAATGTTGTTAGGGGTCCTTAAGATGAAGCTTCATACCAAATATAGCTGCATGATGCTTCCACGCAGAACTGAATCTGGCCCGCACACTAGTACTGGTAAACAGCTTAGAGGATCTAAGCCTGTCCAGGAACCGCGGTGCGAGGCGGACGGTCCATGCTAATAAACCCTGTTGGTTTCATTGGGCGACAGGGCTTGAGATGTCATTTCGTCTCAAGATCGGGTAAAAGTCCCACAACATTGGAAGCAACGTCTCCAAAATGACCTTAACAGTGTTGACGGGGACGTTAAACCTCAAATCAAACAAACAAATCATACCAAATATAAAAGACCTAGGCCTTGTGGTTTCAGAGAAGATTTTCAAAGATTTTCCCTATATAAGCCTATGTAAAACCAAAGGGCCCCGGGGCGGGGCATTTTTTGCCCCAGCACTATAATTTGAACAATCTTGGTAGGGGCCACTAGATGAAGCTTCATACCAACTATCAAAGTCATGGGCCTTGTGGTTTCAGAGAAAAAGATTTTTAAAGATTATCCCTATATAAGCCTATGTAAAACCAAAGGCCCCCCGGGGCGGGGGCATTTTTGGCCCCAGCACTATAATTTGAAAAATCTTGGTAGGGGTCTACTAGATGAAGCTTCATACCAAATATCAAATACCTGGGCCTTGTGGTTTCAGAGAAGAAAATTTTTTAAGTTTTGGGTGAAAAAAATCTTTTTTTGGCTCCTGTGACCTAGATGTGCAACGGACCGAAACCATTTGAACAACTTTGAAAGGGGACCACCTAAGGATCATTCCTGTGAAGTTTGGTCAAAATCCGATCAGTGGTTTAGGATGATGTCGTTTGAAGAAATTGTTTACGCACGCACGCACGGACGCATGCATGCATGCACGCACGCACGGACGACGGACAAAAAGTGATCCCAAAAGCTCACCTCGTCACTACGTGACGTTGAGCTAAAAACACAATTCATTTGGAGTGCTCATTAATAATTCAATCGGATTTTATTGAAAATATATTTCATTTCTTAACAGGCGTTTTTGCATTTAATGTAATCCTAAAGCGTGCCGAAGCTTATTTTGACAAACATTGTTGAAATGGCAAGTAAAATGGATGGTTCAATCGCTTGACTCTCTGAACTGATGCAGTCTACTTAAAAAGTTTGAAAAGTCTGATTGTCATACTTGAATGGCACAGCTTGCTTGAATAGCCAAGAGTGATGATGTTTTATTATGGTTGAGCCAGGTATGTCATAATACCACAGACAATATTTTCTGATCTTTTGGCTCACTGTATACACAGATTACTGTAGACAAAATGGAAAAACAATTATGTTGGCTCTTTTATCACTCTAACAATGCCCCCCCCCCCCACCCCCCGACCTGCAAAATCTGGACCAAAGCACAAACAAAAATCGCCTGCTGTGCAAATCAGTGTCAGAAAGTTATATTCTTAAATATGATCTATTTATATTCTTAAATATGATCCAGAAAGAAACCAGTTATTTTTGAGTAACTATAGAGAAGACCAATCAGTTCAGCTTTCGAACTATTTCAGATGAAGAAAAGAGCAAAGGGTATATTTGCTATCAGTATTATGGAAAAATATAAAGCTAACTGCAGATTTTGGTTCAGAAATATGCTAATAGTACAACTAACAGCTGATTTACGCCATTTGCAAAAAACAGATGAATACAGAGCTAGAAAACTTAACACAGATGGAAAATACTGCATACAGATGACTAAAAATGCGAATGGTATTACAACATCCAAATATAATATCAGCTTTCAAATGCATTAGTTACAGGAACTTGCCTTCCATCTATTTCATTTAGGGAAGTGTATACAAAATGCCAATTTTACAACTAGTTACAGTGTGACTAGCCATGCATTTATTTTGAAGACTAAGACATTGTAGCTTACACTTTTGCAGATGTTATAATGAACCTAGAAACAATGCAGAAAATAATTTTCATGACTCACAAAACTTTTGGTGGGGGAGCGGAGTGCGAGTCTCTTTGACCAAGTGACGTAAGAAAAAATACCAACACATGGACCGATCATTCATTTGAACAAATTGAAAAATCAGTCTGCCCCTTCACAGTTAGCAATTTATTGGCTGCTGTTTTATTTTAACGAAGAGAATGACAACAACAAACATAATTAAAGAATAAAATAGGACTATGCAAGTAATTTATTAGGCAGATTCAATACGTCATTGCGTATTACTGACATCAAGTGTCTTTTTATTGTGTGGTTTAAAAATATACAGAAAGACCAAATAAAACAGGGTAAAAAGATCCACCTTGTCTTGTTCCTATTCTGCCATAATGTAATTTTTTCAACTTATCATTTTTGCAAAACTGTCAAAACTAACATTCATCATGAACAGTGCACAAATGCATTTTATTTTTTCTCTTTCAAATGTGTGGATTGAACTGGTATACTTTGCTAATGTATATTTCTCATTTACTTCTGAAAAGTCAAACTAAAACGCCTGACTGTAAAAAGTATCTTTTTGTGTGTGTGTGTGTGTGTGTGTGTGTGTGTGTGTGTGTGTGTGTGTGTGTGTGTGTGTGTGTGTGTGTGTGTGTGTGTGTGTGTGTGTTGGGGGGGGGTGCCGGCTGGTGTGGGGAGGGGGAAGAGAGTTTTTATTACATAAATGCCTAACGTGGCACCAAGTGGTCATTAAAACACAATAAAAATACACTTTAAGGAAATCTTGTCCCCTTATATTTCAACTGATTTTAGCACAAAAATATACCTGAACCCATATCTAGCAATCAAAAACAATGTTACCGGTTTCTGACTTTTCTGAAAATTGTTTGCTATATAGAGGATATATGTCGCCCTATTTTATATGCAATATCTTGGGGTGACAAGATCAGTAACACATCTAACACTTATGATGAAAATCTCATTGTTTATAAATTTTCATGAAAAGTAGAAGACATTTTGAAAATAAATTCATCAGAAAAATTAAAAGACATTGACACATTTACATTTTTGTATTAGATTAATCCTTATAGAGTTCTTTTGCCAAACAATGCAACAAAATTTGAAAATAATCATACCTATTGATTTAAGACTGGAAAGTTCACAGGTGTGTATGACCTCTACAGGGGACTACCCCAGGGAGCTCTCCTGAGACCTATAGTAATTTATCAAATGAAACAAATTTATGTATATAGTTGATAGCCCTCAAGTAGACAACAATTGAAATTTCAAGAAAATCTGTGCGTGGGCAGATTTGTAACTCCCCCTTTGAATATCTTGGTAGAGCTCCACTAGATGAAGCTACATACCAAATATCAAAGACCTGGGCCTGCGGATTTCAGAGTAGAAGATTTTTTTAAGATTTTTCCTATACATGTAGAAGTCAATGTAAAACTAAAGGGCCCGGGTCAGGGTGAAATTTTGGCCCCCAGGGCTATAATTTGAACACTCTTGGTAGAGGTCCACAAGACGAAGCTTCATACCATACATAAACAAG
The DNA here is from genome assembly GCA_963580285.1 of Lucinisca nassula. NCBI lineage: Eukaryota > Metazoa > Mollusca > Bivalvia > Lucinida > Lucinidae > Lucinisca > Lucinisca nassula. Next base: position 171,095,334 of record OY757014.1, on the reverse strand, counting down.
AGGGCCATGATGGCCTTGGATCACTCACCTGATCCATAGAGTAACAAGTGGGCCCTGGGGAGGGCCATAATTGACCCCAGGGCTATAATGTGCATAATGTGAGGGAGGTCTAAAAAGGTGAAGCTTCATACCAAATATCAACAAAGGCTATAATGTGAACAATCTTGACAAAGGTCCACTAGATGAAGCTACACACCATATATCAATGACCTGGGCCTTGCGGTTTCAATAAGGAAGATTTTTAAAATACATTCCCTACATAAACCTATGTTAAATCAAATGGCTCCGGGGAGGGGAATTTTTGGCCTCAGGGCTATAATTTATACAGTCTCTTTAAAGAGGTCCACTAGATGAAGCTCCATACCAAATATCAAATACAAGGGCCTTGCAGTTTCAGAGATGAAGATTTTCAAAGATTTCCCTATATATAAGTCTATGTAAAACCAAAGGGTCTCGGGGCTATAATTTAAACAATCTTGATAGCGGTCCACTAGATGAAATTTCACACCAAATATCAAAAACCTAGGCCTTGTGGTTTTACAGAAGAAGATTTTTAAAGATTTTCCCTATAAAAGTCTTTGTAAAACCAAAGGGCCCCGAGGCGGGGGCATTTTTTGTCTCAGGGCTATAATTTGAACAATCTTGGTAGAGGTCCACTAGATGAAGGTTCACACCAAATATCAAAGACATGCGCCTTGCTGTTTCAGAGAAGAAGATTTTCAAAGATTATCTCTATATAAGTCTAAGTAAAACCAAAGGGCCCGGGGCGGGGGGGGGGGGGGGCATTTGTGGCCTGAGGGCTACAATTTGAACAATCTTGGAAGAGGTTCACTAGATGAAGCTCCATACCAAATAACAAAGACAAGGGCCTTGCAGTTTCAGAGAAGTAGATTTCTAAAGATTTACCTATATAAGTCTATGTAAAACCAAAGGGTCTCGGGGCGGGGGCATTTTTGGCCCCAGAGCTATAATTTGAACAATCTTGATAGAGGTCCACTAAACTCCGTTCAGAAAATCTGAATCATCGATTTTTTCGTTTCTTCCTTTTAATACTCATTTTAGCCCATACACCACCATGGGAAAGTTTTAGACCTGACTCTCCGCCGATTTCTCCAACAAGTCGTATGCCTATGCGACAGTCAGGAAAGGCTATGATTATTTAAAGAAAATTGCAAAACAAAGAAATGAGACTACAGACTAAGTCCATTTGACGATGATTGTCAGGTAAAATAATACATATTCAAATCCATGTGATGCACTTTATAAATAGATATGAAATTACGACATACCTTACATTCGAATTGCTAGATAGAAGCTCACTAGGAATGGTGAGCCACTAGTGCGATGTGCCGCCAATAGGTCAAAATGAATTATACCGATATTAGATGTGGTGTCACAGCTAATGTTTTTCCAAAAAGTGATCGTGCAAATAAAATACAGACGCCCTTGTAATTTACAAGAGTAATAACCACTTCTATATATGGTTTAAAATGGTGTGTCGAACCTGTCAGAATGTCTTAGTCTGTAAACGAAAATTTAGATTTTGCAATTTTCTCCAAATAATCACAGCCTTTGCTGGCTGTCGCAGAGGCATGCGACTTGTTGGAGAAATCGGCGGAGATTGAGGTCTACAACTTTCCCATAGTGATGTATGGGCTAAAATGAATATTAAAAGGAAGAAACGAAAAAATCGATGATTCAGATTTTCTGAACGGAGTTTAGATGAAATGTCACACCAAATATCAAAGACCTAGACCTTGTGGTTTCAAAGAAGAAGATTTTTAAAGATTTTCCCTATATAAGTCTTTGTAAAACCAAAGGGCCCCGAGGCGGGGGCATTTTTTGTCTCGGGCTATAATTTAAACAATCTTGGTAGAGGTCCACAAGATGAAGTTTCATACCAAATATCAAGGACCTGGGCTTTGCGGTTTCAGAGGAGAAGATTTTTAAAGTTTTTTCCCTATATAAGCCTATGTAAAACCAAAGGGCCCCGGAGCGGAGGCATTTTTGTCCCCAGCACGATAATTTGAACAATCTTGGTAGGGGTCCACTAGATGAAGCTTCATACCAAATAGCAAAGACCTGGGCCTCGCAGTTTCAGAGAAGATTTTTAAAGATTTTCCCTGTATAAGCCTATGTAAAACCAAAGGGCCCCGGGGCGGGGGCATTTTTGTCCCCAGCACTTTAATTTGAACGATCTTGGTAGGGGTCATAACAAATATCAAAGACATGGGCCTTGCGGTTTCAGAGAAGAAGATTTTTAAATGTTTTCCCTGTATAAAGTAGAAGTACAACAAAGATCAGGAATCGATACAATTAACTTACTCCACCCACCAAAGATACCAAAGGGAAAGAAACACAAACATGAAGCGACCAGACCATAATGGAAACCTTAACAAAGGATGGCCACAAGGAGAGTTACTTTCCCACAAAATGGCCAAATGGCCATCCAAAATAAAAAGACACAAGTGATACACACAGTAAGTAGTAACAAACAACAACACAAATAAACCGCCACAAAAGAACCGCCTTGGAACGGTCAGTGGAAAGAATTCCACTGGGGGGGGGGGGCTTAAATCGATTTTACGTGGCCACAATCCTCGCCCTTACTTCTGTCGCGATTTAGACAAATAATTTGTTCAGTCCGCATGAAGGCCTCCTTACTCATCAGTGCAACATCTCCGTGAACACAAATAATCAAAGAACCACAGAGGTGAGACACCGGTGAGGACTCGACAGCAAGAAACCTCTGAAATGCTGGAGCAAAAGAAACCAACAGACTCCGATGGGCCCAACCAGAGACAGAGCAACCTATGTAATCCTATGTAAAACCAAAGGGCCCTGGGGCGGTGGCATTTTTGGCCCGTGCACTATAATTTGGACATATTGGTAGCAGTCCACTAGATGAAGCTTCATACCAAATATCAAAGACCTGGGCCTTGCGGTTTCAGAGAAGAAGATTTTTAAAGATTTTCCTTTATAATCCTATGTAAAATCAAAGGGCCCCGGGCCGGGGACATTTTTGGCCCCAGCACTATAATTTGAACAATTTTGGTAGGGGTCCACTAGATGAAGCTTCATACCAAATATTAAAGACCTTGGCCTTGTGGTTTCAGAGAAAACGATTTTTTCAGTTTTTGAAAAAATCTATTTTTGGCCCCTGTGACCTTGATGTGCAGCAGTCCAGAACCATTTGAACAACTTTGAAAGGGGTCCACCTAAGGATCATTCCTGTGAAGTTTGGTCAAAATCCGATCAATGGTTTAGGAGGAGCTGTCATTTGAAGAAATTGTTTACGCACGGATGACAGACAAAAAGTGATCCTAAAATAAAACACAAGAGGGACATGATGGCCCTGTATCGCTTGCCTGATCCATAGAGTAACAAGTGGGCCCCAGGGAGGGCCATTATTCACCCCAGGGCTATAATGTGCATAATGTTGAAGGAGGTCTAAAAAGGTGAAGCTTCATACTTAATATCAACAAAGGCTATAATTTGAACAATCTTGGCAAAGGTCCACTAGATGGAGCTACACACCAAATATCAAGGACATTGGCTTTGCGGTTTCAGAGAAGAAGATTTTTTTAAAGATATTCCCTACATAAGCCTATGTAAGACCCAATGGCCCCGGGGCAGGGTGGCCCCGGGGCAGGGGCATTTTTGGCATCGGGGCTATAATTTAAACAATCTTGATAGAGGTCCACTCAATGAAGTTTCACGCCAAATATCAAAGACTCGGGCCTTGCTGTTTCAGAGAAGAAGATTTTCAAAGATTATCTCTATATAAGTGTATGTAAAACCAAAGGGCACCAGGGCGGGGGCATTTGTGGCCCAGGGGCTATAATGTGAACAATCTTGGTAGCGGTCCACTAGATGAAGCTCCATACCAAATATCAAAGACATGGGCCTTGCAGTTTCGGAGGAGAAGATTTTTAAAGATTTCCGGGTCTCGGGGCGGAGGGGGCTGGGGACATTTTTGGCCCCAGGGCTATAATTTGAACAATCTTGATAGATGTGCACTTGATGAAATTTCACACCAAATATCAAAGACCTAGTCCTTGTGGTTTCACAGAAGATTTTTAAAGATTTTCCTCATATAAGTCTATGCAAAACCAAAGGGCCCCGAGACGGGGGCATTTTTGGTCTCAGGGCTATAATTTGAACAATATTGGTAGAGGTCCACTTGATGAAGCTTCATACCAAGTATCGAAGACCTAGGCCTTGGGGTTTCAGAAGAAGATTTTTCAAGATTTTCCCGATATAAGACTAGGTAAAACCAAAGGGCCCCGGGGTGGGGGCATTTTTGGCCCAAGGGCTATAATTTGAACAATCTTGGTAGGGGTATACTAGATGAACCGTCATACCAAATATCAAAGACCTGGGCCTTGCGGTTTCAGGAGGAATATTTTTAAAGATTTTCCTTATATAAGCCCATGTAAAAGCAAAGGGCCCCGGGGCGGTGGCATTTTTGGACCGTGCACTATTATTTGAACAATCTTGTTAGGGGTTCACTAGATGAAGCTCCATACCAAATAGCACAGACCTGGGCCTTGCGGTTTCAGAGAAGAAGATTTTTAAAGCTTTTCCCTATATAAGACCATGTAAAACCAAAGGGCCCCGGGGCGGGGGCATTTTGGACCTAGCACTTTAATTTGAACAATTTTGGTATGGTTCCACTGGATGAACCTTCATACCAAATATCAAAGACCTGGGCCTTGTGGTTTCAGAGAAGAAGGTTTTTTAAGTTTTCGGTGAAAAAAAATGTACTTTTGACTCTTGTGACCTAGATGTGCAACTTTGAAAGGGGACCACCTAAGGATCATTCCTGTGAGGTTTGGTCAAAATCCGATCAGTGGTTTAGGCGGAGATGTCGTTTGAAGAAATTGTTTACGCACGGACGCACGCACGCACGGACGCAAGACGTACGACGGAAAAAGTGATCCCAAAAGCTCACCTTGTCACTACGTGACGGTGAGCTAAAAACTTGAGCCTTCTGGTTTCAGACAAGAAGATTTTTAAAGGTTTTCCCTACATAAGTCTATGTAAAACCAAAGGGCCCCGAGGCGGGGGCATTTTTGGCCCCAGGGCTATAATTTGATAAAGGTCAACAATACAAAGCTTCATACCAAATACCAAACACCTGAGCCTTCTGGTATCAGACAAGAAGATTTTAAAGCTTTCCCTATGTAAGTCTTTGTAAAACCAAAGTGTCCTGGGGCGGGGGCATTTTTGGTCCCAGGGTTATAATTTGAACGATCTTGGTAGAGGTCCACTAGATGAAGCTACACAACAAATATCAACCTTGCGGTTTCAGAGGAGAAGACTTTTTACGTTTTCATTAAAAAATCTATTTTTGGCTCCCGTGACCTTGATGTGCAACTGACCGGAGCCATTCAAACAACTTTGTAAGGGGACTATCTAAGAATCATTCCTATGAAGTTTGGTCAAAATACGATCAGTGGTTTAGGAGATGTCGTTTAAAGAAATTGTTGACGCACGCACAGACGCAAGCACGGACGCACGACGGAAGAAAAGTGATCCCAAAAGCTCACCTTGTCATTACATGACAGGTGAGATAAAATCTATTTTTTGGCTCCCATGACCTTGATGTGCAACGGACCGGAATCATTTGAACAACTTAGAAAGAGGACCACCTAAAGATCATTCCTGTGAAGTTTGGTCAAAATCCGATCAGTGGTTTAGGAGGAGATGTCGTTTAAAGAAATTGTTTACGCACGGACGCACGAACGGAGTCACGGACGCACGACGGACAAAGTGATCCCAAAAACTCACCTCGTCTTTACATAACAGATGAGCTAAAACACTTCTTTACCCTTGACGGCTAACTGTGATCTTGACCTTGGGCATACTAGCATCTTGTGCATGACACATCGACTCATGATGGTTAACATTTCTTCCAAGTAATTTCCAAATCCATTCAGAATAACTGGATACAAGAAAAAGAAATTCTTTACCTTTGACTCTAGTTTGACCTTGACCTTGGAGGTACCAACATTGGTCTTGGGCATGCCACATCGTCTCATGATGGTTAACATTTCTGCCAAGTAATTTCAAAATCCATCAAGAAATAAGAAAAATATTGACCGTGTTTAAAATTCGCACCCTTTAACTTCGAGGGACGGACTTGGGTTTTGTGTGAGACAGATTGTCTTATGATGGCTAATATTTCTCCTAAGCAATTTCAAAATCCATCCAAAATTAAGAAAGTTAATGACCGTGTTTAAGTTGTTGACACTTTTTTGACATTTGTCTCTAAGTATGACCTTGACCTTGGGGGCACAGATCTGGGTTTTAGCGCAGCACCTTGTCTCATGATGGTTAATATTTCTGCCAAGTAATTTAAAATCCATACAGAAATAAGACAGTTATTTACCGTGTTAAGTTTCGGACCCTTTTTTTACGTTTAACTTCTAAGTACCACCTTAACCTTGGAGGTAAGAACCTGGGTTTTGCGCGCGACATATCGTGTCATGATGGCTAACATTTCTGCAAAGTAATTTCAAAATCCATCCGGAAATAAGAAAGTTATTGACTATGTTTAAGTTTCGGACGGACGGACGAACGGACGAACGGATAGGGGCAACGCTATATGCCTTTCCACCATTATTCGAATGGCGGTGGCATAAAAAGCTACTGAATGAACACAGATTAAAGACCCTTTCTTGCTTTTGATCGCTAAGTATGACCTTGACCTTGGAAGTATCGACCTGGGTCTTGCGCGTGACAAATAATGGATAGCATTTCTGCCAAGCAATAACCAGATTCATCCAGGAAATATAAAGGTATTGGCCGGACACAGGAAAAAGACATTTTTATCTTTGACCTCTAAGTATGACCTTGACCTTGGAGGTACTAATCTGGATCTTGCACAAGACACATCGTCTCATGATAGTTGACATTTTTGCCAAGTAATTTCTAATTCCATCCAGGAATAAGAAAAGTATTGACCGGAGACAAAAAGACCCTTTCTTTACATTTGACTTCTAAGCATGACATTGAACTCGGAGGTACCCACCTGGATCTCGTGCACGACACATTGTCTGATGATGATTCACATTTCTGCCGAGTAATTTCAAAATTCATCCAGGAATAACAAAGTAATTGACCAGACCGAAAATATAAGTATGACCTTGGCATTTGGCATACCGACAGGGTATTGTACGTGACACATCGGCGTGGCCTTATACATATTCTTATAAAGTACAATGAAGATATACCTAACGGTTACCGAATTATGGTGCGTACAAGAATACGTTAACAAGATGTGTTTGTGAAACACGAACATGACCCCGGGCATGGTCATCTTTTTTCAAAGTTGGTCACAATTTAAGGTCAAGGTCACAGGTTAAGATTTTTTTAGTGGGAAGCCCTTGACACAAGGAACTTAAATGCCAAATATGAAGGCTCTATCTTAAACGGTTCAAAAGTTATGATCAATAATATTTTTTAAAGTAGTCGTAGGTCATCAAGGTCATAGGTCGAAAAATGTCCATGAATGTAAAACTCTTGTCACAAGGAACCTGCATGTCAAATATAAAGGCTCTATCTTAAAAGGTTTAAAAGTTATGAACAATTTTATTTTTTCTTTTAAGTAGGTCAAAGATCTGGTTCATGGTGAAAATATTTTGCATGAATGTAAATCTCGTATCACCTGGAACCTACATGCCAAATATGAAGGCTCTATCCCAATAATGTTCGAAAGTTATGACCAAAAAGTTATTTTTTCTTTTAAGTATGTCAAAGGTCAAGGTCAAATTCACATGTCCAATTTTTTGCATGATTGTAAAGCTCTTGTCACAAGGAACCTAAATGTACATGCCAAATATAAAGGCTGTATCTCAAACGGTTCAAAAGTTATGACCAAAATGTTATTTTTTATTTTAAGTAGGTCAAAGATCAAGGTCAAGGTCAAAAGTTATGACCAATGTTAACTTTTTCTTTTATGTGGGTCACAGGTCAAGGTCAAGGGTAATTTTTGTTTGAATGTAAAGTTCTTGTCACAAGGGACCTACATGCAAAATATGAAGGCTCTATCTCAAACGGTCCAAAAGTTATGACCAAAATGTTATTTTTTATTTTAAGTAGGTCAAAGATCAAGGTCAAGGTCACAGAGCAAACTTTTTGCATGAATGTAAAGCTTTTGTCACAAGGACCATACCTGCCAAATATGAAGGCAGTATCTCAAGCGGTTAAAAGTTATGCCCAATGTTATTTGTTTTTCTTTTAAGTAGGTCAAATATCAAGGTCAAGGTCACGGGTCAACATTTTTGCATAAACGTGAAGCTCTTGTCACAAAGAACCTTCATGCCAAATATGAATGCACTATCTCAAACGGTTCAAAAGTTATGACCAAAATGTTATTTTTTTATTTTACGTAGGTCAAAGGTCAAGGTCACAGAAACTTTTTGCATGAATGAAAAGCTTTTGTCACAAGGAACATACGTGCCAAACATAAAGACTATCTCAAGCGGTTAAAAGTTATGCCCAAAGTTATTTGTTTTTCTGTAAAGTAGGTCAAAGGTCAATGTCACGTGTCAACTTTTCTGCATAAATGTGAAGCTCTTGTCACAAGGAAACTTCATGCCAAATATGAATGCTCTAACTCAAACGGTTCAAAAGTTAAAGTTGTCCATATACAAACAAACAGACAGGGCATAAACATTATGTCCCCACTTTCACTACCGGTGACATAAAAAGTTAATCAAAGGGCATAACTCAGAAACTAATAGAAGGAGAACAATCATTCTTGTGTGCGACACTTTGTCTTGATCTAATACATATTTCTATAAGGAAGCATGGGGATATCCCTAATGGTTAATAAGATATGGAGCGTACAATAATGTTTATGGACGGACGAACTGACGGGCGGATAGCGCCACACCATAATACCAAACTTTATTTTTTTTTCAAAACAGGCGTATAAAAAGGAGTTGCAGTCACAAGCATTTCTTGAAAAGTTGACCTTTGACCTCGCATTTTGATCCCAGGGGAGGTGTGGGGTGGGGTTGGGGGGGAGGTGGTGGCCAGATAAAATTTCTGATATCTTCACGTGAATATGCCGTCCATAAGCAATATGTCTCGTTACCAAGTTTGGTCACCACAAGCCAAGAAATATAAAAGTAGTTGCATTCACAAGGTTTGTGACGGACGGAAGGACGGACGGACGGACGTTAGGACTAACATCCGCGACGAAATTAACCCTTCTTGTACCAAAACAATATATGTAGCAAGAGTTCATTTCAAAATGTAAGGGTATCAGGTTGTGTTTTCATAAAAATCACTTTGGAAAATAACTGAACTTTTAGCAAACAGTGGAGGCCCTGAGCAGACGCCGGGTTCCGCGGCGTCTGATCTGGGCCTGCACTGTTTGTCAGGGTACCCGTTTTGGGGTTTCTGGTACTAAACGGGATAATATACCTTGTTTTATTTATTTATTTTTAGGCAAGATGGTATAATAATCTAGAATGGCCCCCGCCTATAGGGACGGGCTGCATGATGCATCATCGCAGAGCTGAAACCGACCCGCACATGAGTACTGGTAAACCGGTTGGAGGATCTAAGCCTGCCCATGCAAAGTGGTGCGAGACGGCTACTTATTCCCGATTCGCGAAATACACCTGCACAGAACAGATGAGAATAACTTTTAATATGTTAAGAAACATATACTCAGAACCCTGGTACGCCCGAATATCATTCAAGAGCTTAATACTTATGTCCCCGCCTTTCGGGGCTTGAAGAATTAGATGGGCTGCATCATGCTTCCACGCAGAGCTGAAATCCGACCTCACACAAGTACTGGTAAACCGCTTATAGGATCTAAGCATGTCAAGGCAAAGTGGTGCGAGTCCATGCTTATAAACCCTATTGGTTTCATTGGGCGACAGGGCTAGAGATGTCATTTCATCTCAATGTCGGGTGAGTGACTGTGTGTTTGAATTTTACGTCCCACCAACAGCTAAGGTCATACGGAGACGGGACCTCGGTTTAAAGACTCTGCAATTTATGAATGTTAATTTCTTAACAATACATTAGAGAAGAACTGAAAGAGCTTATAGCTTCCGTTCTAATCCTATATTGTTATTAGGGATACAATGACGTCTCAAGCCCTACGGCCCACTTTAGTCTGGGCAGGTATGACTTTCTCAGCAGTTATTCAGTACTCATGTGCGGTCGGTTTCAGCTCTGCGTGGATACATCATGCTGTCCAGTCTACTTCTCCAAGCCCCGATGGGCGGGTGGGTTCCATACTGTTGTGTCGTGTCTTAGTAGTATTTGTAGACATTGCTGGTTTGAAATAAATGTGTTTAACCCTTTTGTACCAAATCCAAATGAAATCTTTCTCCGTGTGTGTGTATATATATATATGTGTGTGTGTATATATATATATATGTGTGTGTGTATATATATATATATATATGTGTGTGTATATATATATATATATATATATATATATATATATATATATATATATATATATATATATATATATATATATATATATATATATATATATATATATATATATATATATATATATATATATATATATATATATATATATATATATATATATATATATATATATATATATATATATATATAGCAGGAGTCCATTCCAAAATTTAGGGTGTCAGGTTGTTATTTTTTAAATTTATTTGGAAACTAGAACTGCGTCCCTACGACACGGATGCCCCCGCCTGAAAATATGCCTATGTTCGTATTAATCCATTGAAAGTTATTGACGGTGTTTAAGGTTTGGATCCCTTTTTTTCACATTTGACCTCTAAGTATGACCTTGACCTTGGCGGTAAGGACCTTGGTTTTGTGCGAGGTAGATTGTCTCATGATGGCCAACATTTCTGCCAAGTAATTTCAAAATCCATCCAGAAATAAGATAGTTATTGACTGCGTTTAAGTTTTGTCCCCTTTTTTTACATTTGACCTAAAAGTGTGACCTTGACCTTGGAGGTATGGACCTGGGTTTTGCATGTGACAAATCGTCTCATAATGGTTAACATTTCTACAATGTAATTTCAAAATCCATCCAGAAATAAAAAAAGTTATTGACTGCGTATACGTTTCGGACACTTTTTTTACCTTTGACCTCTAAGTATGACCTGGACCTTAGAGGTACGGACCTGGGTTTTGCACGTGACACATCGTCTCATGATGTTTACCATTTCTACAAATTAATTTCAAAATCCATCCAGAAATAAGAAAGTTATTGACTGCGTTTAAGTTTCAGACCCTTTTTTGACCTTTGACCTCTAAGTTTCACCTTGACCTTGGAGGTATGAACCTTGGTTTTGCACGTGACACATCGTCTCATGATGTTTAACATTTCTATAAAGTAATTTCAAAATCTATCCATAAATAAGAAAGTTATTGACTGCGTTTAAGTTTCGGACGGACGCACGGACGGACAAATGACGGAACGAACGGGCAACACTATATGCCCTTCCACCATTCTTCGAATGGCGGGGGCATAAAAAACTTTTTGTAAATAGTGTAGGCCCTGATCAGACGCTGCGTTCTGCGTCGTCTGATCTGGGCCTACACTGACATGGTACCCGTCGTGGGGTTTCCAATACAAAATGGGTTGAACCAATGAATATCCGATTACACAGCCATCTGTCGATCCCGAACAGTACATAAAGCTGGTCATTACATCATGACAGTTGTGTATACTCACATACTGACACATTGTCAGCCTCGATAGCGCAGTGGTTAACGCATTCGACTCATGATCGGGAGGTTGTGCGTTCGAATCCGGCACTCGGTATCGAGGTGTGTCCTTGGGCAAGACACATAATGACACTGCCTCACTCCACCCAGGTGTAAATGGGTAGCAGTGGTGTCTCTCTCGCGCGCGTGAAAAACATCCGGAATGAGTGTTCGAGAGCGATTAAATAAGCTTGAAGCTTCGCTCGCAATCGAACTAAAATAAATTAGTTTATCATATGAAGTCGCGTCTGAGAGTATAATAACGCAAAGTAATATTTTCGATAATCCACTAGTGGATTTAATATGCAAATTAGCTAGATACGTCCCGTAACGTTACATGTACGACGTCCTTAACGACGTCACATTTACTAATGGCGGAATGTTGATATTTTTGTAAACAATCGAGAATAAAATGCGTTTTAAATGTGATGTGATAAATAGAATTTTGCATTCGTACTCATGTATTATTGAATTTATTAAACTCGTGAGGAAAAAGGATAAAATGCTCAGCAAAGCCTCGCATTTTATCCCTTTTCCTCAACTCGTTTAATAAATTCAACCAGTGCTTCAGCTGAAGTGCACGACCCACCGGATGCTTTTAACTTGATGAGTGTTGCCATATATGGGTATGGCGGCCATTTTGGTCATGTGACCTGGACATAAAACGGTTCCCCCAATAAATGCGCCTTATCGTAAGGAGCAAAAATATATCTTATACCTTAGTACTGTATTCTGAATCGTTTGCAGGATAAAATCCAACACAAAAGCATATGTGTCAAAGTTTGACCTAGGCACAAAGAAGGTCAAGGTCAACCCAGGGTCACCATTTTAGCAATTTATGATGGACCTACGTTCCAGATGCTATTTATCAAGTTTCGTGGAAATCTGCACAGTGGTTCTGGAGAAGACTATTTTTGAAGGGTTTTTACCAAATATTGCTTGGCGGCCATTTTGGTCATGTGACCTGGACCCCATGAGGAAATTTTGGTTTCCCCCATCCGTAGAGGCTCCATATGAAATTTGACTTCAATCGGCCCAACCATTTCCGAGGAGAAGCAGTTCGAAAATTTTCACATTTTTCGCCTCGGCGAGGCTGTACTAAATGGAATGTAATATTTTGGCAAGTTCATTGATAAGATCTCATTGATATTTATCAGTATGCCAAAAATTGTTTAAATATTCCAAGCGGTTAAGTCACTATCACCAATTTTCACTTACGGGTTACGGACGGACAGATAGACAGACCTTATATGGCTTGGCGGCCATTTTGGTCATGTGTCCTGGACCCCATGAGCAATTTTTGGTTTCCCCCATCCCATAGAGGCTCCATATGAAATTTGATTTCAATCGGCCCAACGGTTTCCGAGGAGAAGCAGTTTGAAAATTTTCACATTTTTCGCCTCGGTGAAGCTATACTAAATGGAATGTAATATTTCGCAAGTTCATTGGTTAGATCTCATTGATATCTATCAGTATGCCAAAAATTGTTTAAATATTCCAAGCGGTTAAGTCACTATCACCTATTTTCACAAACGGGTTACGGACGGACAGACAGACAAACCATATATGGCTTGGTGGCCATTTTGGTCATGTGACCTTGACCCCATGAGCAAATTTTGGTTTCCCCCATCCCATAGAGGCTCTATATGAAATTTGACTTCAATCGGCCCAACGGTTTCCGAGGAGAAGCAGTTCAAAAATGTTCGAAAAATTTCACATTTTTCGCCTCGGCGAGGCTATACTAAATGGAATGTAATATTTCGTAAGTTCATTGGTTAGATCTCATTGATATCTATCAGTATGCCAAAAATTGTTTAAATATTCCAAGCGGTTAAGTCACTATCACCAATTTTCACAAACGGGTTACGGACGGACCCAAAGAAGGTCAAGGTCAACCCAGGGTCACCATTTTAGCAATTTATGATAGGCCTACATCCCAGATGCTATTTATCAAGTTTCGTGGAAATTTGCCCAGTGGTTCTGGAGAAGACTATTTTTGAAGGGTTTTTACCATATATGGCTTGGCGGCCATTTTGGTCATGTGACCTGGACCCCATGAGCAAATTTTGGTTTCCCTATCCCATAGAGGCTCCATATGAAATTTGACTTCAATCGGCCCAACGGTTTCCGAGGAGAAGCAGTTCGAAAATTTTCACATTTTTCGCCTCGGCGAGGCTATACTAAATGGAATGTAATATTTCGCAAGTTCATTGGTTAGATCTCATTGATATCTATCAGTATGCCAAAAATTGTTTAAATATTCCAAGCGGTTAAGTCACTATCACCAATTTTCACTTACGGGTTACGGACGGACAGACAGACAAACCATATATGGCTTGGCGGCCATTTTGGTCATGTGACCTTGACCCATGAGCAAATTTTGGTTTCCCCCATCCCATAGAGGCTCCATATGAAATTTGACTTCAATCGGCCCAACGGTTTCCGAGGAGAAGCAGTTCAAAAATGTTCGAAAATTTTCACATTTTTCGCCTCGGCGAGGCTATACTAAATGGAATGTAATATTTCGTAAGTTCATTGGTTAGATCTCATTGATATCTATCAGTATGCCAAAAATTGTTTAAATATTCCAAGCGGTTATGTCACTATCACCAATTTTCACAAACGGGTTACGGACGGACAGACAGAATGACAGACTGACAGAATTACAGAATGACAGAATGACACGGTGATTTTAGGGCACTCTTAGAAAAAACCGACTTCAGTCGGTTGCTTTTTCTGCGGGTCGTGCAATAATGCATGAACACTCGCGTAAGATCCTCTATATAAACTATACTCACATACCTGTGTGTAATGCCCTACAGCAGAACCATCTGTAGACCCTAAACCATAGATGAAATTGGCCACTTCATCATGCCATATATCAACAATTACAGTCCAGTTCAGCGTATAAGGTCCAATGGCTAGGTTCTGCCCTGCGTTATACCGCCCTGTGTAAATGTATAAATACAACAAAGTTCCTCTTTTGGGACCATTTAAAAATCATCTTTAACCCTTTTTGTACCAAGTCGAATCTTCCGCCTTATATATAGCAGGAGTCCATTTCAAAATGTATGGGTGTCAGTTTGTATTTTCTTCAAAATCTATTTGAAAACTGCCTGAACATTCTTTCCTCTTTTTGGACCATTTAAAAATCATCTTTAACCCTTTTTGGACCAAGTGAATTCTTCCTCCTTATATACAGCAGGAGTCAATTTCAAAATTTATGGGTGTCAGTTTGTATTTTCTTCAAAATCTATTTGGAAACTGCCTGAACATTTTGCAAACAGGGTAGGCCCTGATCAGACGCCGCGTTCTGCGGCGTCTGATCTGGGTCTGCACTGTTTGCCAACTACCCGTTTTGGGGTTTCTGGTACTGAATGGGTTAAGACCACTTTTGTAGAGTCAACACTATTAAGTTAATTTTTGATACGCTCCTTCCAATTTTGTGGGATTTTTACCCGACACTAAGGTGAAATGACATCTCCAACCCTTACGCCAAATGAAATCAAAAGGCTTATATGCTCTGGACGGTCTGACTCACACCACTTTACCTGGGCATGCTTAGTCCTTCTTAGTGGTTTACCAGTACTCCTGTGCTGTCCGTTACAGGTCTGCGTTGGGAAGCGCAAGGCAGTCCATTCTATTTCTCCCAGCCCCGATGGGCGTCAGCGGTTATGGGTATAGAATTGATAACTGTAAACTTCTATATATGAATATTTGGCATCTCATACAAAGTGTCCCCATAGGAGACACTTTGCATGATGTCAAATCCAGTTTCCTTGGAAAATTAGGAACAGATTTCAAAATGTCGTCTGCTGCGAAAAAAATTTCCAGAATAATTGTGTACTTTTTACGTCACACTTCAGTGGTTGAAAAGAAATCTGACGAATTACAATAATACTATTACGTCATGGTGCAGTGACTCCGTTTGGGTTGAATTCCAAATAAATGTGTTAAATTGCAAACAGTGTAGACTCTGATCTGATCCGGGTCTGTTCTGTTTGCTTAATTAGTCTTTTAATAAAACTTACTGAATCCATTTATGTTTGAATTTCAACTGCATTTCTGTCAGTATGCATCTTATACAAATCCTGTGGTGTGACGTTTACATTATTTCCTGTCTTCTCGTTTATTACACGCACAGGTGCTTGAAGTCAATATTTACAGGTTTTTTTTTTCAGTCTTTATGATTTTCGAAGAAAATCGAAGGTAGGGCACTTCCCAGTTGGTATTTTGATTTCTGCGTTAATGTTTATGTAAGCAACCATTTTTCGGAGCCGAAATTGGGGTCTTAATATACACCGAGTGACCCATTGTTTTCCGGCGCTAACTTCAAATCACAAACGATCCTGTTTATATCTGCAAATCGGGGCTTCGCCACTCGTGAAAACACGTGTCTTTGTGTTCATTCGGTGAAATAAAAATCGATCTTACACTGAAAAAGATCAATGCCCTCTATTTATCATATGACGTCGTGTCTGAGAGTGTAATAACGCCATGTAATATTTTCGATAATCCACTGAGGATTAAATATGCAAATTAGCTCGATACGTCGCGTAACGTTACATGTACGACGTCCTTAACGACGTCCTGTTTACTAACAGCGGAATAGTGACAGTTTTGTAAACAATCGTGAATAAAATTCGTTTTAAATGGGCTTGAAGAAATAGACGGGCTGCATGATGTTTCCTTACAGACCTTGAAACCGACCTGCACACGATTACTGGTAACCCACTTAGAGGATCTAAGCCTGCCCTGGCAAAGCGATGCGAATAGGCCCGTCCATGCTTATAAACCCTATTGGTTTCATTGGGTGGCAGGGATTGAGATGTCATTCCATCTCAATGTCGGATAAAGGTCCCAAAAAATGGAAGCAACGTCTCCAAAATGACCTTTACAGTGTTGACGGGGACGTTAAACCTCTAATCAAACAAATCAACTCGTTTAATAAATTCAGTAATACATAAACAGTCATGTAAGATCCTTTATTTATCATATGACGTCGCGTCTGAGAGTGCAATAACGCCATGTAATATTTGGTATGATGATTGATACTGGTCCACTAGTGGATTAAATATGCAAATTAGGTAGATACGTTCCGTAACGTTATACATGTACGACGTTCTCAACGACGTCGTGCTTACTAATGGCGGAATATTGACATTTTTGTAAACAAACGTGATAAATAGAATCTTGCAATCGTGCTCATGTATTATTGAATTTATTAAACTCGTTGAGGAAAGGGATAAAATGCTCGGCAAAGCCTCGCATCTTATCCCTTTTCCTCAACTCGTTTAATAAATTCATTAATACACGAGCACTCATGTAAGATCCTCTATCACATAACGTCGTCGTTGCTATTTAGTGGATAACGCCAGTTATTATATACCCAGAAAATCTCCCGTTTACTTTGTACAGAAGTTACCGGTCAAAATTTTTCCTTATCAGATACTTATTCTTGTATTGCCATTGGGACAACAGATTTTGCACCCCGTATCTCACTATGTTAGACTGTGTAGGCGAGATGACTGTCACTAACAGACAGGCAACTCGGGCCGAGGCCAGGGCCAATATAAAACAAGAGCTCCGCAAGCAGGGCAATATACGCCCGTGGCAATTAGAAAGTTGGAGCATATATACTGAGAGGCAAAAGTAAGTATACAGGTTACGGAATGCCGATTTGCGTACCAATGTCTCACTCTCTACATACATATGTGACATCATAAATAAGAACAACCACTTCCGCATAATTTGCAGCATTTTCCGTTAAAATTGAATAAAGGATAATGAAATTGCGTCACTTGAAATGGACAGGGGGTCTGATCCAATATTTTGTCTTGAGTAGCTTCCCTTTAAACATGTGTTTCGAATAAGGGTAATTCAATAAATAATTTTTCATTCAACAAATTTAAAGAAGGGCAACTGATTGGCAAGAACATGTCACATATTGAAATTAAACGCGAGGTAAAGTGCAACATCTTTTCTCCAAGAAAATGGCATTTTCGCCTTTGACGTTCTTTCATTGATTAAATGAATTATGTTTCTATGAGATTTGTATTGACGATTAACTTTCCATTGTGCAATTTCAGAGGTTTTACTATGGAGAAAGCATAAAGATGCCGAGCAAAACAATAATTATGCGAAAGTTTCAAATGAATATCTCTTACACGATTTGAGAAAAAGACATTTAATTCACTATGATTTTAATTGAAAGGGAGATAATCCGGAACAAGCTGAAATTCCAATTGAGTTTGAAGCTGTTTGTTTGGGTTTCATGGCAAAGTAATGATGTGGTCTTATCGCTGAACATTCGTACATAACTTTGCCGTGTGCACAGTTTTGAATGTCGATGTCGTGTACAACAATTTATGGGAAATATTGATTTTCAGTTAAGGGCAATAACTCCATCATGGATGGCTGTTACAGGAAAAGAATTGGAGTTTTACAAAGTTGGACGTTTGGGAAAAACGGACATAGGCATATTTTATTACAGACAACAATATAAGATCCGGTATTCTAAATCAAAAACTGTATACTTTTTATTGCCTCTGAGTATATATATACTGACTGTCATACAAGTTTGGGTTTGTGGAATTTAACCACGGAACAATATGTGCTCCATATATTCTTACCTGGAACTATCAATAACCCTCAATGGCTCAAACTACCTGTCTCCAACAAATTGTCATTTGGTGGACCATAACCTCAAAATAATATAAGCATAACTCTGGCAATATGTGGTGGACTGTAACCTTGAAATAATATGCGCTGCTCCACATCATAGTCTAACTATACGTAAAGTTTCAGCTTCATCAGATGAAAATGTAAGAGGAGTTATCCAGAAACAGAATGTTTGTAAAATCTGAGAAAGCGGTATAACTTTGGTAATATTTGGCAGACTTAACCTCAAAATAACATGCACTGTTCCATATCATGGTCTTACTGTATGTAATGTTTCAACATCATCGAAAATGTAGGAGGAATAATCCGGAAACTAAATGTTTACATTTTTTTTTCAAAGGGGCATAACTCTATTATTATTTGGTGGACTATAACCTCGAAACAATATGCACTACCCAACACCATGGTCTAATTATATATGAAGTTTGAGCTTGATCGGATATAAATTGTGAAGAGGAGTTATCCGGTAACGAAAAGTTTACAAAAAATTTCAAAGGGGCATTACCCTATTAATATTTGGTGGACCGTAACCTCGAAACAATATGCGCTGCCCCACATCATGTTCTAACTATGTATGAAGTTTCAGTTCGATCGGATGCAAACTGTAGGAGTTATCTGGAAACGAAAAGTTAACAAAAAAAATTCAAAGGGGCATATTATTATTTGCTGGACCGTAACATCGAAACAATATGCGCTTCCCAGCATTATGGTCTAATTATGTATGAAGTTTCAGATTGATCGGATGTAAACTGTAGGAGGAGTTATCCGGAAATGAAAAGTTAACAGAAAAATTCAAAGGGGCATATTATTTGCTGGACCGTAACATCGAAACTCTATTAATATTTGGTGGACCGTAACCTCGAAACAATATGCGCTGCCCCACATCATGGTCTAACTATGTATGAAGTTTCAGCTTGATCGGATGTAAACTGTAGGAGGAGTTATCCGGAAACGAAAAGTTTACAAAAAAATTCAAAACGGCATATTATTTGCTGGACCGTAACATCGAAAAAATATGCGCTACCCCACATTATGGTCTATGGTCCCCGCTCATCGCGCCTTGAAGAAATAGATGGGCTGCATGAGCTGAGCTGAAACCGACCCGCACACGAGTACTGGTAAATCGCTTAGAGGATCTAAGCCTGCCCATGCAAAGCGGTGCGAGTCGGCCCGTCCATGCCTATAAACCTTTTCGGTTTCATTGGGTGGCAGGGCTTGAGAAGTCATTTCATCTCAATGTCGGGTAAAAGTCCCCCAAAATTGGAAGCAACGTCTCCAAAATGACCTTTACAGTGTTGACGGGGATGTTAAAACTTAAATCAAAGAAATAAACAAACATTATGGTCCAACTATGTATGAAGTTTCAGCTTGATCGGATGTAAACTGTAGGAGCGTTATTCGGAAACGAAAAGTTTACAGACGGACGGACGGCCCCCGCCCACAGGGGCTTGAAGAAATAGATGGGCTGCATGATGCTTCCATGCAGAGCTGAAACCGACCGCACACGGGTACTGGTAAACCGCTTAGAGCATCTAAGCTTGCCCAGGCAAAGCAGTGCGAGTCGGTCCGTCCATGTTTATAAAACCTATTGGTTACATTGGGCGACAGGGCTTGAGATGTCATTTCATATCAATGTCGGTAAAAGTCCCACAAAACTGGAAGCAACGTCTCCAAAATGACCTATACAGTGTTGACGGGGACGTTAAACCTCAAAACAAACAAAACAGACGGACGGACGGACGGACGTCCGTTCTCACGGATGTATACTTATGTGGCTATTTTGGCAGTAATGATACTTAAGTGGCTACTTTTAGCCACAGAAAAGAAGAATTTTGGGTATCTAACGGAATAAATCCCATAGACTTACACTGATTCTGTCAATTTACATAGCCACCTAACTATACATTTGTAGGGGCGGACGGACGGACGGACGGACAGAGGCAACGCTATATGCCCTTTCCACCATTCTTCGAATGGCGGGGGCATAAAAATTTCTTTGTGACCTTGACCTTTAGGGCACGTGCATGGGTGGGGATACTGGACCAGTATCAATCATCATACCAAATATAAACATAATTCATCATACGATTTGGAAAATATAAACTCTTAAAATATGTAATTAAAATATTTTAAGTCTGTGACCTTGACCTTGAGCTCATGGACATGGGTGGGGGTATCGCTGAATAAAATGGACAGTTATCTAACATCATACCAAATATAAACTCAATCCATCACACGATTTGGACAATATCAACTCTTAAAATATCTAATTTAACATTTCTAAGTCTGTGGCCTTGACCTTGAAGCCATAGGCATGAGTGGGGGTATTGCTAAATAAACATTTGGACCTGTATCTATCATCATAGCATATATAAGCCAAATCCATAATATGGTAAATTTGAGCTCTTTAAAATCTTTAACATTAAAATTGTCTAAGTGTGACTTTGACCTTGAGGCCATAGGCATGGGGGGGGATTGCTGATTGTACCTATATCTATCACCATATGAACCAAAGCCATCATAAAAGTTCAGGTTCTACCAGGTACACATACCTTAACTGGAGTCTTTAACATGAAAAATTTCTAAGTCCATGACCTTGACCTTGAGGGGGTATCGCTGAATAAAACTTTGGACCTTTATCTATAATCATACCAAATATGAACCATTTCCATCAAATGGTTTGGAAAATATGAGTTCTAAAATATTCAGGTCTACCTGTTACAAAAACCTTAATCTGAGTCTTTAACATCGAAAATTTCTAAGTCTGTGACCTTGACCTTGCGGTCACAGGCATGGGTTTGGGTATTGCGTAATAAAACTTTTGAACTATATCTATCATCATACCCAAGATGAACCAGTTCCATCGAATGGTTAGGAAAATATGAGTTCTAAAAGTTCAGGCTCTACCTGTTACAAAAACCTTAACCCGAGGTTACAGGATCACGTACGTACGTACACACACACACGTACAGACGGACGTACATATGTACGCACGGACGGAAAACCGAAAAACTAAATGCCCCGGCATCATATGATGCGGGGGCATAACAGAAATGAAACTTTAAATACGGTCATTACTCCCAAGAATAACTGGTGTATTTTATCAGAGATCAAACTTGACCTGCAGTTTATGATGTGAAGTTATATTAAAATGCAATACATAAATAAATGTATGCGCTAGGACCATGACAAAAGTTTCTAAAAATAGCCACAGTGACCTTGACCTTCAGGCCAGGACTCTGAAAGTCGAGCTCGCTCGAGATATTACCATATGCAACATTTGAGTAATGTTATATTAAGATTAATCAATCAATGTAGGCGCATGCAAAAAAAAAAAGAAAAAGAAATGTGTCAGCGCTACCCGGAATGCAATGGCAATGTTTTTCTAAAACTAGTCACGATGACATTGACCTTGAGCCAAAGACCCTTAAAGTCAAACTCGCTAGAGATAGTATCATGCACAAAATTTGTGTGAAATTAAATTAACATCCATCAATTAATGTAGGCGCTATAGCGAAGACAATTTTTCTAAAAATAGCCGCGGTGTACTTGACTTTGAGGCCTCCAGACCCTGGGATATCATCATACCCAAGATTTGAGTGAAGTTATATTAAAATCGTCAATAAATGTAGGCACTAGAGTGATGGCAAAGTTTTTCTTAAAATAGCAACAGTACCTTGAGCCCCCAGATCCCGAAAGTCGAACTTGCTCGAGATATCATTATACCCGACATTTATGTGAAGTTCTAATTAAATCCATTAATAAATGAATGCGCTAGAACGATGACAAATGTTTTCTAATACTAGCCACAGTGACCTGACCTTGAGCCCAGGACACTGAAAGTCCAACTCGCTCGAGATATTATACCCATCATTTGTGTGAAGTGATCAATATATAAAGGCGCTAGAGCGCTGACAAAGTTTTCTTTAAAAATAGCCACAGCGACCTTGACCTTGAGCCGATTTTACGTGGCCAAAATCCTCGACTTTAGTTCCGTCGCAATTAAGACAAATAATTTGTTCAGTCCACATGAAGGCCTCCTAACTCATCAGTGCAACATCTCCCTGAACACAAAAATCAAAGAACTACAGAGATGAAACAACGGTGAGGACTCGACAGCAAGAAACAACAGAAATGCTGGAGCAAAAGAAAACCGACAGTTAGACTCCAGTGGGCCCGACCAGAGACAGAGCATCAGGTACCAACAAACATAAGCCTTTACGTTGGAACCATCATAGAATCCGAAGCCTGACCCACCGGCGTGCAATTAAAGAGGGAAGCAAAGTTGTCAACCGTGATTGGGTAAACTACCATGCATGCAGCCTGTCGTATACCATTTATGTTGTATGTCGTTTAACATTTATGTTGTGCCCAATCTTATAATATCGAAGAATGATTTTACGAAATTGGGTGCTGAAGACATTGCGGTTATAAATTGTTCTGAATTTATATACTAAGTCACCATAAAATTCGGGTTCCGATAGACCTTGTTGCAGAAAAGATTTAAGTCCTGTATTGAATTTTTAATTTAAATCAGAATGACGTCTATACAATTTTGAAAAGGATTTGCGTAGTTTATGGTACCAATAACCATGAACAAGAAGTTAAGTTACATGACTACACACTCTGGCAAATTGGTAAAATATAAACGCCATACGATGGCGCATGTGGAACATCACCATCCAAAAACGGAAAGTTTACAATCACAAAATTAAAATCATCGCGTTTATCATTAATTTTGCAAGAAACAAACCGATCCACAATAGATAGATGTAAATCCAAAAACGGGGACTCTGTATCGGAAGAATTTGCTTTATTTAACTAAAGTTCGGGTGGGGGAGGGGGGGGGGGGAAGAGAGAGATTTGACTGATCAAACCATCGAAATAGGTATTATTAATATTTAATAAATCATCCAAATATCTAGAAGTGGAGCTAAAAGCTTTAATGATTTCAGACTGGTTATCAGCAGAAAGGGACATCATGAAGTCTCTCTCATAACAAAACAAAAACAGATCAGCAACAAGTGGTGCGCAATTAGTACCCATCGGAAAACCCACAACTTGTCTAAATAACTTAGTACCAAATCGTATGTAAATATTGTCAAGTAGAAAGGTGAGAGCTTCACACACCTTCTGATATGACCATAAAGTATAGTTTTTATGCTCTTTAGAAGTGAAAAACGCATTTCTTACATTACATGCAACATAGAGGGAGTCTTCCCTATGAAATGTCCATTCAATTAAATCATTAACTTTTTCTTTTATAAGATTATGAGGAAGTGTATTGTAAAGGGTGAAAAAATCATAAGTAGACAGACTTGAAGCACGAAAACGCCTGGATTTCAATTTATTCAAAACTTCATTAGCATTTCTATAGACCACAAGATTTCTACCTGATCCTTCGAATACGTAGTCCCAATAATAAACCACATTTGTGAGAGGTTTTATTGAAGTCTCGGCCCCCGCCCATAGGGGCTTGAAGAAATATATGGGCTGCACGATGCTTCCATGCAGAGCTGAATTCGGCCCGCACACTAGTACAGGTAAACCGCTTAGAGAATCTAAAGTAGAAGTAAAACAAAGATCAGGAATCGATACAATTAACTTACTCCACCCATCAAAGACATCAAAGGGAAAGAAACACATACATTAAGCGACCAGACCATAATGGAAACCTAAACAAAGGAAGGCCATAAGGACAGTCACTTTCCCACAAAATGGCTATATGGCCATCCAAAATAAAAAGACAAGTATTACACACAGTAAGTAACAAACAACAACATAAATAAACCGCCACAGAAGAACCGCCTTGGAACGGCCAGTGGAAAGATTTCCACTGGGGGGGGGGGGCTTATTTCGATTTTACGTGGCCACAATCCTCGCCCTTACTTCTGTCGCGATTTAGACAAATAATTTGTTCAGTCCGCATGAAGGCCTCCTATCTCATCAGTGCAACATCTCCGTGAACACAAATAATCAAAGATCCACAGAGGTGAGACAACGGTGAGTACTCGACAGCAAGAAACCACTGAAATGCTGGAGCAAAAGAAAACCAACAGTTAGACTCCGATGGGCCCGACCAGGGACAGAGCATCAGGCACCAACCAACATTACCTTGAATTAGATCTCTCTAATTCTCAATAAGCCTTATGTTGGGACTGTCATAGAATCTAAGGCCTGACCCACCGGCGTGCAATTAAAGAGGGAAGCAAAGTGGTCAACCGTGATTGGGCTAACTACCATGCATGCAGTCTGTCGTATAACATCCATGCTGTACCCAATCTTTTTATATCGAAGAATGATTTTACGAAATTGGATGCTGAAGTCATTGCGGTTGTATATTTTTCTGAATTTATATACTATGCCACCATAAAATTCGGGTTCCGATAGACCTTGTTGCGGGTTCCGATAGACCTTGTTGCAGAAGAGATTTAAGTCCAATATTGAATTTTGAAATTAAATCAGAATGGCGTCTATAAAATTTTGAAAAGGCTTTGCGTAGTTTATGGTACCGATAACCCTGATTAAGAAGTTTAGCCGTTAATAATTTATTACGAGTGTTGAAGTCAGTTACATGACTCCACACTCTAGCAAATCGAAAAAACTGCTAAAGATAAGCCTTTCCAGGAACCGCGGTGCGTGGCGAACCGTCCATGCTAATAAACCCTATTGGTTTCATTGGGCGACAGGGCTTGAGATGTCATTTCATCTCAATGTCGGGTAAAAGTCCCACAAAATTGGGAGCAACGTCTTCAAAATGACCTTTACTGTGTTTACGAGGACGTTAAACCTCAAATCAAACAAATAATATTGAAGTCCATTAATAAATATAGGCGCTAGAGTGATGACAATTTTTTTTTCCTAAAAATAGCCACAATGACCTTGACCTTGAGGCTATGACCTTGAAAGTCGGTCTCACGCGAGATATTATCAAAAGCATTATTTGTGTGAAGTTATATTAATATCCGTCCGTTAATGTAGGCACTAGATCGATGACTGTTTTTCTAAAACCTGCCACAGTGACCTTTACCTTAAGGATATGACCTTGAAAGTCAAACTCGCTCGATATATTATCATAAGCAACATTTGTGTGAAGTTATATTAAAATCCGTCAATAAATGTAGGCGCTTGAGTGATGTGAGTGCTGATTGGTATGTTGTGAATATCGTATTGAAGGAGGTATGCAGGGATGTTCATTTTAAGTCCTACTATTCTCTGACTATATAGGGCCGTGTACCCAAGGACTGGTCTCATTTGGTCAGTTCATATCGACGAGGTAGCACTCTAAAGTAAACAAGCAGCCTTTGCAAAATGGACAAAATCAATGAAAGAGCAGTGACTTAGTATTTGTATAAAAAAGGTTTAACGCCTAAGGATATCCATAGTGATATGGTAGCAACACTAGGGAAAGATGCCCCTTTATATGCTACAGTGAGATTGTAGGTGGTGTTTTTTAAGCTCCGCAAACAGAGCCTTGAGGATGACCCCGTCCTTGAAGATCTGTCAATGTTGCAACCCAAGAAACGGTCAAATAAGTCCATGATATTGTTATGACTGACAGGCAAGTCACAGAAAGATATATAGCCAGTAGAGTTGGCATTTACATTCCATTCTGACAGAGGATTTTGCAATGAGACAGCTTTCGGTCCGATGGGTACCAGGACTTCTGATAGTTGATCAGAAGCACACCAGGCGTACATTATCGAGTGCCAATCTTAACCTTTTTGAGGAAGATCCTGCCAACTTTCTTAAGAAATTTGTCTCTATGGATGAAACATGGGTCAATCATTTTACCCCAGAGGCCGAACAACAATCGAAACAATGGAAGCATCCTGGCTCAACCTCGCTAAAGAAGGCAAAGACTGTTGCATCAGCTGGGAAGATTATGACCTCGGTTTTTTGGGATGCGGATGGTATTCTGCTAGTAGATTATCTCCAAAAGGAACAAACAATCAATGGCACATACTATGCTTCACTTCTGGCGCAGATACGGGAAATATTCAACTTAAGCGCTGCGGAAAGCTCACTAAAGGTGTATATTCCATCAGGACCACGCTCCTGTTCACAAGTCTGTCAATGATATGGCTACCATTTACGATTGTGGCTTTAAATTGATTGGGCATCCGCCTTATTCACCTGGTCTCGCTCCATCAGACTTTCATTTATTTCCAAAACTGAAAACGGCTATTTCAGGCACCCACTTTCAGTCCGATGACGTCATATATGCAGTGGAGGACTTTCTGAACAGCCATGAAAAGGAGTTCTATAAAAGTGGCATTGAGGTCCTTAAACACCACTGGCAAAAGTGTATAGATACTGAAGGGGAATACCTACCTACCTACCTACCTACCTACCTACCTACCTACCTACCTACCTACCTACCTACCTACCTACCTACCTACCTACCTACCTACCTACCTACCTACCTACCTACCTACCTACCTACCTACCTACCTACCTACCTACCTACCTACCTACCTACCTACCTACCTACCTACCTACCTACCTACCTACCTACCTACCTACCTACCTACCTACCTACCTACCTACCTACCTACCTACCTACCTACCTACCTACCTACCTACCTACCTACCTACCTACCTACCTACCTACCTACCTACCTACCTACCTACCTACCTACCTACCTACCTACCTACCTACCTACCTACCTACCTACCTACCTACCTACCTACCTACCTACCTACCTACCTACCTACCTACCTACCTACCTACCTACCTACCTACCTACCTACCTACCTACCTACCTACCTACCTACCTACCTACCTACCTACCTACCTACCTACCTACCTACCTACCTACCTACCTACCTACCTACCTACCTACCTACCTACCTACCTACCTACCTACCTACCTACCTACCTACCTACCTACCTACCTACCTACCTACCTACCTACCTACCTACCTACCTACCTACCTACCTACCTACCTACCTACCTACCTACCTACCTACCTACCTACCTACCTACCTACCTACCTACCTACCTACCTACCTACCTACCTACCTACCTACCTACCTACCTACCTACCTACCTACCTACCTACCTACCTACCTACCTACCTACCTACCTACCTACCTACCTACCTACCTACCTACCTACCTACCTACCTACCTACCTACCTACCTACCTACCTACCTACCTACCTACCTACCTACCTACCTACCTACCTACCTACCTACCTACCTACCTACCTACCTACCTACCTACCTACCTACCTACCTACCTACCTACCTACCTACCTACCTACCTACCTACCTACCTACCTACCTACCTACCTACCTACCTACCTACCTACCTACCTACCTACCTACCTACCTACCTACCTACCTACCTACCTACCTACCTACCTACCTACCTACCTACCTACCTACCTACCTACCTACCTACCTACCTACCTACCTACCTACCTACCTACCTACCTACCTACCTACCTACCTACCTACCTACCTACCTACCTACCTACCTACCTACCTACCTACCTAATGATACTGCGTCGGTCACATTTGACCATTACCACAGGTGTATATTACATACACTCCACGTGTTGCAGGATGAAAGCCTACACAGTAATCATGTAATTACGGTAGGGATCTTTAACCTGCACAGGGGAGGGTTCTCCCTGCACAGGGGGCTTCTAGTTAACGTCCCGATCCGAAGGACGGTGCTCTTTATGACATTCATCCCTGCAAATGATGCCAATGGAGCGTGTTCGGACACCGAAATTTTTTCACGCTGCCGGGGATCGAACCAGGGACCTCTGGCATCAGAGGCAAGTGCCCTAACCACTGAGCTATCACACTCAAAACATATCAATCAGTCCTCGTATATCTCCTATCACAACTTAATTGTGCGAGTGATAAAAAGGGCTATAACTCTCATAATTGGGGTTTTTACCCGAAATCGAACTTGACCTGCATTTTATGATAATATACCCGTGTATGAAATGAATCCAATCTTCCAAGGTTTTCAAAAAAATATCGAACGGAAACTATTTTTTTTTCAAATAAAAATATAGTTGAAAAAGGGGCCATAACTCTCATAATAATTGGCGGATTTTATCCGAAATCGAAATGAATTGTATTTTATGATTAAATATGTGTATAAAATATGAATCCAATCCATCAAGGTTTTCAAAAGATACCGCATGGAAACCGTATTATTATGTAAACATTAAGTTGAACAATTGCCATAACTCTTATAATAAGTAGCTGATTTTATCTCAAATCAAACTTCACCTGTATTTTATGATAATATATCTTTGTATGATCCACCAATCTTTTCTAAAGATATCGTCCGGAAACCAATTCGTACGGGACGTACATACGGACAGCGGTGATACTATATGTCACCCCCCCCCCCCCCCCCTCAAACCTATTAAAATAGCGGGGGCATAAAAAGTCACGCGAGAGGCTCTCGACCGAATCTTCGGATGTTCTCGACAAATTTGACATACATAAACCGACAGCGGTTCGACGTGGCAACGTCGTATCGCTTTTAGCCCGACGCTGGCCCGCTATTGACAGCAAGCACAAAGTAGCGGGGCCAACGCCGGGCCGAGAGCACGCCATATAGCTATTGGCCCGACGTTGGCCCGACATTCTTTGCTATCCAATCGTAGTTGCGAATACTATACCCCTTTTCCTCATAAGCTGAGTCACCTTTTACTCATAGGCAATACCTGGAATTATCCTGGCATAGTTTTCGTCATGGGCAAGAGTACAGGTGTCAGCCCAAGCCTGGGCTATTAGTGCCAACTCCTCATCCCAGCTCTGGCAAAAATAAAATACATAATTAATCTATAAATGGTGTTTGTAAATAACAATGCCCCCAACCCTATACTCGCCCATAAATGCCCAATTTTCCAAGGACAATAACCGAATGCGTGCATGCGTACGTGCGTGCGCGCGCGTGTGTTTGTGTGTGTTAGGGTGTGGGTGTGCGTGCATGCATGCATATGTGTTTATACATGCATGAGTATGCGTGCGTGTGCATGCATGTCTGTGTACATGTATGCGTACGTGCATGTGTGAGTGCATGCATGCATGTATATGTGCATGCATGCCTGTATGAGTGTGTGTGCATGCCTGCATGAGAGTATGTGTGCATGCATGTTTGCTTGCATGCATGTATGCGTGAGTGTGTGCATTTATGCATTAGTGTGTGTGCATACATGCATGAGTGCATGCACACGCATGCTCATGCATGCATGTGTGTGTGCATGCCAGCGTTTGTGGGTGCATGCATGTATGTGCATGGATGCACGAGTTCGAGTATGTGCATGCATGTGTGTTTGCGTATGTAAGTGCTTGAATTTATGTCTGTCTGTCTGTTTGTCTGTCTGTTTTTTGTTGGTTTGACTTGAGTTTTAACGTCCCCGTCAACACTATAAAGGTCATTTTGGAGACGTTTCTTCCAATTTTGTGGGACTTTTACCCGACATCGAGATGAAATGACATCTCAAGCCCTGTCGCCCAATGAAACCAGTAGGGTTTATAAGCATGGACGAGCCGACTCGCACCGCTTTGCCTGGGCAGGCTTAGATCCTCTAAGCGGTTTACCAGTGCTCGTGTGCGGGTCGGTTTCAGCTCTGCGTGGAAGCATCATGCAGCCCATATATTTCTTCAAGCCCCGATGGGCGGGGACCGGTCAGTCTGTCTGTGCAGGACAAATGCAATATCCCCACCCCCTAAAAACTTTGTTGTGCGAGGGGATAATAACTGTGTTTATGAAGAAAAAAGAAAAAGAAAACAAGATGATCATAATGACCCTGGATCACTTACCTGATCCTTATTGGACAGATAAAGTGGTAGGTATTATAAGGTCGAGTAGATGGTTTGAGCCATTTTAGTTGAGAGTGACCCAAGGACCATTTCTGTGAAATTATTTCAGAATCAGTTCGCCTATTTTGTAGTAGAATTCCTTTTGAAGCTTGTTTATTGTTTAGTTTTGGTGGCTATTATGTTCAGTGGAGCGAAACTATTATTTTGAGCAATTTTGTCAGAGGGTCGCCCATGGAATATTCCTTCCAAATTGTTTTCTTTCTGAGGATGAAGTCTTTCAAAAGTTATCTTCTATAGAGCTGACTAAAGGAACTCATTTTTGATTTTTTATTGTATGTTAATATCTGGGCACCTTCTTGACATTTGGGGGTCAGGACCTAGTGCATGGAGATGAATTTGCTCAGTCTAACTTACAATGCCTCTGTGTGACAAGTGGGGTGGGGGCATTGGGGGATGGCAAGAATTGGCATAAGATGCTAGACATATGCGTTCTTTGACAATACAGAGCTGACTTGTATGTCACTATCTGGACACACTGTGGCCGTTGAGGGGCAGGTCCTAGTGCAAACAGAAGGAGATGGAGCGGCTCAGTCTTACAAATAATGTCACATGGTGACGAATGAAGGTGGGTCAGTGGTTCCCTTTGACAATACAGAGCTGACTTGTATGTCACTGTCTAGGCACCTTGTAGACATTGAGGGTCAGGTCCTAGTGCACCAGACAGAGATGAACTGGTTCAGCCATAACACTATATAAAACCAGTGGGCTCCGGTCTTGTCCATTTTGACCCATGGGGTTATAATTTGGACAATCTTGGAAGAGGGCAACTAGAGGAAGCTTCATTCCAAGACTTGAGCCTCCTGGTTTCAGAGAAGAAGGTATTTAAAGATATTCCCAACGTAAGTCTATGTAAAACCGGTGTGCCCAGGGGCGGGGTCACTTTAGACCACAGGGCTATGATTTGAATAATCTTGGTAGAGGTCACCCACATGAAGCTTCAAGCAAAATATCAAAGACCTGGGCCTTGTGGTTTCAGAAGAAGATTTATAAAGGTTTTTCCATATATGTCTATGTAAAACTGGTGGGGCCAGGGGTGGGACCATTATGACCCAATGGCTATAATTTGATCAGTCTTGGTAGTGGTCTGCTAGATAAATCCTCACACCGAATATCAAAAACCTGGGCCTTGCGGTTTCAGATTTTTTTTAAGATTTTCCCTATACAAGTCAATGTAAAACCAAAGGGCCCAGCGGCGGGGGCATTTTTGGCCACAGGGCTTTAATCTGAACAATCTTGATAGAGGTCCACAAGATTTTCCCTGGATAAGTCTATGTTTAACCAGTGGGCCCCTGGGCGGGGGCATTTTTTGTCCCAGGGTTATAATTTGAACAAACTTGATAGAGGTCCATTAGACGCAGCTTCGTACCAAATATCAAACACCTGAGCCTTCTGGTTTCAAACAAGAAGATTTTTAAAGGTTTTCCCTATATCAGTCAATGCAAAACCAAAGGGCCCCGGACCAAGGACTATAATAATGCAAACACGCAACTTTACTGTAACTCCTTCCTACCGTCTTTCATACGTGAATGGAACGAGCTTCCTCAAGTTATACTTGAATTACCTACGTTATCGTCTTTTAAATATAGACTCAATACTGGATTGAGCAAGCCCCCGTTGTTTTATTATGAAGGTCAACGTCTAGGACAGATTTACCATTCTCGATTAAGAACACATTGCAGCTACTTGAACCAACATCTAATTTTCTAAAAAGATTGTAGACAGCTTCCTTTGTGATTGTGGGTCAGTTGAAGACACCATGCATTATTTCCTTGACTGTGCTAAGTACGTAGGTATCAGACAACAGCTTCTTGATAGTATCTCTGAGTTTTGTGATCCAATATTGAATACTCTACTATTCGGCGTCTCAAACTTGACATACGAACAAAACAAAACCATTATGTTGTCAGTGCAAGAATTTATCATTCAAAGCCGCAGATTCAAAATTCAATAGTTAGTAAGACATTCAATTTAGAAATTTTCACCTGTAGACAAACTTTGGAATAAGGAGGATCACCCTACTTGATGTAAATCGAGATGTCTAGTGAGCGTTATACCAGTGTCAACACCGTTGCTCCCTCCGCCCCACCCCACGGTCCCCAGCCAAGCAGCAGCATAGCATATCATTTGTTATACGTGTATTGATTTTCACTCTAGTAATATTCTCTATATCCATGTAAGTAACAACTGCTTAATCATGTGTGTACACATATATAGTGATGCTTCAGTCAGAGTACTCAATGGGAAACAGATTACACAAGTCTTATGACTTTCTTCTGAATCCCATTTTGTATATATTGACATGTTTGTGCTTTGTGTATTGTATCACTCATATTACGTGTAATATGTATAATATACAAAAAGAAATAAAGTTAAAACTAAGGACTATAATTTGAACAATCCTGATAGAAGTCCACTAGATGAAACTTCACACCAAATATCGAAGACCTGGGCCTTGCGGTTTCAGAGAAGAAGATCTTTTATGTATTTTTCCATATATGTCAATGTAAAACCAAAGGGCTCCGGAGTCGGGGCATTTTTTGGCGCTAGGGCGATAATCTGAGCAATCTTGGTAGAGGTCCACTAGATGAAGCTACTCAACAAATATCAAAGACCTGGGCCTTGCGTTTTCAGAGGAGAAAACTTTTTAAGATTTTTCCTATATAAGTCACTGTAAAACCAAAGGGCCCGGGGCAGGGGCATTTTTTGCCCCATGGCTATAATTTGAACAATTTGATAGAGTTCCACAGGACCAAGACGAAGCTTCATACCACATATCAAACACCTGAGCCTTCTCGTTTCAGACAAGGAGATTTTTAAACGTTTTCTCCATATAAATCTATGTAAAACCAAAGGGCCAGGGGCGAGGGCATTTTTGGCTTCAAGTGCCACAGTTTGAACAATCTTGATAGAGGTCCACAAGACGAAGCTTCATACCAAATATCCTGAGCTTTCTGATTTCAGACAAGAAGATTTTTAAAGGCTTTCGCAACACAAGTCTATGTTAAACCGAAGGGCCCCGGGGCGGGGACATTTTTTACCCCAGGGCTATAATTTGAACAATCTTGGAAGAGGTCCACTAGATGAAGTTACACAACAACTATCACAGACCTAGGTATTGCGGTTTCAGAGGAGAAGATTTTTAAGTTTTCATTAACCAAGAGGACCATGATGGCCCTTTATCGCTCAACTGAGCTAACATGAAGTTCCAATCTTTACTTGAGGATTTAAGCTGATGACAAGGTCAAAAACAGGTATTTTCAGCATTCAAGGGAATGTAACTATGAGAGATAGGCAAACCTCGCCAGTTTTCAAACTCTTTCATCCCAACCTACGTGCATGCTAGTTTCAGGAAGATTCAATCAAAACTAAAGGACTTATGTTTTTTTTTTTTTTTTTTTTTTTTTATTTGAGGTTTAACGTCCGCGTCAACACTGTAAATGTCATTTGGGAGACGTTGCTTCCAATTTTGTGGGACTTTTGGTCGATATTGAAAAGACACCTCAAGCCCTGCCGCCCAAAGAAACCTATAGGGTTTATAAGCATTGACGGGCCGACTCGCAACGCTTTGCCTGGCCAGGCTTAGATCCTCTAAGCGGTTAACCAGTACTCGTGTGCGTTTCGGTTTCAGCTCTGCGTGGAAGCACCATTCAGCCCATATATTTCTTCAAGCCCCGATGGGCGGGACCAAAAGGACTTCTGGCGATGACAAGGTACAAAATAGGCATTTTCAGCAAAGAAGGGGAATTAACTCTATGAGTAATGTGCCAATAATATTAGTTTGCAAACACATTTAAGCTTTAATTCCAAGCTTACTTATATGTAAGTTTCAGGAAGATCCAAGCAAAACTTAGGGACTTACGATGATGACAATGTCAACTAGAGCGATAACAAAGTTGTTCTTAAAATAGCCACAGTGAACCTGACCTTGACCTCAGGATCCTGAAAGTCGAACTTGCTTGAGATTTTATCATACCCAACATTTGTGTGATTTTGTTCGTTGATTTGAGGTTTAACGTTCCCAACAACACTGTAAAGGTCATTTTGGAGACGTTGCTTCCAATTTTGTGGGACTTTTACCCGACATTGAGATGAAATGACATCTCAAGCCCGGTCGCCGAATTAAACCAATAAGGTTAATAAGCATGGACGTTCCGACACTCACACGGCTTTGCCTGGGCAGGCTTACGCCCTCTAAGCGGTTTACCAGTACTCGTGTGCGGGTCGGATTCAGCTCTGCGTGGAAGCATCATGCAGCCCATCTATTTCTTCAAGCCCCGACGGGCGGGGGCCGAACATTTGTGTGAAGTTATATCAAAATCTATCCATTAATGTAGGCACTAGAGTAGTGTAAAAGGTTTTCTAGAAATTGCCACCGTGACCATGACCTTGCACCGAGGACCCTGAAAGTCAAAAGCCCTCGAGCTATTGTCATAAGAAACATTTGTGTGAAGTTATATTGAAATCGGTGAAGAAATTTAGACGCAAGAGCGATGGCATTTTTTTTTTCTAAAAATAGCCGAGGACCCTGAAAGTCAAATGCCCTCGAGATATTGTCATAAGGAACATTTGTGTAGAGTTATATTGAAATTGGTGAAGAAATGTAGGCACTAGAGTGATGACAAAGTTTTTCTAAAATAGCCACAGTGACCTTGACCTTGAGGTCACGAACTTGAAATCGAACTCGCTCCAGATTTTGTCATAAGGAACATTTGTATGAAGTTATATTGAAATCGGTCAAGAAATATGGGCGCTAGAGCGATGACAAAGTTTTTCTAGAAATAGCCACAGTGACAACCTTGAAAGTCGAACACCCTCGAGATATTGTCATTAGGAACATTTGTGTGATGTTATATTGAAATCGTTCAAGAAATGAAGGACTTAGAGCTTTGACAACGTTTTCTAAAAATAGCCGCAGTGACCTTGACCTTGAGGCCAAGACCTTGAAAGGTAAACTCGCTCGAGATATTGTCATAAGGAACATTGGTGTGAAGCTATATTGAAATTGTTGAAGAAATTTGGGCGCTAGAGGGATGACAAAATTTTAATAACAAGAGGGTCATAATGGCCCTGGATAGCTCAACTGATCCATACAGTAACAAGTGGGCCCCGGACCGGCCATTATTGGCCCCCGGGCTATAATGTGCATAATGTCGAGGGCGGTCTAAAAAGGTGAAGCTTCATACCAAATATCAACAAAGGCTATAATTTGAACAATCTTGGCAAAGGTCCACTAGATAAGGCTAGACACCAAATATCAAAGACCTGGGCGTTGCGGTTTCAGAGAAGAAGATTTGTTTAAAGATATTCCATACATACGCCTATGTAAAACCAAACGGCCCCGGGACGGGGGGCATTTTCGGCCCCAGGGCTATACTTTCGGCAATCGCTTCTACATCTCACTGGACTTCGAACTGCCACATGCCATTCTACCAGAGCGCGCTGGGCGACCGGCTCGAGTATAGGCTCACGTTCAACGACTACAACCGTGTGATCCAGGCCACAGGCAGGGGTGCCTCTTTCGACACTGGAAATATCTGTCTTGAGTATTTCATGGTCAACCAGCCAGAGCTGGCTCAAATGATAAACAACCAGTACAGAAGACATGTTGCGATCCTGTATGACCAGGTACTGCGGCACCGCAAAAT
Source organism: Lucinisca nassula (assembly GCA_963580285.1). NCBI lineage: Eukaryota > Metazoa > Mollusca > Bivalvia > Lucinida > Lucinidae > Lucinisca > Lucinisca nassula. Next base: position 171,059,400 of record OY757014.1, on the reverse strand, counting down.
CAGCAAAAACAGGAGGGCCATAATGGCCCTGGATCGCTCACCTGATCCATAGTGTAACAAGTGGGCCCCAGAGAGGGCCATTATTGGCCCCAGGGCTTTAATGTACATAATGTTGATGGAGGTCTTAAAGGTGAAGGTTCATACCAAACATCAACAAAGGCTTTAATTTGGACAATCTTGGCAAAGGTCCACTAGATGAAGCTATACAACAAATATCAAAGACCTGGGACTTGCGGTTTCAGAGAAGAAGACATATTTAAAGATATTCCCTACATAAGCCTATGCAAAACCAAATGGCCCAGGGGCTATATAAATCTATGTAAAACCAAAGGGCCCCGGGGTGGGGGCATTTGTGGTCCCAGGGCTATAATTTGAACAATCTTGGTAGAGGTCCACAAGATAGAGCTCCATACCAAATATCAAAGTTTCAGAGAATTTTTTTAAAAATTTCCCTATATAAGTCTATGTTAAACCAAAGGGCCCCGGAGTGGGGACATTTTGGGTCTCAGGGCTATAATTTGAATAATCTTGATAGAGGTCCACTAGATGCAGCTTCATACCAAATATCAAAGACCCAGGCCTTGTTGTTTCAGAGGAGAAGATTTTTAAAGATTTTCCCTATATTAGTCTATGTAAAACCATAGGGCCCCGGAGCGGGGGCATTTTTGGCCCCAGGGCTATAATTTGAACAATCTTGGTAGAAGTCCATTAGATAAAGCTTCATACCAAATATCAAAGTCCTGGGCCTTGCGGTTTCAGAGAAGAAGATTTTTTCAAGATTATCCCTATATAAGCCTATGTAAAACCAAAGGGCCCCGGGGCGGGGGGCATTTTTGGCCCAAGCACTGTAATTTGAATAATCTTGGTAGGGGTCCTTTAGAAGAAGCTTCATACCAAATATAAAAGACCTAGGCCTTGTGGTTTCAGAGAATATTTATAAAGATTTTCCCTATATAAGTCTATGTAAAACCAAAGGGCCCCGGAGCGGGGGCTTTTTTGGCCCAAGGGCTATAATTTGAACAGTCTTGGTAGAAGTCCATTAGATGAAGCTTCATACCAAATATCAAGTTCTTGGCCCTGCGGTTTCAGAGAAGAAAATTTATAAAGATTTCCCTATATAAGCCTATGTAAAACCAAAGGGCCCCGGGGCGGGGACATTTTTGGTCTCAGCACTATAATTTGAATAATCTTGTTAGGGGTCCTTTAGATGAAGCTTCATACCAAATATAAAAGACCTAGGCCTTGTGGTTTCAGAAAAGAATTTTTTTAAAGATTTTCCCTATATAAGCCATGTAAAACCAAAGGGCCCCGGGGCGGGGGCATTTTTGGCCCAGCACTATAATTTGAACAATCTTGGTAGGAGTTCACTAGATGAAGCTTCATACCAAATATCAAAGACCTGGGCCTTGTGGTTTCAGAGAAGATGATTTTTTACGTTTTGGTGAAAAAAATCTAATTTTGGCTCCTGTGACCTAGATGTGCAATGGAACGGAACCATTTGAACAACTTTGAAAGGGGACCACCTAAGGATCATTCTTGTGAAGTTTAGTCAAAATCCGATCAGTGGTTTAGGAGAAGATGTCGTTTGAAGAAATTGTTTACGCATGCACGCACGCACGCACGGACGGACGCACGACGGACGACGGACGACGGACGACGGACAAAAAGTGATCCCAAAAGCTCACCTCGTCACTACGTGACGGTGAGCTAACAAGAGCGACACCTTCTGGAATATCAATCTCAACGTGCCCACCGGCAGCATGAAGGGCATCCTGATGCTCTTTGAGGATGTAGCCGAGCAACAGCCTTTCGCTCGCTTCTATAACCCGATAATCAGCAAGGTCGAGGTCACCATCGAGGGGGTCCCCAACCAACTCTTCGGCAAAGGGATGTGCTCTTACCAGATGTCTGATGACGCGAGGAAGCTCTTCGCAGCCGGCAGCAAGCGACACACTGAAGTGGCAACGGTCGAAAAAGACCTGGCCCTAGCAGACGTAAGCCTTGCAGAATACTTCACCAGCAAGTACGAGCTAAGGCTTGACATCAGGACAAGCGACGATGACCGGTTCCACGGCTCCGGCAGACGGATAGAGAATGCCAGCAAAGGTGTGACCATCCAGATAACGAAAAGAGCCGAGCCGGCTGGTGCGTTGAACTTCTACCTATACATCATCATCGATGCACAGCTTAACATCGAAGATGGCCGGTTCGTCTCAGCAGTTTATTGATGTTCCGGAGGAACGATTAATAGATATTCCGGAGGAACGATTAAAAGAGCTCCTACCGGTCACGGCCAATTCGGCGACAATCAGCGGGCAGACGGGATGCGGAAAAACCGTTTTTATCCTCGATCTGCTCGAAGGCCCTACCGGGGGTTATTTCAGCACGTAGTTCTGTGCCCCACCATACGGCACAACAGGACGTATCAGCAACGCCCCTGGATCTGGACGGACCCTGAGATTTATGTTCTAGACCCCGGTGAGCGCCTTCACGATTACTTGCGAGCGTTTTACCGGGTGTTTATGGGCGAGAAGACCCTATACATCATAGACGACTGCAGCGCTAAGAGGGCTTTGACGAAGAAGAAAGACATGCTGTCAGAGCTGGCGTTCTCGGGCCGCCACGTGGAGCAGTCTATCTGGGTCCTCACGCAGAAATACAACTCCGTCCTGAAAAACTTGCGCGAACAGACGCGCTGGGTTTGTTTCTTCTACTCCAAGGATCGTGACTCGTTCGAAGACTGTCTGCGTGAAAATGACGTGATCCCCGCACGAGGACGGGAGTAGGTGCGGCAGCAGCTAGCCGAGACAAAATACGCTAAGCTTCTGTTTAAGACTGATCATCCCGCTGATTATAATATCATTACGTGATTATTGTTGCTTAGCAACAACAATAACAACGATGTGCTCAGAGGCGGTCGTATGGCTGCTAATCGCTGTACTTAGCCTGTATGTAGCGCTGCTTTTCGCTGTCTTTTTTATCCTTTCTCGGGGGAAATATACCAGCCTAGCCTTGCTTGTGCATTGTTATATTTTGTATACAGATAAATGTTTGATATGTTGACATGTGGTGAAAATACAAAAAATAAAAGGTGTTTATTTTTTAATTTTTCATAACTTAAGTTTTGGTCATTCTCAGAAATTTCAACATAAAAAATGCCATAACTCCGTTCATAGTAAAGATAAATATATGTTGTTATTATGCGTCAACTGAAACCTATAATCAGGTGCTTCCAAAGGCACTTTCTATTGTCTTTTTCTTTCGAAGGGATATACTTTTATCACACTTTTTTATAATTTTCGTCATAATTTATTAACCCAATACATACACATCAAACGTCAAGTTATTCTGAAAATACATGAAGACGAAACAATAATATTATTTGTTTCTGTATGTTTCCATTAACTAAGCCTGCTAGCAATTAAGGCGTAACTATACCAAATTTAGTGACGCCTTTCTGATATTTAATCTTCATCAGTGTGTCTCAATCCCAAAGTTCCAAAACGGATGATGGACAAGACCCGGCAAACACAGCTCATCCCCCTCCCAGCACACACCGACCGACGTAGCCTGTGAGACAGGTCAACTGGAGGCATCAGGCAAGAGACTAGTAAGCGTCCCCCACCGAGCCAACATCAGCAAACATGGCCCACACTCCACGGAAGTCCCGGGCATCAGGAAGGAGATGTCCAAAGTAGCGAGACCTGCAAAATTTAAAATATAACAAAAAGTGGCAACCAAATCCGCTAAGATACATGTCTCACCTGACAAGTCAGTCTTAGTTTTAGAAAAATTTAGAATTTTACACTGCAAAAGTTAAAGATATAATATAGTTATTTAAATCAGTACCTGAGTACTGACGTCAACACCGCAGTATAAACCTCAGCACTAAGAAACTGATACAAAGCTGATGACACCCTCGGGGACGAACGAATCATCCAGCAAGTGAAACGACGCAGACTGAAGAGGGTTTGAGTGGGGGACAAAAAGGAGTCAAATCATATCAGGCACTTTAATTACCATGCAATATATCGGTATGTCTCACGAATTTGGCGAAGTTATGTACCTTATTTTCAGCCAAAAGAACAACATACAATTTTTACCAGAAATACTGCATGGACATCTATATCATTTCTATAATTCAGGATTGCGATGAACCCAATAAATCTATCCCCCTTGGGGGATGATTATATTGCTAGAACCAGAACAATGCACATGCCAAGACAAGGCACACAAACTTTGAACTTTTCCTAAAGATCACGATTGGTGCTTTCAACTATGTAGGACTAATTATTAATATCGAGATGGAAATTTACTTGTGCTACGACCATACAACTACCATTTTCCCCGGAAAATTTTGTGTCTTATCATATGCATTGTACCCATTTCCTTGCCCGTGGGCATTATATTGAAAATGGAACTAGGATTTCTCACTGTGGGCCTTCCAATTTCAAATTTTCCTTAAATCGTATTTGCAACAGTCCCATTTATCATGTGTATGTCTACAACCAACAAAAAAAGCGCATGCCATCCTCCGAGAAGAGCGTTTCATGTAAAATAGTAAAATAATAAGATTTCGTGGTTGAGTAGCTCCACTGTGTACGGTTTTCTGTTTGACTGGCTGTAACTGTCGAATTCGAACCATCGAAGATAAATTTGTGAATAATATGTGTCTTCCGTGAAGCTAATGTGAGCAGCCGTATTGATTAGTAACCATAACACGAGATCTAGAACAACAACAAACCTGCACATGTGATGCCGATTCCGCCATTTTCTTCCTTATCATTAGCGGAAAAAAATCCTTATCCTGTGCGTTTGTTCCTTATCCTGCGCGCTTGTCTTTACCAGTGTGGTTGAGTATACTTCGGTCTGAGATATCATTACTAGAACAACAGCTGAATAGTACAGAAGAGCAGATATCATTCCTTAGTAAGGAAGACAAAAACATGCCAAAATTAAGGCGCAAAGAAGGGTTGCCAAGAAGGGTGGTCCCCTTTATACCTAATGGTAAACAAATAGATAAAATTTCTAATCCTCTTTATGGCTCATCAGATAGTCCGAGGACCAGTGCGTCTCATGAAGGAAGACATGTCATTGAAACTGAAGGTTCACGTGTCAGGTTTCAACCTTTGACTTCAATACCAAGGGTCGAAGCTGAGACTATTAGCGAGGCTAATTGGACTCCGACCGCAGGTAATTCAAATCTGAGTTTGAAAGTAGGAGATACTCAGGCGTGAAGATAAAACTAGCTACATATGCTGGTTTAGGAAGCTGGTTGGATTACCAGGCACAATTTGAAGTTTGTACCCAGTTAAACAGGTGGTCAGAAAGAGAAAAGGGTATGTATTTAGCGGTATTCCTTAGAGGTCTAGCACAGGGTGTGTTTGGTAACATTGCAAGTCGGTCTCAAGAATATTGGGCTCTTGTGAAGCTAATGAGGAGATGTTTGCTCCTCCTATATAGAGTGCATTTTACGGGAGAGAAGAAAAAACGCCTCAAGAGAGCTTGTCTGAATTTGGTCAGGATATAAGAAGGTTGACAAATCGTGCATATCCAACAGCACCCTCTGACTTAAAGAAGACTTTGTCTAAAGAACAGTTTATGTATGCACTCGTGAGCTCGGATATGCGTTTGACAATAAAACAAGCTAGATCTATGAGCTTAAACGATGCTGTGCGCCATGCAGTCGAGTTGGAAGCGTTCAACACGGCAGAACAAAAATATCAAAAGGGTATGTATATGTGATCAATATCAGAAAAGGCCTCAGAAGAGAAACCTTCAGTTGAAAATGATCTGAAGTCACTGACAAAAGTAGTCTTAGATCTGAGCAAGTTAGTAGATATATTAATAAGAGCTGTCGCATGACAGCATAGCTCGCCTGTTTCGCGCCTTCAAGATATAAGGTAAAAATTATGAACCATGAAATAAAGGTCACAGTCACATAGATATATTTTGAGATCAATAATCAGTTCACATATGTTCCAGATGTTACATTTCAGAATCAAATTCTGTCTGAATTATAAGGCAAAATCATTGAACCATGTAAATAAGTCACAATTACCTAAATATATTTCAATGTCAATCATCGGGTCACATGGAACTAATAATCCAGGTGAGACATTTCTCCATCAAATAGTATTCAAGATAATAGGCAAATCACTGAACCATGAAATATAGGTCACACTGACCTAGATATAATTCAAGCTCAATCATGGGGTCACATGGAATAAATAATCTAGGTATGACATTTCTCCATCAAATAGTATTCAAGATAATAGGCAAAATCACCAAACCATGAAATATAGGTCACACTGACCTGGATATATTTTGCTGTCAATTATAGTGTCACATGGAACTAATAATCCAGGTATGACATTTCTGCATTAAATAGTATTCAAGATAATAGGCAAAATCACTGAACCATGAAATATAGGTCATACTGACCTAGATATATTTTGAGGTCAATAATTGGGTCACATTGAACTAATAACCCAGGTATAACATTTCTTCATCAAAATAGTATTCGAGATAATAGGCAAAATCGCTGAACCATGAAATATAGGTCACAGCGACCTAGATATATTTTGGGGTCAATCGTGGAGTCACATGGAACTATTATCCCAGGTATGACATTTCTCCAACAAATAGTCTTCAAGATATAAGGCAAAATCACTGGACCGTGAAATGTAGGTGACCATGACCTTCACCCTTTTACACTTGAACCAATGTCACTTGATTGGCTGATGTATAACCAATTGTGTCTATAACCTGTTAGCATAATGAAAAGGTATATAACAAAATACTAAGGTGTCCTAGATTTTGACCCCTAGCCCCACCCCATGCCCACTCCCAGGCATGAACCCAGGGTGTGTTGTCTTGGAATCTTAGAAGACACTCCCAGGTATCCAAGTTGTAAACATTAATCCATTGTGATGAGTGGCTGTTGAGATATAAGCATTTCAAAAAAAACTTTAACACAGAATTACAAAGGTGTTATAGATTTTGACCCCTATCCCCACCCCGGGGCATGAACCCAGGGGTCTCTTGTCTTTGAACATCAGAAGACCCTCCCAGGTACTAAAGTTCCAAATATGAGTGCTCTGTGATGAGGGACTGTTGAGATATAAGCATTTGGAAAACTTTAACGCAGTGTGACGGGAACGCAAACACACACGCACACGCCATCCGAGGTGACAACAATAGCTCTAAATGTACTTCGTACAGGCGAGCTAAAAAGACAGACACTACGTGAGCCAAATATAAATGTGAGAGTAGACCAATATGAAAGACAAAAACCGGCCTGTTTAAAATGTAGTTCACAAGAACACTTAATTGCACAATGCCCCCTCCCCCCGATGAAACGAGAGACAAGCAGGGCCATCATGGCCCTGGATCACTCAACTGATCCATAGAGTAACAAGTTGGCCCCAGGGAGGGCCATTATTGGCCCCAGGGCTATAATGTGCATAATGTTGAGGGAGGTCTAAAAAGGCGAACTTCATACCAAATATCAAAAAAAGGCTATAATTTGAACAATCTTGGCAAAGGTTCACTAGATGAAGCTACACACCAAATATCAAAGACCTGGGCCTTGCGGTTCCAGAGAAGAAGATTTTTTTAAAGATATTCTCTACATGAAGTAGAAGTAAAACAAAGATCAGGAATCGATACAATTAACTTACTCTACCCATCAAAGACACCAAAGGGAAAGAAACACAAACATGAAGCGACCACACCATAATTGAAATCTAAACAAAGGAAGGCCATAAGGACAGTTACTTTCCCACAAAATGGCCATACGGCGATCCAAAATAAAAAGACACAAGTGATACACACAGTAAGTAACAAACAACAACATAAATAAACCGCCACAGAAGAACCGCCTTGGAATGGTCAGTGGAAAGATTTCCACTGGAGGTGGGCGGGGCTTAAATCGATTTTACGTGGCCACAATCCTCGCCCTTACTTCCGTCGCGATTTAGACAAATGATTTGTTCAGTCCGCATGAAGGCCTCCTAACTCATCAGTGCAACATCTCCGTGGACACAGATAATCAAAGAACCACAGAGGTTAGACAACGGTGAGGACTCGACAGCAAGAAACCACTGAAAAGCTGGAGCAAAAGAAAACCAACAGACTCCGATGGGCCCGACCAGAGACTATGTAAAACCAAATGGCCCGGGGCGGAGGCATTTTCGACCCCAGGACCATAATTTAAACAATCTTAATAGAGGTCCACTAGATAAAGCTTCACACCAAATATCAAAGACCTGGGCATTGCTGTTTCAAAGAAGATTTTCAAAGATATACAAGTCTAAATTAAACCAAAGGACCACGGGGCGGGGGTATTTGTGGCCTGAGGGCTATAATTTGAACAATCTGGGTAGAGGTCCGCTAGATGAAGCTCCATACCAAATATTAAAGACCTGGGCCTTACAGTTTCAGAGAAGATTTTAAAAGATTTTCCTGTATGAGTCTATGTAAAACCAAAGGTCTTGGGGCGGGGGCATTTTTGGCCCCAGGGCTTTTTTTTTTTTTTTTGGTTTGGGTTTTACGGCCCTTTCAAGATTATTTCACTCATATCGAGCCGATCGTTAATCAGAGGTGGGCGAAAACCGGAGTGCCCGGAGAAAAACCACCTGACCTTCCGTTGCAGAACTTGGCGTCTCACACGTGGCCCGAGCGAGGCTCGAACCTACGGCGGTGAGAGACCTAATGACTAAGAGTCAGCGCTCTTATCCACTAGGCCACGGAGGCCCGTTTTTGGCCCCAGGGCTATAATTTGCAAAATCTTCAAAGAGTTCCACTAGATTGAATTTCACACCAAATATCAAAGACCTAGGCCTTGTGGTTTCACAGAAGATTTTTTAAAATTTTCCCTATATAAGTAAATTTTCTACCAGAAATACTGCATGGTAAAACCAAACGGCATTTTTGGCCCAGGGCTATAATTTGAACAATCTTGATAGAGGTCCACAAGACGAAGCTTCATACCAAATATCAAACACATGAACCTTCTGGTTTCCGACAAGAAGATTTTTAAAGGTTCTCACTATGTAAGTCTATGTAAAAACAAAGGGCCCCGGAGCGGCGGCATTTTTGGCCCCAGAGCTATAATTTGAACAATCTTGGTAGAGGTCCACTAGATGAAGCTACACACTAAATATCGAAGACCTGGGCCTTGAGGTTTCATAGGAGAAGATTTTTTAAGTTTTCATTAAAAAATCTATTTTGGCTCCTGTGACCTTGATATGCAGCGGACCGGAACCATTTGCTTAAATCGATTTTACGTGGCCACAATCCTCGCCCTTACTTCCGTCGCGATTTAGACAAATAAATTTGTTCAGTCCGCATGAAGGCCTCCTAACTCATCAGTGCAATATCTCCGCGAACACAAAAATTAAGTAACTACAGAGATAAAACAACGGCGAGGACTTGACAGCAAGAAACAACTGAAATGCTGGAGCAAAAGAAAACCAACAGTTTAACTCCGATGGGCCCGACCAGAGACATGGCAGCTGGCACCAACCAGCATTACATTGAATTAGATCTCTCTAATTCTCAGTAAGCCTTTACACTAGAACCGTCATAGAATCTGAGGCCTGACCCACCGGCGTGTAATGAAACAGGGAAGCAAAGTTGTCAACCGTGAATGGGTTAACTACCATGCATGCAGTCTGTTGTATAACATTTATGTTGTACCGCATCTTCTTATATCGAAGAGTGATTTTACGAAATTGGGAGCTGAAGTCATTGCGGTTATATATTTGTCTGAATTTATATACTAAGTCACCATAAACATCGAGTTCCGATAGACCTTGTTGCAGAAGATATTTAGTCCAATATTGAATTCTGAAATTAAATCAGAATGACGTCTATAAAATTTTGAAAAGGCTTTGCGTATTTTATGGTACCGATAACCATGACTAAGAAGTTAAGCAGTTAATAATTCATTACGAGCGTTAAAGTCAGTTACATGAATAACACACTCTGGCAAATCGAATTAATTGCGAAATATAAACGCCATAGGATTGCGCACGAGGAACATCACCATCCTAAAAAGGATAATTTACAATCTCAAAATCAAAATCCTCGCGTTTATCATAAATTTTGCAAGAAATAAATCCTTCTACAATATATAGATGTAAATCCAAAAACGAGGCCTCGGTATCAGAAGAATTTGCATTATTTAGCCGAAGTTCTGGGGGGGGGGGGGGTAAATTTGACTGATCAAACCATCGAAATGAGTATTGTCAATATTTAATAAACCAGAAAAAGTGTCCATAGGACACGGATGCCCCAGCCATATGCCATTCATAAAAAATATTACAAATGTACTTCAAATCAATCATAAAATATATGCATCAAGGGCAGATAATCCAAAAACCAAAAATGCAAGAGTTGTCTTCCTTGTTCATGACACATCGTCTCAGTGTGATGAATGCACCTGGGAAGTTTCATGAATATATTCCATACGGTTTAGGAGTTATGGCCCGGGCACGGTTTACTATATGGTACTAAGTCAAGGGCAGATAATTAAAAAAACAAAAATGCAGGAGTTGTCTTCCTTGTTCATGACGCATCGTCTCAGTGTGATAAATGCGCCTGTGAAGTTTCATGAATATATATTCCATACGGTTTAGGAGTTATGGCCCGGACACGACATACCATTTGACTATATATGGATGTAAGTCAAGGGCAGATAATTCAAACACTAAACAAGCAGGAGTTGTCTTCCTTGTTCATGACACATCTTCCAAGTATGATGGATGCACCTGTGAAGTTTTATGATTATATTCCATACAGTTTAGGAGTTATGGCCCGGACACGGTTAACTATATGGTACTTAGTCAAGGGCAGATCATTCAAAAGCCAAAAATGCAAGAGTTGTCTTCCTTGTTCATGACACATCGTCTCAGTGTGATGAATGCACCTGTGAAGTTTCATGAATATATGCCATACGGTTTAGGAGTTAGGGCCTTGACACGGTTAACTATATGGTACTAAGTCAAGGGCAGAAAATTCAAAAACCAAAAATGCAAAAATTGTCTTCCTTGTTCATGACACATCGTCTAAGTGTGATAAATGCACCGGTGAAGTTTCATGAATATATTCCATACGGTTTAGGAGTTATGGCCCGGACACGACATACCATTTGACTATATATGGATGTAAGTCAAGGGCAGATAATTTAAAAGCTTAACAAGCAGGAGTTGTTTTCCTTGTTCATGACACATCGTCCAAGTATGATGGATGCACCTGTGAAATTTCATGAATATATTCCGTACGGTTTAGGAGTTATGGCCCGGACACGGTTTACTATATGGTACTAAGTCAAGGGCAGATAATTCAAAAACCAAAAATGCAAGAGTTGTCTTCTTTATTCATGACACATCGTCTCAGTGTGATGAATGCACCTGTGAAGTTTCATGAATATATTCCATACGGTTTAGGAGTTATGGCCCGGACACGGTGTACTATAAGGTACTAAGTCAAGGGCAGATAATTCAAAAACCAAAAATGCAAGAGTTGTTTTCCTTGTTCATGACACATCGTCTCAATGTGATGAATGCATTTGTGAAGTTTCATGAATATATTCAATACGGTTTAGGAGTTATGGCCCGGACACGATGTCGGGACGGACGAACGGACGAACGGACGGGCAGGGGTAAAACTTAATGCCCTTCCGCTATTCTTCGAATAGGCGGGGGCATAAAAATGCAAGAGTTGTCTTCCTTGTTCATGACACATCGCTTCAGTATGATGAATGCACTTGTGAAGTTTCATGAATATATTCCATACGGTTAAGGAGTTATGACCCGGACACGGTTTACTAAATGGAACTAAGTAAAGGGCAGATAATTCAAAAACCAAAAATGCAAGAGGTGTCTTCCTTGTTCATGACACATCGTCTCAGTGTGATGGATGCACCTGTGAAGTTTCATGAATATATATTCATTACGGTTTAGGAGTTATGGCCCGGACACGATGTCGGGACGGACGAACGGACGGACAGGGGTAACACTTAATGCCCTTTCCACCATTCTTCGAATGGCGGGGGCATAATTATCCAAATATCTAGAAGTCGAGCTAAAAGCTTCAATGATTTTAGACAGGTTTCAGCAGAAAGGGACATCATGAAGTCTCTCTCATAACAAAACAAAAAAAAAATCAGCCACAAGGGGTGCGAGATTAGTACCAATGTGAATACCCACAACCTGTCTAAATAACTTCGTACCAAATCTTATGTAAATATGGTCAAGTAGAAAGGTGAGAGCTTCTCACACTTTCTGACATGACCATAAATATGTTCTATAAAAGGGTTATCCTTTTGAAGCAAGGAATACACCAGAGAAGTGAAAAATATGGAGTGTACATGTTTTCTTGGCCAGACTAGCTAGTTTCGGCCAATTAAGCCTCATCAGTGACCCTCAGATATTTTCAAAATTCCACAATGGAATCAATGGTCCCAAAGGACAAGAAAATACAATCTACACTTTGATGTAAAGTATAATGTTTATGCTCTTCAGAAGTGAAAAAGCATTTCTTACATTACATGCAAGATATAGGGAGTCTTCCCCATGAAATGTCCATTCATTTAAAGCATTAAGTATTTCTTTTATAAGATTATGAGGAAGTGTAGTGTAAAGGGTGGAAAAATCATAAGTAGACAGACTTGAAGCACGAAAACGCATGGATTTCAATTTATTTAAAACTTCAATAGAACTTTTTATAGACCAAAACAGATTTCTACCTGATCTTTCGAAGACTTTTTCGCAATATTTTATCACGTTTTGATGGCAGTAAACCATGAAGTTAATAATTTGGAGAGTTCAGTGGTGGTACAAGAGATTGAATTTGTAATAAACCGTGCTTTGTATGGTCTGTTATGAAGTTTTGGTAACCAATATAACGTAGGAATCTTGTCTTGGCCTTCTGTAACACAGACAGCACACTTGGTGGCTGAAAGACAAATGTGGTCATCAACTAAAGCCCTCTCTACAGCTAAAGGCTGAAGTTCATAGGCCTTAGTACCACCAAGTTCTGCTGGAATGTGTTAACATAGTGAAGCCGTCAAACAACGATCACATTGTTAGCGGCCTTATCAGCTGGTGCCAAAAACAAACTTCCTATGAAATTTTTGAAAACCAAGTTTAAGGTGACGTAAAGACGTCTTAGGTTTAGGAGGTAATAAGTTCGTATTTTGCGAATAAAAAGAAATGCGTTTGTTCACTAATTTCAGAATGCTAAGTTTCCATTCTTTAAGAGCTTTAAGATGTCAGCCCAGGCTTTTAGTATGTTATTTAGGGTGAGGCCACATTTTCTTTTCTATATAGGGAGTGAGACCACATTTTTTAGATTTGCCATGAATGTATCATTTTCCTAAATAATGTGGTCTCATCTTTATATACAGACGAGACCACATTCCATCAGCCCAGGCTTTTAGTATGTTATTTTAGGTGAGACCATATTTTCTTCTCTATATATAAGTGAAACCACATTTTTTTAGATTTGCCATAAATTTATCATTTTCCTTAATAATGTGGTCTCATCCGTACATAGAGATGAGACCACGTTCCTTCAGCCCAGGCTTTTAGTATGTTATTTAAGGTGAGACCACATTTTCTTCTCTATATAGGAGTGAGACCACATTTTTTTAGATTTGTCATGAATTTATCATTTTCCTTAATAATATGGTTTCATCCCTATACAGAAATGAGACCAGTCTTCCAGCAAGCTGTTATTTTGTCGTTCTTTCAGCCTGGGCTAAACTTTTATATATTTGCATTTTGAGGCTGCATTTTGTCACTTTATAGACATGGGTCAATATAGGGAGCATTGACGGAATAAACTACATGTAGTGATATTTGCACACACTCCAAACATGCCGCCGTTTTCAAAACTATTGCGTTTTCAGTATCGTTTTTAGTATCCAAATACCCCCAAAGGAGCCTCTTTTTTGTTGTTGTCATCCTCGTGAATTATTATTGGTTATTTTCTTAAAACTTTCAAAAGTAAGGCTATAAGATGCAACTCTTAAGTTAATGTTTGAAAAATAATAAAATACAAAATATTAAACTGAAAAATGAACCTTTGGCTGTATATAGTTGTACATTAAGCATGCGGTATGCAAATGAAAAAGTTACTGTAAGCATTCTGAAAATGATACACCGCCGTCCTTCTTACAATTGACCAAAAACAGTCGATCCTAACAATCCTGCTGAAGTAAAAAAAATCTGTATTCATCGGAAGCTAATCACGATTGACTACAATAATTGACGGAAAGAATGTGCATGCTCTTATCTCGCGCATTCAGAAGATTTTAGTCTTCTGTAGAATAGAACGAAGAACAAAAAAACATTGTTTTACGTAGTTACGTCTAATAATTTTCGCGCCATTCCGAGAGATTGCTTTAATTTTGGCATGTCAATGAGGCGCTTTATGTAAACAAGACCGCCAAGTGAGTGAAAATGGCTGGAGTTCTACAGAAGTCAAGAAATCAAGGTTTATTATATGAGTTTGCAATGTGTATTGATAAGAAAGCAATTTTATGACATTCAAATGATTACTTCTCGTAATTGAAGCCCCGTTTTCACTCACCGTATCTGCGGTACCATGAACGAAGTCAAAAAATGCTAAAATATACCGTGAGCCAGATAAATCAAAATGCGACTGACCCTAGTGGTATTTGAGTTGTCCTTATACAAAAAGTACACGGTTTAGAAAAGTATATATGTCTCATGTTGAGATAAGACGTCCATGTTTATTTTGATACCAATTTTATCTACTTCCGACTACTATCAAGGTACGAATACCACTCAAAACCTACAAATTAAACTTATGCCAATTGTCTTTATATGAGTGGGAAGTCATTGTCACAAGGAACATACCTGCCAAACATGAAGGCTCTACCTCAAACAGTTGGAAAATTATGACCATTGTAATTTGTTTTTCCTTTGAAGTAGGTCACCGGTCAATGTCAAGTTCACAAATCAAACTTTTTTGATGAGTGGGAAGCCCTTGTCATAAGGGACCTACAGGCCAAAAATGAAGACTACCTCAAATGGTTAGAAAGTTATGATCAGTGTTATTTTTTACTTTAAATATGTCACATGGCAAGGTCAAGGTCACAGGTCAAAATGTTTTGTATGAGTGGGACGATCTTGTCAAAACGAATCTACATGCCAAATATGAAGGCTCTATCTCAGACGGTTAGAAAGTTATTACCAATGTTATTTTTTCTTAAAAGTAGGTCAGAGGTCAAGGTCAAGGCCACAGGTCAAAATATTTGTAGGAGTGAGAAGCCCTTTTCACAAGGAACCTACACGCCAAATATAAAGGCTCTATCTCAAACAGTATACAAGTTATGACCAATGTTAAAGTTGTCCAACCAACAAAGCAACAAACCAAATGCTATCGCTACCGGGGCCATAATAACTCAAAGAGGCATAGCTATTATTATTTGGTGGGCTGTACCCTAGAAACGATATGCGCTGCCCCACATCATGGTCTTACTGTGTCTGATGTTTGAGCTTGATCGAATGAAATCTATAGAAGTTAGCCTAATATATTTACCAAAAAAAATCAAAACGACATAACTCTATTATTATTTGGTGGACCGTAACCTCGAAATAAAACGCGCTGCCTCACATCATGGTCTAACTATGTGTGAAGTTTTCGGCTTGATCGGATGCAAACTGTAGGTGGAGTTATCAGGAAACAAAAAGTTTACAGACGGACGGACGTTCATAAACGGGCGCATAAAAATTAACAGTAGGCCAAAATTCATATGGCAGATAGTAGATTGCTTAAGGAATAGTCAAGCCAAAATATCTGCAAGGGCTTGGCAGTTTATGCCATTTATCAATTTGCACCATTATAAGTCTATTGAAACCCCAAGTTTCCATAGCAACCAAACTTATGAGCCAAATTTCATAAAAGTCACAAACTTTCAGTCCCCCAGCCAACAATGCTACAGATGAAACTAGGGCCCGATCGGCCCTCTGGCTTCAGAGGAGATGCTGTTTGAAAGTGTTGACGGACGACGCAGTCGATGACGGATAACTGCCTATCCTATAAGCTCCCCTGGAGCCTTTGGCTCTGGTGAGCTAAAAGTTATTGACTGGATGCGCCAAAAAGACACTTTAATGACCTTTGACCGCCATTTATGACCTTGACCTTTGAGGTACCGACCAGGGTTTTGCCTGCAACGAATTGTCCCATAGTGGTTAACGTTTCTGCCAAGTATGAGGGATGTTCGAAATATATTGTTTATTTCCATCTGGAGACTTAAAATTTTAAGTTAGCCCAAAAAAGCACATTTCATACCCTCGAACTACGCCCCGTGGCTAGAAATGCAAAGTTTCAGCCGATGTGTCCACTTCTTGAAGGCGTCACGGTACGCTGATTTGGGCACAGTAATAAGGTACTCATGAATGGCAGATCCAAGTGCTTGTCGGGACTGGTATTTCCCCCAGCAAGGAATGATTTCAATTTCGAAAAACAAAAAGATATCACATGGGGCAAGGTCTGGGAATACGGCGGTGAGGCAAAACAGTTACTTTTTCTTTCTTCAAAAACGCCGTAACTTTTGTGGTATGAACGAGGGCATTGTCATGCAGAAGATGGACATGTTTAAAACCAGTGGCAGGGCGTCGTTTTTTGATAATACTTTTTCAGTTTCTTCAGTACTACGTCTTTGTAGTACTTTTCACCGGCACTTTTACTGCGACTCCTTCACCAGAGAAGATTTCATACAAAACCTTCTTTGTCCTCAAAGAACGTTTGGCAATTATTGCGCGTGTGCTGTGTTTAGTAGCCCAGATTTTATTGCTAATCTTTCTGACAGGCTTAAAATAATGGAGCCAGGTTTCATCACCTGTGACGACATTGGCAAACTGCTTTTTGTTATAGTTTGAAAACATTTGAAGCAGCTTTTTGGCCAGTTTAACCCGTTCCCTCTTTTGCTCGTCAGTCAACAAATGTGGCACGCATCTAGAATAAATATTTCTGACTTTCAAATGATTCTTGAGAATAAGGTGAAACGTTGATAGTGATATGCCTACCTTTCGTGCAATATCACGAACTGTAAATCTGGCATCTCCTTCATCGACTTCTTTTATTTTGGGAACGATTTCTTTACGAGATGCAAATTTTGGCCTACACGATTTCGGTGCATTTTTATGGGCTCTACACCAGACTCAAATTTCTTTTTTCCACCGCCGAACTGTGTCATAAGACACACACGAAGGTCAATAAGCAGTAGAAATTACAATCATCAGCTGCTTCAAAGAACAACCACGTTTTGAGTGAGCTTTGATATAAGCCCGTATTTCATTTTTCTTGTCGATGCTTCTACCAACCATTTTTACTGTAGTGGTCAATGATTGCGTGTATTCAAAAGGCAAATTTTATGTTTCACAATTAGTCTAACATGTACATGTATACACCGTTGTGTAGGTATTAATTAACCCTATACAGGTATGTATGCCTTACGTGGATATCGAGCTAGAGGACAATTAAGCAATTCATTTCGAACATCCCTGGTAATTCACAAATCCATTTAGGAATAACAAAGTTATCGACTGGACACAAGATTGGTTGTTGTGGGGTTTAAAGACACATCAACCTTTGTGAGTCATTTTACCGGACACAAGAAAAAGCCACTTTTTTACCTTAGAGCTCTAAGTATGACCTTGACGGAGGTACCAACCTGGGTCTTGCGCACAACACATCGACTCATGATGGTTGACATTTCTACCAAGTAAGTTCCAAATCCAACCAGTAGTATCAACCGGGCACAAGAAAAAGACACTTTTCTTTACCTTTGACCTCCAAGTATGACCTGACTTTGGATGTACTCACATTGGCCTTGTGCACGACACATCGTCTCATGATGGTTAACATTTCTGCCTAGTTATTTTAAAATTCATCAAGGAAAAATAAAGCTATTGATCAGACACAAAAGAAAGACCCTTTTTACCTTTGGCCTCTAAGTATGACCTTGACCTTTGACATGCTGACCTGGGTCTTGCATGCGACACGTCGTGCTCAAATACATAGTCTTATTAAGTTGCATGAAGATATCTCTAGCGGTTACCGAGTTATGGAGCATACAAGAATGTTTATAAATAACAGGCCCATGGGTCATTATGCTCACCAGAGCTCAGGTTGGCACTGCCTACTGGCAGTCATGTATTTTAACATGATATGATTTTAATCTACCGATTATAAAGTCTCCCAAACGAATCCCCATACCCATATGATTACCCATGTGGACTCTGTATATGAAATATTAGGCATTTTATGAATTAGGTGTGAGGGGTTGAGCATAACGCAATGTAGCCCTGGTTGGTATCACTGAATGCGTCATTTCATAAAGACACTAATGTATATGGTTTAGGGGGAGGGGATTAGTATGGTTCCTGAGCCATAAGGCCTCTTAAGAAGTAGAGGGTCTGGGGCATGGTTCCAGCAGATCCACAGAAAGCCGAAGATTGTTGTCAATGAATTTGTCTTATAAGGACCAAGAATATATGGGCCCCGTCAAGCGATTTTGGTACTTATCGCCTATGCGAGCAGCGAAGGTTCAGGCGAGCCTGCGCATCCGCGCAGTCTCGCCAGAACCTTCGCTGCTCGCTCATACAAGCAGTGAATCAAGAGGAACCTTCAGACAGAGAGCCATATCCCTGGCTCCTCTGAATGGCTGGGCATGCGCAGTTAAAATTTGTCATGACGGAATGCTCGAAGACACAAATTCGCTTGGCGGGGCGCATATATGGTTTATGGTTGGAGATCTAAGGGGTTTTGAGATATGAGGCCCTTTTATGAAGTACAGGGGAGAGGAACGGCCCCTGTGGACCTCCAAAGTTGGTCTGACTGAAAGGAACAAGAACGTATGAGCCCCGCCAAGCGAATTTGTGTCTTCGAGCATTCCGTCATGACAAATTTTAACTGCGCATGCCCAGCCATTCAGAGGGGCCAGGGATATGGCTCTCTATCTGAAGGTTCCTCTTGATTCACTGCTTGTATGAGCGAGCAGCGAAGGTTTTGGTGAGACTGCGCGGATGCGCAGGCTCGCCTGAACCTTCGCTTCTCGCATAGGCGATAAGTACCAAAATCGCTTGACGGGGCCCATATATGATGATAGGGTAGAGATCTGAATGGTCTCTGAGATATATGCTTGGCCCCAGCACATTGCCCCCCGCACAAAAAGACCCCTACCCCACCCCGGTTGGTGTGACTGAATGTCTTACCAAAATAACGAACAAGAATATATATGGTTTTATGGAGGATATCTGTACGGTTTCTGAGATATATGGTTTTTTAAGAAGTGGAAGGGTGGGGCATAACCAGGGGCACCCCAGGAAGGTGTCACTGAATGTGTCTTATCATAAGAGCATGAATATACATGTATATGGTTTAGGGATGGGGCTCTGAAACAGTTTCTCAGTTATTTGCCTGGACCCCACCCATCGAGGCTTGAAGAAATATATGGGCTGCATGATGCTTCCACGCAGAGCTGAATCTGAACCCACATACGAGTACTGCTTAGAGGATCTAAACTTGCCCAGGCAAAGCGATGTGAGTGTCGGACCGTCCATGCTTAAAAATCCTATTTGTTTCATTGGGCGACAGGGCTTGAGATGTCATTTCATCTCAATGTCGGGTAACAGTCCCACAAAATTGGAAGCAACGTCTCCAAAATGACCTTTACAGTCTTGACGGGGACGTTAAACAAACAAAAAAAACGTGACTGTCGCTGATTTGAACGAAATCCACCAAACAGATTTTAGCTGCCTTATTCTTATTGCTTTCATATTTTTTTGTGTAAATAGGGTTATCTGTAGAACTGGACTGGGCCCGTCTGGGCTTATGTGTTTGGTTTGGTAAACAGTGTAGAGCCAGGTCAGACGCCGCAAACCGCGGTTTCTGATCAGGGTCTACACCGTTTGCTGTAAGAACAGGAATATAAGGGATGAATGAAACTGTTCAAATTCCAGTTCAGAACCATTTTCGAGCCTACAATCAGAGATAATCGATCCACCAAACGGGCCTCCGTGGCCTAGTGAATAAGAGCGCCCACTCTTAATCATGAGGTATCTCACCGTTGATGTTTAAGCCTGGCTCGGGTCACATGCGAGATGCCAAGGTCAGGTGGTTTTACTAGAATTAACAATCGGCTCAATATAAGTGAAATGTTCTTAAAAGGGGCCGTAAAACCGAAACAATAAACATATGCCAGCGCACGACAAAATCTACAATTAGACATGTGCGCCCAGCGAAGTCTCAGATCAGCCTGCGCAGAGTCTCCGTTGAGCGCTCTAAGGATAGCTAAGGGCATAATGCTACTTCTTGCAGCAAGAGAAGTCTCTGGTTAGACAATATGGCTGCTCAGGCTGATCTGATTCTTCGCTGGGCGCACATGCCTGGAGTCAGGGCGCATCATTCCCTATAATTTAAATGTGCGCCCAGCGAAGACTCGGATCATCCTGTGCATCATCATAGTCTGATTACAGTCTTTGTTGAGCGCTCTAAGGATAGCTAAGGGCCCAAAGCTCCTTCGAGTAGTAAGAGAAGTCTCTGGTCAGTCTATATGGATGCGCAGGCTGATTTGATTCTTCGCTGGGCGCACATGTAAATTGTAGGAAATACTGTGCCCCGGTTCAATTATAATCGACCCAAGGGGGGAAACCTACGTCACTATGACGTCACACAGAAAGACAATGGCAGCCGCCATCTTGAAAGTACCTTTCGCTTCGGTAAGTGTTTTTGTGTTTAACAGATGATTTAAGCACAATCTTGACACAGCTTTTATCGCAGAGTAAGGGCGAAATAACAATGTTTTGTCTGCAAAAAGAAATTTGTGCAGGCTTTCAGTAGTATGGATAAACACGTTGGATTTAGTTCATTTCAGCGATCCATTCGTCAACACTCTGGATATGAAAATCATTAATATGAAGCAGTGCAGTGTTTTCATTATTCCTCTCATAACGTGTACGCGCCTTTTTCAGAAGAAAATACCATAGAAGTGTTTATTAGTATTAAAATTAAAATTTTTAAACTTTATAAGACGTTTTCAATAAATGGTATCGTTAACACTCGATCAGAAATGAGATACGTACACACTCTGAAAACCAGCATATAGTTGTTTGTTTTGGTTTTTTGTTTTGGTTTTGGTTTTACGGCCCCTTTCAAGATTATTTCACTCATACCGAGCCGATCGCTAATCAGAAGTGGGCGAAAACCGGAGTACCCGGAGAAAAACCACATGACCTTCCGTCGCAGAACTTGGCGTCTCACATATGACCCGAGCGAGGCTCGAACCACAGCGGTGAGAGACCTAATGATCAAGAGTCTGCGCTCTTAACCACTAGGCCACATATAGTTGTTTCTCGTGACAACCTGAAAAGCAGGGTAACAGGTATCTTTGACAATAGTGGTGGCCAGATGAACAGCCGATCACAATTTCCGCTCTCTTGTCACTTAAGAAGACATGCCCAGTCTAGAACATTGTCGCACTTGAACTATTTACAATGTTGCGCCGAGTTGCGAAAAAAATGACGATAAAACAAATGGTTCAGATTTAAAATATCTATAAAAACATGAGGCCCTTGGGCCACTATACTCACCATAGTTCAGTTGGGCTCTGCCCCATGGAAGAGATGCGTTTCATTCAGCTATTAAGGCTAGAAAAATCTAAATAGAGGCCCACCCAAGGACTATGCTGCGAAATTAGGTTTCTAGCTTTTCTTGTTCTTGTGAAAACGTTGACAAAATATTAATATTGGCCTAATGTTTGGGAGAAGATTTAAATAATAGATGAACAAATAAGCTGAAGATGCTTATTGCCTTTTATACAATATAAGCTATCATTATTGCATTGCATAAAAATGTTCTAGAAAAGGGTAATCCCTTTGAAGCAAGGACTACAAGACAGAACTGAAAACTGTGGAGTGTACACGATTTTTTATGGCCCAGACTAGCTAGTTTCGGCCAGTTAGGCCGCATCACTAACCCTCAAACATTTACGAACCCCTGCAGTGGCATCAATGATCCCAAATGACTGAAAAATAAATCCACACTTTGATGATGAGCAGATAAACATTTCACGGACGTAAATATTCCCATAACACCAGCTACGGTGAAATATATTACTTTCTAGAAAAATGTAATCTTTTGGAAGCAACGGCAACAAGAAAATAAAAATAAAGCCACACTATGGTAAAGATTGAAGTTTCAACATTTTATAGTTCCTAGGAAATTTTTGATGAAATTTAACTTAGACCTATGATAGAGAAAAAGAATTAAAGTAAAGATGAAATGGGATGTCAAGAAAAACCCTGCCTCTTACACTATGTAAGTTATCATCCCAACTGCATATGAAAAAAGAAGTGAAGGCAATGATTAGGAATCGATACAATTAACCCAATGCTCCCATCAGAGACACCAAAGGAAAAGCTCTTTCCAACAAAATGGCCAGTTGGCTGTCCAAAACAAAAGGATATAAGCGAATACTGGTAATCACTTTGAGGGTCCAAATTAAAAGTAGAGGCAATGATCAGGAATCGATACAATTAACCCACAGCTCCCATCAGTGACACCAAAGGGAAAGAAACACAAACATGACACAACATACCCCAACGGAAACACCAACAGCGGAAAGCCAAAAGGACCGTTATTTTCTCACAAAATGGCCAAAAGGCTATCCAAAATAAAATAATACAAGCGACACAAACACCCAAAGACCTCAAGCCTGCCCAGGAAAAGTGGTGCGAGTTGGACCGTACATGTGTATAAAATAGAAGTAAATACAATGGTCAGGAATCCCTATTTGTTTCACTGAAGGCATTGCTTGAGATGTCATTTCATCTTAATGTTGGATAGAAGTCCCGAAAAGATTGGAAGTAACGTCTCGAAAATGACCTAAGTGCTGTTGACGGGGCCGTGCAACCTCAATTTCAACCAAACAGGCATCATCATTTCATATGTTTATGCCGTTCGTAGTTTTTTTTTTTTTGCGTATCGCGCGAAAATAGTAGTCGTTTTTCTTTTATCTTTGCAGTTGAGACGTTATTTGTTTTGTTTTTGTCAATATATCAGCCGGTGCAAGACAAATGCTAAAATATGACATGTGCGACTAGTGAATACCTAGACCAGTCCATGCATCTGATCGGTGTAATATTTCGCTTTTGAAACATAGTGAGCTATTACACTACTCACACCTGCTCGTTGTACGGACGATTCTTAATCTTAACCAACCGCACAAGTCCAACAGCAGATCCTGAACACCGTAACGAGAAAAAAAATGTCATTGGGGCCTCGATAAAGATCGGTTTATACAACAAGCAGGAAGTGGGAAGTGTCAAATATTACTACTGTTTTAAAACTCAAGAATACACCGATCAGACTGCCCGGGTATGCAAGCTGATCTGGGTAGTCTATCGTCGCACATAAATTGCCTTAGTGTAGCTTTTTTCTTGCACCGGCTCATTAATTAAAATAAATAACGTTGAAACTACACAAAATGCCTACTTTTTGTGGGTGTTATGCCAAATACTGCATCGAGTGAGGTAAATGTCAAATTAACGTTACAAAAAGTGTTACACTTTTCATTAAAACTGTGCTGGTGTACAATATTGTTTTTTGGTCGACAAAAGTTACTAAGCAATGGAGCTTTTTTTAAAATAGTGCTTAAGTCCACCTGACCATCACTAAAGGTAGCTGTTATTTATAGAAAATAGCCGCCTTATTCTTATAGCTGTGAGGACGGCGTATTCAATACTATGGTTATCAATAGAATCTGGACTAAAATCGTGTGTTGGGTTTAGCAAACAGTGTAAGCCCTAACAAGACGCGACAGAGCGCGGCATCTGATCAAGGTCTACACTGTTTGCTTTTTGTACACGGATGTAAGGAATAAACAAATGTTTACAGTCTAAGTCACCGTGTATTTTTCAAACCCACCCAAGAGACAGCTGACCCACCGGTCCTATTACTACTTTGATTAAAGTAAGTTTGTTTGTTTGTATTGGAGTTTAAGGGCCCAGTCAACAATATTTAGGTCATTTTTATCCCGGTCAGTTTACCTATTCACACTTTTTCTGTGCAGGCTTATACGTTAACCAGTACAGCGCACATTCTATCGCCAGAAACTGACAACTGCCCTTCGTACATCAGTGGTAGGGAGAGACTGACCATAGAAAAATTTCCATGGTCAATCTCCACGAAAGAATGTTGCCGACCCTGGCAGGTAACGAAGCCGCGTCCTCCTGATCACCAGTCAGACGCGCATCCAACTGAGCAACCGAGGCCGGCTTAAATAAAGTAAGATAATGCCTTTTTATAACGAGCAGATAATTGCAAGAAGTTTAGTTCTCAGCCACGACAGTATTTTTCCGCTCATGTAAGAGACCATTGAGGACCTCAAGAGATGTCTGCCTATTCTTCGTGAGCCTGTATGACTCTTTTTATTTTCAGAGATAAATTTAAACCTAATTCTGTTGTTTTATACCTCAACGCAAGTACGACAATGCTCCAGAGTCGGCTATATCTTCTTAAGTGACAAGGGAGCGGACATTACAACTGCCTGTTCATCTGGCCACCATTATTGTCCAAGATACTTGTAACCTTTAGAGAATTTGGCGCCTTTTACCCTGCTTTTCAGGTTGTCACGAGAAACAACTATATGCTGATTTTCAGAGTGTGTACGTATCTCTTTTCAGATCGAGTGTTAACGATACCATTTACTGAAAACGTCTTATAAAGTTCAAAAATTTTAATTTTGATACAAATAAACACTTCTATGGTATTTTCTTCTGAAAAAGTCGAGTACTCGTTACTTGAGGATTACTGAAAACACTGCGCTGCTACATATGAATGATTTTCATATCCAGAGTGTTGACGAATGGATCGCTGAAATTAACTAAATCCGACGTGTTCATCCATACTACTTAAAGCTTGCCTAAATTTCTTTTTGCTGACAAAACATTGTAATTTTGCCCGTACTCTGCGATAATAGCTATGTCAAGATTGTGCGTAAAATATATGTTTAACACAGAAATACTTACCGAAGCGAGAGTTCCTTTCAAGATGGCGACCACCTTGGTGTAAAATTGTGACGTCATCGTGACGTAGGTTTCCCCCCTTGTGTCAGTGCTGTGAATCATACAGACAGTGAAGAGTGTGCTTTTACTGAGAGGCAGGCTAATCTGGGTCATCACTGAACGCATGTGCTTTTACATTATTTTTACCATTTTCAGCATATTGGTCGCCGTTGGGTATACATTTGCACGATGGAAGTTGTGTCGGTCGACTATCTCCGTTATCACATCGCTGGCCAGTGTACCTGAAGTCAAACAAGAGGGTCATGATGCCCCTGGATCGCTCACCTGATCCATAGGGTAACAAGTGTGCCCCGAGGAGAGTCATAATTGACCCTTGCGCTATAATGTGAATAATCTTGGTAGTGGTCTAAAAGGTGAAACTTCATACCAAATATCAAAGACCGGAGCCTTCTGGTTTCAGACAAGAAGATTTTTAAAGATTTTCCTTATGTAAGTCTATATAAAACCTGCGTGCACCGGGGCGGGCCCATTTTTGGTATTTTGGTACAGGTCCATACATGAAGCTTCATACCAAATATCAAAGACCTTGGCCTTCTGGTTTCAGACAAGAACATTTTCAAGGTTTTCCCTATTATGAAACAAGAGGGCCCCGCTCACATGAGTACCAGTGTCTCTAGTACATTCTTGTCCCAAGGGCTATAATTTGAAAACCAGAGATTCAACTTCACCGAAGTTGATGTCGCACCTGCTCCCCACCTGCCCCACACAAAAAATAAAAGTTTATACAAGGCAGAAGAAATGAATATAGGGCTTTGAGAAGAATCCATAGTCAGTTTTTTACCTCACATTGTATAGGCTAAGTTCACAATGTGGAAAAAGTGATAAAAATTGATCCCAAGATGAAGTCCAAACCACATGCATATCCTCATACAATAGCAATAACACACACAAAGTTTCAAAATGATCAATATTAAACTGTAAGAGGAGTTGCGATGACAAGAGGTACCTATCGTATATCAACTAAAGCTTAAAAATGGTTAAGTTCACAATGTGCAAACAGTGAAAAAAAATATTCTGAGAATTATGTCGAAACAACACGCACATCCTCATACCATGGCGAAAGCACATGCAAAGTTTCAAAATGATCGGTATAAAACTGTAGAACGAGTTGCGATGACAAAAGGTACCTATCATATATCAATTGAAGGTTAAGAATGAATAAGTTAACAATGTGGTATCAGAATCAGAATTGATACTGGTGACACGTCAAATGACATTCATACACCAGGACCTGTGATGTGGGAAGTTAGTCCCTAGCTCTAACCAAAGAGGTAAATTTAGCTACACAATCATCAGCACGTTCAGCTGTCGATATAATCGAATCCGGAAGGGCATTCCAATCTCTAATGGTTCTGGGGAAGAACGACTCTTAATAAATGTCAGTTCTTGCAGTAAGGGTCTGAAACGCCAACGAATGGTGATATCTACAGTGTCTAGCTGGGGGAACAAGGTCATCTGTTGGGATGCTGGCAGCACCCTTTAGACCTTTGTATAAAAGGATTAGCCTACTGTCTTTTCTCTTTTTCTTGAGAGACTCCCATTTTAATTTTCCAAGTATTCCAGAATGCTCCCAGTTTCAAAGCAGTAATTGCCTGTTACAAATCTAGCGGCTCTATTCTGAACTTTCTCAATTTCTTCGTTAAGGACCACTCCACTGGGGTCCCAGATGCAACTACCATATTCCAAGATTGGGCGAACAAGATCTTTATATGCTGCCTCTTTTACATTCTGGGGGCACTGATGAAGATTTCGCCTCAGGAAACCAAGCGTTCTATTTGCCTTTGTACACATGTTGCTAATATGAGTATTCCATCTCACGTTGTTTGAGATTGTCACTCCAAGGTATTTAATGGAGTCCACATTCTCGAGGACCTTCCCTCTAAGGTGTAAGAAGCCTTAACTTTATTAGATCTCTTCCTAGTTATCTGCATAATATTGCATTTAACTGGCTGAAATCTCATGCCCCATTTTCGGGCCCAACATCCTAATTTATCTATGTCAGCCTGAAGTTTCAATGAGTCATCTGTATCTCTAATTTGCCGGTAACAAACACAGTCATCTGCGAACAGTCTTATTTCTGAGTCAATGTCAGTGGAAATATCACTGATGTCCAGGGAGAACAAAAGTGGACCAAGAACGGTCCCTTGCGGGACTCCAGACAGAACTGGAGCCCATTCTGAAGATTCACCATTAACAACAACCCGCTGTTTTCTGTAGCAAAGAAAGGAATCTATCCATTCGAGGGTCTTTCCTCAAATTCCATAACCAAATAACTTAGATTATAATAGATCATGAGGAGGGGTGTCAAAAGCCTTCTCGAAGTCTAGAATAAATGTGTCCACTTGTCCCCCTTTGTCCAAGATTTTTGCCCAGTCATTAATAACTGTGCTTAGCTGAGTTTCACAACTATGCCTTTTCCTAAATGCATGTTGTCTGTCAGACAAAAGTTTATGTTCGTCCGAGTGGGCCATGATGTTTGAGCAGACTATATGTTCCAGCAATTTACACAGAACACAAGTCAAGAGACACAGGGCGTTAATTACGGGCAAGAGCCCTATCTCCTTTTTTGAAGAGTGGACAGATGTTTGCTTAGAGCTATTCTTTGAGGATTTCACCCGTATCAAGAGACTGTTAAAACAAGTGTGCGAAAACTGGACCCAACTCATTTGCTAGTTCCTTCAGGACTCTAGGATGAAGCTCATCAGGTCCTAAGCCCTTACTAGGGTTTAAGCCTTGAAGTAACTTGATCACCCCTGCAGCTGTCACAACAATATTATTCATTGGGCCGATCTTCCAGTCAATGGAACCTCCGTGAACTCAGTTTTATTAAACGCATCATTGAATTGACCAACTAGTTCCTCTGCCCTTTCAGAGTCTGATTCAGCAACCCCGTTCCCTCCTCTTTTATTAAGGGACGGGATACCTTGTCTGTCTTTCTTCTGGCTATTGATATATCTGTAGAAGTCTCTGGGATTTGCCTTTACATCACCTACCAAGTTAGTCACATACAAATCATGCTGATTTTCTATATCAGTCTTGATTTCACGTCTCAAATTTTCCAATTTTGTCCGGAGTTTACCACTTCCCGTCTTTTTTGCCTTTGCATGAATCTTATTCCTTCTGCGAATTTTTCTTCTTATCTCTTGAGTGATCCAGGGAATAGAAGATACAAACCTACTATTTTTTGAGGGGATATGATTTTCGGCCGAAGTATGAATGAAAGAAGTTATCAAATCAAAGTTCTCCTGTACAGACCGAGCATCTGAATGACCATTAAAGTATTTCTCCTTTGCAAATCTGAGTGCATCCTTCCTCATAGTTTCATATTCACTTTTCTGATATGAGTACACATACCTTCCTCTGTGGAAAAAGTGACAAAAAATTATCCGACGATAAAGTCCAGACCACATGCGCATCCTCATACCATGGCGAAAGTACACGCAAAGTTTCAAAATGATCGGTATAAAACTACAAGAGTTGCGATGACAAGAGGTACCTATCATATATCAATTGAAGGTTAAAAATGACTAAGTTCACAATGTGGAAACGGTGACAAAAAATGATCCGACGATAAAGTCCAAACCACAGGCGCATCCTCATACCATGGCAAAAACACACGCAAAGTTTCAAAATAATCGGTATGAAACTGTATGAGGAGTTGCGATGACAAGACACCCAGTGTAAAATGTTGACGGAAAGACGTACGGACTACCGAACGGACGGACAACAGGACGGACGGAAACTTGCACGCCTATGTCTTCCTGCTAAAGCAGGTGCGACAAAAATTTGGTAGTGGTCCACTATATGAAGCTTCATACCAAATATCAAAGGCCTGGGATTTCTGGTTACAGAAAAGAAAATTTTTAAAGGTTTTCCCTATATAAGCATATGTGAACTAGCGGGCCCTGGCGCGGGGACACTTTTGGTGCCAGGGATATAATTTGAACAATCTCAGTAGAGGTCCACAAGATAAAGCTTCACGCCAAATATCAAAGACCTGGTTCTTCTTTCTTTCTTCCGGTTTCGCCTTAACCCCGGTAGGGGACACAGACGGTGTATATCTCATACACTCCAGTGTTGCAGGATGAAAGCCTACACAGTAATCATGTAATTACGGTAGGGTTCTTTAACCTGCACAGGGGATGGTTCTCCCTGCACAGGGGGCCTCCAGTTAACGTCCCGATCCGAAGGACGGTGCACTTTATGACATTCATCCCTGCAAATGATGCCAGTGGAGCGTGTTCGGACACCGAAATTTTCACACCGCTGCCGGGGATCGAACCCGGGACCTCTAGCATCAGAGGCAAGTGCACTAACCACTGAGCTATCACGCTCCGTTTCTTTTCTGTAACCAGAAATCCCAGGCCTTTCTGGTTCATTCTTGTTTCTGACGAGATGATTTTTAAAGTTTTTTTTTTGTTTTTTTTTTTTTTCAATATAAGCCTATGTAAAACTAGTGGGTACCAGCGCGGGGACATTTTTGGCCTCTGGGCGATAATTCAAACAATCTTAATAGAGATCAACTGGATGAAGCTTCACACCAAATATCAAAGACCTGGGCCTTGCTGTTTCAGAGAAGATTTTCAAAGATTTTCTCTATATATGGCATTTGTGGCCTGAGGGCTATAATTTGAACAATCTTAGAAGAAATCTACAAGACAAAGGTTCATACCAAATATCAAAAACCTAGTCCTTATGGTTGCAGACAAGAAGATTTTCAAAGGTTTTCCCAATATAAGTCTAAAAAAAATAAGTGGGTCCCGGGCGGGCCCATTTTTGGTCCCAGGGCTAGAATTTGAACAATTTTGGTAGAAGTTTACATTTTCAAAGGTTTTCCCTATTAAGTAAACCCAGTGGGTTGTGGGGTGGGCCCATTCTTGGACCCAGGGCTATAATTTGAATAATCTTGGTAGAGGTCTACTAGACAAAGCTTCATACCAAATATCAAAGACCTGTGCCTCCTGGTTTCAGACAAGAAGATTTCTAAAGGGCAATAATTTTATCAATCTTTGTCGAGGTCCACTAGACCAAGCATCATACTGAATAACATAGAACTGAGCCTTCTGGTTTCACACAAGAGGATTCATTATAAAGATTTTCCCTATACAAGTCAATGCAAAACCATTGGGCCCTGGGAAGGGGGCATTTTTGGCCCCATGGCCTAAATTTTCACAATCTTGATAGAAGTCCACTAGATGAAGTTTCATACCAAATATCGAAGACCTGACCCTTCTTCGGCCCCCGCCTGACTGAACTGGTTTTTAAGGTAACCGGGCGCTATAAGCACATAGGGCCCATAGGGGCTTAAAGAAATATATGGGCTGCATGACGCTTCCACGCAGAGCTGAATCCGGCCCGAACACTAGTACTGGTAAACCGCTTAGAGGATCTAAGCCTGTCCAGGAACCGCGGTGCGAGGCGGACCGTCCGTGCTAATAAACCGTATTTGTTTCATTGGGCGACAGGGCTTGAGATGTCATTTCATCTGAAGGTCGGGTAAAAGTCCCACAAAATTGGAAGCAACGTCTCCAAAATGACCTATACAGTGTTGACGGGGACGTTAAACCTCAAATCAAACAAACAAAAACCTGACCCTTCTGGTTTCAGGCAAGAAGATATTTGAATATTTCCCTATATATGTCTATGAAAAACCAAAGGGTCCCATGGCAGTGGCATTTTTGACCCTATGGCTTTAATTTAAAAATCTTGAAAGAGGTCTTTTAGATGGAGCTTCACATCAAAGACCTGGGCCTTGCGGTTTCAGAGAAGAATATTTTCAAAGATTTTCCCTATATACATGTAAGTCTATATAAAACCAAAGGGCCCCGGGGCGGGGACTTTTTGGCCCCGGGGCTATAATTTGAACAATCTTGATAGAGATCAACTTGATGAAGCTTCAAACCAAATATCAAAGACCTTGGTCTTGTGGTTTCAGAGTAGAAGATTTTTAAAAAAAAATTCCCCATATGTCAATGTAAAACCAAATGGCACTGGGGCGGGGACATTTTTGGTCCTAGGGCTATAATTTGAACAATCTTGGTAGAACTGGATGAAGCTTCCTCCCAAATATAAAAGACATGGACCTTGCGGTTTCTGAGAAGAGGATTTTTAAAGAGTGTCCCTACATAAGCCTATGTTAAACCAAAGGGCCCTGGGCGGGGGCATTTTGGCCCTGGAGCTATAATTTGAATAATCTTGATAGAGGCCCACTATATAAAGCTTCACACCAAATACCAAAGTCCTGGGTCTTGCGGATTCAGAGTAGATGATTTTCAAAAGATGTTCCTTATGTTAGTCTATGTAAACAAGAACTGTCACTATAGGTGACCAATGCGTTTGAGTGTTTGCAAAATTTCAAGGGGAGATAATTCAGCCAAAGATAACAACAGAGTAATGGTCCTTGGTCAGAATGTAGCCCTTGTGATGGTGAATTAGTGTGTGAAGTTTCATGAGTGAGTGTTTGAGGTTTTACGTCCTACCAACAGCTAAGGTCATACGGAGACGGGACTTCGGTTTAAAGACTCATCCGCAAGTCTGGAGAAAACCGAGATCGATCCTTCGACCCATGGTTTACAAGCGTAATATGGAGGCTTCTAATGTGTAGTTTCATGGGGCTAGGTCAAATACTTTTGAAGTTATGATCAAGGTTAAAGTTTTGTGACGGACAGACAGACAGACAGACAGACAAACAAACAGACAGGGCAAATACTATATGCCCCCCGAATCAAAGATTCTCGGGGGGGAGGGGGGGCATAAAAATGTCCCGGGGCAGGAATATTTTTGGCCCCAAGGCTATAATGTGACAATCTCGGTAGAGGTCCACTGATAAAGCTTCATACCACATATCAAAGACTTTGGCCTTGTCGTTTCAGAGAAGAAGATTTTTAAACATTTTCCCTATATAAGCCTATGAAACACCAAAGGGACCCCGGGCTGGGACATTTTTTGCCCCAGGGCTATAATTTGAACAATCTTTATAGCGGTCCACTAGATGAAACTTCACACCAAATATCAAAGACCTGGACCTTGCAGTTTCAGAGAAGAAGATTTTTTTAAAGACTTTCCCTACATAATAGACGTGGAGGCAATGATCAGGAATCAATACAATTAATTTTGAAATTAAATCAGAATGACGTCTATAAAATTTTGAAAAGGCTTTGCGTAGTTTATGGTACCGATAACCCTGATTAAGAAGTTTAGCTGTTAACAATTTATTTACATTACTACACACTCTGGAAAATCGAATTAATTGCAAAATATAAACGCCATAGGATGACACACGAGGAACATCACCATCCAAAAAAGGAAAATTTACAATCTCAAAATCAAAATCATCGCGTTTATCATAAATTTTGCAGGAAACAAACCCGTCTACAATAGACAAATGTAAATCCCAAAACGGGTCTTCGGTATCAGAAGAGTTAGCTTTATTTAACTGAAGTTCTGGGAGGTTAATTTGACTGATCAAACCATCAAAATAGGTTTTATTAATATTTAATAAATCATCCAAATATCAAGAAGTGGAGCTAAAAGCTTCAATGATTTCAGGCTGGTTTACAGCAGAAAGGGACATCATGAAGTCTCTCTCATAACAAAACAAAAACAAATCAGCCACAAGTGGTGCGCAATTAGTACCCATCGGAATACCCACAACTTGTCTAAATAACTTGGTACCAAATCTTATGTAAATATTGTCAAGTAGAAAGGTGAGAGTTTCACACACTTTCTGACACGACCATTCAAAGTATAGGTTCTATGCTCTTCAGAAGTGAAAAAAAGCATTTCTTACATTACATGCAAGATTGAGGGAGTCTTCCATATCAAATGTTCATTCAATTCAATCATTAAGTTTTTCTTTTATAAGATTATGAGCAAGTGTAGTGTAAAGGGTGGAAAAATAAAAAATAGACAGACTTGAAGCACGAAAACGCATGGATTTCAATTTATTCAAAACTTCATTAGAATTTTTTATAGACCCAAACAGATTTCTACCTTATCTTTCGAAGACTTTGTCGCAATATTTTATCACATGGCTTTTGATGGCAGTCAAACATGAAGTTAATAATTTGGAGAGTTCAATGGTGGTACAAGAGCTTGAATTTGCAATAAACCGTGCTTTGTGTGGTCTTTTATGAAGTTTAGGAAACCAATATAGTATAATATGTTCCATAAAAGGGTTATCCTTTGGAAGCATGGAATACACCACAGAACTGAAAAATACGGTGTGTATATGTTTTCTGGGCCAGACTAGCTAATTTCGGCCAATCAGGCCTCATCAGTGACCCTGAGATATTTTCAAAATTTCACAATGGAATAAATGATCCCAAAGGACAAGAAAATATAATCTACCCTATGATGTAGGGCAGGGAGACGTTTTACCGCCGCCACACATTCCCACACAGCAGCTGTTGTGAAGTTAAATATGTTCTATAAAAGGGTTATCCTTTGGAAGCAAGGAATACACCACAGAACTGCAAAATACGGAGTGTATATGTTTTCTGGGCCAGACTAGCTAGTTTCGACCAATCAGGCCTCATCAGTGACCCTGAGATATTTTCAAAATTCCACAATGGAATCAATGATCCCAAAGGACAAGAAAATATAATCTACACTGATGTAGGGCAGGGAGACGTTTTACTGCCGCCACACATTCCCACACACCAGCTACAGTGAAGTTAAATATGTTCTATAAGGGTTATCCTTTGAAAGCAAGGAATACACCACAGAACTGCAAAATACGGAGTGTATATGTTTTCTGGACCAGACTAGCTAGTTTCGGCCAATCAGGCCTCAATAAGCCTTTACGCTGGAACCGTCATAGAATCTGGGGCCTAACCCACCGGCGTGCAATTAAAGAGGGAAGCAAAGTTGTCAACCGTGATTGGGTTAACTACCATACATGCAGTCAACATTTATGTTGTACCCGATCTTATATCGAAGAATGATTTTACGAAATTGGGTACTAAAGTCAGTGAGGTAATATATTTTTTTTCTGAATTTATATACTTGTTTGTTTGTTTGATTTGAGGTTTAAGGTCCCCGTCAGCACTGTATAGGTCATTTTGGAGACGTTGCTTCCAATTTTGTGGGGCTTTTACCCGACATTGAGGTGAAATGACATCTCAAGCCCTCTCGCCCAATGAAACCAATAGGGTTTATAAGCATGTACGGTCCGACTCGTACTGCTTTGCCTGGGCAGGCTTAGATCCTCTTAGCGGTTTACCACTACTCGTGTGCGGTCGGATTCTGCGTGGAAGCATCAAGCAGGCCATCTATTTCTTCAAGCCCGATGGGCGGGGGCGGTGAATTTATATACTAAGTCACCATAAAATTCGGGTTCCGATAGACCTTGTTGCAGAAGAGATTTATGTTCAATATTGAATTTTGAAATTAAATCAGAATGACGTCCATAAAATTGTGAAAATTCTTTGCATAGTTCATGTAACCGATAACCCTGATTACCCTGATTAAAAGTTGAGGAGTTAACAATTTATTACGAGTGTTGAAGTCAGTAACATGACTACACACTCTGGCAAATCGAGTAAATTAAGACATATAAACGCGCACGAGGAACATCACCATCCGAAAAAAGGAACATTTACAATCTCAAAATCAAAGTCCTCGCGCTTATAATAATTGCAAGAAACAAACCCATCTACAATAGATAGATGTAAATGCAAAAACGGGGCCTCGGTATTTGCTTTATTTAACTGTAGTAACTCGGGGGGGGGGGGGGGGGTAAATTATCGAAATAGGTATTACCAATATTAAATAAATCATCCAAATATCTGGAAGTCGAGCTAAAACTTCAATGATTTCAGACTGATTTTTAGCAGAAAGGGACATTTTGAAAAATAGAAGTGGAGGCAATGATCAGGAATAGATACAATTAATCCACAGCTCCCATCAGACACAAAAGAGAAAGAAACACAAACATGAAACAACAGACCCTAATGGAAACATCGATAGCGGAAAGCCAAAAGGACAGTTACTTTCCCACAAAATCTCTCTCATAACAAAACAAAAACAGATCAGCCACAAGGGATGCGCAATTAGTACCCATCGGAATACTCACAACTCGTCTAAATGAAAAAAAGTTAATAAGCACTGCTTATTAGATACCCACCGCAAACAAAAGGCTGATAAAAATAGTAATCATATTTAAATAGTAAAACATGCTTAATCTTAAGATCTGCAATTGAGTAAACATGTTTCTGATACAAACTGATTTTCAGCTATAAAGAAGCACCCATATCTTAAAGTTCAATCTTCATGCATAGTTTTTAAGTTCAGTTTTTAACTTGTAGCAGAGAAAGCTTACTTTAATTTTCAAAAAAACTAGGGTATGGTATAAGTGGGGATATCTGAAGGTGATCACTATAGTATAGAATCAAATTCCTTAGACTAAAACTGTGGGAGGAGTTGAGTTCACTGTAATGCATATTCTGGGTACAATACCAAGAATTCACTGTACATGCATATTCTGGGTACAATACCAAGAATTGCATAAAAATGGCTAAGTTCATAAAGCAATAATTTTGTCAAAAATATAATTCCAACATAAAACTTCTTCATGCACATACCCAATACATCTAGAAAGTGTATGCTAAGAATCAAATTCCTTTGACTAAAACTGTGGGAGGAGTTGAGTTCACTGTACATGCATATTCTGGGTACAATACCAAGAATTGCACAAAAATGGCTAAGTTCAAAAAGCAATTATTTTGTCAAAAAATAAAATTCCAACATAAAACTTCTTCATGCACACACCCAATACATCTAGAAAGTGTATGCTAAGAATCAAATTCCTTAGACTAAAACTGTGGGAGGAGTTGAGTTCACCGTACATGCATATTCTGGGTACAATACCAAGAATTGCACAAAAATGGCTAAGTTCAAAAAGCAATTATTTTGTCAAAAAATAAAATTCCAACATAAAACTTCTTCATGCACATACTCAATTGATCTAGAAAGTGTATGCTAAAAATCAGATTGCTTAGACAGAAACTGTGGGAGGAGTTGAGTTCACCGTACATGCACATCTTGGTACAGGCCAGAACAATTAGTTAAAAAATAACAAAGGGGAATAAGTCTAAAAACACTAGCCCCTAGAACCTTATTTTTCTGCAGCATAAGCAGCTCATCAATGTCAATGTTTATGCAAAATATGGTAACATTCCTTATATTATTATGTAAACTATGCAGGAAAAATCAAATTGTTACGGACATACGGACTTTCGGACGGACGGACTTTCGGACGGACAACGTGAAAACAGTGTATCCCCCCCAACTTTGTTTGCGGGGGGTAATCACTATAGTATAGAATCCCATTCCTTAGACTAAAACTGTGGGAGGATTCGAGTTCACCCTACATGCATATTCTGGATACAATACCAAGAATTTACTGTACATGCATATTCTGGGTACAATACCAAGAATTGCATAAAAATGGCTAAGTTCATAAAGCAATAATTTTGTCAAAAATTAAAATTCCAACATAAAACTTCTACATGCATATACCCAATACATCAAGAAAGTGTGTGCTAAGAATCAAATTCCTAAGACTAAAACTGTGGGAGGATTTAAGTTCACCGTACATGCATATTCTGGGTACAATACCAAGAATTGCACAAAAATGGCTAAGTTCAAAAAACAATTATTTTGTCAAAAAATAAAATTCCAACATGAAACTTCTTCATGGACATACCCAATACATCTAGAAAGTGTATGCTAAGAATCAAATTCCTTAGAATAAAATTGTGGGAGGAGTTGAGTTCACCGTACATGCATATTCTGGGTACAATACCAAGAATTGCACAAAAATGGCTAAGTTCAAAAAGCAATTATTTTGTCAAAAAATAAAATTTCAAAATAAAACTTCTTCATGCACATACTCAATATATCTTGAAAGTGTATGCTTAGAATCAGATTGCTTAGACAGAAACTGTGGAAGAAGTTGAGTTCACCGTACATGCACATCTGGGTACAGGCCAGAACAATTAGTTAAAAATAACAAAGGGGAATAACTCTAAAAACACTAGCCCCTAGAACCTTATTTTTCTGTAACATAAGCAGCTCATCATTGTCAATGTGTATGCAAAATATGGTGACATTCCTTAAATTATTATGTAGGCTATGCAGGAAAAATCAAAGTGTTACGGACATACGGACTTTCGGACGGACAACGTGAAAACAGTATACCCCCTCCAAACTTCGTTTGCGGGGGGTATAATAACTTAGTACCAAATCTTATGTAAATATTGTCAAGTAGAAAGGTGAGAGCTTCACACACTTTCTGACATGACCATAAAGTATAATTTTTTATGCTCTTCAGAAGTGAAAAAGCATTTCTTACATTACATGCAAGATAGAGGGAGTCTTCCCTGCGAAATGTCCATTCAATTAAATCATTGAGTTTTT
The DNA here is from genome assembly GCA_963580285.1 of Lucinisca nassula. Taxonomy (NCBI): domain Eukaryota; kingdom Metazoa; phylum Mollusca; class Bivalvia; order Lucinida; family Lucinidae; genus Lucinisca; species Lucinisca nassula. Next base: position 171,021,853 of record OY757014.1, on the reverse strand, counting down.
CTTTTATAAGATTTTCGAGTAAGTGTAGTGTAAAGGGTGGAAAAATAAAAAATAGACAGACTTGAAGCACGAAAACGCCTGGATTCCCATTTATTTAAAACTTCATGAGAATTTTTATATACCAAAACAGATCTCTACCTGATCTTTCGAAGACTTTGACGCAATATTTTATCACATTTTTTGATGGCAGTAAAACATGAAGTTAATAATTTAGAGAGTTCAGTGGTGGTACAGGAGCTTGAATTTGCAAATTGATAAACTGTGCTTTGTATGGTCTTTTATGAAGTTTACATAACAAAAATAACTTTTGGAACTTGTCTTGGCCTTCTGTAACACAGACAGCAAACTTGGTGGCTGAATGACAAATGCGGTCATCAACTAAAGCCCTCTCTGCAGCTAAAGGCTGAAGTTCATAGGCTTTAGTACCACCAAGTTCTTGCTGAAGAGTGTTAACATAGTGAAGCCGTCAAACAACGACCACATAGTTAGCGGCCTTATCTGCTGGAGCTAAAACAAATCGTCTTATGAAATATTTGAATACCTTGATTAAGGTGACGTAAAGACGTCTTAGGTTTAGGAGGTAATAAGTTCGTATTTTGTGAATAAAAAGAAATGCGTGTGTTCACAAATTTCCGAATGCTAAGTTTCCATTCTTTAAGAGCTTTATGCTCACCATACTCTGGTTTACACCATCGATTACAACAAATTCATTCAAAGTAGCCGCGATTTCATCTCTTAATATTAATGAAATCAATTTTAGAAGGAAATCGATATTTCGGCCCTTTAGAAATTATATTACGTATCCTAGAATCAGGAATAATTTTAAAATTGCCATTAATAATAGGAACAACAGCAGGATAGCAATACACTGATTTTTTTTTTACAATCACAGGTATCAGGAATGTTAGTGTCAATATCAAGAGCAGAAAGAAGTTTATTGAAATGAAAAATAATAGTCTAACAGGTTTATTGTATTTATAGCAAATTATAAGTCTATGTAAAACCAAAAGACCCCGGGGCAGGGGCATTTTGGGCCCAAGGGCTATAATTTGAACAATCTTGACAGATGTCCACAAGATGAAGCTTCATACCGCATATCAAAGATCTGGGCCTTGCGGTTTCATAGAAGAAGAGTTTTAAAGATTTTCCCTATATAAGCCTATGTAAAATCAAAGGGCCCCGGGGCGGGGGCATTTTTGGCCCCAGGGTTATAACTGAACAATCTTGGTAGAGATCCACTAGATAAGCGTCATACCATATATCAAAGACCTGCACTGAAAAAAAAATCTATTTTAGCTCTTGTGACCTAGATGTGCAACGGACCGGAACATTTGAACAACTTTGAAACGGGAACACCTAAGGATCATTCCTGTGAAGATTGGTCAAAATCAGTGGTTTAGGAGGAGATGTCGTTTGAAGAAATTGTTTTTCGCACGCGCGGACGCACGCACGCACACATTCACGCACGCACGCACTCGCGACGGACGACGGACAAAAAGTGATCCAAAAAAAGCTCAACTCGTCACTACGTGACATGCGAGCTAAAAAGAAGATAAATAGCAAATGCGGGTGGGGCGGGGAGTGGCGGGCATAAACATTACAAATATTGCAAGGTTATGGTCTTTTAAGAATTATTAATATAATACCATTTTGTTTTTATCAGAGATGGTCGAGGGAGGGGGGGGGGGGGGCAACAGCTGAGTTTGACCTTCAAATCAGTGACCTATGCAAACCTATTCTTGTTTTTACACAGAAAATCCGGCTTAACAATTCTTATGGATTTCAGCGGGTTAGAATAGAAAAAGATCAGCTCTAGCTGTGATTTGTTGAGTAATAACTCATTATTTGGAGGTCATTTGTAGATCAAATAGATCAAATCACTAGCGCGTAGCGCGTGGTTTGTCTACTTACAAGTGACTGAAAAAAACTGACATATCCCTCAACAAATCACAGACTAGAGCTGATTCATTTCTATTCTAACACGCTGAAAATCGACAATAATGTTGTTGTTGCCTTCAAATTCTCTCAGCCTTTTGCCATTATTCGAAGAAATCCCACGAAATTTATTGACTGTATCACACACATTTATGTGCTTGTGTGATGTTTTTGATGCGAGAAAGTAACGTTTCACCGTCTAACATTAAGGGGTCTACTAGTGACTTCATCAAACGGCGGCTTTTAATGACGTCACTCGTTACGTTCTTTCGACTGGTGATTTGTTGCATAATAAAACACCGTTCAATTTCATACCTTTATAGGCGCGATGTGATAGAATTAAGAAATAGATCAGCACAAACTGATTTGTTGAGCAATAAATCACAGTTTGAAGGTCAATTGTAGCATAGCGCGAAAGATTTGTCTACTTACAACTGACCGACAAACTTTGATTTATTACTCAACAGATCACAGACTAGAGCTGATCTATTTCGATTCTAACACTCTGAAAATCGTCAATAATGTTGTTGTTCCTTCAAAATCTCAAGTTTTCGCCATTTTTAGAAGAAATCCCGCTTAGATTATCGACTGAAACTGTATTTATATCATATTCGAACGTTTTCGATGCGAGAAAATGACGTTACACCGTCTAACGTCAAGGAAGCCGACAAGTGACGTAATCAATTTGCAGTTTTTAATAACGCCATTCGTCATGCTCTTTCTTGCCGTGATTTGTTGTAGAACAGTTATTTTCCATTGCCTATATAGCGTGCTGTGTTAGAATTCAGAAATAGATAAACTCTAAGTGTGGTTTGTTGAGTAATAAATCACAGTTTGGAGGTCAGTTGTAAAGTACTCGCGTGATTTGTCTTCTTACAACTGACCTCCAAACTGTGATTTATTACTCAACAAATCACAAACTAGAGCTGATCTATTTCGATTCTAACAGGCTGAAAATCGGCAATAATGCTGTTGCTTCCTTCAAAATCTCAACTTTTCGCCATCGTTAGAAGAGATCCCGCTAAAATCTAACGTTTTCGATGCGAGAATATGACGTTACACCATCTAACGTCAAGGAAATCGACTAGTGACGTCATAAATTGGCAGTTTTTAATGACGTAACCCGTCAGGCTCTTCCTTGCCGTGATTTGTTGTAGAATAAAACAGTTATTTTCCATTGCATATATAGGGGCGCTGTGTTAGAATCGTTTGTTGAATACGATGCACGTGAAATGTAAAGTCTGATTTGCTCTGAAAAAAAAGGATAAAAAGGAAAGGGAATGCGTCTTCTCATGCAATTTGTCTGGCGCTTTTTAGTTTCACTTATCTCATATAGCATACACCTTTCAATTCATCTCTTTTGCATCAAGTTAGTTAGATCAAACAATACACATTGATTGATCTCATTTTCACAAGAACCTTTTTTCCATTTTAGGTCTGATTGACACATTTGAGATGTATTTTGATTGGACAGTGCTGGAGTAACCATTGTGTGGTTTGAATATATTCCTGGCTGGCAGTTGATTGACATGAGATATTTTGAATGTTGTTTCAAATCAAGATGAAATAAGGCTCATCAAAGTTTTAACAGATGTGGGTCCACATGTATACTGTTTCTCCAGTCTCCCCTGAAATATACCCAATCGACTTCAGTGTTCAAAGCATTTCACTTACCAGAGCTATTAAAATGAGGCAAGCATGCTGTATGGTTTGGAATTATCTGGAACTTTGGATCGCATGTCTCCTGCAAGAATAACAAAGACGTGGTATTCAAGAGATCTGGAAACCATAACGACAGGTAAGCTTGTTATATTTTGATAACTGAAGGAAAGTTTTTTTTTTATTTCTCTACATAAACCTATGGTGTGGGTATTCATTAGAACCGCCTTGGTGTGGCCGTTCTAATGAATATCACAACATAGGCTTATATAAAGAATTGACAAAACTACCCTTCAATTATCACAAAATACAAAGAAGCTTATCTGTTGCTATGGGAAACCGTATGTTGCTATGGAAAACCATATGTTGCTATGGGAAACCATAGCAAACTAAGGCTTGCAAGGCAATACACGGTCTTATATTAGCCACAAGACACAACAAGAGGGCCATAATGGCCCTGGATCGCTCACCTGATCCAAAGAGTAATAAGTAGGCCCCGGGGAGAGCCATTATTGGCCCCAGGGTTATATTGTGTATAATGTTGAGGGAGATCTAAAAAGGTGAAGCTTCATACCAAATATCAACAAAGGCTATAATTTGAACAATCTTGGCAAAGGCAAACTAGATGAAGCACCAAATATCACAGACCTGGGCCTTGTGGTTTCAGAGAATATGATTTGTAAAGATATTCCCTATATAAGCCAATGTAAAACCAAATGGCCCCGGGGCGGGGGCATTTTTGGACCCAGGGCTATAATTTAAACAATCTTGATATGGGCCCACTAGTTGAAGCTTCATACCAAATATCAAAGACCTGGGCCTTGCTGTTTCAGAGAAGAAGATTTTCAAAGATTGTCTCTATATAAGTCTATGTAAAACAAAAGGGCCCCGGGGCGGGGGCATTTGTGGCGCGAGGGCTATAATTTGAACAATCTTGGTAGAGGTCCACTAGATGAAGCCCCATACCAAATATCAAAGACCTGGGCTTTGTAGTTTCGGAGAAGAAGATTTTTAAAGATTTCCCTATATAAGTCTATGCAAAACCAAAGGGTCTCGGGGCGGGGCATTTTTGGCCCCAAGGCTATAATTAAAACAATCTTGGTAGAGGTCCACTAGATGAAATTTACACCAAATATCAAAGACTTATGCCTTGTGGTTTTACGGAGATTTTCCATATACAAGTCTTTGTAAAACCAAAGCCCCCCCCCCCCCCCCCCCCCCCCCACGAGACGGGGGCATTTTTGGCCCTAGCACTATAATTTGAACAATCTAGGTAGAAACAAAAGGGCATTTGTGGCGCGAGGGCAATAATTTGAACAATCTTTGTAGAGGTCCACTAGATGAAGCTTCATACCAAATATCAAAGACCTGGGCCTTGCTGTTTCAGAGAAGAAGATTTTCAAAGATTGTCTCTATATAAGTCTATGTAAAACAAAAGGGCCCCGGGGCGGGGGCATTTGTGGCGCGAGGGCTATAATTTGAACAATCTTGGTAGAGGTCCACTAGATGAAGCCCCAAACCAAACATCAAAGATCTGGGCCTTGCAGTTTTGAAGAAGAAGATTTTTAAAGATTTCCCTTTATAAGTCTATGTAAAACCAAAGGATCTCGGGGCGGGGGCATTTTTGGCCCCAGGGCTATAATTTGCACAATCTTGATAGAGGTCCACTAGATGAAATTTAACACCAAATATCAAATACCTAGGCCTTGTGGTTTCACAGAAGAAGATTTTTAAAGATTTTCCCTATAGAAGTCTATGTAAAACCAAAGGGCCCCGGAGCGGGGGCCGTTTTGGTCTCAGGGCTATAATTTGCATACTCCTGATAGAGGTCTACTAGATTATGCTTCATACCAAATATCGAAGACCTAGGTCTTGTGCTTTCAGAGATTTTTAATGATTCTCCCTATATAGGCTATGTAAAACTAAAAGGGCCCCGGAGCGGGGGCATTTTGGCCCAAGGGCTATAATTTGAACAATCTTGGTAGAAGTCCACTTGATGAATCTTCATACCAAATATCAAAGACCCGGACCTTGCGGTTTCAGAGAAGACGATTTTTTAAGAGTTTCCCCATATAATCCTATGTAAAACCAAAGGGCCCCCGGGGGGGGGGGGGCGCATTTTTAACCCCAGTACTATAATTTGAACAATGTTGGTAGGGCTCCACTAGATGAAGTGTCATAACAAATATCAAAGACCTGGGCCTTGTGGTTTCAGAGAAGAAGAATTGTTTTAAGTTTTCAGTGAGTGAGTGAGAGAGTTTTAGTTTTACGTCCCACCAACAGCTAAGGTCATACGGAGACGGGGCCTCGGTTTAAAGACTCATCCGAAAGTCTTGAGAAGCCCGGGACAGATCCTGCGATCCCTGGTTTACAAGGCGAGTAGCGTAACCACTGTACCACGGAGGCTTCTCTTAAGTTTTCAGTGAAAAAATCTATTTTGGCTCCTGTGATCTAGATGTGCAACGGACCGGAACCATTTGAATAATCCGATCAGTGGTTTAGGAGGAGATGCCTTTTGAAGAAATTGTAAACGCACGCACGGTGGACGACGGACAAAGCTCACCTCGTCACTACGTGACGGTGAGCTAAAAAGGTACCACTTCGTAAGTGTTAGAGCTAAGGGTCCATCTAGGCCAGAAATTGCTCACCTAGATGAGGCTAAACGTGATATATTACTTTGTGGCTTTGTTTGTTTGATTTGAGGTTTAACGTCCCCGTCAACACTGTATGTGCCATTTTGGAGACGTTGCTTCCAATTTTGTGGGACTTTTACCCGACATTAAGATGAAATGACATCTCAAGCCCTTCGCCCTATGAAACCAATAGGGTTTATAAGCATGGACGGTCCGACTCTTACCGCTTTGCCTGGGCATGCTTAGATCCTCTAAGCGGTTTACCAGTATTCGTGTGCGGGTCGGATTCAGCTCTGCGTGGAAGCATAATGCAGTCCATCTATTTACTTCAAGCCCCGATGGGCGGGGGCCGTGTGCCTTCGTGGCCATCTTTTCTATCAGATAACATTGCATTTTGCAATTCTGAGTCCGCATGTCGTCTCGATGCCTCTGATTAAGTTTCTGAACAGTTCAATCTGGCCCCGAGGTTATAAAACATTTTTCATGCTCTACGCAGCTGAGCATGAAACTTGTGGTGCTCATAAACATTAAAATACAAAGAAGTTCAGCGATTTTTCTTTCTCAAATAGCATAGAATGTTATTTGTCCTGCTCACAAATTTCAAAATGCCAACAGTTGTTGGCATTTTTAAAATCTGTGAGCAGGACAAATTTCATGCTCAAGTGAGTTGAGCATGAACAAGAGGGCCCAGAGGGCCCTGAATCACTCACCTGAGTATCAGTTTTTCTAGTGCATTCTTGGCCCAATGGCTATAATTTGAACAAACTTGGTAACAAACTCTTTCAGACAAGAAGATTTTTAAAGGTTTTCCCTATATGAACCTATATAATTTGAACAATCCTGGCATAGGTTCACTAGATGAAGCTTCATTCCAAATATCAAAGACCTGGGCCTTGCTGTTTTAGAGAAGAAGATTTTAAAAGATTTTCCCTATATATACCTATGTAAAACAAAATAGCCCCGGAGCGGGGGCATTTTGGCCCCAGCACTATATAATTTTAACAATCTAGGTAGGGGGGCACCATTTTCCCTATATACGTCCATGTAAAACCAAAGAGCCTGGAGCAATGGAACTTTGGCCCCAGGGCTATAATTTGAACAATCTTAGCAAAGGTCCACTAGATGAAGCTTCATACCAAATATCAAAGACCTGGGCCTTGCCGTTTCAGAGAAGATTTTTAAAGATTTTCCCTATATAAGCCTATGTAAAACAAAAGGGCCCTGGTGTGGGGGCATTTTTGGACCCAGCACTTTAATTTGAACAAACGTGGTAGGGGTCAACTAGATGAAGATTCATACCAAATATCAAGACCTGGGTCTTGCGGTTTCAGAGAAGAAGATTTTTAAAGATGTTCCCATATAATCCTATGTAAAACCAAAGGGCCCTGGTGCGGGGGCATTTTTTAACCCAGCACTATAATTTGAACAATCTTGGTAGGGGTCCACTAGATGAAGCATCATACCAAATATTGAAGACCTGGGCGTTGCGGTTTCAGAGAAGAAGATTTTTAAAGATTTTTCCTATATAATAAAAAATCAAAAATGAAATCCTTTAAGAACAATGAAAACATTTTTCTAATACAGCGCGCCTATATAGGCAATGGAAAACAACTGTGTTTTATTCTACAACAAATCACAGCAAGGGAGAGCGTGACGAGTGACGTCATTAAAAACTGCAAACTAATGACGTCACTAGTCGATTTCCTTGACGTTAGACGGTGTAACGTCATTTTCTCGCGTCGAAAACGTTAGAATAGGATATAAATGCACGTGTTTCAGTCGATAATTTTAGCGGGATTTCTTCTAACAATGGCGAAAAGTTGTGAGATTTTGAAGGAAACAACAGCATTATTGCCGATTTTCAGTCTGTTAGAATCGAAATAGATCAGCTCTAGTTTGTGATTTGTTGAGTAATAAATCACAGTTTGTCTGTCAGTTGTAAGTAGACAAATCACGCGCGCTACGCGCTTGTGATTTGTCTACTTTACAACTGACCTCCAAACTGTGATTTATTACTCAACAAATCACAGGTAGAGCTGATCTATTTCTTAAATAAGAAAGAAGATGGGTCATACTACGTAGTTTCGGCTCATCAGTGACCCTGTAATAATCCGGCAAAGAAAGCTAGAAACAACATACTGCAATTTTGCGAATTTCGAATAGGCAGTCGATTCACAGCCTGATATAAATCAAAATGGGGTCCAAATAATTAAAAACCTGTCCAGAATATGAGTCTAAACCAATAATTTATTTCTGATTACTCAGAATATTCACGCTGATCTCAAATAAGCTTCATACCAAATATCAATGACCTGGGCCTTGCGGTTTCAGAGAAGAAGATTTTTAAAGATTTTCCCTCTATAAGCCCATGTAAAACCAAAGGGCACCGGGGCGGGCTATTTTTGGCCCCAACACTATAATTTGAACAATCTTGGTAGGGGTCCACTAGATGAAGCTTCATACCAAATATGAAAGACCTGGGCCTTGCTGTTTCAGAGAAGAAGATTTTTTAAGTTTTCGGTGAAAAAACTCTATTTTTTGCTCCTGTGACCTATATGTTCAACGGACCGGAACCATTTGAACAACTTTGAAAGGGGACCACCCACCTAAGGATCATTCCTGTGAAGTTTGGTCAAAATCCGATCAATTGTTCAGGAGGAGATGTCGTTTGAAGAAATTGTTTACGCACCTATGTAAAACCAAAGGGCCCAGGGCAGGGGCATTTTTGGCCCCAGCACTTTTATTTGAACAATCTTGGTAGGGGTCCACTAGATGAAGCTTCATACCAAATATCAAAGACCTGGGCCTTGCGGTTTCAGAGAAGAAGATTTTTAAAGATTTTTCCTATATAAGCCCATGTGAAACCAAAGGGCCCAAGGGCGGGGGTATTTTGGCCCCAGCACTTTAATTTGAACAATCTTGGTAGGGGTCCACTAGATGAAGCTTCATACCAAATATCAAAGACCTGGGCCTTGTGGTTTCAGAGAAGAAGATTTTTTAAGTTTTCGGTGAAAAAAATCTATTTTTGGCTCCTGTGACCCAGATGTGCAACGGACCGGAACCATTTGAACAACTTTGAAAGGGGACCACCTAGGGATCATTGCTGTGAAGTTTGGTCAAAATCCGATCAGTGGTATAGGAGATGTCGTTTGAAGAAATTCTTTACGCACGCACGCACGCACACACGCACGCACACACACACGCACGCACGCACTGACGACGGACGACGGACGAAAAGTGATCACAAAAGCTCACCTTGTCACTGACAGGTGAGCTAAAAATGTTTAATAACCCAGGGGCCTGATTTAGGATTCAGGAGGAGATGAAGTAGATGCAAAGTGGGGGCGTACAGTTTGGCAGGGCGTTACTATCCTTTGCACCTGCCTTTCGAATATCCGAGTGACAAACACCCGTTCATCTAAATTCAACTACAACGCAGGCAAAACTATGGTGAAAATGGTCGCTTGCAAAAACATGCGATAGGCACTCTACCAAAACTTTTTTTCGGCTCGACGAGTGTTGCCATATATTGACAACACATGAGCTGCTCCGTTCCGCTGAAATGTGCTTTGAGGAATTTCAAGATTGCCGTCATCTTTAATGTCGGAATGCAATCAGTTTAGAAATTCTGAATCTCCATGCCACGCAAATGCCTCTCGACAAATTTTAGAAGCCACCGTGGTGTAGTGGTTACGCTACTCGCATTGTAAACCAGGGGTCGAAGGATCGATCCCCAGCTTCTCCAGACTTTCGGTTGAGGCTTTAAACCGAGGTCCCGTCTCCGTATGACCTTAACTGTTAGTGAGACGATAAACTCAAACATTTACTCACTCGACAAATTTTCACTCAATTCGACTGACCATTCGGGAGCAGATTTGGTTTGAAGATTTTCTAGATGGCCACCGTTGCAGACATCTGGGATATCAGAAAAGAATGGTTCTAACAAGTCTGAATCTCCATGTCGCTCCGATGCCTCCCATCAAGTTTCGGCTCAATTTGTCTTGATGTGGTTTGAAGATTTTAAAGAGCGCAACAATGTCAGCCGTCTTGACAACGGAACAGAATGATTACAGCAATTCTAAATTTCCATGTTAGCCCAAAGCCTCCTAACAAGTTTCAACCCAATCAGATTTTCGGTTCGGGAGGAGATATTGTTTGAAGAATTTCAAGATGGCGGCAATCTTTAATATCGGAATCGAATGAATATACAGTAGAACTTCGATGGCTCGAACACCGATGGCTCGTTTACCATGGCTGAGTCGAACCCGTTCTGGCGTCCCTATGGAATTTCTCTTCATAAGAAATAATGCGGGATAACTGAGGTGATTTTCGACTTTTATCTTGCCAATGTATGCTGTGTGTACTCATTAGAATCGCCTCGATGAGGCGATTCTAATAGGTACACACAGCATACATTTTTTTATTATGGAACATTAAAAGGATGTCCCAAAAGTAACCCCGTTATGCCTCCGGACAGTAACCCTCAGTGGCTCGACCTACCCCTGTCTCGAACAGATTTTACGGGTCCCAAAGGTGTTCGAGCCATTGAAGTTCGACTGAAGTAATTTTGAATCGCCATGTCGCCCTGTGACTCTCATCAAGTTTCGGCTCAATCTGAGTTTCGGTGCAGGAGGAGATGCCTTTTAAAGAATTTCAAGTTGGCTGTCATAGTGGCCATCTCGGATATCGGAACGCATCACGAAAACACGCCTATATAATTTTGACCCCCCTTGACCCCACTTTTATATAGTAAAACTGGGGTTTCTGGGGGTATACCTTATTTTTCTTATTTCTGCTCTAAAATATAGATTGTGGGTACTCGTTAGAAACCGCATTGAAGTGGCGGTTCTAACGAGTGCCCACAATCTATATTGTGAGCAAAAATAAGAAAAATATCACAATTTTTCATCATAAAATTTTCATTTTTTTCGGCGATAAAGGTGGCAATGTATTTGTATAGGCGTGTTTGCGTAATTGGAATGGTTTTGGCAATTCTGAATCTCCATGTCGCCCCGATGCCTCCCATCAAGTTTCATCTCAATCCGATCTTTGGCTCGGTAGAAGAAAGTCAAGATAACGACCATCTTGGTTATCGGAACGGAACAATTTTTAGCAAATCTGATTCTTCATGTCATCCTAATGCTTCCCATCAAGTTTCAACTCAATCTGACTTCAAGTTCAGGAGAAGATGTAGTTTAAAGAATTTTCAGATGGCCGTAATGTCGGAATGCGGCTTTCCTGGATATACGAAAAGAAGATTTTAACAAATCCGATTCCCCATGCCGCCCCAATGCCTTTCTTCAAGTTTCAGCGACCCGACATTCGGTTTCGGAGGAGACGTCGTTTGAAGAATTGCAAGTTGGCCACGATGGTGGTCATCATGGAAATCGGAGTGGAACTAATGTAGCAAATATTAATCTCCGTGTCGCCCCGATGCCTCCATTCAAGTTTCAGCTCGATCAGGCCTTTGATTCCGGAGATGTCATTGGAAGACTTTAAAGATGGCCGTCATGGCGGCTATCTTGGATATCAGAAGGGAACGATTTTAACAAATCTGAATTTCCATGATGTCCTGCACCCTCCAATCAAGTTTCTACTTGATCCGACATTTACTTCAGGATATGTCGTTTGAAAATTTCAAAATGGCCGCAATGGCAGCCATTGTGGATATCGGAAAAGAATGATGTTGGCAAATCTGAATCTCCATTTTACCTTTACGCATCCTATCAAGTTTCAGCTCGATCGGCCCTTTGGTTCGGGAGGAGATGTCTTTTGAATAATTTCAACTATGGCGGCCTTGGCAGCCATCTTGGATATCGAAACTAAACGATTAAAGCAAATTTAAATCTCCATGTCGATCCGATGCCAGCTCGATCCAACCTTTGGTTCGTGAGATGTCGTTTAAAGAATTTCGAGATGGCCACCATGGCGGCCATCTTGGATATCGGAACAGATAGATTATTGAAAATCTGTACCACCATTTCGCCCGATGACTCCAAGTTTCAACTCGTTCCCACTTTCGATTGGGACGGAGATGTCGTTTGAAGATTTTCAAGATTGGTGCTATGGCGGCCATCTTGGATTTCCGAACGGAACGATTTTAGCACCCTACATATTACCCCGATGCCTCCCATCGAGTTTCGGCTCAGTCCAACTTTTCGGCTGGGAGAAGAACATAACCCTTTTGTACCAAATGGAATCTCCCTCCTTATATATAACAGGAGTCAATTTTAAAATTTAGGGGTGTCAGGTTGTGTTTTCTTAAAACAATTATTTGGAAAATGGCTGAACTTTAAACAAACAGTGGAGGCCCCGATCAGACGCCGCGTTCTGCGGCTTCTGATCTGGGCCCGCACTGTTTGGCAGGGTACCCGTTTTGGGATTTCTGGTACCAAATGAGTTAATGATGGCTGTCATAGCGGCAATTTTGGACACCGGAGCGGAACTATTTTGGCAATTCTGAATCTCCAAGTTGTCCCACTTCCTTCCACCGACTATCAGCCCATCCCAGCCTGTGGTTCTTGGGGAGATGTCGGAAATGTGAAAAGGTAACGACGGACGGACAGACGACGGACAACAGGTAACGGCATAAGCTGACCAGGTGAGGTAATAAGTGTGCATCCCAGCAGGACCTCGTTTCTCCACACGACAATGACTCTCAGAACTCAGCAAGAGTGCAATAATGGTCCTGGACCACTCACCTTATCCTTATTGTAGAAATAAAATGGTGGAGTGGATGATTTGAGCAATTTTGGTTGACAATGACCCAAGAAACATTTCTGTGAAATTATATCAAATACTTAGGAGTAGAAGTCATTTTAAGGGTTGTATATTTTTTAGTTCTGGTGACTACAATGTTCAGGGGACCGAAAGGATTTTTAGCAACTTTGTCAGAGGGCCACCAATGGAACATTCCTTCGAAATTAGTTTTCAGGATGAAGTCTTTCAATAGTTCGCATTGACAAAGAGCAGACTTGTATGTCACTATCTGGACACCTTGCGCGAACATTGAGGGTCAGGTCCTAGTACACCAGACGGAGATAATGAACTGGCTCAGTCTACCTTACAATACCTCGTGCGGACAAGGGGATGGCGATGGAGGGTGGTGGGGGGGGGCGAGAGTTGATATCGAAAGCTAGACTTACGATTCAGTGGTTCCCTTTGGCAATACAGAGCTAACTTGTATGCTACTACAGTAGAACTTCGATGGCTCGAACACCGATGGCTCGTTTACCATGGATCTGTCGAACCCATTCTTGAGCCCCTAACGAAATCCTCTACATAAGAAATATTAGAGGATAATTAAGGAAATTTTAGTCTCTAGCTTGCAAATGTATGCTGTGTGTACTCATTAGAATCTCCTCGATGAGGCGATTCTAATGTGTACACACAGCATGCATTTTCATTATAGAACACCAAAAAGATGTCTAAAAGTATCTCGTTATGCCTCCTAACAGTAACCTCAGTGGCTCGAACTACCCCTGTCTCGAACAGATTTTCGAGGTCCCAAAGGTGTTCGAGCCATTGAAGTTCGACTGTATTTGGCATCTTGTGGACATTGATTATCAGGTCCAAGTGCACCAGACGGAGATGACCTTGCTCAGTCTAACATACAATGACTCGTGGTGCAAGGGGAAGGTGGGGAGTGTTGGGGCGGGATGCGAGATTTGTGCATCGGAAGTTACACTAATGAATCAATGTCAATCAATGTCAATATTTTTGCATGAGTGGAAAGTCGTCACAAGGAACTTACATGCCAAATATGAAGGGTCCATCTCAAATGGTGCAAAAGTTATGACAATGTAGGTCACAAGGTTAAGGTCAAGGTAACAGGTCAAAATTGTATATGAGTGGGAAGCCCTTGTCTGAAAGAACATACATGCCAAATATGAAGACTATCTAATATGGTTCAGTAGGTCACAGGTCAAGGTCAAAGTTAAAAAAAAAGTGGGAAGCCCTTGTCACGAGGCATGCCAAATATGAAGTCTCTATCTCAAATGGTTTAAATATTATAAACAAGAGGGCCATGATGGCCCTGGATAGCTCACCTGATACATAGTGTAACAAGTGGGCCCCGAAGGGGGCCATTACTGGTCCCAGGCCTATAATGTTGAGGGAGGTGTAAAAGGTGAAGCGTCAGACCAAATATAAAAAAGGCTATAATTTGAACAATCTTGGCAAAGGTCCACTAGATGATCTTAAACACCAAATATCAAAGACCTGGGCTTTCCGGTTTCAGAGAAGAAGAATTTTGTTAAAAAGATATTCCCTACATAAGCCTATGTAAAACCAAATGAACCCCGAGTGGAGGCATTTTTGGTCCCAGGGCTTTAATTTAAAAAAAAATTGATAGAGGTCCACTAGATGAAGCTTCACGCCAAATATTAAAGACCTGGGCCGTGCTGTTTCAGAGAAGAAGATTTTCAAAGATTATCTTTATATAAGTCTATGTAAAACCAAAGGGCCCCGAGGCGGGGGCATTTGTGGCCCAAGGGCTATAATTTGAACAATCTTGGTAGAGGTCCACTAGATGAAGCTCAATACCAAATATCAAAGACCTGGGCCTTGCAGTTTCAGAGAAGATTTTTAAAGATTTCCCTTTATAAGTCTATGTAAAACCAAAGGGTCTCGGGGTGGGGGCCTAAAATTAGCATAAGCTTCATAGAGATCCATTAGATGAAATTTCACACCAAATATCAAAGACCTGGCCCTTACGATTTCAAAGAAAAGGGTTTTTTTTTTTTAATAAAAAAATCAAAAATGAGTTCCTCTATATAAGTTTATGACTGTTTACCCCTATCCTAATAATGTTACTATGCAAGGTTGGTCAAATTCCATCCATACGTTCAGGAGATATAGTGCTTCAAACAGGCTACGCCGACGCCGACGCAAACGGGATCAGCATCAAAATCAATATGCCCTTCGGTGGGGGGACATAAAACCTTAGCCTTCTGGTTTCAGACAAGAAAATTTTTAAAGGTTTCCCCTTTTTATTCTATGAAAAACCAATGGTCCCCGGGACGGTGCCATCTTTGGCCCTAGAACTATATAGAAGCCCACAAGACAAAGCTTCATACCAAATATCAAAGACCTTGGCCTTCTGGCTTCAGACAAGATGATTTTTAAAGTTTTTCCTTATGTAAGCCTGTAAAACCAGTGGGTCCCGGGGTGGGCCCATTTTTGGCAACAGGGCTACAATTTGAACATGAAAGCAGCCTGAAGGACAGCCAAATCCCCCGCCGCACTTTGTATCAAGGCTCAACCTTGTGACCTTAACCTGTGACCTTGACCTCGAGTTGGCATGCTCTATTTATGGTCTCACTGTGGGGTATATTTCACAAACGTTTAATGAAAATCCTTCCAGGGGTAAAGGAGATAAGGAACGGACACAAAATTCAAAGTTTCAAACTCGTGACCTTCAACTGTGACCTTGACCTTGAGTTGACATGGTTTATTTATGTGTTATGCACATCAGCTCACCGATGGGGACATTTGACCAACGTTTAATGAAAATTCTTTGAAGGGTAAAGGAGATATGGAACGGACACAAAAATCAAACTTTAAAATTCTTGACCTTCCAATGTGACCTTTACCTTGAGTCGGCATGATTCATTTATGGGTGCTGCACATCAGCTCACTGAGGGGGACAATTGACTAAAGTTTAATGAAAATCCTTTGAGGTGCAAAGGAGATATGGAACGGACAAAAAATTCAAAGTTTTAAACTCGTGACCTTCAAATGTGACCTTGACATTGAGTCGGCATGGTTCATGTATGGGTTCTGCACATCAGCTCACTGAGGGGGATATTTGACCAAAGTTAAATGAAAATCCTTTGAAGGTTAAAGGAGATATGGAGCGGACACAAAATCAAACTTTTAAATTCTTGACCTTCAATTGTGACCTTGACCTTGAGTCGGCATGGTTCATTTATAGGTCCTGCACATCAGCTTACTGAGAGGAATATTTGACCAAAGTTTAATGAAAATCCTTCAATGTGTAAAGGAGATATGGAACGGACACAAAATTCCAAGTTTCAAACTCATGACCTTCAACCGTGACCTTGACCTTGAGTCGGCATGGTCCATTTATTAGTTCTGCACACCAGCTCACTGACGAATAATAAAATTTTAACGAAAATCTATCAAAGGGTTCAAGAGATATGGAGCGGACAAGAAAGTGTTACGGACAGACGGACAGACGAAGGCCATTCCTATAATCCTCATTCCGTTCGCGGCGGGGGATTAACACTCTTGGAAGAGGTAAACTAGATGGAGCTTCTTACCAAATATCAATGACCTGGACCCTCCCTATGATTTCAGACAAGAAGCCATTTAAAGGTTTTCCCTAAGTAAGTCTGTTAAAACCAGTGGGCCCCTGGGCGGGGCCATTTTTGGCCCCTGGGCTATACTTTGACCAATCGTGGTAGTGATCTACACGTACAAGATGAAACTTCATACCAAATATCAAAAACCTCAGTCGTCTTGTTTTTAAATGTTTTTCCCTATGGAAGTCTATGCAAAACAGTGGACCGGTGGGGCAGATCATTTTTGGCCACAAGCCTTTAATTTGAACAAATCTTGGTAAAGGTTCAAAAGACGAAGCTTCATACCAAATATCAAACTAGAATCGCGCAGTCGATGGCACGCCATCACTTATCCCCACGCTTTTTTAAAGATACGCCACTATATAAAATCCAAGTTTTTTACCTCTGGTGACCTCAAACCTGACCATAGGGGTCAAATTGTGATTGTCATGTATTCTACTCATTATGCCGTTCGATATGATATGTCACACGACCAGGTTCTGAAAACTTTGATTTTTTACCCCCAGGGCACCCCACACCCTGGCCTGGCCCCTAGGGGTAGGATCAAAATTCCGAAAGTGTCATGCACTCCTCAGACCAAAGACCTATCAGTTACCAAAGTTTCAAGTTTCTAGTTGTAAAAGTGTGGGAGGAGTTGTCCGGTAAGACGGACGGACGTACGTACGGACGACGGAGACAATTATAATATCCCCACTTTTTCTTCGAAAAGCGTGGGGATAATTATACAAGAAGATTTTTAAAGATTTTCCCTATGTAAGTCTATGTAAAACTAGTGGGCCCAGGAGCGGGGCCATTTTTGCCCTAGGGCTATAATTTGAACAATCTTGATAAAGGCACACTATTAACAGAGTCCTTAAAGAAGTAGCGGAAGCTATTGCTGAACCCTTGGTCAACTTATTCAATTCTTCTCTCATGCTTTCTTCCGTTCCTGATATATGAAAAAGAGCAAACATCTCTCCTATTCACAAGAAAGACGATAAAACTTTGGTTGAAAATTACCGACCAATTTCTCTCCTTAGTACCCTTGGCAAGACTCTCAAAAAAGTTGTTCACAAACATATTTATAATTTTTTACTTCAAAACCATGTAATTACACCTTTTCAGTCTGGGTTCATCCCTGGCGACTCAACTGTTAATCAGCTTGTTGACCTCTACAACACCTTTGGCAAGGCCCTGGATGAAGGCAAAGAAGTTCGCGTTGTTTTCTGTGACATAAGTAAAGCCTTCGACAGGGTCTGGCACAGGGGGCTTCTGGCAAAGCTGAAACATTATGGTATAACAGGGCAACTTCTGTCGTGGTTTGAAAGTTACTTGTCCAATAGATCTCAACGGGTTGCATTGCCAGGGGGGATGTCAGAATGGCTCAGAATTAATGCAGGAGTCCCTCAAGGGTCCATTCTTGGACCAATGCTTTTCATTTTATATATAAACGACATTGTAAATGAAATTAACTCAAACATCCGATTATTTGCCGATGATACAAGTCTTTACATAATAGTTGATTTTCCTGATTCAGCAGCTCAAATTCTCAACGTGGATCTTAATCGAATCGGCAAATGGGCTGAATCATGGTTGGTAAATTTCAATGCTAATAAAACTGAAGCTTTTCTTGCAACTCGCAAAACCAATAGAGTTAATCATCCAACTCTTTATTTAAACGATGAACCTATACAAGAAGTAGCAACCCACAAACATCTTGGTCTATATTTTTCTCAGCACTTGGATTGACAAGCCCACATAGACTATATTGCACAGAAGGCCTGGTCGCGTATGAATCTTTTGCGAAAGCTAAAATTTACACTAGACAGAAAGTCACTCCAAAAGATGTACTTCACATTCTTTCGCCCCAATATTGAGTATGCAGACACTGTGTGGGATAACTGTACACACCAGCAGTGCTATTTTCTTGAGAAAATACAGCTCGAAGCCGGCAGAATTGTTTCTGGTACAACAAAACTGGTGGAGATCAACAAATTGTATACCGAATTGGGATGGCTTAAACTATCCGAACGAAGAAGCCTACATAAACTATTTCTATTCTTCAAGATGGTGAATGGCTATGCACCTCTTTATCTTACAGATTTGATCCCGCCTCGGGTAGGCGACATGTCCAACCATCCTCTCCGTAACTCAGACCATTACGTATCAATCAATGCAAAAACTGCCTCATATGCAAACTCCTTTCTGCCCTCAACAATTAATGCATGGAATAACCTGCCGGCATGAGTAGGGTATATTTGCAACACACAACATGATGTCGCTCGTGGGAACAGTCGTTCGCCGGAACACTGGAAATTAGCAGTTGTAGATACAGAAAACCGTAAAATTTGGGTTATCTTTGCATATTAATTTAAATGTATCGTGTTCTATTCTCTTCATTTGGGTCAAGCGAATAACAGTCGTCGTTTATTAAAAGTTATTTATTTTTATGACTGTTATGAAATTTGATAACGCCTCGCATTTTTGTTGAATAGTTGGCGTATCATACTAAGTTATTTATAATACTTTCAAGGGGCGTAACAAATCAAAACAAACAAAAAAAATCAACACTCTGCATATTTTGCAATAGAATGGTTAATCACTTTAATTTTGATTAAAGGATTTCAATTAAAAAATACATAAAAATATGCCTAACAAAGTTTTATGAATCTATTCCAGTTTGTATTGGTGACAAAATATTTGCTGGTAATGAACCTTTTCATAGTTGAAATTATTTTGATACTAATAGTAAGTTGCAGTCCTCCGCGAACGGCCCCGCTAGGAGGGAACTAAAACTGACAGCACTAGGATACCAAGGGGAGATAAACGCGATTTCTTTGCTCAAGAAATGAGGGACGCGGTTTTCAATTTCTTTGAGAAAACAAACTACCTGGACAAAATATAGGGGAAAAGCTAAGGGCGCAGTCTAAATTTATTGCACTGTTACGAGAGACACACCCCGTACGAGGTTACACACAAGCATGCCTGAAGCCAAAACCGTTACAGACCCGATTTCAGAAACAATAAATGATTTAACCGCACCTTAGACGCTACCAACCAAAAAGGAGCGTAGTGATCAAAGGGCGGCCGTCTCACGGCAAAAAGGGGAACAAAGTCAACGGTAGGCACTGTGGTTTGCGGCCTCGGCTTTGCACTTAGGAGTGCCTAACGGTGACAGCGATCCCTGGATCACTGTGAGAAGACCATAACAGAATGGGGCATGGACCCACCACAAGGAAAATGCATAGCCCCGACCCACCCTCCAAAGGGGTGTGGCAAGCGAGAGGTTAAGACGAGGTGTAGCGTTGTGGTTGCGGCCCACTGGCTTTGCACTAATGAGCGCTGCACCAAAATCCTAGCTGATCGGGAGCCACACTGCCCGAAATAGGATCACACGAGAACACGCCGGAACTGGGCATGGATCCATCACAAGGAAAATCCATCGCCCGGCCTCTCCGGAGGGGGGAAGGCAAACGGGAAATCAGGACGAGATGTAACGCTGGGGTTTGCGGTCTTAGGACTTTGGCACTGAGCAGCGTTGCGTCAAAATCCTGGCTGATCGAGAGCCACACAACCCAAAGGAGAACGGCACACCAACACACTAGCAAACAAAAGGCTCTCCTTCAGGAATGCACATAGATTAGTGGGACAGAAATAAGAAACAATAGGCCTTATCACATCTCTTTGTTTTTCTTTTTTTTTCGCTTTCGAATAAAGGATGTACATTATAAGGTTACCCAAACGGAATGATCTGGGGGCCACAAAAGGACCCTTTTATAAACACCTGACTAGCAGAAAAATCACAGGAAGGCTCTCTGTAAGCACACATGGTATTGCTTCTGTCCCTCTCTTGACAAATGAATACGGTCCCTATAATAGTGCCTGTGGAGGCGGCCATCGCTGTCCCAACTTTGCCTTCGGAAAATATGAAACGCTGTCCCACAAGTCAACATCATAGCTCGCCACGCGCATACCACCATGGCCGAAAAACCGAACCTCACCTGGTACATCAAACAGCCCTCGGTACTGCCCTTGTCGTTTAACATAAGAATCACCAAAAAACAGCAAATCGTTCCATGACCGTAATTAAAACGGACGGTCAAGACGACCATATATTTATACAGATAAGGGAAATAAACTAACTAACTAGGGCATGACTTAGCGCGACCCTGAAGGAGGGCATCAACACACAACCACCCACGCAAAACTAAAACAACATACATCCAAACACGCAATGCTCAATTAGGTAGATAAAGCGATAGTTGTAGAATAGTTGTAGAGTAGGAATCCCGTAGAGAGGATAGTATAGGAAAAGAGAGATCAAAAATCTGGAGATAGAAGAAGAAGAAGAGTTTAGTTCCCAAAAAGCGATTTCAAACATTGTTAACTGTAAATATGACACATAAAAACAAGATCGCATAGGAGTGCTCGACTGCGCACATGCGCAGGCGGCCGCTTGTATGCGACCTACATGATTATATGCATTTGTACTAACTACATTGCTAACGAGATCGGCACATGATATCTCGGGCCCTCAAACGACTAGGTAGGAATACAATTCCTCCTATGGTGCCTTCCTTCAAGTAGGATTTGATAATGACATGTAAACATGGCGACTCAGAATGACCCACTTACGGTCCCACAGAATATGACATCCTACGTGGAGGAGGGCACCAAATTTTCCTAACTTTAACAAAAAAAATGCAGTAAAGGAGATTGACCTACTTCCACATCCTCCGCGATAGAGGTCACCCACAAACTAAAATAAACACGAACTTGGGCCCGAGACGGCGGAGGCCGTCACACTATACTATATGTTGTATGTACAGAATAAACAAAAATCACAAAATATAACTTCTACAAGCACAACCTTGCAGGTACAAAAACTGTCCTACCCAGCATAAGAGAGCGGTTGGGCTTGCCCCAAAACGGACAACACCATCTTTAAAGCACAAGAAAAACAAACACGACAGGTCCGTGGCGGGGCGAGCACATCCGCCCGCATATATACTCAATAAGCTGGGGGCACAGACCAAATAATGTAAAAATCTACATACGTTACAACAATATGCAAAAATCAAAAAAAAAAAAAAAATACCAATATCAAAATTGATACAAAAAGCGTAGACGACATCCATAGACATGGTGCTGGCGTGAGGGTGTAGATGCGGCTGAAGCTACAAGCTAGAAGAAAGAAATGGATGGACTCTACAATTTTGTGGTGCAAATAAGCACCACAAAATGGCTAAAAAACTTTGTCTCGAATCCCCTGATTGAATATAAGGTGCATAACACGTAACATGGAAACGTGTATAGCAATCTTTAGAAACGTCTTCCAAATCGCAATGAAACTTTCAAACAAAATTAACTGCTAAACGATCCCCTTAATGATAAGTTCAAACTCGGAGCCTACCCTGTTACACAAAACAACCCACACCCCTTTGCGACAAACCGCAAAAACCCAAGGCACAGCACTGCTATAACTTAAACGCAGTGCAATCACGCAGCCAAACCTTTAGAATGGAGTTCCAAATTACTACAACTAAACTATGTTGCACAAAAACAAAGGCTCACATTGGAACTGGGCAACATATCCACAGCCCTTGAAATATGAAGCACGCCTAGCCCAGAAACTCCTGCATTTAAAGATGCCCTTTAGCGACAGGACACATGTACTCCTGAAGCAAACGGGAAGACAAAATATAAGCCCCACCGAGACCTGGAAAGGTCACGGCACCGTTTCACAAACCTCTCAGGACGGAGCTCGGCGATTGGCTACAGGACAAGGGGATGCCCGTGGGCTCGGAGACATCTGAGACGTGAGACGACAAACATGGACGGACGGGACTGGAGCCGAGCGATGGTCTCGCTGTTCACCGGCAACGGGGAATAGGGGTACCACCGAACGGCTACGGTGTAGTGCCAGCATGGATTCGTTCCCTGGGACCCCACCAGCTGACGACCCGCGACACGGGGAAACTGGAAAACAACAACAATCCGCGAATGAAGTCACCTAACTCCCAATCGGCTAGCTGATAACTGTCAAGCAGACAGGAGTCAGCATATTGGCAGCCTAGGGAAAAGAGCAGTACCTCCAACTAATCCCAGCTGGCGAACTTGGGGTAGCCCCTATGTGCCCTTGGCGCCCGGTTACCTTAAAAACATCCGTCAGTCATCTATTTATTTTGCATCAGGACAAAGAAGAAGAACAACGTTGAATTCGAAGGGATGTTTTTTATTGTATCGTGATCCCAAATGAATATCAAAGGAGTCATTAAAATGTCCATTTAAAGAAGCATTTAACCCAGCTAATTAAAAATCAATTAGTCCTTACAAAAGAAACATTCTGACTAAAAGACAAAAATTATTCTATTATGGAAGCAGGCTACAAACCGCATACAAATCCATGCACTTTCCACTTGTCTGGAGCAAAATAATCCGTAAACAAAATTTGCCGCATGACGTTAAATTAAACTGGAAATTTCTTCTGACGTAACGTCAACTTTCAACGTCATTTTCCACGTTTTACGCTGATACTCGTAACCGCTGATACTCGTTTTCAGCATTTCTTTTAGGGCTACTGATGAGGCCTTGATGGCCGAAACAAGCTTGTCTGGCCCAAACAACAAATGGATTCTACTATTTTCTTTTTTGAATGCGTTCATGGTTCATGGTTCTCAAAAGGCATCCCTTTTAGCCTTATTTAATAAACATGATTTAAAGCAAACTAGACATTTGAACAATTTCCTGCAATTGTTTTTAGCGATTGGTGGATTCCATACATGGACTCCTTTAATAGATTGTTCCCAACAAGGACAATTTATATAGGTATGTTTAATAGACTGTTCCCACCAAGGACACTTTCTGTAGATATGTTTTATAGACTGTTCAAGCACAGACACTTCTGTAGGTATGTTTATAGACTGTTCCAAGCCCGGACAATTATAAAGGTATGTTAAATAGACTGTTCCCACCAAGGACACTTTTCGTAGTTATGGTTAGTAGACATTTTCCAGCACGGACACTTTCTAAAGCTATCATTAAAAGACTGGTCCTAGCATGGACACTTTCTGTAGGTATATTTAAAAGACTGTTCCCACCACGGACACTTTCTGTAGTACGCTTGATAGTCTGTTCCCAGCAAGGACACTTTCTGTAGCTATGTTTAATAGACTGTTCCCATCAAGGACACTTTCTGTAGGTATGTTTAATATATTGTTCCCAGCACGGATACTTCTGTTGGTATGTTTAATAGACTGTTTCCAACAAGGACACTTTCTATACGTATGTTTAATAAGAAGTTCCCACCAAGCACACTTTCTGTAGCTATGTTTAATAGACTGTTCCCAGCATGGACACTTTTTGTAGCTATGTTTAATAGGCTGTTTCCAGCACGGACACTTCTGTATATATGTTTAATAGACTGTTTCCAACAAGGTCTCTTTCTATACGTATGTTTAATAAACTGTTCCCACCAAGGACACTTTTTGTAGCTATGTTTAATAGAATGTTCCCACCAAGGACACTTTCTGTAGCCATTTTTAACAGACTGTTCCCACCAAGGACACTTCATGTAGCTATGTTTAATAGACTGTTCCCAGCATGGACACTTTTTGTAGCTATGTTTAATAGGCTGTTTCCAGCACGGACACTTCTGTATATATGTTTAATAGACTGTTTCCAACAATGACTCTTTCTATACGTATGTTTAATAAACTGTTCCCACCAAGGACACTTTCTGTAGCTATGTTTAATAGAATGTGCCCACCAAGGACACTTTCTGTAGCCGTTTTTAACAGACTGTTCCCACCAAGGACACTTCATGTAGCTATGTTTAATAGACTTTTCCCAGCATGGACACTTTTTGTAACTATGTTTAATAGAATGTTCCCACCAAGGACACTTTCTGTAGCCATTTTTAACAGACTGTTCCCACCAAGGACACTTAATGTAGCTATGTTTAATAGACTGTTCCCAGCATGGACACTTTTTGTAGCTATGTTTAATAGGCTGTTTCCAGCACGGACACTTCTGTATATATGTTTAATAGACTGTTTCCAACAAGGTCTCTTTCTATACGTATGTTTAATAAACTGTTCCCAGCATGGACACTTTTTGTAGCTATGTTTTATAGAATGTTCCCACCAAGGACACTTTCTGTAGCCATTTTTAACAGACTGTTCCCACCAAGGACACTTCATGTAGCTATGTTTAATAGACTGTTCCCAGCATGGACACTCTTTGTAGCTATGTTTAATAGGCTGTTTCCAGCACGGACACTTCTGTATATATGTTTAATAGACTGTTTCCAACAAGGTCTCTTTCTATACGTATGTTTAATAAACTGTTCCCACCAAGGACACTTTCTGTAGCTATGTTTAATAGAATGTTCCCACCAAGGACACTTTCTGTAGCCATTTTTAACAGACTGTTCCCACTAAGGACACTTTTTGTACCAATGTTTAATAGGCTGTTTCCAGCACGGACACTTCTGTATATATGTTAAATAGACTGTTCCCACCAAGGATACTTTCTGTAGCTATGTTTAATAGAATGTCCCCACCAAGGACACTTTCTGTAGCCGTTTTTAACCGACTGTTCCCACCAAGGACACTTCATGAAGCTATGTTTAATAGACTGTTCCCAGCATGGACACTTTTTGTAGTTATGTATTATAGAATGTTCCCACCAAGGACACTTTCTGTAGACATTTTTATCAGACTGTTCCCACCAAGGACACTTTATTTAGCTATGTTTAATAGACTGTTCCCAGCATGGACACTTCATGTAGCTATGTTTAATAGACTGTTCCCAGCATGGACACTTTTTGTAGCTATGTTTAATAGAATGTTCCCACCAAGGACACTTTCTGTAACCGTTTTTAACAGACTGTTCCCACCAAGGACACTTCATGTAGCTATGTTTAATAGACTGTTCCCAGCATGGACACTTTTTGTAGCTATGTTTAATAGAATGTTCCCACCAAGGACACTTTCTGTAGCCATTTTTAACAGACTGTTCCCACCAAAGACACTTCATGTAGCTATGTTTAATAGACTGTTCCCAGCATGGACACTTTTTGTAGCTATGTTTAATAGGCTGTTACCAGCACGGACACTTCTGTATATATGTTTAATAGACTGTTTCCAACAAGGACTCTTTCTATACGTATGTTTAATAAACTGTTCCCACCAAGGACACTTTCTGTAGCTATGTTTATTAGAATGTCCCCACCAAGGACACTTTCTGTAGCCGTTTTTAACAGACTGTTCCCACCAAGGACACTTCATGTAGCTATGTTTAATAGACTGTACCCAGCATGGACACTTTTTGTAGTTATGTTTAATAGAATGTTCCCACCAAGGACACTTTCTGTAGACATTTTAACAGACTGCTCCAACCAAGGACACTTCATTTAGCTATGTTTAATAGACTGTTCCCAGCATGGACACTTCATGTAGCTATGTTTCATAGACTGTTCCTAGCATGGACACTTTTTGTAGCTATGTTTAATAGAATGTTCCCACCAAGGACACTTTCTGTAGCCGTTTTTAACAGACTGTTCCCACCAAGGACACTTCATGTAGCTATGTTTAATAAACTGTTCCCAGCATGGACACTTTTTGTAGCTATGTTTAATAGAATGTTCCCACCAAGGACACTTTCTGTAGCCATTTTTAACAGACTGTTCCCACCAAGGACACTTCATGTAGCTATGTTTAATAGACTGTTCCCAGCATGGACACTGTTTGTAGCTATGTTAAATAGGCTGTTTCCAGCACGGACACTTCTGTATATATGTTTAATAGACTGTTTCCAACAAGGACTCTTTCTATACGTATGTTTAATAAACTGTTCCCACCAAGGACACTTTCTGTAGCTATGTTTAATAGAATGTGCCCACCAAGGACACTTTCTGTAGCCGTTTTTAACAGACTGTTCCCACCAAGGACACTTCATATAGCTATGTTTAATAGACTGTTCCCAGCATGGACACTTTTTGTAGCTATGTTTAATAGGCTGTTTCCAGCACGGACACTTCTGTATATATGTTTAATAGACTGTTTCCAACAAGGTCTCTTTCTATACGTATGTTTAATAGACTGTTCCCAGCATGGACACTTTTT
Source organism: Lucinisca nassula (assembly GCA_963580285.1). Lineage (NCBI taxonomy): Eukaryota > Metazoa > Mollusca > Bivalvia > Lucinida > Lucinidae > Lucinisca > Lucinisca nassula. Next base: position 170,995,195 of record OY757014.1, on the reverse strand, counting down.
GTAGCTATGTTTAATAGAATGTTCCCACCAAGGACACTTTCTGTAGCCGTTTTTAACAGACTGTTCCCACCAAGGACACTTCATGTAGCTATGTTTAATAGACTGTTCCCAGCATGGACACTTTTTGTAGCTATGTTTAATAGAATGTTCCCACCAAGGACACTTTCTGTAGCCATTTTTAACAGGCTGTTCCCACCAAAGACACTTCATGTAGCTATGTTTAATAGACTGTTCCCAGCATGGACACTTTTTGTAGCTATGTTTAATAGGCTGTTACCAGCACGGACACTTCTGTATATATGTTTAATAGACTGTTTCCAACAAGGACTCTTTCTATACGTATGTTTAATAAACTGTTCCCACCAAGGACACTTTCTGTAGCTATGTTTATTAGAATGTCCCCACCAAGGACACTTTCTGTAGCCGTTTTTAACAGACTGTTCAGACCAAGGACACTTCATCTAGCTATGTTTAATAAACTGTTCCCAGCATGGACACTTTTTGTAGCTATGTTTAATAGAATGTTCCCACCAAGGACACTTTCTGTAGCCATTTTTAACAGACTGTTCCCACCAAGGACACTTCATGTAGCTATGTTTAATAGACTGTTCCCAGCATGGACACTTTTTTGTAGCTATGTTTAATAGGCTGTTTCCAGCACGGACACTTCTGTATATATGTTTAATAGACTGTTTCCAACAAGGTCTCTTTCTATACGTATGTTTAATAAACTGTTCCCAGCATGGACACTTTTTGTAGCTATGTTTTATAGAATGTTCCCACCAAGGACACTTTCTGTAGCCATTTTTAACAGACTGTTCCCACCAAGGACACTTCATGTAGCTATGTTTAATAGACTGTTCCCAGCATGGACACTCTTTGTAGCTATGTTTAATAGGCTGTTTCCAGCACGGACACTTCTGTATATATGTTTAATAGACTGTTTCCAACAAGGTCTCTTTCTATACGTATGTTTAATAAACTGTTCCCACCAAGGACACTTTCTGTAGCTATGTTTAATAGAATGTTCCCACCAAGGACACTTTCTGTAGCCATTTTTAACAGACTGTTCCCACTAAGGACACTTTTTGTACCAATGTTTAATAGGCTGTTTCCAGCACGGACACTTCTGTATATATGTTAAATAGACTGTTCCCACCAAGGATACTTTCTGTAGCTATGTTTAATAGAATGTCCCCACCAAGGACACTTTCTGTAGCCGTTTTTAACCGACTGTTCCCACCAAGGACACTTCATGAAGCTATGTTTAATAGACTGTTCCCAGCATGGACACTTTTTGTAGTTATGTATTATAGAATGTTCCCACCAAGGACACTTTCTGTAGACATTTTTATCAGACTGTTCCCACCAAGGACACTTTATTTAGCTATGTTTAATAGACTGTTCCCAGCATGGACACTTCATGTAGCTATGTTTAATAGACTGTTCCCAGCATGGACACTTTTTGTAGCTATGTTTAATAGAATGTTCCCACCAAGGACACTTTCTGTAACCGTTTTTAACAGACTGTTCCCACCAAGGACACTTCATGTAGCTATGTTTAATAGACTGTTCCCAGCATGGACACTTTTTGTAGCTATGTTTAATAGAATGTTCCCACCAAGGACACTTTCTGTAGCCATTTTTAACAGACTGTTCCCACCAAAGACACTTCATGTAGCTATGTTTAATAGACTGTTCCCAGCATGGACACTTTTTGTAGCTATGTTTAATAGGCTGTTACCAGCACGGACACTTCTGTATATATGTTTAATAGACTGTTTCCAACAAGGACTCTTTCTATACGTATGTTTAATAAACTGTTCCCACCAAGGACACTTTCTGTAGCTATGTTTATTAGAATGTCCCCACCAAGGACACTTTCTGTAGCCGTTTTTAACAGACTGTTCCCACCAAGGACACTTCATGTAGCTATGTTTAATAGACTGTACCCAGCATGGACACTTTTTGTAGTTATGTTTAATAGAATGTTCCCACCAAGGACACTTTCTGTAGACATTTTAACAGACTGCTCCAACCAAGGACACTTCATTTAGCTATGTTAAATAGACTGTTCCCAGCATGGACACTTCATGTAGCTATGTTTCATAGACTGTTCCTAGCATGGACACTTTTTGTAGCTATGTTTAATAGAATGTTCCCACCAAGGACACTTTCTGTAGCCGTTTTTAACAGACTGTTCCCACCAAGGACACTTCATGTAGCTATGTTTAATAAACTGTTCCCAGCATGGACACTTTTTGTAGCTATGTTTAATAGAATGTTCCCACCAAGGACACTTTCTGTAGCCATTTTTAACAGACTGTTCCCACCAAGGACACTTCATGTAGCTATGTTTAATAGACTGTTCCCAGCATGGACACTGTTTGTAGCTATGTTAAATAGGCTGTTTCCAGCACGGACACTTCTGTATATATGTTTAATAGACTGTTTCCAACAAGGACTCTTTCTATACGTATGTTTAATAAACTGTTCCCACCAAGGACACTTTCTGTAGCTATGTTTAATAGAATGTGCCCACCAAGGACACTTTCTGTAGCCGTTTTTAACAGACTGTTCCCACCAAGGACACTTCATATAGCTATGTTTAATAGACTGTTCCCAGCATGGACACTTTTTGTAGCTATGTTTAATAGGCTGTTTCCAGCACGGACACTTCTGTATATATGTTTAATAGACTGTTTCCAACAAGGTCTCTTTCTATACGTATGTTTAATAGACTGTTCCCAGCATGGACACTTTTTGTAGCTATGTTTAATAGAATGTTCCCACCAAGGACACTTTCTGTAGCCGTTTTTAACAGACTGTTCCCACCAAGGACACTTCATGTAGCTATGTTTAATAGACTGTTCCCAGCATGGACACTTTTTGTAGCTATGTTTAATAGAATGTTCCCACCAAGGACACTTTCTGTAGCCATTTTTAACAGGCTGTTCCCACCAAAGACACTTCATGTAGCTATGTTTAATAGACTGTTCCCAGCATGGACACTTTTTGTAGCTATGTTTAATAGGCTGTTACCAGCACGGACACTTCTGTATATATGTTTAATAGACTGTTTCCAACAAGGACTCTTTCTATACGTATGTTTAATAAACTGTTCCCACCAAGGACACTTTCTGTAGCTATGTTTATTAGAATGTCCCCACCAAGGACACTTTCTGTAGCCGTTTTTAACAGACTGTTCAGACCAAGGACACTTCATCTAGCTATGTTTAATAAACTGTTCCCAGCATGGACACTTTTTGTAGCTATGTTTAATAGAATGTTCCCACCAAGGACACTTTCTGTAGCCATTTTTAACAGACTGTTCCCACCAAGGACACTTCATGTAGCTATGTTTAATAGACTGTTCCCAGCATGGACACTTTTTTGTAGCTATGTTTAATAGGCTGTTTCCAGCACGGACACTTCTGTATATATGTTTAATAGACTGTTTCCAACAAGGACTCTTTCTATACGTATGTTTAATAAACTGTTCCCACCAAGGACACTTTCTGTAGCTATGTTTAATACAATGGCCCCACCAAGGACACTTTCTGTAGCCGTTTTTAACAGACTGTTCCCACCAAGGACACTTCATGTAGCTATGTTTAATAAACTGTTCCCAGCATGGACACTTTTGTAGCTATGTTTAATAGAATGTTCCCACCAAGGACACTTCATGTAGCTCTGTTTAATAGACTGTTCCCAGCATGGACCCTTTTTGTAGCTATGTTTAATAGGCTGTTTCCAGCACGGTCACTTCTGTATATATGTTTAATAGACTGTTTCCAACAAGGACTCTTTCTATACGTATGGTTAATAAACTGTTCCCACCAAGGACACTTTCTGTAGCTATGTTTAATAGAATGTCCCCACCAAGGACACTTTCTGTAGCCGTTTTTAACAGACTGTTCCCACCAAGGACACTTCATGTAGCTATATTTAATAGACTGTTCCCAGCATGGACACTTTTTGTAGTTATGTTTTAAATTAATAGAATGGTCCCACAAAGGACACTTTCTGTAGACATTTTTAACAGACTGTTCCCACCAAGGACACTTCATGTACCTATGTTTAATAGACTGTTTCCAGCATGGACACTTCATGTAGCTATGTTTAATAGACTGTTCCCAGCATGGACTCTTTTGTAGCTATGTTTAATAGAATGTTCCCACCAAGGACACTTTCTTTAGCCATTTTTAACAGACTGTTCCCACCAAGGACACTTCATGTAGCTATGTTTAATAGACTGTTCCCAGCATGGACCCTTTTTGTAGCTATGTTTAATAGGCTGTTTCCAGCACGGTCACTTCTGTATATATGTTTAATAGACTGTTTCCAACAAGGACTCTTTCTATACGTATGTTTAATAAACTGTTCCCACCAAGGACTTTTTCTGTAGCTATGTTTAATAGAATGGCCCCACCAAGGACACTTTCTGTAGCCGTTTTTAACAGACTGTTCCCACCAAGGACACTTCATGTAGCTATGATTAATAAACTGTTCCCAGCATGGACACTTTTGTAGCTATGTTTAATAGAATGTTCCCACCAAGGACACTTTCTGTAGACATTTTTAACAGACTGTTCCCACCAAGGACACTTCATGTAGCTATGTTTGATAGACTGTTCCCAGCATGGACACTTTTTTGTAGCTATGTTTAATAGGCTGTTTCCAGCACGGACACTTCTGTATATATGTTTAATAGACTGTTTCCAACAAGGACTCTTTCTATACGTATGTTTAATAAACTGTTCCCACCAAGGACACTTTCTGTAGCTATGTTTAATAGAATGTCCCCACCAAGGACACTTTCTGTAGCCGTTTTTAACAGACTGTTCCCACCAAGGACACTTCATGTAGCTATGTTTAATAAACTGTTCCCAGCATGGACACTTTTGTAGCTATGTTTAATAGAATGTTCCCACCAAGGACACTTTCTGTAGACATTTTTAACAGACTGTTCCCACCAAGGACACTTCATGTAGCTATGTTTAATAGACTGTTCCCAGCATGGATTCTTCATGTAGCTATGTTTAATAGACTGTTCCCAGCATGGACACTTTTTGTAGCTATGTTTAATAGAATGTTCCCACCAAGGACACTTTCTGTAGCCGTTTTTAACAGACTGTTCCCACCAAGGACACTTCATGTAGCTATGTTTAATAAACTGTTCCCAGCATGGACACTTTTTGTAGCTATGTTTAATAGAATGTTCCCACCAAGAACACTTTCTGTAGCCATTTTTAACAGTATGTTCCCACCAAGGACACTTCATGTAGCTCTTTTTAATAGACTGTTCCCAGCATGGACCCTTTTTGTAGCTATGTTTAATAGGCTGTTTCCAGCACGGTCACTTCTGTATATATGTTTAATAGACTGTTTCCAACAAGGACTCTTTCTATACGTATGTTTAATAAACTGTTCCCACCAAGGACACTTTCTGTAGCTATGTTTAATAGAATGTCCCCACCAAGGACACTTTCTGTAGCCATTTTTAACAGACTGTTCCCACCAAGGACACTTCATGTAGCTATATTTAATAGACTGTTCCCAGCATGGACACTTTTTGTAGTTATGTTTTAAATTAATAGAATGGTCCCACAAAGGACACTTTCTGTAGACATTTTTAACAGACTGTTCCCACCAAGGACACTTCATGTACCTATGTTTAATAGACTGTTTCCAGCATGGACACTTCATGTAGCTATGTTTAATAGACTGTTAGCAGCATGGACACTTTTGTAGCTATGTTTAATAGAATGTTCCCACCAAGGACACTTTCTGTAGCCATTTTTAACAGACTGTTCCCACCAAGGACACTTCATGTAGCTATGTTTAATAGACTGTTCCCAGCATGGACCCTTTTTGTAGCTATGTTTAATAGGCTGTTTCCAGCACGGTCACTTCTGTATATATGTTTAATAGACTGTTTCCAACAAGGACTCTTTCTATACGTATGTTTAATAAACTGTTCCCACCAAGGACACTTTCTGTAGCTATGTTTAATAGAATGGCCCCACCAAGGACACTTTATGTAGCCGTTTTTAACAGACTGTTCCCACCAAGGACACTTCATGTAGCTATGTTTAATAAACTGTTCCCAGCATGGACACTTTTGTAGCTATGTTTAATAGAATGTTCCCACCAAGGACACTTTCTGTAGACATTTTTAACAGACTATTCCCACCAAGGACACTTCATGTAGCTATGTTTAATAGACTGTTCCCAGCATGGACACTTCATGTAGCTATGTTTAATAGACTGTTCCCAGCATGGACACTTTTTGTAGCTATGTTTAATAGAATGTTCCCACCAAGGACACTTTCTGTAGCCGTTTTTAACAGACTGTTCCCACCAAGGACACTTCATGTAGCTATGTTTAATAAACTGTTCCGAGCATGGACACTTTTTGTAGCTATGTTTAATAGAATGTTCCCACCAAGGACACTTTCTGTAGCCATTTTTAACAGACTGTTCCCACCAAGGACACTTCATGTAGCTATGTTTAATAGACTGTTCCCAGCATGGACACCTTTTTGTAGCTATGTTTAATAGGCTGTTTCCAGCACGGACACTTCTGTATATATGTTTAATAGACTGTTTCCAACAAGGACTCTTTCTATACGTATGTTTAATAAACTGTTCCCACCAAGGACACTTTCTGTAGCTATGTTTAATAGAATGGCCCCACCAAGGACACTTTCTGTAGCCGTTTTTAACAGACTGTTCCCACCAAGGACACTTCATGTAGCTATGTTTAATAAACTGTTCCCAGCATGGACACTTTTGTAGCTATGTTTAATAGAATGTTCCCACCAAGGACACTTTCTGTAGCCATTTTTAACAGACTGTTCCCACCAAGGACACTTCATGTAGCTCTGTTTAATAGACTGTTCCCAGCATGGACCCTTTTTGTAGCTATGTTTAATAGGCTGTTTCCAGCACGGTCACTTCTGTATATATGTTTAATAGACTGTTTCCAACAAGGACTCTTTCTATACGTATGTTTAATAAACTGTTCCCACCAAGGACACTTTCTGTAGCTATGTTTAATAGAATGTCCCCACCAAGGACACTTTCTGTAGCCATTTTTAACAGACTGTTCCCACCAAGGACACTTCATGTAGCTATATTTAATAGACTGTTCCCAGCATGGACACTTTTTGTAGTTATGTTTTAAATTAATAGAATGGTCCCACAAAGGACACTTTCTGTAGACATTTTTAACAGACTGTTCCCACCAAGGACACTTCATGTACCTATGTTTAATAGACTGTTTCCAGCATGGACACTTCATGTAGCTATGTTTAATAGACTGTTCCCAGCATGGACACTTTTGTAGCTATGTTTAATAGAATGTTCCCACCAAGGACACTTTCTGTAGCCATTTTTAACAGACTGTTCCCACCAAGGACACTTCAAGTAGCTATGTTTAATAGACTGTTCCCAGCATGGACCCTTTTTGTAGCTATGTTTAATAGGCTGTTTCCAGCACGGTCACTTCTGTATATATGTTTAATAGACTGTTTCCAACAAGGACTCTTTCTATACGTATGTTTAATAAACTGTTCCCACCAAGGACACTTTCTGTAGCTATGTTTAATAGAATGGCCCCACCAAGGACACTTTCTGTAGCCGTTTTTAACAGACTGTTCCCACCAAGGACACTTCATGTAGCTATGTTTAATAAACTGTTCCCAGCATGGACACTTTTGTAGCTATGTTTAATAGAATGTTCCCACCAAGGACACTTTCTGTAGACATTTTTAACAGACTGTTCCCACCAAGGACACTTTATGTAGCTATGTTTAATAGACTGTTCCCAGCATGGACACTTCATGTAGCTATGTTTAATAGACTGTTCCCAGCATGGACACTTTTTGTAGCTATGTTTAATAGAATGTTCCCACCAAGGACACTTTCTGTAGCCGTTTTTAACAGACTGTTCCCACCAAGGACACTTCATGTAGCTATGTTTAATAAACTGTTCCCAGCATGGACACTTTTTGTAGCTATGTTTAATAGAATGTTCCCACCAAGGACACTTTCTGTAGCCATTTTTAACAGACTGTTCCCACCAAGGACACTTCATGTAGCTATGTTTAATAGACTGTTCCCAGCATGGACACTTTTTTGTAGCTATGTTTAATAGGCTGTTTCCAGCACGGACACTTCTGTATATATGTTTAATAGACTGTTTCCAACAAGGACTCTTTCTATACGTATGTTTAATAAACTGTTCCCACCAAGGACACTTTCTGTAGCTATGTTTAATACAATGGCCCCACCAAGGACACTTTCTGTAGCCGTTTTTAACAGACTGTTCCCACCAAGGACACTTCATGTAGCTATGTTTAATAAACTGTTCCCAGCATGGACACTTTTGTAGCTATGTTTAATAGAATGTTCCCACCAAGGACACTTTCTGTAGCCATTTTTAACAGACTGTTCCCACCAAGGACACTTCATGTAGCTATGTTTAATAGACTGTTCCCAGCATGGACCCTTTTTGTAGCTATGTTTAATAGGCTGTTTCCAGCACGGTCACTTCTGTATATATGTTTAATAGACTGTTTCCAACAAGGACTCTTTCTATACGTATGTTTAATAAACTGTTCCCACCAAGAACACTTTCTGTAGCTATGTTTAATAGAATGTCCCCACCAAGGACACTTTCTGTAGCCGTTTTTAACAGACTGTTCCCACCAAGGACACTTCATGTAGCTATATTTAATAGACTGTTCCCAGCATGGACACTTTTTGTAGTTATGTTTTAAATTAATAGAATGGTCCAACCAAGGACACTTTCTGTAGAAATTTTTAACAGACTGTTCCCACCAAGGACACTTCATGTACCTATGTTTAATAGACTGTTTCCAGCATGGACACTTCATGTAGCTATGTTTAATAGACTGTTCCCAGCATGGACACTTTTTGTAGCTATGTTTAATAGAATGTTCCCACCAAGGACACTTTCTGTAGCCGTTTTTAACAGACTGTTCCCACCAAGGACACTTCATGTAGCTATGTTTAATAAACTGTTCCCAGCATGGACACTTTTTGTAGCTATGTTTAATAGAATGTTCCCACCAAGGACACTTTCTGTAGCCATTTTTAACAGACTGTTCCCACCAAGGACACTTCATGTAGCTATGTTTAATAGACTGTTCCCAGCATGGACACTTTTTGTAGCTATGTTTGATAGGCTGTTTCCAGCACGGACACTTCTGTATATATGTTTAATAGACTGTTTCCAACAAGGACTCTTTCTATACGTATGTTTAATAAACTGTTCCCACCAAGGACATTTTCTGTAGCTATGTTTAATAGAATGTCCCCACCAAGGACACTTTCTGTAGCCATGTTTAATAGACTGTTTGCACCAAGGACACTTTCTGTAATTATGTTTAATAGACTGTTCCCGACAAGGATACTTTCTGTAGCTATGAATATTAGTCTCTTCCCAGCACGGACACTTCTGAAGGTATGTTCAATAGACGGACGGACACTCCTGTAGGTATGTTTAATAGACTGTTCCCACCAAGGACACTGCCTGAACCTATGTCAATTAGACTGTTCCCAACACGGAAACTTTCTGGAGCTATGATTTATTGACTGTTCCCAGCACGTACACTTCTGTAGGTATGTTTAATAGACTGTTCCCAGCACGGACAGTTTCTGAAGCTATGTTCAATACACTGTTCCCACCAAAGACAATTTCTGTACCTATGTTTAATGGAATGTTCTCACCAAGGACACTTCCTGTAGGCATGTTTAATTGACTGTTCCCGCCAGGAACACTTTCTAATGGTATGTTATATAGGGTGTTCCCACCAAGGACACTTGTTTCATATGTCGGGGGCTGGCAAACGTATATGTGACGGGACAACACGAGGGAACATCGAATCTATGTCCACTTGTGGGGCATTAACACAAAGGAAATTTTAAGATACTTAGAATCCTTTACAATATTTATATGGAATAAGTCTAATATTTATAAACAACACTGGTTACATAATTTTACAAAGACAAACTTAAAGGGACAGTTGACTCGCAATCTATTCCACTTAGGTTAAGACAGAATGAAAATTAGTCTGGGCCCAATTAAATTTCTGTCTTAATACAAGTGGAATACACTTGAATCACACTTGAATTACACATGAAGTACACACATGAAGTACACACCCTCACATACTTAACATAATGTTCTTTCTCCCTTCCTGTTGATGATAAGGACCTAATGAGTGTTTATGGCATCATAATGTTTTATATAAACTTTATATTAAACAGTATATTCACAGTAATGACTGTTTCACCAACCAGTTTTTGCCTCTGTGTTATACCGTGGCGATTACATCTTTAGCTGCTCACCGCCGAATAAAATGTAGTAACAGGGGTGGGGGACACATAAACCCCTTTACATCATTCTATACTCATCATCCATATCATCACTGCCTCATATCACTGATGCCTCATATCACTGATGCCTCGTATCACCGTTGTCTTATATCAACGATGCCTCATATTAACGATGCCTTATATCAACAATGCCTCATATCAATGATTGACGTCAGGTGAGCGATTCAGGACCAATGGTCCTGTTGTGTTTAATAGACTATTCCCAGCACGGACACTTCTTAAAGTATGTTTAATAGACTGTTCCCAGCACGGACACTTATTTAAGTATGTATAATAGACTGTTCCCACCACAGACACTTCTTTAGGTATGTTTAATAGACTGTTCCCAGCACAGACACTTCTTTAGGTATGTTTAATAGACTGTTCCTACCAAGGACACTTTCTGTAGCTATGTTTAATAGAATGTTCCCACCAAGGACACTTCTTTAGGTATGTTTTATAAACTGTTCCTACCAAGGACACTTTCTGTAGTTATGTTTAATAGACTTTTCCCAGCATGGACACTTCTTTAGGTATGTTAAAAAGACTGTTCCCACCAAGGACACTTTCTGTAGTTATGTTTGATAGACTGTTCCAAAAACGGACACTTCTTTAGGTATTTTTAATGGACTGTTCCCACCAAGGACACTTCTGTAGGTATGCTTTATAGACTGTTCCCAGCACGGACACTTCTTTAGGTCTGTTTAATAGACTGTTCCCACCAAGGACACTTTCTGTAGTTATGTTTAATAGACTGTTCCCGACAAGGACACTTTCTCTTCCTACGACGGACACTGCTGTAGGTATGTTTAATAGACGGTTCCCATCACAGACACTGCTGTAGTTATGTGTAGGAGAAAGTCCAAATAAGTGTACATTCCTGAAAACGGAGCTGAGGCCATCCATAAAAAAATGTTTGCTTGCTGTCCCCCGAACAACCCACTATTTTTCACCCAGACTCCAAAAATTTTATTGAGATCTGGTAAGATTATTTTTTTGAGCACAAACTTTTTTACTTAGAAAAATCTTAAGGATTCAATGTTTATGTTCCCACCAAGGACACTTTCTGCAGCTCTGTTTAATAGACTGTTCCAAGCATGGACACTTACTGTTGCTATGTTTAATAGACTGTTCCCACCAAGAACACTTTCTGTAGCTATGTCTGATAGAATGTTCCCACCAAGGACACTTTTTGTAGTTATTATCTCACCTGAGCCGAAAGCTCATTGGTGAACTTATAGGGTGGTCAGAGTTTGTCTGTCGTGTGCCTGTGTGTCCACATTTTTAAATGTCTTCTCCTCTGGAACCGCTGGGCTGATTGACGTCAGGTGAGCGATTCAGGACCAATGGTCCTGTGGTGTTTAATAGACTAGCCCCAGCATGGACACTTCTTAAAGTATGTTTAATAGACTGTTCCCAGCACGGACACTTATTTAGGTATGTTTAATAGACTGTTTCCAGCACAGACACTTCTTAAGGTATGTTTTATAAACTGTTCCTACCAAGGACACTTTCTGTAGTTATGTTTAATAGACTTTTCCCAGCATGGACACTTCTTTAGGTATGTTTAATAGACTGTTCCCACCAAGGACACTTTCTGTAGTTATGTTTGATAGACTGTTCCCAACACGGACACTTCTTTAGGTATTTTTAATGGACTGTTCCCACCAAGGACACTTCTGTAGGTATGCTTTATAGACTGTTCCCAGCACGGACACTTCTTTAGGTCTGTTTAATAGACTGTTCCCACCAAGGACACTTTCTGTAGTTATGTTTAATAGACTGTTCCCGACAAGGACACTTTCTCTTCCTACGACGGACACTGCTGTAGGTATGTTTAATAGACGGTTCCCATCACAGACACTGCTGTAGTTATGTGTAGGAGAAAGTCCAAATAAGTGTACATTCCTGAAAACGGAGCTGAGGCCATCCATAAAAAAATGTTTGCTTGCTGTCCCCCGAACAACCCACTATTTTTCACCCAGACTCCATAAGTTTTATTGAGATCTGGTAAGATTATTTTTTTGAGCACAAACTTTTTTACTTGGAAAAATCTTAAGGATTCAATGTTTATGTTCCCACCAAGGACACTTTCTGCAGCTCTGTTTAATAGACTGTTCCAAGCATAGACACTTACTGTTGCTATGTTTAATAGACTGTTCCCACCAAGAACACTTTCTGTAGCTATGTTTGATAGAATGTTCCCACCAAGGACACTTTTTGTAGTTATTATCTCACCTGAGCCGAAAGCTCATTGGTGAACTTATAGGGTGGTCAGAGTTTGTCTGTCGTGTGCCTGTGTGTCCACATTTTTAAATGTCTTCTCCTCTGGAACCGCTGGGCTTATTGACGTCAGGTGAGCGATTCAGGACCAATGGTCCTGTGGTGTTTAATAGACTATTCCCAGCATGGACACTTCTTAAAGTATGTTTAATAGACTGTTCCCAGCACGGACACTTATTTAGGTATGTTTAATAGACTGTTTCCAGCACAGACACTTCTTTAGGTATGTTTTATAGACTGTTCCTACCAAGGATACTTTCTGTAGTTATGTTTAATAGACTTTTCCCAGCACGGACACTTCTTTAGGTATGTTTAATAGACTGTTCCCACCAAGGACACTTTCTGTAGTTATGTTTGATAGACTGTTCCCAACACGGACACTTCTTTAGGTATTTTTAATGGACTGTTCCCACCAAGGACACTTCTTTAGGTATGCTTTATAGACTGTTCCCAGCACGGACACTTCTTTAGGTCTGTTTAATAGACTGTTCCCACCAAGGACACTTTCTGTAGTTATGTTTAATAGACTGTTCCCGACAAGGACACTTTCTCTTCCTACGACGGACACTGCTGTAGGTATGTTTATTAGACGGTTCCCATCATAGACACTGCTGTAGTTATGTGTAGAAGAAAGTCCAAATAAGTGTACATTCCTGAAAACGGTGCTGAGGCCATCCATAAAAAATGTTTGCTTGCTGTCCCCCGAACAACCCACTATTTTTCACCCAGACTCCAAAAATTTTATTGAGATCTGGTAAGATTATTTTTTTGAGCACAAACTTTTTTTACTTAGAAAAATCTTAAGGAGTCATGTTTATGTTCCCACCAAGGACACTTTCTGTAGCTATGTTTAATAGACTGTTCCAAGCATGGACACTTGCTGTTGCTATGTTTAATAGACTGTTCCCACCAAGGACACTTTCTGTAGCTATGTTTAATAAAATGTTCCCACCAAGGACACTTTCTATAGCCATGTTTAATAGACTGTTGCCACCAAGGACACCTTTTGTAGTTATTAGCTCACCTGAGCCGAAGGCTCATTGGTGAGCTTATAGGGTGGTCAGAGTTTGTCTGTCGTGTGTCTGTGTGTCAACATTTTTAAATGTCTTCTCCTCTGGAACCCCTGGGCTGACTGACGTTAGGTGAGCGATTCAGGACCAATGGTCCTGTAATGTTTAATAGACTATTCCCAGCACGGACACTTCTTAAAGTATGTTTAATAGACTGTTCCAAGCACGGACACTTATTTAGGTATGTTTAATAGACTGTTCCCACCATAGACACTTCTTTAGGTATGTTTAATAGACTGTTCCTACCAAGGACACTTTCTGTAGTTATGTTTAATAGACTGCTCCTAGCACGGACACTTCTTTAGGTATGTTTAATAGACTGTTCCCACCAAGGACACTTTCTGTAGTTATGTTTAATAGACTGTTCCCAACACGGACACTTCTTTAGGTATGCTTTATAGACTGTTCCCAGCACGGACACTTCTTTAGGTCTGTTTAATAGACTGTTCCCACCAAGGGCACTTTCTGTAGTTATGTTTAATAGACTGTTCCCGACAAGGACACTTTCTCTTCCTACGACGGACACTGCTGTAGGTATGTTTAATAGACGGCTCCAAGTTTGATCCAATTCTGTTCATCCATTAAAGAGAATCAGCAGTTTAATTTTTTTTATAATGTCGGCCATTATCACCTAGTTATGCATTGGAGTGGAACCATTTGAATAAATCTGAAACAGGTTGATGTAAGGATCTTTCTGACCAAGTTTGATCAAATTCCGTTCAGCCATTAATGAGAATCAGCAATTTGATGTTTTTCACGATGTCAGCCATTATGACCTACTTATGCATCGGAGTGGAACCATTCGAATAAATCTGATACAGGTTGATGTAAGGATGCTTCTGACCATGTTTAATCAAATTCTGTTCATCCATTCACGAGAATCAGCGGTTTGAAGTTTTCCCGATATCGACCATTTTGACCTACTTATGCATCGGAGTGGAACCCTTTGAATATATCTAATACTGGTTGATGCATGGATGCTTCTGACCATGTCTGATCAAATCCCTTTCACCAGTTCACGAGAATTAGCAGTTGGAAGTTTTTCCATTATGACCTACTTATGCATCGAGGCGGAACCATTTTAACAAATCTGAGAAATGCTGATATCAGAATGCTTCAGATCAAGTTTGGTCAAAATCTGAGCATTGGTTTTCGAGGAGATGCCATTTGAACAAAATATATGTCGTAAATATAAAGTAGGTCACCGTGACCTAATTCCACTACAGAGTTTTTGTATATAAATTTGAGAACCTAGTGCCCATCGAAGCTCAATACCAAAAATCAGCCAATTATACCATGAGGTTCTAGAGAAAAGTCGATTTAGTTGTTTTTGCTATTTTTAGTAACGGCGGCCATCTTGGATTGTCGACCCGGATAATTTTCGCAAACTTGTAAGGCTCGAGTCTGATCATGCTGCATATAAATTTTGAGAGTCGTAGGTGCAGTGGTTTCGGAGAAGAAGTAGTTTGAACAAGTGTTTACGGACGACGGACGGACGGACAGACAAAAAGTGATCACAATAGCTACACTAAGACTTCGTCTCAGTGAGCTAAAAATAGCAAAACAACTAAATTGACTTAGTATCCGAAAAAGCTTGGTATAGTTGACTCAAAATTGGTATGAGACATCGTTGGGACCTTGGTTCTCAAGATTATTCATACCATCCAAATCTGTAGTGAAATTAGGTCATAGTGACATAGTTTGTATTTACGAAGTGTATTTTGTTCAAACAACAGCTCTTCAAAAACTAATGTCCAAACTTGACCTGAAGCATCCTGGCATCAACCTTTCTCAGTTTTATTCAAATGAGCCCTCTCCAATGAATAAGTAGGTCATTATGGCCGCCATCTTGAAATAACTTTACATGGCTTTTTATCATAACAGATCAAACTTGGTCAGAAGCATCCTTATTTGGACCAGTCTCAAATTTATGCAAATGGTTCACTTTACTGCATAAGTAGGTCAAAATGGCTGTCATCTTGAAAAAAAAATGGCTTTTTCTCATGAACAGATAAACAGAATTTGATGAAACTTGGTCAGAAGCATCCATATAATTATGGACCAGTGTCAAATTTATGCAAATTTATCCAGTGCATAAGTAGGTCAAAATGGCTGACATCATAAAAAACTTCAAACAACTTCTCATGAACCTTTGATTGGAATTTGATCAAACTTGGTCATTAGCATCCTGACATTGATCTTTCTCAGATTTGTTCAAATGTTTCTGCTCCAGTTCATAAGCAGGTCATATTATGGCTGACATGATGGAAAGTTTCAAACGGATTTTTCTCATGGATTTTGATCACACTCGGTCAGATACATCCTGACATCGACCTTGTTCAGATTCGTTCACCTGGTTCCACTATGTAGGTCATAATGGCCAATTGTGGAAAACTTCAAATTGTTTATTCTGAGGAAGTGTTGAACAGACTTGTACTCAGGTTAGCGATACAGGACCATAATGGTCCTGTTGTTGTTTTTTATTGCACCCCTTACTCTTTTAGTGCAGTATGGTCACGAAACAGTGACAGAATTAATGGAACACTCTATAGACTATATTATATTCTTGTTCCTTATGATAAACCACATATACTGACATAGATCTTGGTTCCCAATGGGTCACCCGTGGGCATGTCCTACCCCTTCATTTCATAAAATGTGCAATAACTCGGAAACTGCTTATGATCCCCACCCATAAACAATGTATTCTTGTTTCTTATGGTAAGATGCATTTAACGACATTGACCTTTGATACACCGGGGTCCCCTGGGGCATGACCAACCCCTCTTATCATGAAAGTCCTTATATAAGAAACCGTTCGGATCTTCAACCTTAAATCATATATTCTCCTGTTCCTTAAGACGTATTCATTGACACGGACCTTAGGTCCCTCTGGGCTCTTCCGAGCCTGATCAGCCTGGCAGAGGGCATGCCTATCCTTTCTTCAAACAATGCGTTCTCTCGGAGTCAGAAAATGTTGCGATATTGTGGGCGGGATTTAGCCCGTTGTTTTATTGTTTTACAACTTCATGTCCATACGTGCTAACATGAAGCACAAAAAAGCAAAACTACAAATGGCATTTGCACACTGTCAATGTTAAACGGCGAATAGCACGTAATACAGGCTACAGAATATAATTGCAACACGCAACACTATGACCTTGTCCGGAACAGTCCTTCGTGGGCGCCCACTGTCCGTGTTGGAGACATTGCAGTTACACTTATAGAATATCAACATTGCAGCCTGAATCGCTCACCTGACGTCAATCATTGATATGAGGCATTGTTGATATAAGGCATCGTTAATATGAGGCATCGTTGATATAAGACAACGGTGATACGAGGCATCAGTGATATGAGGCATCAGTGATATGAGGCAGTGATGATATGGATGAGAATGAATGAATGAGTATAGAATGATGTAAAGGGGTTTATGTGTCCCCCACCCCTGTTACTACATTTTATTCGGCGGTGAGCAGCTAAAGATGTAATCGCCACGGTATAACACAGAGGCAAAAACTGGTTGGTGAAACAGTCATTACTGAGAATATACTGGTTAATATAAAGTTTATATAAAACATTATGGTGCCATAAACACTCATCAGGTCCTTATCATCAACAGGAAGGGAGAAAGAACATTATGTTAAGTATGTGAGGGTGTGAATGAGTGTGTGTACTTCATGTGTAATTCAAGTGTGATTCAAGTGTATTCCACTTGTATTAAGACAGAAATTTAATTGGGCCCAGACTAATTTTCATTCTGTCTTAACATAAGTGCAATAGATTGCGAGTCAACTGTCCCTTTAAGTTTGTCTTTGTAAAATTTTGTAACCAGTGCTGTTTATAAATATTAGACTTATTCCATATAAATATTGTAAAGGATTCTAAGTATCTTAGAATTTCCTTTGCGTTAGTGCCCCACAAGTGGACATAGATTCGAGGTTCCCTCGTGTTGTCCCGTCACATATACGTTTTGCCAGCCCCCGACATATGAAACAAGTGTCTTTGGTGGGAACAGTGTATTGAACATAGCTTCAGAAACCGTCCGTGCTGGGAACAGTCTATTAAACATACCTACAGAAGTGTACGTGATGGATACAGTCTATAAATCATAGCTCCAGTGAGTTTCCGTGATGGGAACAGTCTACCTGACATAGGTTCAGACAGTGTCCTTGGTGGGAACAGTCTATTAAACATACCTACAGGAGTGTCCGTCCGTCAATAGGCCTACTCCTGAAAATGCAAATTTTGTAACCTGTAGAAATTAGGCTTTCAGTGTTACATCACTTAAAAGTTACCAACACGTTTATAAAATCCTGAAAATTAGAATAAAATATCTCCATGGGTTTTGGAGAAATGGCAGTTTAAATCTGGATAATTCCAAATATGGTCATTAGAGAGAAAATTATTAATATTTTCATAAACAACAACAAACTTATAGATGTAAGATCATAATTTCAAAGGTATATATATAAGCAAGTGTCTGCCAAATATCAACAAATTTTGATAAGAAATAGTAATGTTATGCATTTTGTAATACAGTGTCCCTTTGGAATCAAGTATGATAAAATTGATCATCTGTACCCACCTAGGTACAAGATACGCATTTTGCTATACGTTCTTTATATTTTTAAATGGCTGTAACTCTGGAACTATTGGAGATATCAACTTCAAATTTTCAGAATTTCTTAGTTTTATGGAGGCCACAAAATGTATGAAATTTCAAAGACCTAGATAAACAAATTATGAAGTTGGCATTTTCCGGATAAGCCCTATTGAACATAACTTCAGAAGTGTCCGTGCTGCGAAGAGACTAATATTCATAGCTACAGAAAGTATCCTTGTCGGGAACAGTCTATTAAACATAATTACAGAAAGTGTCCTTGGTGCCAACAGTCTATTAAACATGGCTACAGAAAGTGTCCTTGGTGAGGACATTCTATCAAACATAGCTACAGAAAGTGTCCTTGGTGGGAACAGTTTATTAAACATACGTATAGAAAGAGTCCCTGTTGGAAATAGTCTATAAAGCATATATACAGAAGTGTCCTAGCTGGAAACAGCCTATTAAACATAGCTACAAAAGGTGTCCATGCTGGGAACAGTCTATTAAACATAGCTACATGAAGTGTCCTTGGTGGGAACAGTCTGTTAAAACGGCTACAGAAAGAGTCCTTGGTGGGGACATTCTATTAAACATAGCTACAGAAAGTGTCCTTGGTGGGAACAGTTTATTAAACATACGTATGGAAAGAGTCCTTGTTGGAAACAGTCTATTAAACATATATACAGAAGTGTCCGTGCTGGAAACAGCCTATTAAACATAGTTACAAAATGTGTCCATGCTGGGAACCGTCTATTAAACATAGCTACATGAAGTGTCCTTGGTGGGAATAGTCTGTTAAAAACGGCTACAGAAAGTGTCCTTGGTGGGGACATTCTATTAAACATAGGTACAGAAAGTGTCCTTGGTGGGAACAGTTTATCAAACATACGTATAGAAAGAGTCCTTGTTGGAAACAGTCTATTAAACATATATACAGAAGTGTCCGTGCTGGAAACAGCCTATTAAACATAGCTACAAAAAGTGTCCTTAGTGGGAACAGTCTGTTAAAAATGGCTACAGAAAGTGTCCTTGGTGGGAAGATTCTATTAAACATAGCTATAGAAAGTGTCCTTGGTGGGAAAAGTTTATAAAATATACGTATAGAAAGAGTCCTTGTTGGAAACAGTCTATTAAACATATATACAGAAGTGTCCGTGCTGGAAACAGCCTATTAAACATAGCTACAAAAAGTGTCCATGCTGGGAACAGTCTATTAAACATAGCTACATGAAGTGTCCTTGGTGGGATCAGTCATTTAAAAATGGCTACAGAAAATGTCCTTGGTGGGAACATTCTATTAAACATAGTTACAAAAAGTGTCCATGCTGGGAACAGTCTATTAAACATAGCTACATGAAGTGTCCTTGGTGGGAACAAATTGTTAAAAACGGCTACAGAAAGTGTCCTTGGTGGGGACATTCTATTAAACATAGCTACAGAAAGTGTCCTTGGTGGGAACAGTTTATTAAACATACGTATAAAAAGAGTCCTTGTTGGAAACAGTCTATTAAACATATATACAGAAGTGTCCGTGCTGGAAACAGCCTATTAAACATAGCTACAAAAAGTGTCCATGATGGGAACAGTCTATTAAACATAGCTACATGAAGTGTCCTTGGTGGGAACAGTCTGTTAAAAATGGCTACATAAAGTGTCCTTGGTGGGAACACTCTATTAAATAAACATAGCTACAAAAAGTGTCCATGCTGGGAACAGTCTATTAAACATAGCTTCATGAAGTGTCCTTGATGGGAACAGTCTGTTAAAAACGGCTACAGAAAGTGTCCTTGGTGGGAACATTCTATTAAACATAGCTACATAAAGTGTCCATGCTGGGAACAGTCTATTAAACATAGCTACATGAAGTGTCCATGCTTGGAACAGTCTATTAAACATAGCTACATGAAGTGTCCTTGGTGGGAACAGTCTGTTAAAAATGCCTACAGAAAGTGTCCTTGGTGGGAACATTCTATTAAACATAACTACAAAAAGTGTCCATGCTGGGAACAGTCTATTAAACATAGCTACATGAAGTGTCCTTGGTGGGAACAGTCTGTTAAAAACGGATACAGAAAGTGTCCTTGGTGGGGACATTCTATTTAACATAGCTACAGAAAGTGTCCTTGGTGGGAAAAGTTTATTAAACATACGTATAAAAAGAGTCATTGTTGGAAACAGTCTATTAAACATATATACAGAAGTGTCCGTGCTGGAAACAGCCTATTAAACATAGCTACAAAAAGTGTCCATGCTGGGAACAGTCTATTAAACATAGCTACTTGAAGTGTCCTTTGTGGGAACAGTCTGTTAAAAACGGCTACAGAAAGTGTCCTTGGTGGTACATTCTATTAAACATAGCTACAGAAAGTGTCCTTGGTGGGAACAGTTTATTAAACATACGTATAGAAAGTCTCCTTGTTGGAAACAGTCTATTAAACATATATACAGAATTGTCCGTGCTGGAAACAGCCTATTAAACATAGCTACAAAAAGTGTCCATGCTGGGAACAGTCTATTAAACATAGCTACATGAAGTGTCCTTGGTGGGAACAGTCTGTTAAAAACGGCTACAGAAAGTGTCCTTGGTGGAGACATTATATTAAACATAGCTACAGAGAGTGTCCTTGGTGGGAACAGTTTATTAAACATACGTATAGAAAGAGTCCTTGTTGGAAACAGTCTATTAAACATATAAACAGAAGTGTCCGTGCTGGAAACAGCCTATTAAATATAGCTACAAAAAGTGTCCATGCTGGGAACATTCTATTAAACAAAGCTACATGAAGTGTCCTTGGTGGGAACAGTCTGTTAAAAACGGCTACAGAAAGTGTCCTTGGTGGGGACATTCTATTAAACATAGCTACAGAAAGTGTCCTTGGTGGGAACAGTTTATTAAACATACGTATAGAAAGAGTCCTTGTTGGAAACAGTCTATTAAACATATATACAGAAGTGTCCATGCTGGAAACAGCCTATTAAACATAGCTACAAAAAGTGTCTATGCTGGGAACAGTCTATTAAACATAGCTACAAGAAGTGTCGTTTGTTGGAACTGTCTGTTAAAAACGGCTAAAGTGTCCTTGGTGGGAACAGTTTATTAAACATACGTATAGAAAGAGTCCTTGTTGGAAACAGTCTATTAAACATATATACAGAAGTGTCCGTGCTGGAAACAGCTATTAAACAGAGCTACAAAAAGTGTCCATGCTGGGAACAGTCTATTAAACATAGCTACATGAAGTGTCCTTGGTGGGAACAGTCTGTTAAAAACGGCTACAGAAAGTGTCCTTGGTGGGGACATTCTATTAAACATAGCTACATAGAGTGTCCTTGGTGGCTAACAGTTTATTAAACATACGTATAGAAAGAGTCCTTGTTGGACACAGTCTATTAAACATATATACAGAAGTGTCCGTGCTGGAAACAGCCTATTAAACATAGCTACAAAAAGTGACCATGCTGGGAACAGTCTATTAAACATAGCTACATGAAGTGTCCTTGGTGGGAACAGTCTATTAAAATGGCTACAGAAAGTGTCCTTGGTGGGAACATTCTATTAAACATAGCTACAAAAAGTGTCCATGCTGGGAACATTCTATTAAACATAGCTACATGAAGTGTCCTTGGTGGGAACAGTATGTTAAAAACGGCTACAGAAAGTGTCCTTGGTGGGGACATTCTATTAAACATAGCTACAGAAAGTGTCCTTGGTGGGAACAGTTTATAAAACATACGTATAGAAAGAGTCCTTGTTGGAAACAGTCTATTAAACATATAAACAGAAGTGACCGTGCTGGAAACAGCCTATAAAACATAGGTACAAAAAGTGTCCATGCTTGGAACAGTCTATTAAACATAGCTACATAAAGTGTCCTTGGTGGGAACAGTCTGTTAAAAATGGCTACAGAAAGTGTCCTTGGTAGGAACATTCTATTTAACATAGCTACAAAAAGTGTCCATATTGGGAACATTCTGTTAAACATAGCTACATGAAGTGTCCTTGGAGGGAACAGTCTGTTAAAAACGGCTACAGAAAGTGTCCTTGGTGGGGACATTCTATTTAACATAGCTACAGAAAGTGTCCTTGGTGGGAACAGTTTATTAAACATACGTATAGAAAAAGTCCTTGTTAGAAACAGTCTATTAAACATATATACAGAAGTGTCCGTGCTGGAAACAGCCTATTAAACATAGCTACAAAAAGTGTCCATGCTGGGAACAGTCTATTAAACATAGCTACATGAAGTGTCCTTTGTGGGAATAGTATGTTAAAAACGGCTACAGAAAGTGTCCTTGGTGGGGACATTCTATTAAGCATAGCTACAGAAAGTGTCCTTGGTGGGAACAGTTTATTAAACATACGTATAGAAAGAGTCCTTGTTGGAAACAGTCTATTAAACATATATACAGAAGTGTCCGTGCTGGAAACAGCCTATTAAACATAGCTACAAAAATTGTCCATGCTGGGAACAGTCTATTAAACATAGCTACAAGAAGTGTCCTTTGTGGGAACAGTCTGTTAAAAACTGCTACAGAAAGTGTCCTTGGTGGGGACATTCTATTAAACATAGCTACAGAAAGTGTCCTTGGTGGGAACAGTTTATTAAACATACGTATAGTAAGAGTCCTTGTTGGAAACAGTCTATTAAACATATATACAGAAGTGTCCGTGCTGGAAACAGCCTATTAAACATAGCTTCAAAAAGTGTCCATGCTGGGAACAGTCTATTAAACATAGCTACATGAAGTGTCCTTGGTGGGAACAGTCTGTTAAAAACGGCTACAGAAAGTGTCCTTGGTGGGGACATTCTATTAAACATAGCTACAGAAAGTGTCCTCGGTGGGAACAGTTTATTAAACTAACGTATAGAAAGAGTCCTTGTTGGAAATAGTCTATTAAACATATATACAGAAGTGTCCGTACTGGAAACAGCCTATTAAACATAGCTACAAAAAGTGTCCATGCTGGAAACAGTCTATTAAACAAAGCTACATGAAGTGTCTTTGGTGGGAACAGTCTGTTAAAAATGGCTACAGAAAGTGTCCTTGGTGGGAACATTCTATTAAACATAGCTACAAAAAGTGTCCATGCTGGGAACATTCTATTAAACATAGCTACATGAAGTGTCCTTGATGGGAACAGTCTGTTAAAAACGGCAACAGAAAGAGTCCTTGGTGGGCACATTCTATTAAACATAGCTACAGAAAGTGTCCTTCGTGGGAACAGTTTATTAAACACACGTATAGAAAGAGTCCTTGTTGGAAACAGTCTACTAAACATATATACAGAAGTGTCCGTGCTGGAAACAGCCTATTAAACATAGCTACAAAAAGTGTCCATGCTGGGAACAGTCTATTAAACATAGCTACATGAAGTGTCCTTTGTGGGAACAGTCTGTTAAAAACGGCTACAGAAAGTGTCCTTGGTGGGGACATTCTATTAAACATAGCTACAGAAAGTGTCCTTGGTGGGAACAGTTTATTAAACATACGTATAGAAAGAGTCCTTGTTGGAAACAGTCTATTAAACATATACAGAGAAGTGTCCGTGCTGGAAACAGCCTATTTAACATAGCTACAAAAAGTGTCCATGCTGGGAACAGTCTATTAAACATAGCTACATGAAGTGTCCTTGGTGGGAACAATCTGTTAAAAATGGCTTCAGAAAGTGTCCTTGGTGGGAACATTCTATTAAACATAGCTACAAAAAGTGTCCATGCTGGGAGCAGTCTATTAAACATAGCTACATTAAGTGTCCTTGGTGGGAACAGTCTGTTAAAAACGGCTACAGAAAGTGTCCTTGGTGGGGACATTCTATTAAACATAGCTACAGAAAGTGTCCTTGGTGGGAACAGTTTATTAAACATACGTATAGAAAGAGTCCTTGTTGGAAACAGTCTATTAAACATATATACAGAAGTGTCCGTACTGGAAACAGCCTATTAAACATAGCTACAAAAAGTGTCCATGCTGGGAACAGTCTATTAAACATAGCTACATGTGTTACGAGATGGAATAGGAAACCTCTCTGGTGCTTATGCACATCTAAATTATTTTAGTAGATATATGGTAGGGCGGTGCGAGTGAAATATTTTAGGTGAAATATGGTACGCAAACTATGCGGCTCCATGAACAAGTCATGCACATATCATACGATGTATGCATGAGTGGTTTATAGAGCTGTTTTTACAATACAGGGGGCCGCTAAAAGGCCGAGTCCTATAGAATTTGCCTAAAAATCGCCAACCGCCAAATTGTGCCATATATGATTTTTATTCCCGTCACGTGTTGTGTGGGTGTTCGTTTTGACAGGAGTCATGGCATTGATTTATAGGGTCGTTTCATCAATTTTTCCTATGGGAAATATACTATTTGAACGCAAATCCATTATCTACTCGATTTTTGCTATCTGGCTTTGTTTGTGGCCGGTATCTCCACTTCGCCACGAACAAAGCAAGGTAATAAGAGTAGGCATGATTTTCCGGTAGTATTCATAGATATATAAACCCTGAAAAAAGCGGACACTTTAGCAGCAGGTCAAGTTGTAAGAGTGAACACAACATTGTGACGGGGAAATAGAAAGTATATTGAAAGGTATGTTAAATCTATGTTTAGTATTATTTTTGTATGAACATGCTTGTAGGTTTTGGAGGGGTTTACTTCTAGTATACCCCAACTTTCTGAAGCCTATTCTGAATTCACTGTTGTGGCCTGTAGTGATTAGGCTACTAGCTTTGCCAGCTAGACGTCGCAGAATTGATCCCAGGCTTCTCCAGTAGTAGAATGAGTCTTTCTAAGTGAGGTCCTGTCTCATGCTGACCCTAGATGTTGGTGAGACGTAAAGTTTGGACACCCGCTCATTCTAGATTCATTTAGGGAATGTGTGGCGGCGGTAAAACGTCTCCCTGCCCTGCATCATAGTGTAGATTATATTTTCTTGTCCTTTGGGATCATATATTCCATTGTGGAATTTTGAAAATATCTGAGGGTCACTGATGAGGCCTAATTGGCCGAAACTAGCTAGTCTGGCCCAGAAAACATGTACACTCCATATTTTTCAGTTCTGTGGTGTATTCCTTGCTTCCAAAGGATAACCCTTTTAAAGAACATTTTAGACCCCTTTTGTAGAATGTAATTAATAAACGCCGGGTCACTTGTTTGATTCATGACTTTTGACTAGCTGTGGTTAGAAAACCGTGGTTCCGTCCCAATATCATATTAGGTGTAGAGGGGACGTAAACTTAAGACGGGTTTAACCATATCTTCATCATCAGGGCAAACTCTTACAAGAGCCTGTTGGGTTATCCGTGATGATGAACCGTAATGAATTTTATTTTACAAGCATGTTCACGTTGATTAGAAATAATTTTGTTCAAGAAGAATTACGAGTTCATTTTGTAATGATGCCGTTTTTGTCTGATAACTCAATTTGTGCATGTATGTACATATAAAGAACGTGATGATGATAAGTGGGAGTATTTGGTCGCCACACGTCATAACGGCCTGAGCGGCGGGGATGACGTCAGCTGCGTCATCGGCGTCGCGAGGACGGTTGTGACGGGGTGCCTACCAAATAGAGAGAATTTACGGCAAACAGTGTTGGCCCATATGAGACACTAACAAATGTTGTGGATTACAGATGAAAATCTTCTGTTGTAGTTTCTATCTGTTATTAATGTATTGAATTTGTGAATAGCTATATTTGTGAGCCGTGTCGCGGAGAAGGATATGAAATAGAGATTGTTATGTTTCCTGTAATTGGCAGCTGGCCAGGTAGCGCAAAGGCGTGGTCTGTTCAATTGCCTCTTACTTGTGATAATGTAGTGAGCACAAATTTGATGAGTATTATGCTCAGTAGTAGTGAGCATTAATTGATTTCTGTAGTGCTCAGTAAGGAAACATGAACTTTGAGTATTATTGTGTCAAGCGCTGGGTGCTGATAATTTGATGCACAGTCAAGTTGAGTTCTGCTGTACGGTTATTTGTCGCATGCACTATTCAGCCTATATGTCTGGTCGGCGCATGCGCAATAACGGTATATGCATGAACATATTCTTACTTCTCCGGGAGGGGGATCATGATATAGCATGTATGTTTTGTGACTCGTTTCTAGTCCCGTTATCGTAATTTGCAGGCACAACAATGTGTGACCTGCTGCTCCCTGCTTCATAGCAGCAGGTACTGGTACGACGCTAGGCGTTAGGGTCCAGCAAGGGCGGACAGACCGCCGTAATCAGCGCCTACCAGGGTAGAAGCAGAACCTAGATCATTGTTCGTTGTAAACAAATGTGAGACCATGGAAGAGGTCAATTAACCTGCAGGTCATTTGGACGATCACTAAACGTCTGATCAGCAAACGTGATCGCTAATCCTAGGATTATCAACTATGTTGATAGACTAGTTCTGCTAGTTCGCGAGAGGAAGTTTCACGCGAGTGGGGGATTCACCCTAAGTTATAAACTGGCCAGTCGCGTCTTGTGTTGTTTCTTTTTTTGTTTTTGTTGTTGTTTTTTTTTTGTTTGCTTCTGTAGGTATTCACGTCACCCGTTCCGAGCACAGAACAGTGTTTTGCCTTCGGAGCGGACGTCGTGAGTTGGCTACAGAAGCAACAAATTGTGATGTTTTGTGTTAGTAAGTGTTGTATGTAGATACTGTAAATAATTCATGTCATTCATTTGACATCTTTCTTGTGCCTTACCCCACAGCTGCCCGTACACCTGTCAGAGATCACGCTCGGTTGTCTTGTCAGCATGGGGGTTTGCGGGACGCCGTAAACCCACATGTAACATTTGGTGTCAGTGAAGTGAGGATTTGATCTCTGGCTGGTGTTCCCGGCTGTGGAACAGCACATTGATACTCTGAATCATCAACTTTAAAAAAAAAAAAAAATGCATTGACAGCCACATTTAGAAATTAACTTTAATCTTCCTTCCTGCGTTGATGAAGTGCGAAACCCATGTATTCAACTGAATGGATACTGACAAGTCGATAATTTCTGAGCAGGAAGGCAAGGCAAACCCCACTTTTTCTTGGTAACGAAAAATTTAAGTAGACCCCACTTAATTGTGTTACCTGACATTCTACTAAGTTAAATTGGAGCTACTAATTGATCTTACCCACACTTGGTTCTGACGTAGTGACGTTAACAATTTACTGACGTTGACATAACGGTAGCGTTAATATTTACGCTGTGGCTTGAGGTTAGGTATGACGTAATAGAAACATTAATGGTGACTTGTTATGATCGGAGTTTTGTAATGTGATAAAACTTCGGATTGTAGCATTTTACTGTAAACGTCGTCGGTTTATGACGTCATATTAGACTACCAGTACGCAACGTCATACTTTGCTAAAAGCATTTGACATTTCAAATCGCGTGTGCTTTAATAACTAACGTTTTAGTTAGATTAACGCGTATAACACATATCTTAACGTTTTAGTTAAGCCCATTCAATCATCACTGATCATAACTGATCAGTTTATAGTGGTTTTGATAGTAACGTGAGATTTACGTTATCAATAATGGAGCGTTTAATGCAAATGGGAAAGGACTTAGGTTATGAGGGGAAGGAGTTACAAGGTTTTGTTAAAGAGCAGCAAGATATTGAGCGGGCAGAAAGGCAAGAGCAAAGGGATTTAGAAAGGTTAAGGTCTGAGGAAAAGGAAAAGGAAAGGGTACATGAACTAGCTAAGTTAGAGGAAAAGGAAAAGGAAAGGGTACATGAACTAGCTAAGTTAGAAGTAGAAGCAAAGGAAAAGGAAAGGGTACATGAACTTGAAATGGCACGCATTAAGACTGAAAGGGAGGCAAAAGAGATTAGTGAGGCCCATTTAGAACAAATAAAACATGGGTTTGAGCTACAGCACCAAGAATTAAGGAATCAGTTAGAAATGCAGAGAGCGAAGCTCGAGCTAGAATTTGAAAGGCAAAAAGCTGAGAAGGTGGCTCATGCCCGGGATCCTAAGTTACCTTATTTTGAAGAGGGTAAAGATAAAATGGATAGTTATTTATCTAGGTTCGAGAAATATGCTACGGCTAATAAATGGGATAAGAGTGTTTGGGCCGCGTATTTAAGTGCATTGCTCAAAGGGCGCGCACTTGATGTATATGACCGGTTGTCAAATGAGGATGCGGCGGATTATGAAAAGTTAAAGGACGCTTTATTAAAGAATTTTGACATGACAGAGCGCGGATTTAGGAAGCAGTTTCGTTATAGTAGGCCCGAGAAATCAGAAACGTTCATACAGTTCAGTAGTAGACTGAGAAGTTATTTAGAAAAATGGCTTAATATGGCAAAGATAGAAAAATCTTTTCCGGCTGTCTGTGATTTCATGGCAAGGGATCAGTTCCTGGAGTCATGTAATAGAGAACTGTATGTACATCTGAAGCCAAAACAGTTTGGTAATTTAGATGAAATGGCTAGGGAGGCAAATTTGTTTGCAGACGCGCGCGGGGGTGTATATAGTTGCATTAATAAGGGGCAACGCGATAATAGAGGCGCAGCGCAGGGGAAACAGGACAAAGTTGACTCGAACAAACCGAGTGGTAGACCGGATATCAAGTGTAGCATATGCGGTAAGGGGCATTTAACAATTAAATGTTTTAAGAACCCCGACAGGAAACAATTGTATAGCGCAGAGGTAGGAGCAACTGGAGTTGGGGATAGCGGTGTTAAGGAAAATTTTAACACGCGCGTAGAGGCTCAAGGTTCTCAGGTTAAGAATGAGAATACGCAGAATGTAGGTCGTGGTTATACACGTGGTCGTGGTAATTTTAGAGGGTCTTTTCGCGGACGCGGTAAAAATAATAGCACACCACGTGGCGCAGCACACCAAGTTAGTTTTTGTCAAACGGAAGTAACTAGGAAAGGTGATGAGATTGGAAGTATTTTTGAAAATAAGGTTGGTGATCCTTTGATTTCGGATAGGGAGGAGTGTAGTAAGGAAACTAGGGAAGGTGTCTGTTACTTCTTAAAGGCAAGGTTACCGACGGCACAAGGATTGGTTAATAATAAAAAGGTGGTTGTATTAAGAGATACTGGGTGTACAGGCTGTGTCGTTCGGAGAAGTTTGGTTTCGGATAGTCAGTTAACCCTTTACCACTCAGGGATTTTGTGAATTTCACTGATTTTCACAGTGTTGCACCTGACAGCAACTTCAACTAGCCATTGTTTCATAATGGATGGTCTGTTTTACACCAAACTCGGTATGAATGTTCATTGGGCAGTAGCCTTTCAACTGCAACCTTTCATGACTTGATCATTGTTGTCATGGTAAAGAGGGGGCATCTCAAAGTTGGCAAAAAGTGTGTTTTCACATGAATTTTGGACCACATTTTAATCTTCACACAGCTGTCAAGGCAACCATTAAGGTGGTTGGCACTAACCATTTTCACTGTTTGCAGCATGTTTTATCAGCATCAATTTTCAGGCATGTTTGACCCCAGACACCCTCAGATATAAATTTTAGCGGCCGGTTGGGCCATAAACCCAAAATTTTTCGGGATGTGAGGGGGGCGTTGCCCCCCTTCAAACCCCCCCAGGAATATTTTTAGTGGGGAGGCGCGCGAAAAAAACAGGTCACTTTTTTGCCCAACAAATCCTAAAGCAAACTTAACTATCCAGAGATAGAAATGCAGATTTTATGTGCTTCTGGGGCTTAAAATGGGGGGGGGGTGCAGACACGTAAAAACACGTATCTGAGTGGTAAAGGGTTAACTAAAATCTGGGAACATACTGAATTTTAGTCTAAAATGCTTTAATTATATCTGAAATATTGTTTCTTGCAACAAAATGATGAAAAAACATTATTTTGGTCAGTTGGGATTTTCTTCTTTAACTAAAATCTGGGAACATACTGAATTTTAGTCTAAAATGCTTTAATTATATCTGAAATATTGTTTCTTGCAACAAAATGATGAAAAAACATTATTTTGGTCAGTTGGGATTTTCTTCTTTAACCCTTTACCACTCAGGGATTTTGTGAATTTCACTGATTTTCACAGTGTTGCACCTGACAGCAACTTCAACTAGCCATTGTTTCATAATGGATGGTCTGTTTTACACCAAACTCGGTATGAATGTTCATTGGGCAGTAGCCTTTCAACTGCAACCTTTCATGACTTGATCATTGTTGTCATGGTAAAGAGGGGGCATCTCAAAGTTGGCAAAAAGTGTGTTTTCACATGAATTTTGGACCACATTTTAATCTTCACACAGCTGTCAAGGCAACCATTAAGGTGGTTGGCACTAACCATTTTCACTGTTTGCAGCATGTTTTATCAGCATCAATTTTCAGGCATGTTTGACCCCAGACACCCTCAGATATAAATTTTAGCGGCCGGTTGGGCCATAAACCCAAAATTTTTCGGGATGTGAGGGGGGCGTTGCCCCCCTTCAAACCCCCCCAGGAATATTTTTAGTGGGGAGGCGCGCGAAAAAAACAGGTCACTTTTTTGCCCAACAAATCCTAAAGCAAACTTAACTATCCAGAGATAGAAATGCAGATTTTATGTGCTTCTGGGGCTTAAAATGGGGGGGGGGGGGTGCAGACACGTAAAAACACGTATCTGAGTGGTAAAGGGTTAATAGGGAAGGAATCAAATGTTACGTTGATTGATGAATCCACACAAAGGTATCCTTTGGCAATGATTGACATTGATTGTCCTTTTTTTCACTGGGAAAACTGAAGCTTTGTGTATGGATGATACGTTGTACGATTTGGTTATCGGTAACATTGATGGATCAAAACTTCCTGATATGTCTCATTTCTCAGCTGCGGCTGTAACTAGGTCTCAAACTAGGCAGGATGAGAAGCCTTACAGAAAACTTAAGGTTCCCGATCAGATCATTAACGATGACAAGGAGGCTTTCAAGCAAGCTCAGGTTGATGATCCAAAATTGGAAAACATCAGGAAAAGGGTTGTATCTGGGAACAAGACTGTGAGTCGTGGTTTAAACCGAGGTGAAACTAGGTTTATTGAGAAAAAAGGTTTGGCATATA
Organism: Lucinisca nassula; assembly: GCA_963580285.1. Lineage (NCBI taxonomy): Eukaryota > Metazoa > Mollusca > Bivalvia > Lucinida > Lucinidae > Lucinisca > Lucinisca nassula. Next base: position 170,963,827 of record OY757014.1, on the reverse strand, counting down.
AGGAGTTCACCAAGGGTAACAATGTCTCTTTCCAACTTGTGGTCCCTCAAAGTTTCCGAGGAAAGGTGTTGAAACTGGCTCATGAAACGCTTATGTCTGGACATATGGGTATTAGGAAGACATTGGATAGAGTTGTAACTGAGTTTTACTGGCCCGGTATTTGCGGTGATGTCGCTAGATTTTGTAAATCTTGTGATATTTGTCAGAGAACTATTCAGAAAGGTCGGGTCACTAAAGTACCTCTAGGAAAAATGCCATTGATTGATACGCCATTTAAGAGGGTGGCAGTGGACATAGTTGGTCCAATTGAGCCTCGATCTGATAGGAAATCTCGGTATATTTTAACCATGATAGATTATGCGACAAGGTATCCAGAGGCGATAGCTTTACCGAGTATTGAGACGGAACGTGTCGCGGAAGCGCTTATTGAAATGTTTAGTAGGGTTGGCATTCCTGATGAAATGTTGACTGATTGTGGATCACAGTTTACTGCTGAGGTAATGAAGGAAGTCAGCAGACTTCTTTCTCTTCAACAGTTAACGTGTAGTCCGAGACACCCAATTTGCAACGGACTGATAGAGCGTTTCCACGCTACGTTAAAGCAGATGTTACGTCGCATGTGTGCTGAACGTCCAAAAGATTGGGATAAATATCTTCCAGCTTTATTATTTGCGGTAAGGGAAGTCCCACAAGAGTCTTTAGGATACTCCCCTTTTGAGTTGTTATATGGACGTAACGTCAGAGGTCCAATGGCAATATTAAGAGAATTATGGGCTGAAGAGGTACGCGATGAGCAAGTTCTTTCAACGTATCAATACGTTATTGAGCTTAGGGAACGGTTAGAGCAGACATGCAAATTAGCGCGTGATAATTTAAAGAAGGTTCAGATTAAGCAGAAAGCTTATTATGATAAAGGCGCGAGGTCGCGTAAATTTGACGTCGGCGACAAAGTACTGTTGTTACTACCGACAGACAGTAATAAATTATTGCTTCAATGGAAAGGTCCTTATGAAGTGGTTGAGGTAGTGAACAGAATGGATTATAAGATTGACGTCAATGGAAATGTTAACACATATCACGCAAATATACTGAAACAGTATGTTGAGCGTCAGACTGTGACGTCTCATTGTCTGATCTCTGAACCGATTTTGTCGACAGACAGTCATGACAGAAATGACGTCGACGAGACTTCATTTGAAGACAGCAGTTTTCAAACTGCAGAGCAACCGGAAAGTGACGGTGACGTTAGCGTCCCACACACACTAACGTCAGAGGAGAGTGAGGAGACAGAAGGGCTGAGAGAACAGCGCCTTGCAGGACTGACATGTCAGACAGACCAAATTATATGTACCACATTTATGTCAGAACCTGTGAAAACAATCAAATCAGTTGAGCCAGAAAGGCCACCACCAGTAAGACTAAAACGATATCCGTTTGCTAACAAACAGAATGTCAGGGGAACAGGAAAATTCTGGGGCAAACCACCTTGGCTTACTAGCAATTTTACTTAAGAAAATTTGGGGGCAGACTACCTTAGTAGGTAATTCTTCGCACGGTTGTTGTGTAAATAACTGTCTTGTTTAGATAGGTTCATCCTATTCCATCTCTATACACAAAGAAAAAACATTTCTGATTGTTTTTTCTCCAAAAGTTACATGTGGGTTTACGGCGTTACATGTTACATGTGGGTTTACGGCGTCCCGCAAACCCCCATGCTGACAAGACAACCGAGCGTGATCTCTGACAGGTGTACGGGCAGCTGTGGGGTAAGGCACAAGAAAGATGTTAAATGAATGACATGAATTATTTACAGTATCTACATACAACACTTACTAACACAAAACATCACAATTTGTTGCTTCTGTAGCCAACTCACGACGTCCGCTCCGAAGGCAAAACACTGTTCTGTGCTCGGAACGGGTGACGTGAATACCTACAGAAGCAAACAAAAAAAACAACAAAAAAAAATAATAAAAGAAACAACACAAGACGCGACTGGCCAGTTTATAACTTAGGGTGAATCCCCCACTCGCGTGAAACTTCCTCTCGCGAACTAGCAGAACTAGTCTATCAACATAGTTGATAATCCTAGGATTAGCGATCACGTTTGCTGATCAGACGTTTAGTGATCGTCCAAATGACCTGCAGGTTAATTGACCTCTTCCATGGTCTCACATTTGTTTACAACGAACAATGATCTAGGTTCTGCTTCTACCCTGGTAGGCGCTGATTACGGCGGTCTGTCCGCCCTTGCTGGACCCTAACGCCTAGCGTCGTACCAGTACCTGCTGCTATGAAGCAGGGAGCAGCAGGTCACACATTGTTGTGCCTGCAAATTACGATAACGGGACTAGAAACGAGTCACAAAACATACATGCTATATCATGATCCCCCTCCCGGAGAAGTAAGAATATGTTCATGCATATACCGTTATTGCGCATGCGCCGACCAGACATATAGGCTGAATAGTGCATGCGACAAATAACCGTACAGCAGAACTCAACTTGACTGTGCATCAAATTATCAGCACCCAGCGCTTGACACAATAATACTCAAAGTTCATGTTTCCTTACTGAGCACTACAGAAATCAATTAATGCTCACTACTACTGAGCATAATACTCATCAAATTTGTGCTCACTACATTATCACAAGTAAGAGGCAATTGAACAGACCACGCCTTTGCGCTACCTGGCCAGCTGCCAATTACAGGAAACATAACAATCTCTATTTCATATCCTTCTCCGCGACACGGCTCACAAATATAGCTATTCACAAATTCAATACATTAATAACAGATAGAAACTACAACAGAAGATTTTCATCTGTAATCCACAACATTTGTTAGTGTCTCATATGGGCCAACACTGTTTGCCGTAAATTCTCTCTATTTGGTAGGCACCCCGTCACAACCGTCCTCGCGACGCCGATGACGCAGCTGACGTCATCCCCGCCGCTCAGGCCGTTATGACGTGTGGCGACCAAATACTCCCACTTATCATCATCACGTTCTTTATATGTACATACATGCACAAATTGAGTTATCAGACAAAAACGGCATCATTACAAAATGAACTCGTAATTCTTCTTGAACAAAATTATTTCTAATCAACGTGAACATGCTTGTAAAATAAAATTCATTACGGTTCATCATCACGGATAACCCAACAGGCTCTTGTAAGAGTTTGCCCTGATGATGAAGATATGGTTAAACCCGTCTTAAGTTTACGTCCCCTCTACACCTAATATGATATTGGGACGGAACCACGGTTTTCTAACCACAGCTAGTCAAAAGTCATGAATCAAACAAGTGACCCGGCGTTTATTAATTACATTCTACAAAAGGGGTCTAAAAGCCTAAATGAATCTAGAATGAGCGGGTGTCCAAACTTTACGTCTCACCAACATCTAGGGTCAGCATGAGACAGGACCTCACTTAGAAAGACTCATTCTACTACTGGAAAAGCCTGGGATCAATTCTGCGACGTCTAGCTGGCAAAGCTAGTAGCCTAATCACTACAGGCCACAACAGTGAATTCAGAATAGGCTTCAGAAAGTTGGGGTATACTAGAAGTAAACCCCTCCAAAACCTACAAGCATGTTCAAACAAAAATAATACTAAACATAGATTTAACATACCTTTCAATATACTTTCTATTTCCCCGTCACAATGTTGTGTTCACTCTTACAACTTGACCTGCTGCTAAAGTGTCCGCTTTTTTCAGGGTTTATATATCTATGAATACTACCGGAAAATCATGCCTACTCTTATTACCTTGCTTTGTTCGTGGCGAAGTGGAGATACCGGCCACAAACAAAGCCAGATAGCAAAAATCGAGTAGATAATGGATTTGCGTTCAAATAGTATATTTCCCACAGGAAAAATTGATGAAACGACCCTATAAATCAATGCCATGACTCCTGTCAAAACGAACACCCACACAACACGTGACGGGAATAAAAATCATATATGGCACAATTTGGCGGTTGGCGATTTTTAGGCAAATTCTATAGGACTCGGCCTTTTAGCGGCCCCCTGTATTGTAAAAACAGCTCTATAAACCACTCATGCATACATCGTATGATATGTGCATGACTTGTTCATGGAGCCGCATAGTTTGCGTACCATATTTCACCTAAAATATTTCACTCGCACCGCCCTACCATATATCTACTAAAATAATTTAGATGTGCATAAGCACCAGAGAGGTTTCCTATTCCATCTCGTAACAACATGAAGTGTCTTTGGTGGAAACAGTCTGTTAAAAATGGCTACAGAAAGTGTCCTTGGTGGAAACATTCTATTAAACATAGCTACAAAAAGTGTCCATGCTGGGAACATTCTATTAAACATAGCTACATGAAGTGTCCTTGGTGGGAAGTCTGTTAAAAACGGCTACAGAAAGAGTCCTTGGTGGGGGACATTCTATTAAACATAGCTACAGAAAGTGTCCTTGGTGGGAACAGTTTATTAAACATACGTATAGAAAGAGTCCTTGTTGGAAACAGTCTATTAAACATATATACAGAAGTGTCCGTGCTGGAAACAGCCTATTAAACATAGCTACAAAAAGTGTCCATGCTGGGAACAGTCTATTAAACATAGCTACATGAAGTGTCCTTTGTGGGAACAGTCTGTTAAAACGGCTACAGAAAGTGTCCTTGGTGGGGACATTCTATTAAACATAGCTACAGAAAGTGTCCTTGGTGGGAACAGTTTATTAAACATACGTATAGAAAGAGTCCTTGTTGGAAACAGTCTATTAAACATATACACAGAAGTGTCCGTGCTGGAAACAGCCTATTTAACATAGCTACAAAAAGTGTCCATGCTGGGAACAGTCTATTAAACATAGCTACATGAAGTGTCCTTGGTGGGAACAGTCTGTTAAAAACGGCTACAGAAAGTGTCCTTGGTGGGGACATTCTATTAAACATAGCTACAGAAGGTGTCCTTGTTGGGAACAGTTTATTAAACATACGTATAGAAAGATTCCTTGTTGGAAACAGTCTATTAAACATATATGCAGAAGTGTCCGTGCTGGAAACAGCCTATTAAACATAGCTACAGAAAGTGTCCATGCTGGGAACAGTCTTTTAAACATAGCTACAAGAAGTGTCCTTTGTGGGAACAGTCTGTTAAAAACGGCTACAGAAAGTGTCCTTGGTGGGGACATTCTATTAAAAAAAACATAGCTACAGAAAGTGTCCTTGGTGGGAGCAGTCTATTAAACATACGTATAGAAAGAGTCCTTGTTGGAAACAGTCTATTAAACATATATACAGAAGTGTCCGTGCTGGAAACAGCCTATTAAACATAGCTACAAAAAGTGTCCATGCTGGGAACAGTCTATTAAACATAGCTACATGAAGTGTCCTTGGTGGGAACAGTCTGTTAAAAACGGCTACAGAAAGTGTCCTTGGTGGGGACATTCTATTAAACATAGCTACAGAAAGTGTCCTTGGTGGGAACAGTTTATTAAACATACGTATAGAAAGAGTCCTTGTTGGAAACAGTCTATTAAACATATATACAGAAGTGTCCGTACTGGAAACAGCCTATTAAACATAGCTACAAAAAGTGTCCATGCTGGGAACAGTCTATTAAACAAAGCTACATGAAGTGTCTTTGGTGGGAACAGTCTGTTAAAAATGGCTACAGAAAGTGTCCTTGGTGGAAACATTCTATTAAACATAGCTACAAAAAGTGTCCATGCTGGGAACATTCTATTAAACATAGCTACATGAAGTGTCCTTGGTGGGAACAGTCTGTTAAAACGGCTACAGAAAGAGTCCTTGGTGGGGACATTCTATTAAACATAGCTACAGAAAGTGTCCTTGGTGGGAACAGTTTATTAAACATACGTATAGAAAAAGTCCTTGTTGGAAACAGTCTATTAAACATATATACAGAAGTGTCCGTGCTGGAAACAGCCTATTAAACATAGCTACAAAACGTGTCCATGCTGGGAACAGTCTATTAAACATAGCTACATGAAGTGTCCTTGGTGGGAACAGTCTGTTAAAAACGGCTACAGAAAGTGTCCTTGGTGGGGACATTCTATTAAACATAGCTACAGAAAGTGTCCTTGGTGGGAACAGTTTATTAAACATACGTATAGAAAAAGTCCTTGTTGGAAACAGTCTATTAAACATATATACAGAAGTGTCCGTGCTGGAAACAGCCTATTAAACATAGCTACAAAACGTGTCCATGCTGGGAACAGTCTATTAAACATAGCTACATGAAGTGTCCTTTGTGGGAACAGTCTGTTAAAAACGGCTACAGAAAGTGTCCTTGGTGGGGACATTCTATTAAACATAGCTACAGAAAGTGTCCTTGGTGGGAACAGTTTATTAAACATACGTATAGAAAGAGTCCTTGTTGGAAACAGTCTATTAAACATATACACAGAAGTGTCCGTGCTGGAAACAGCCTATTTAACATAGCTACAAAAAGTGTCCATGCTGGGAACAGTCTATTAAACATAGCTACATGAAGTGTCCTTGGTGGGAACAATCTGTTAAAAATGGCTTCAGAAAGTGTCCTTGGTGGTAACATTCTATTAGACATAGCTACAAAAAGTGTCCATGCTGGGAGCAGTCTATTAAACATAGCTACATGAAGTGTCCTTGGTGGGAACAGTCTGTTAAAAACGGCTACAGAAAGTGTCCTTGGTGGGGACATTCTATTAAACATAGCTACAGAAAGTGTCCTTGGTGGGAACAGTTTATTAAACATACGTATAGAAAGAGTCCTTGTTGGAAACAGTCTATTAAACATATATACAGAAGTGTCCGTGCTGGAAACAGCCTATTAAACATACCTACAAAACGTGTCCATGCTGGGAACAGTCTATTAAACATAGCTACATGAAGTGTCCTTTGTGGGAACAGTCTGTTAAAAACGGCTGCAGAAAGTGTCCTTGGTGGGGACATTCTATTAAACATAGCTACAGAAAGTGTCCTTGGTGGGAACAGTTTATTAAACATACGTATAGAAAGAGTCCTTGTTGGAAACAGTCTATTAAACATATATACAGAAGTGTCCGTGCTGGAAACAGCCTATTAAACATAGCTACAAAAAGTGTCCATGCTGGGAACAGTCTATTAAACATAGCTACATGAAGTGTCCTTGGTGGGAACAGTCTGTTATAAATGGCTACAGAAAGTGTCCTTGGTGGGAACATTCTATTAAACATAGCTACAGAAAGTGTCCTTGGTGAGAAAAGTCTATTAAACATAGCAACAGTAAGTGTCCATGCTTGGAACAGTCTATTAAACATAGCTACAGAAAGTGTGCTTGGTGGGAACTTCTTATTAAACATACGTATAGGAAGTGTCCTTGTTGGAAACAGTCTATCAAACATACCAACAGAAGTATCCGTGCTGCAAACAATCTATTAAAATACATTCAGAAAGTGTCCTTGGTGTGAACAGTCTATTAACCATATCTACAGAAATGTCCGTGCTGGGAACAATCTATCAAACATAGCTTCAGAAAGTGTCCGTGCTGGGAACAGACTATGAAGCGTACTACAGAAAGTGTCCGTGTTGGGAACAGTCTTTTAAATATACCTACAGAAAGTGTCCATGCTGGGACCAGTCTTGTAATGAAAGCTTTAGAAAGTGTCCGTGCTGGAATATGTCTACTAACCATAACTACGAAAAGTGTCCTTGGTGGGAACAGTCTATTTAACATACCTATATAATTGTCCGGGCTGGGAACAGTCTATAAACATACCTACAGAAGTGTCTGTGCTTGGAACAGTCTATAAAACATACCTACAGAAAGTGTCCTTGGTTGGAACAGTCTATTAAACATACCTATATAAATTGTCCTTGCTGGGAACAATCTATTAAAGGAGTCCATGTATAGAATCCACCAATCGCTAAAAACAATTGCAGGAAATTGTTCAAATGTCTAGTTTGCTATAAATCATGTGTATTAAATAAGGCTAAAAGGGATGCCCTTTGAGAGCCATGAACGCATTCAAAAACGAAAATAGCAGAATCCATTTGGTGTTTGGGCCAGACAAGCTTGTTTCGGCCCTCAAGGCCTCATCAGTAGCCCTAAAAGAAATGCTGAAAACGAGTATCAGCGGTTACGAGTATCAGCGTAAAACGTGGAAAATGACGTTGAAAGTTGACGTTTCGTCAGAAGAAATTTCCAGTTTAATTTAACGTCATGCGGCAAATTTTGATTACGGATTATTTTGCTCCAGACAAGTGGAAAGTGTATGGATTTGTATGCGGTTTGTAGCCTGCTTCCACAATAGAATACTTTTTGCCTTTTAGTCAGAATGTCTCTTTTGTAAGGACTAATTGATTCTTAATTAGCTGGGTTAAATGCTTCTTTAAATGGACATTTTACTGACTCCTTTGATATTCATTTGGGATCAATAACATGAGGGCCCAGAGGGCCCTGGTTCGCTCACCTGATCCAATGTATAACAAGTTGGCCCCGGGCAGGGTCAATTTTGGCCCCAGGGCTATAATTTGAACAATCTTGGTAGAGGTCCACAAGATGAAGCTTCATATTGAATATGAAAGACCTGGGCTTTCTGGTTTCAGAGAAGAAGATTTTAAAGGTTTACCCTGCATATAGAAGTCTATGTAAAACAAGATTTTCCCTATATAAGTCTATGTTAAACCAAAGGGCCCCGGAGCAGGGGCATTTTTGGCCCCAGGGCTATAATTTGAACAATCTTGGTAGAGGTCCACTAGCTGAAGCTTCATACCAAATATCAAAGACCTGGGCCTTGCGGTTTCAGAGAAGAAGATTTTTAAAGATTTTCCCTATATAAGCCTATGTTAAACAAAAGGGCCCTGGTGCAGAGGCATTTTTGGCCCGAGCACTATAATTTGAACAATCTTGGTTGGGGTCCACTAGATGAAGCTTCATACCAAATATCAAAGACCTGGGCCTTGCGGTTTCAGAGAAGAAGATTTTTCAAGATTTTCCCTATATAAGCCCATGTAAAATCAAAGGGCCCCGTACGGGGGCATTTTTGGCCCCAGCACTATAATTTGAACAATTATGGTAGGGGTCCACTAGATGAAGCTTCATACCAAATATCAAAGACCTGGGCCTTGCGATTTCAGAGAAGAAGATTTTTAAAGATTTTCCCTATATAAGCCCATGTAAAACCAAAGGGCCCCCGTGCGGGGGTATTTTTAGCTCCAGCACTATAATTTGAACAATCTTGGTAGGGGTCCACTAGATGAAGCTTCATACCAAATATCAAAGGCCTGGGCCTTGCGGTTTCAGAGAAGAAGATTTTTAAAGATTTTCCCTAAATAAGCCCATGTAAAACCAAAGGGCCCCTGTGCGGGGGCATTTTTGACCCCAGCACTATAATTTGAACAATCTTGGTAGGGGTCCACTAGATGAAGCTTCATACCAAATATCAAAGACCTGGGCCTTGCAGTTTCAGAGAAGAAGATTTTTTAAGTTTGCGGTGAAAAAAATCTATTTTTGGCTACTGTGACCTACATGTGCAACGGACCGGAACCATTTGAACAACTTTGAAAGGGGACCACCTAAGGATCATTCCTGTGAAGTTTGGTCAAAATATGATCAGTGGTTTAGGAGATGTCGTTTGAAGAAAAGTTTACGGACGCACGCACGCACGCACGCACGGACGGACGCACGACGGACAAAAAGTGATCCCAAAAGCTCACCTTGTCACTACGTGACAGGTGAGCTAAAAACATCCCTTCGAATTCAACGTTGTTCTTCTTCTTTGTCCTGATGCAAAATAAATAGATGACTTGACGGATGTTTTAAGGTAACCGGGCGCCAATGGCACATAGGGGCTACCCCCAGTTCGCCAGCTGGGATTAGTTGTAGGTCTTTTCCCTAGGCTGCCAATATGCTGACTCCTGTATGCTTGACAGTTATCAGCTAGCCGATTGGGAGTTAGTTACTTCTTTCGCGGAGGACCGCAACTTACTATTAGTATTAAAATAATTTCAACTATGAAAAGGTTTATTACCAGCAAATATTTTGTCACCAATACAAACTGGAATAGATTCATAAAACTTTATGTTAGGCATAATTTTATGTATTTTTTAATTGAAATCCTTTAATCAAAATTAAAGTGATTAACCAAACTATTGCAAAATATGCAGAGTGTTGATTTTTTTTGTTTGTTTTGATTTGTTAAGCCCCTTGAAAGTCTTATAAATAACTTAGTATGACACGCCAACTATTCAACAGAAATGCAATGTCCCCAACACGGACAGTGTGTGCCCACGAAGGACTGTTCCGGACAAGGTCATAGTGTTGCGTGTTGCAATTATATACTGTAGGCCGGCATCGACTAAGTCAGCTACTACGATAGCTTCTTTCAAACGTCTATTAACACAAAATACACCAACAATCCCAGACTACTTCTTTGGTGGGGAGATTCTTCACACTCGCCTTCGAACTGAATGCAGTTCCTTAAACCAACATCTGTTCAGTCGAAGTCTGGTGCCGTCTCCAAATTGTATCTGTGGAGAAATAGAAAGCAATACGCACTTTCTTTTGCACTGCTCTAGATACAATGTGATTCGCCAAGAAATGTTAACTGCCATTCAAAATCAGCTGCTTCACTTTCCAGTCACAACCCAACTGCTATTAAGTGGCGATGACGCTCGTCTTTCTACGGATGACAATTCCTTTATTTTCTCTGAAGTGCACAAATATATAAGAAAAACTAAACGATTTGCATTTTAACAACATCACACTCAGTTCATTATGAATTTACTGTTCCAAATATCATACAATCACACGACACCTGGTTGATTCGAGCTGTTAATGCTGCACCCCTTGGTACGACGTGACGTGAACACTTTGCTTCTCTCTCTCTCTCTCTCTCTCTCTCTCTCTCTCTCTACTACTACACTTACTCGTGTTACTATTTAATAACTTCTATTACTACTACTACTACTACTACTACTACTACTACTACTACAATATACTTATTTACTATTGGTACATGTACTTTGTAGATGATTACTTTGACTATCATTGTTACTACTACAAGTACAACCATTGCATTTAAAACCATATTCTTCATTTATTATTGTTATTATTACAGTGATTGATATTATTATTATTATTATTATTATTATTATTATTATTATTATATTGCAGTTGTTTTCACACTCAAACGGTTTTCCTTCGACCATGTTTAACCATTTATTTTCCATTTATTGCATGTTTACATGTGATATGTCATTCACACTAGCTCATAGTCATTTACAGGAGATGATTCACATAAGCCTATGGCTTGTTTTCAAATCCTGTCATGAAATTTGTATTTATGTCATTTAAACATGTTCCACCTTTATTGAAATAAATATTGTTTAAACCAAAGGCACACTAGATGAACCTTCACACAAACTGTCAAAGATTTGGGCCTTGCGGTTTCAGAGATGAAGTTTTTTTTTTTCAAGTTTCCAGTTAAACAATCTATTTTTGTCTCCTGTGACCTTGATGTGAAATGGACCAGAACCATTTGAACAACTCTGAAAGAGGACCAACTAAGTATCATTCCTGTGAAGTTTGGTCAAAATTCAATCAGTGCCATCGGGGCTTGGAGAAATAGATTGGGCTGCATGATGCTTCCACGGAGAGCTGAAACCGACCGCACACGAGTACTGGTAAACTGCTGAGAAGGTCTAAGCCTGCCCAAGAAAAGTGGTGCGAGTCGGCCCGGCAATTGCATGTAAACCCTTTTGGTTTCATTGGGCGGCAGGGATTGAGATGTCATTTCATCTCCGTGTCGGGTAAAAGTCCCACAAAATTGGAGGCAACGTCTACAAAATGACCTAAATAGTGTTGACGGGGACGTTAAACCTCAAATCAAACAAACCAATCAGTGGTTTAGGAGCTGTCGTTTAACGAAATTGTTTGCAGATGCACGTACGCACGGACGACGGACGAAATGTGATCACAAAAACTCACCTTGTAGTGACAGGTTAGCTAAAATCTGAACTTTGGTTCACGATACAGCAAGCAGTGCAAAAGATGCAGATGGAATGGCAAACATTGAAGACCCTGATCAGACTGTTCCTTTTGAACAATAGTACAAAAAATATACTTACTGCCCTGATAGTGTGTGAACCTGAAATAAAATATTAAAGTGCTAAAAGTACTGCATCATGCCCCGCCATTGCACTTACATAAAGCAAGTGCCATAACAATCAAGCGGTACGATTCTTATGTTCTGGACCTCATCCCATAATGCTTTATTTTATCAAAATATCTGAAATGTTTTCCAACACACGAGTGATGGCCATTTTCAATATTTACTATGTAGATAACGGTTCTTGTGGTCTGCATGTTGTCTCATAGTGCTTTACGTTTGTATGAGATACCATATCTAAATAAAGAATCTTACATGAGTTTTTTTATAAAACGAGTTGAGGAAAAGGGATAAAATGCGAGGCTGTGCCGAGCTTTTATCCCTTTTCCTCAACGAGTTTTATAAAATCAATCATACATGAGCACGAATACAAGATTCTATTTATCATATGACATTTAAAACGCATTTTATTCACTCTTGTTTTACAAAAGTGTCAGTAAGCCGCCATTAGTAAACGTGACGTCGTAAAGGACGTCGTAAATGTGGCGTTAAGGGGCGTATCTAAATAATTTGCATATTTAATCCACAAGTGGATTATCGAATTTATTACATGGCGTTATTACACTCCCAGACGCGACGTCATATGATAAAATAGTTTTCAACTTACAATATCAATATGAATATGGACATGAGCACAAGGTAAAAATGGTTATATTCAATGTTAAAAGGCCAATAACTCAAAAGTCTACAAAGGTTTGGATCATATGTTCTGCAAGTCGTCTCACGGTGCTTCACGTTCATATAAAGTTTCATGAAAATATCTCAAACGGTGTCAAGCGTTTTTGACCGGTTTGTTTTTGTTTGTTTGATTTGAGGTTTAACGTCCCCGTCAACACTGTAAAGGTCATTTTGGAGACGTTGCTCCCAATTGTGTGGGACTTTTACCCGACATTGAGATGAAATGATATCTCAAGCCCTGTTGCCCAATGAAACCAATAGGGTTTACTAGCATGGACGGTCAATTTTCAAAGGGCAATAACTCCAAAAGTAGGAAAATCGCAGTTACGGTTCATATGTTTTGCCCGTCGTTTCATGGTACTTCACATTTGTATGAAGTTTCGTGAAGAAAAAAAAACTAACGGTGTCAAGACATCACGTGAACAAGTTCGTGGGATAAAGACCCCCTAAACCCCACTTTATATAGAGAAAACTGGGGTTTACGGGGTTAAACATTATTTTCCATATTTCTGCTCCAAGATATAGGATATTGGTACTCGTTAGAACCGCCTCGATGAGGCGGTTCTAACGAGCACCAATTAACACATGTTCTGAGTATTAAGAAGAAAAATATCAAAAACTTTCATCAGAAAAATTGCCTTTTTGAGGTATGAAAAAATGCACTTTATCACACGGAGGTGATGTCGCAATGAGTTATGAAACGGACACAATTGCATGATAGAAATGGTTATGCTCAATGTTCAAAGTCCAAAAGTAGGCAAATCAGAGTTACAGTTAATATGTCCTGCACATCGTCTCACGGTGCTCTACATGTCTGAGAAGTTTCGTGAAAATACAATGTATTTCAAATGTTATCAGAGTTATGGAGCGGACACGAAACTATGAAAGAAATGGTTATGTTCAGTGTTCAAAGGCCAATAACTCTAAAAGTAGGAAAATCAGAGTTACAGTTAATATATTATGCACGTCGTCGCATGGTGTTCTACATATCTGTGAATTTTCAAGAAAATATCTCAAATGGTATCAGAGTTATGGATCGGACACGAAACTGAGGCGCTGACGAAGGGACGGACGGACGGACACTCAAAACTTCGGAGGGTATAACAATTCCCCGCCACTGCGGGGCATAAAATAGTTCGAAAAACAAATCACTTATGTACACTCGAACTTCCATAACTCGAACACCTTTGGAAACAGGAAAATTTGTTCGAGATAGGGGGAGTTCGAGTTACTGAGGTTAAGGGGAATGGGAACACCTACAGGGTAGGCAACTCCTGCAAAAGTATTTTTGTCTTCCATGCCAATAGGGGTCAACTCTTAAAGGAAAGAATTTGCTCCTGGGGAGCAAATTCTTTCCTTTAAGAGTAGACCCCTTTTTCAGTGGCACTGAGCCTGTAGAAAAGCGTACAGGAAGTCCTGAAAATTGTCTCCCTTTGGAAAATTACGGAAAAATCTGCCAGGTGTTCCCATTCCCCTTAAATCATAGCAACAAGTCATGTGGCATATGGGGACCACTTAAGGTGATCTTCACTATCTCATCACGGGAACAAGTCCGTGAAATGAACACCCCCTAAACCCCACTTTATATTGAGAAAACTGGGCTTTACGGCGGTATAAACTATTTTTTCTTATTTTTGCTCCAAGGCATAGGTAGTGTGTACTCGTTAAAAATCGCCTCAATGAGGCGGTTCTATCGAGCACACACAATCTATGTTTACAGTATAAATAAGAAAAAAATCACGGATTTTCATAAAAAAGGAGCCATTTTGGAGATGTGAAAATATGCACTATGTCGCACGGGTGTGTTATCGTAATGTTCTATACATCAAAGATATGTTATGTGTACTCATTAGAATCGTCCCTGTGGGGTGATTCTAATGAGTACACATGAGATAACTTTTCAAGATAAAACTGGATCGCGCAGTCGATGGTATACCATCGCAAATACCCGCTTTTTGTATGAATAACACTAATGACTATGCATTAGCTAGCCAAAACTACATGCAAGTTAAAAAAAAAGTTGCAAAGAACATTCTAACTGATAAGCAAAGTTTCAGAAGTGTAACTCCTATAGTTTAGAAGATATGGCAAAGTCGGTCATGTTCAGGTCAAGGTCACACCAACGGTAGCGCAATGTATTCTATATTCCAAGGGCCATCCAATAACCAAAGTTTCAGAAGTCTAATTCCAATAGTTTAGAAGATATGGCAAAATAATTCGTTTTGTCCTTTGACCTTGGGGTCATGTTGAGATCGAGGTCACACTAAAGTATCCCAATATATTTTATATTCCAAGGGCCATCCAATAACCAAAGTTTCAGAAGTGTAACTCCAATAGCTTAGAAGATATGGTAAAGTCATAAATTTTTACCTTTGACCTTTGGATCATGTTGAGGTCAAGGTCATGCGAACGGTAGCCCAATTTATTCTATATTCGAAGGGCCATCCAATAACCAAAGTTTCAGATGTCTAACTCCAATAATTTAGAAGATATGGCAAAATAATACTTTTTGACCTTTGACCTTGGGGTCATGTTGAGGTCGAGGTCATACCAAAAGTAGTCCAATATATTCTGTAATCCAAGGGCAATCCAATAAGCAAAGTTTGACTTGTGATCAGGAAGACGCGGGTTCGATACCTGCCGGGGTCGACAACATTCTTTCGTATAGATTATGAAATCTTTTCTACGGTCATTCTCTTCAAGAAGGGCAGTTTTCAGTTTCTGGCGAAAGAATGTGCACTGTACTGATGAACCGGTTAAATATAAGCCTGCCCAGGAAAAGTGTGGATAGGTAAACTGACCGGCTCAAAAATTACCTAAATAGTGTTGACTGGTCTGTTAAACACCAATACGAACAATCGGGGCTTGAAGAAATTGATGGGTTGCATGATGCTTCCACGCAGAGCTGAAACCGACCCGCACACGAGTACTGGTAAACCGCTTAAGAGGATCTAAGCCTGCCCGGGCAAAGCGGTGCGAGTCGGCCCGTCCATGTTTATAAACCTTATTGGTTGCAATGGGCGGCAGGGCTTGAGATGTCATTTCATCTTAATGTCTGATAAAACTCCCACAAAATCGGAAGCAACGTCTCCAAACTGACATTTACAGTGTTGTCGGGGACGTTAAACTTCAAATCAAACAAACAAACAAACAAACAATACGAACAAACAAACACACAGTCTAAATAACAGTTTAGGATCATTTTCAGAGACAATCGACCCACCAGTGCTGTCAGGGCTTTGATTTTCATATTTTAATTAACACACTGTATGCGTGGAAACCTCTAAAGGGGTACAATGGCAAACAGTGCAGGCCTAGATCGGACGGCGCAGAACGCGGCGTCTGATCAGGGCCTGCACTATTTGCTAACAGAATTTTCCGTCAAAAATAGAATAAAAACGAAAATTTTGCCTACCACCCCTTACATGACGAATGGACTTGTCCAATAATAGCAATGGAAGAGTCCACTAGTATACAACTGGTTTATTAAAATATCTGATTAGTGTACTGTACTGCGTGGTTAGCTGTTTGTAAGCCTGGCAAGGAAAAGGTGGCTACATTTACTATCCAGCTCTAAATGATCTTCATAGTGTTGATTGGGTTGTAAAATTCAAGACCAAACCATTTGCTGACTTTTATATTATTATTTTTTATCATTTATTTATTTAGTCATTATGAAAACACGCCTATACAAATACATTGTTACTGTGTAAAAACGCAAATTTATGATATTTTCTTATTTCTGCTCAAAAAAATAGATTGTGGGTACACGTTAGAACCGCCTCATCGAGGCGGTTCTAACGAGTACCCACAATATATATACGAGATATTAGAACAGAAATAATAAAAATAAGGGTTACCCCTGTAAACCCCAGTTTTACTATATAAATGTTGGATTCAAGTGCGTCAGAATTATATAGACGTGTTTTCGCGATGTTTTTGACTTTTGTCTTGCGGCAATCTCAAGATTATTTTTTTCCGTTTCGAGCAAATCATTAGAGGCGAGCGAAAACCGGGACCCCCCCCCCCCCCACACACACACACACACACAAAAAACACCTTAACTTGGCGTCTTTTGCTGTCTTGTAATGAAATACTTTACCATCCCACACTAAAATAGTGTCTACAGAGACATCACTTTAAAAGAAGACTATTCAAAATCCTATTTCTTGTCAATTTGTTGTACTCTTGACGAGCCTTAAACCCTAAAGACGCTTGGAAAAAAACATACACGTACATTGTGTGGGCCCTGATAAGACTGGTCCTACAGAAGCAGTTTAATGTAGGTCCAATTACTTTTAAAGCGACCAGCAGACGACCAAGCAGATGGCAATTGTTGTGAAAGGTTAAAGTTAAGAAGTGATGGGTTGATGACAAGGGAACATTTGGTCAAATCTAACAATGTCGTTAATTAACTTGATCATTTAATATGGCAAATTTCTTGTTAGTTTTTCTGATAATTGTCAGCAGTTTCTGTCCCTCCCATTTGAAGAAATAGATTGGCTGCATGATGCTTCCCATCACGTGAACAAGTCCGTGAAATGAATACCCCCTTACACCCCGCTTTGTATAGAGAAAACTGGGGTTTACGGGGGTAAACATTATTTCCCTTATTTTTATTCCAAGACATAGGTTGTGGGTACTCGTTAGAACCTCCTAAACGAGGCGGTTCTAACGAGCACCAATAACCTATGTTTGTGGTATACAAAAGACAAATATCATGGATTTTCATGCGAAAAGTAGCCATTTTGGAGATGTGAAAAAAATGCACTATGTCGCACGGGTGTATGATCATAATGCACGCAGAGCTGAAAGTACTGCATGGTTAACTGCTTAGTGGATCTAAGCCTGCCCAGGCAAAGCGGTGCCAGTCGGCCCGTCCATACTTATAAACCCTATTGGTTTTATTGGGTGACAGGGTTTGGGATGTCATTTCATCTCAATGTCGGGTAAAAGTCCCACAAAAATGTAAGCAACGTCTCCAAAATAACCTATACAGCGTTAACGGGAACGTAAACCATCAAATCAAACAAAACAAACAAAGCTGCTCGCATTTTTTTTTTCAGCAAAATACCAAAATTTACATATTGCGCTTGCTCGAACAGGTAACATCATGACCGCTAACTAGTTCGTTAATTTAAGCTAACAAGGCTTTGAACAACTGGACTCTGATAATCTTTCTTTAACACATGACGTCGAGTCTGAGAATGTGATAAGGCCATGTAATAAATTCGATAATCCACTAGTGGATTAAATATGCAAATTAGTAAGATACGCACGTACGCCGTCCTTAACGACGTTGCGTTTACTAATGGTGGAATATTAACGCTTTTGTAATAGAATCGTCAGTAAATGCGTTTCAAATGTCATCATGTATTCGTGCTCATTATTGAATTTATAAACTCGTTGAGGAAAAGGGATAAAATGCTCGGCAAAGCCTCGCATTGTATACCCTTTCCTCAACTTGAATTTATTAAACACGTTGAGGAAAAGGGATAAAATGCTCGGCAAAGCCTTGCATTTTATACATTTTCCTCAACTCGTTTTATAACTTCAATAATACACGAGCACTCATGTAAGATCCTCTATAACATGATGTCACGAATGCAACAAATACCAGAAGTACTTACCTAGTAAGAGCAGAAAGGCTGTAACAAGGTACATATGTAGACTTGTAACAAGTGTGTGCATCCTAAAATAAAGCAAAAATAAGAACTACAGAAATTATAAGAAATTATTTGTGTTAACGTTAGACCGAAACTCGAACAACAAAAATGCCTAAGGTAACAGCATTATGGCCGTTTTTTTTTTTTTTTCGTTTTTTTTTTTTGTTTTTATTTTTTTTTTTTTTTTTTTTTTTTGTCTTTTTGATAAAAGAGAACCAGACAGTACCCCTGAGAAACACTAAACAAGAAATCTCGTTTTAGGTAAATTTATTTATTTATCATGTAGTTTATTTTTTTATACCCGCTTTTTCGAAGAAAAATCGAGTATATTGTTTTCGTACCAGAGTTGAGTGGGCGTCGGTCCGTCCTCCGTCTGTCTGTCTGTCTGTCTGTGTCTGTCCGTCACGTTTTTATACCCGCTTTTGGCTAGGCGTCGGCATATTGACTACTTAAGCGGCAAATTCTCTTAAGCGGCAAGCCACCTAAGAGCGAATTTTTGCCACTTAAGTACCCAAATAACGGAATAAACCCCATTTGGACTCACGAATATATACTTAAGTGTCAAACTGTCCAAATTTTTTGCCCCCTAAATGTCGTTTCGTTGGTACGGACATTCTCACGAACGTCCGTCTGTCCGTCCGTCTGTCCGTCCGTCCGTCACGTTTCTTGTGATTGGATCTCCTCTGCAACCACTGAAGTTACACTTTTGAAACTTTGCATGTGGATAGTACATGGAATGTAGATGGCAGTGGGCAACTTTTTGTGACCTTGACCTCAACATGTCCCCAAGGTCAAAGGTCAAAAATTATGATTTGCCATATCTCCTAAACTATTGGAGTTACACTTCTGAAACTTTGCTTATTAGATGGTCCTTGGAATATAGAATATGTCAGGTTACTTTTGGTGTGACCTTGACCCCAAGGTCAAAGGTCAAAAAGTATGATTTTGCCATATCTTCTAAACTATTAGAGTTACACTTCTGAAACTTTGGTTATTGGATGGCCCTTGGAATATAGAATAAATTTTGATACTTTTGGTGTGACCTTGACCTCAACATGACCCCAAGGTCAAAGGTAAAAAATTATGATTTGCCATATCTCCTAAACTATTGGAGTTACACTTCTGAAACTTTGCTTATTGGATGGCCCTTGGAATATATGATATGTTGGGCTACTTTTGGTGTGACCTTGACCCCAAGGTCAAAGGTAAAAAGTATGACTTTGCCATATTTTCTTAACTATTGGAGTTACACTTCTGAAACTTGCTTATTGGATGGCTGTTGGAATATAGAATAAATTGGGACACTTTAGGTGGACCTCAACATAACCCCAAGGTCAAAGGTCAAAAAGTATGACTTTGCCATATCTTCTAAACTATAAGAGTTACACTTCTGAAACTTTGCATATCAGTTAGAATGTTCTTTGCAACTTTTTTTAACTTACTTGTAGTTTTGGCTAGCTATTACATAGTCATTAATAGTGTTATCAATGGAAAAAGCGGGTATTTGCGATGGTTTACCATCAACTGCAGATCTAGTTTGTAAATGTATCTCCTCTGCAACCACTAAAGTTACACTTTTGAAAGTTTGCATGTGGATAGTACATGGTATGTAGATTACAGTGGGCTACTTTTTCGTGACCTTGACCCCAACATGGCCCCAAGGTCAAAGCTCAAAAAGTATGACTTTGCCATATCTTAAGTTACACTTTTGAAACTTTGCATGTGGATAGTACATGGTATGTAGATGGCAGTGGGCTACTTTTTGTGACCTTGACCCCAGCATGGCCCCAAGGTCAAAGGTCAAAAAGTATGACTTTGCCAGATCTTTAGTGTCATTCATAGAAAAAGCGGATATTTGCGATGGTATACCATCGACTGCGCAATCTATTTTTTTTTTAAACATACGATTCCATTTTGTACGGTTTTGCCCCAAAACAGTCATTACCTTATGTGAAAGAGTTAAACAGACTACAGCAGTTGAAAGAGTACCAAAACGTACCCCTAAGAACAAAAATTAAATCCTGTATTCAAGCCTTTGCATAAAAAAGTTGACAAAAGTTTGTTCTTGCAAAGAATGACGGGCTAACGTCGGTCCGACAGCGATACGACGTGGCAACGTCGTATCGCTGTCGGTCCGACGTTGGCCCGCAGATGCTTGTTGGCTGCTGGAATATAAGCTGGCTGCATGCGCACGAAGTTATGAAGAACAGTTTTCCATCAGGTTTACAAGCCTGTGTGATGAAAGCAATATGAAAGCAATCCAAAACATTAGGTCTCTCACCGCTGTGGGTTCGAGCCTCGCTCGGGTCACATGTGAGACGCCAAGTTCTGCAACGGAAGGTAAGATGGTTTTTCTCCGGGTACTCCGGTCTTGCGCCCACCTCTGATTAACGATTGACTCGATATGTGTGAAATAATCTTGAAATGGCCGTAAAACCAAAAACAAATGCAATCCAATGAAGAATGAACGCTATACATCGCTTTACAAAAAGGTTAACTAAAAGGACAACAAATCGGTGAAACCGAAGGATGCTCCCCGAAGATGTGCAGTAGTAGGAGGGTTATGTTAGTAAAAGAGTAAACTATGGTGGTCCTATACACTATGAAGTGTGGCATGAAATCTGGAGTTTTTGATATGACCGAAATACTGTTGGAAGGGGTGAAGATGTAAAAGCATCCATCCACTCTATTTGTTGAAATTAACCCATTGTATACTAGTGGACGCTTCCATTGCTATATGTTGGACAAGTCCATTTGCCATATAAGGGGTGTTTTTTCATTTTTATATTATTTTTTTAAGTAAATTCTGTTAGCAAATAGTGTAGGCCTTGATCAGATGCCGCGTTCTGCGGCGTCTGATCTGGGCCTGCACTGTTTGCCAAGGTACTCCTTTCGGGGTTTCCTGCATACAATTTGTTAATCAATGAACTAAGTGCCAGATGTGAAAAAACTAAATATATAGCTGCCTGCTTAACTCTTAACCCTTTTTGTACCAAATGGAATCTTCCTCCTTATATAAAGCAGGAGTCCATTCCAAAATTAAGGGGTGTCTGGTCGTGTTTTCTTCAAAATTTATTTGGAACATGTCTTAAATTTTCGCAAACAGTGTAGGCCCTGATCAGACACCGCGTTCTGTGGTGTCTGATCTGGGCCTACACTGTTTGCCACTTACCCCTTTGGGGGCTTCTGGTACCAAATGGGTTAAATCAAAAGTCTAAGAATTTCCTAGTTAGTGATTTTCAACAAAGACTGCAAAAATATATTGCCGAAAAGCAATAAAGTTATGGCCCTTTGTCAGAATGTAGGTCTTGTGATGGTAAGTACGTGTGTGAAGTTTCATGACAGTAGGGCAAATACTTTTGAAGTAATGACAGAGGTTAAGTTTTTGGGTTAAGGCATGACAAACACACGGACAAAAGCAATATAGTTCTGGCCCTATGTCAGAATGTAAGTCTTGTGATTGTTAGTAGGAGTGTGAAATTTCATGAGAGTAGGGATAATAATTTTGAAATTATAACCAGTTAAATGTTTTGATTTAGATTTGAAAAACTGACTGACAGGTGATTACTGTAGGGCACCCAAAATACTGTGTGGGGCCCTAATTAAGAAGGGAAGTAACTCCGTAAATACTGTTGGCAGGGTTATGGTTCTTGCATTCGGCGATTTCTCTCATAGCCCCCCTATCAGTGTATCAAGTTTCACTAAATTACCTTTAAAACTTTTAGAGATATGCTCCGGACAACCTTTAATATAGCAAAAACTAAAAAGGGAAAAAACTCTGTAATTATTTGTGACAGTGTTACGGTTCTTACACTCTGCACTTCCTCTGATGGCCATCTATCAATGTATCAAGTTTCACTTAATTCCCTTCTATACTTTCCGAGATATGCTCCGGACAAGCTTTTCTTTGAAATAGTTAAGGGAAGTAACTCCATAAATACTGATGACAGAGTTATGGTTCTTGTATTCTCCAACCCCTCATCGCCCTCTATCAGTATATCGAGTTTCATTTAAATACATGTACCTTTAATACTTTTAGAGATATAGAGTGTGACAGACGGACGGGTCGGACGGACGGACGGACGGACAAAGCGGCGACTATATGCTCTCCCTTCGGGGAGCATAAAAACCTCGGAAGACGCCCAACCGCCAGCCCTCCCACCTGGACATCTCTATATTAAAGGACGGATTTTTAAAAAAAATCCAAAAATGGTACTAGCAAACCTAGTACAGCAAAGGCTAAAGTTTGCTCTTGCAAAGAATGACGGGCTAACGTCGGGCCGACAGCGATACGACGTGGCAACGTCGTATCGCTGTCGGCCCGACGTTGGCCCGCAGATGGGTGTTGGCTGCTGAAACATAAGCTGGCTGCACACGAAGCTATAAAGAACAGTATTCCATCAGATTTACAAGTCTGTATGATAAACACCCATCTTAACCCCACATTTTATGCAAAAGAACGCACATAGATTGTGGGTACTCGCCAGATAGAACCGCCTTACTGAGGCGGTTCTAACGAGCACACACAGTCCATGTTTGAAACAAGGTGGTCATAATGGCCCTGGATCGCTCACCTGATCCTTATTGTACAATAGATGCTAGACATATGAGTCAGAAGCCCCCGCCCATAGGGGCTTGAAGAAATATATGGGCTACATGATGCTTCCACGCAGAGCTGAATCCGGCCTGCACACTAGTACTGGTAAACCGCTTAGAGGATCTAAGCCTGTCCAGGAACCGCGGTGCGAGGCGGACCGTCCATGCTAATAAACCCTATTGGTTTCATTGGGCGACACGGCTTGAGATGTCATTTCATCTCAATGTCGGGTAAAAGTCCCACAAAATTGGAAGCAACGTCTCCAAAATGACCTTTACAGTGTTGACGGGGACGTTAAACCTCAAATCAAACACCCAAAAACATATGAGTCAGTGTTTCCCTTTGATAATACACAGCTGACTTGTATGAAATTGTGGACATTGAGAGTCAGGTCCTAGTGCAACAGGAGATGAAGCGGCTCAGTCTAACTAATAATGTCACATGGTGACAAAGGGAGGGGAGGGGTGGTTATGGGTCGGTGGTTGTATTTCACTGTCTAGGCACCTTGTGGACATTGATGGTCAGGCCCTAGTGAACCAGACAGAGATGAGGCTCAGACTTAACCCTATATAAAACAGTGGGTTCCGGGGCAAGTCCATTTTGACCTTATGGGGTTATAATTTGAACGATCTTGGTAGAAGACAACTAGAGGAAGTTTCATTCCAAATATCAAAGACTTGGGACCTCTGATTTCAGGCGAGAAGGTATTTAAAGATTTCCCCTATGTAAGACTTTGTCGAACCGGTGGGCCCTGGGGCGGGGTTATTTTTGACCCAAGGGTTATGATTTAAATAATCTTGGTAGAGGTCAGCAACATGAAGCTTCATGAAAAATATCACAATTTTGGGCCCCTGGGGAGGCATTGTTGGCCCCAGGGCTTTATATAAAAGAATCTTGAAAGAGGTCCATAAGACGAAGCTTCATACCAAATATCAAACACCTAAGCCTTCTGGTTTCAGACAAGATTTTTTTAAAGATTTTATCCGATATAAGTCTATGTAAAACCTAGGGCCCGGGGCGGAGGCATTTTTGGCCCCAGAGCTATAATTTGAACAATCTTGATAGAGGTCCATAAGAGGAAGCTTCAAACAAAATATCAAACACCTGAGCCTTCTAGTTTCAGACGAGAAGATTTTTAAAGGTTTTCCTTATTTAAGTCTATGTAAAACCAAAGGGCCCAAAGCGGGGGCATTTTTTGGCCCAGATATATAATTTGAACAATCTTGGAAGAGTTCTGCTAGATGAAGCTACACACCAAATATCAAAGACCTGGGCCTTGCGGTTTCAGTGGAGAAGATCTTTAAAGAATTTTCCTATAGAAGTCTTTGTAAATCCAAAGGGCTCGGGGCGGGGGCATTTTTTGGCCCCCGGGCTATGATTTGAACAATCTTGATAAAGTTCCATAAGACGAAGCTCCATACCAAATATCAAACACCTGAGCCTTCTGGTTTCAGCCGAGAATTTTTTAAAGGTTTTCCCTATATAAGTCTATGTAAAACCAAAGGGCCCCGGGGCGGGTGCAGTTTTGGCCCCAGGGCTATAAGTTGAACAATCGTGAAAGAGGTCCATATAGCCTGGCAATCAGGCCCTGTATTTAAGTCATTCTTACTAACAAGGTACACAACCACTGTAAACCTACTAGAAATGTGAATAATTATTTGCCCCTTATCTTAAATACAATACAGGACTGGTGTGTTAAATCAGACATTACTTTAGAACATGGTATTTGGGATGGTATTGCACGACCCGCAGAAAAAGCAACCGACTGAAGTCGGTTTTTTCTAAGAGTGCCCTAAAATCACCGTGTCATTCTGTCATTCTGTCATTCTGTCAGTCTGTCAATCTGTCATTCTGTCTGTCCGTCCGTAACCCGTTTGTGAAAATTGGTGATAGTGACTTAACCGCTTGGAATATTTAAACAATTTTTCGCATACTGATAGATATCAATGAGATCTAACCAATGAATTTACGAAATATTACATTCCATTTAGTATAGCCTCGCCGAGGCGAAAAATGTGAAAATTTTCGAACATTTTTGAACTGCTTCTCCTCGGAAACCGTTGGGCCGATTGAAGTCAAATTTCATATGGAGCCTCTATGGGATGGGGGAAACCAAAATTTGCTCATGGGGTCAAGGTCACATGACCAAAATGGCCGCCAAGCCATATATGGTTTGTCTGTCTGTCCGTCCGTAACCCGTAAGTGAAAATTGGTGATAGTGACTTAACCGCTTGGAATATTTAAACAATTTTTGGCATACTGATAGATATCAACGAGATCTAACCAATGAACTTGCGAAATATTACATTCCATTTAGTATAGCCTCGCCGAGGCGAAAAATATGAAAATTTTCGAACTGCTTCTCCTCGGAAACCGTTGGGCCGATTGAAGTCAAATTTCATATGGAGCCTCTATGGGATAGGGAAACCAAAATTTGCTCATTGGGTCCAGGTCACATGACCAAAATGGCCGCCAAGCCATATATGGTAAAAACCCTTCAAAAATAGTCATCTCCAGAACCACTGGGCAGATTTCCACGAAACTTGATAAATAGCATCTGGGATGTAGGCCTATCATAAATTGCTAAAATGGTGACCCTGGGTTGACCTTGACCTTCTTTGGGTCCGTCCGTAACCCGTTTGTGAAAATTGGTGATAGTGACTTAACCGCTTGGAATATTTAAACAATTTTTGGCATACTGATAGATATCAATGAGATCTAACCAATGAACTTACGAAATATTACATTCCATTTAGTATAGCCTCGCCGAGGCGAAAAATGTGAAAATTTTCGAACATTTTTGAACTGCTTCTCCTCGGAAACCGTTGGGCCGATTGAAGTCAAATTTCATATGGAACCTCTATGGGATGGGCGAAACCAAAATTTGCTCATGGGGTCAAGGTCACATGACCAAAATGGCCGCCAAGCCATATATGGTTTGTCTGTCTGTCCGTCCGTAACCCGTTTGTGAAAATGGTGAAAGTGACTTAACCGCTTGGAATATTTAAACAATTTTTGGCATACTGATAGATATCAATGAGATCTAACCAATGAACTTGCGAAATATTACATTCCATTTAGTATAGCTTCGCCGAGGCGAAAAATGTGAAAATTTTCGAACTGCTTCTCCTCGGAAATCGTTGGGCCGATTGAAATCAAATTTCATATGGAGCCTCTATGGGATGGGGGAAACCAAATATTGCTCATGGGGTCCAGGACACATGACCAAAATGGCCGCCAAGCCATATATGGTCTGTCTATATGTCCGTCCGTAATCCGTTTGTGAAAATTGGTGATAGTGACTTAACCGCTTGGAATATTTAAACAATTTTTGGCATACTGATAAATATCAATGAGATCTTATCAATGAACTTGCGAAATATTACATTCCATTTAGTACAGCCTCGCCGAGGCGAAAAATGTGAAAATTTTCGAACTGCTTCTCCTCGGAAATCGTTGGGCCGATTGAAGTCAAATTTCATATGGAGCCTCTACGGGATGGGGGAAAACAAAATTTCCTCATGGGGTCCAGGTCACATGACCAAAATGGCCGCCAAGCAATATTTGGTAAAAACCCTTCAAAAATAGTCTTCTCCAGAACCACTGTGCAGATTTCCACGAAACTTGATAAATAGCATCTGGAACGTAGGCCCATCATAAATTGCTAAAATGGTGACCCTGGGTTGACCTTGACCTTCTTTGTGCCTAGGTCAAACTTTGACACATATGCTTTTGTGTTGGATTTTATCCTGCAAACGATTCAGAATACAGTACTAAAGTTCAAGATATATTTTTGCTCCTTACGATAAGGCGCATTAATTGGGGGAACCGTTTTATGTCCAGGTCACATGACCAAAATGGCCGCCATACCTATATATGGTAACACTCATAAAGCTAAAAGCATCCGGCGGGTCGTGCACTTCAGCTGAAGCACTAGTTAGAGTTTATTAGTAAATTTAGTTTATCAAATTGCTCTATTTAATGCTGTGTTCCCACTATCACGATTCGCGCCACGATTGCAATCGTGTTCTTAATCGTGGATTAATCGTGGTGATCCTATCAGATCTTATCAGATCTTGAGGTCAGTCGTGGCAATCGTGTTAATCGTAGAAAATTTTTGAACGGTTCAAAATTTTTCCACGATCAACACGATCGATTGTCAAATCGGGATTCTCGTATCGCATCGTGTTGCATCGTAACAAAGCGCGACGGATCGCATCTAGTCGTGCTTCCAAATCGCGGTGATCGGGACCAATCTTGGACAAAACAAACACCGCGTTTCTGTTGAGATGTGTTGCGATTTCACAAGATCTGTCACGATTTGTTACGCCCTGTCGGGTCCCATTGCTCAAGATCTGTCACGAATGACTCGTGATCAAATACGAGATGATACGAGTAAATGCGATTAGATACGAGTAGGCTACGCTTTTATACGAACGTTCACGATCTATTACGAGTTCTCAAGATTTCATGCGACTCATTCAGCGATCTGCTCATGAGTGAGTGAATGAGTGTATTTCAGTTTTACGTCCCACCAATAACTAAGGTCATACGGAGACGGAACCTCGGTTTATAGACTCATCCGAAAGTCTGGAGAAACCCGGGATCAATCCTGCAATCCCTGGTTTATACAGGCCTTTGCTAGTATTTTTAAAGCCTTTGAAAGATGCCA
The DNA here is from genome assembly GCA_963580285.1 of Lucinisca nassula. Taxonomy (NCBI): domain Eukaryota; kingdom Metazoa; phylum Mollusca; class Bivalvia; order Lucinida; family Lucinidae; genus Lucinisca; species Lucinisca nassula. Next base: position 170,936,078 of record OY757014.1, on the reverse strand, counting down.
CCCAAAGGTAATGGAAGCTAAGAATGGAAAAGGCAAGCTGAACCATTCCAGCCAGAGAAATTGCCACATTGTCATCATCCGCAACTCCTACCATCATCAATGGTTGAAGGTCAGTGTGTATGCTATAAAAGTTCAAGAAACAATTAAGTCCATAGCCCTGTCGCCCAATGAAACCAATAGGGTTTATAAGCATGGACGGTCCGACTCGCACCGCACTGCCTGGGCATGTTTAGATCCTCTAAGCGGTTTACCAGTACTCGTGAGCTGAATCCGGCCCGCACACAAGTACTGGTTAACCGCTTAGAGGATCTAAACATGCCCAGTCAATGCGGTGCGAGTCGGACCGTCCGTGCTTATAAACCCTATTGGTTTCATTGGGCGACAAGGCTTGAGATGTCATTTCATCTCAATGTCGGGTAAAAATCCCACAAAATTGGAAGCAACGTCTCCAAAATGACCTACATAGTGTTGACGGGGACGTTAAACATCAAATCAAACAAAAATAAGTCCATGGTCAGTCCGACTGTATATATACCAGTCGGGGTCAAGTCGTAGCTCAAATCGTGATCGCCCTCGATCATGATCTTGAAAAACTTCGAGACGACAGTCGTATGCTATCGTAACGGAGCGCATCGGCTCGTGATGAGCGTATAAGACCGTATCTGCACGTATCAGATCGTCCCTATTCGGGGAACCCGATCGTGATGATCGTTCCAGATCGAGACCAAGTCGTAAACTCAATCGCAACAATCCTATCGGAACGTATTTGATCGTATCTGAACGGGAGAACAGACCGTGGCTGATCGTGACACCTGGATTGACAAATCGTGATTGGATCGCATCCGAGCGTAACAATTCGTACCAAAACGTATCGACACTTATCACCTCGTATCCAAACCTGAAATTTCAGAGAAAATTCCACGACCAGCTACGAATGGCTAATCGTGGCATTCGTGACGGGTCGCACGACAGTGGGAACCTAGCATAACAGACCGATACCAGTCTAAGGTCCATAAGACGAAGCTTCATATCAAATATGAAACACCTGAGCCTTCAAGAAGATTTTAAGGGTTTTTCCTTTGTAAGTCCATGTAAAACCAGAGGGCCCCGGAGCGGGGGTTTGTTTGGCCCAAGGGCTATTACTTGAACAACCTTGGCAGAGGTCCACTAGATGAAGGTACACACCAAATATCAAAGACCTGGGCCTTGAGGTTTCAGAGGAGAAGATTTTTTAATTTTATATTAAAAGAATCTATTTTTGGGTGACCTTGGTGTGCAGCGGACCCGAACCATTGGAACAACTTTGAAAGGGGGGCACCTAAGGATCATTCTTGTGAAGTTTTGTCAAAATCCGATCAGTGGTTTAGGAGGAGATGTAGTTTAAAGAAATTGTTTACGCACGGACTCACGAACAGACGACGGACGACGGACAAAAAGTGATCACAAAAGCTCACCTTGTCACTGCGTGACTGATGAGCTAATAAGAAAAATAGCAAATGTTTTCATCTGAAAAATGCTGGGTCTACATACATGTACAATAGAACTTCGATAGCTCGAACACTGATGGCTCGTTTATCATGGATGATTCGAACCCGTTCTTGAGCCCCTAGCGAAATCCTCTACATAAGATATAATTGGGGATAATTAAGGAGATTTTAGTCTTATCTTGCAAATGTATGCTATGTGTACTCATTAGAATCGCCTCGATGAGGCGATTCTAATGAGTACACACAGCATACATATTCATCAGAGACATCGAAAATATGTCTAAAAGTATCTCGTTATGCCTCATGACAGTTGCCTCAGTGGCTCGAACTACCCCTGTCTCGAACAGATTTTCGAGGTCCCAAAGCTGTTCGAGCCATTGAAGTTCGACTGTATATGAATGTTATCATAATGTCGTAGAACGATACGAGCCATCAGTAGTTCTATCCAATATATTTTCATGGTATCTGAGGTTTTCGCGGTTTAACCCTTTTTGTACCAAATGGAATCTTCCTTCTTATATATAGCAGGAGTCCATTTCAAAAGTTAGCGGTGTCAGGTTGTGATTTCATCAACATTTATATGGAAAATGACTGAACTTTTAGCAAACAGTGGAGGCCCTGCGGCGTCTGATCTTGGCCTGCACTGTTTGCCATGGTACCCGTTTAGGGGTTTCCAGTCTGAAATGGGTTAATTATTACTGTGAAGCTTTCGTGCCTCAAACAACGCCAGCTCATTTACCATGGCTGGTTCGATATCGCTCGAGACCAATGGGAATGCTTCTAAGGGCGCCATATAACAATACAGTGAAATTCCGCTATTAAGACTTACTAGTACCTATAATTATGACTAAACTCCGTTCCGAAAATCTGAATCATCGTTTTTTTCGTTTCTTCCTTTTAATACTCATTTTAGCCCATACATCACTATGGGAAAGTTGTAGACCTCACCCTCCGCCGATTTCTCCAACAAATCCTATGCTTCTGCGACAGCCAGGAAAGGCTGTGATTATTTGGAGAAAATTGCAAAATCTAAATTTTTTATCAAGACATTCTGACAGATTCGACACACCCTTTTAAACCATATATAGAAGTGGATACTGCTCTTGAAAATTACAAGGGCGTATATATTTTATTTGCTGTGACACCACATCTGATATCGGTATAATTCATTTTGACCACTGTTGACAGCACATCGCGCTAGTGGCTCCCTGTTCCTAGTGAGATTCTATCTAGCCATTCGAATGTAAGGTGTGTCGTAATAGCATATCTATTTATAAAGTGCATCACATGGATTTGAATATTTATTATTTTGCCTGACAATCACCATCAAATGGACTTAGTCTGTGGTCTCATTTCTTTGTTTTGCAATTTTCTCCAAATAATCACAGCCTTTCCTGACTGTCGCAGAGGCATACGACTTGCTGGAGAAGTCGGCGGAGAGTCAGGTCTAAAACTTTCCCATAGTGATGTATGGGCTAAAATGAGTATTAAAAGGAAGAAACGAAAAAATCGATGATTCAGATCATAGGGGCTTGAATCATGAAAAAAAAAAATGAAAAAAAAAAAAAAAAAAAAAATTTTTTTTTTTTTTTTTTTTTTTTTTTTGGTACTATAATAGAGACAAGGGGGAAACTTCGGCTCAATTTTTTGGGGGGGTTACCTAATTTTACCCAGTGTATCTTTTTCGCAAATGCAGTTTTTTACCTGCTTATTATGAATAATACAAGTTAAATAAGTCCACTTTGCAAAAATAATCCGCCACTGTCTGCCACTTGCAGGAAACATGCTTTTCTCGCATGGATTAACTCAGCAAAGCAAAATTCGGCATAAACGTGTGACAAAAAATTTCAGGTTTTCATCAATCACAACCGAACTAGTGATACGGGGGAAACTTTTTTCGCTTTCACCCGTTGTCTTTCATTTAACTTTAGCACGCTTTGCCAATTTGAAGCCAAAAAGATGTACTCGCAGCTCTAAATATAGATTTTTCCAACTTTTGCTTCGCTTTCCGCAGTGTTCTGTCAAACCCGGGCGCTTGCCATAATCGTCGTGTTTAAAAGGCGGGACGTGCAGGACAGATATAATCTGGAACTTCGGAAACTACGTTCCGGCAGTGGAGTTGTTACTGTTAAAATGTGTGTGATAGCCTTGATTTCTCATTTAATTTATTTTGTCAATGTAAGATATGCTGCTAGGACTACGTATACACGTATTACGCAGCTAAGATAACTGGATGGTGTTTCTACGTATAATGGGCTGTGCTCTGGGAATTTTGTATTGCATCGCTTCCAGTCAGCCGCTGTAACTTTTTTGACACATGCGCAGAAAAGGAAATAAAATGTTTACTAAAAAGCAGAAGACGGCCTTTGATCTGATTAAAAAAAACAAGGCCCAACTGGGCCCAACTGCCTTGTTTATGTCCAGGCTGGGACGGGCACAACCGACGTTATCGAGGAGATTGCTAGAGAGCTCCGTATTGAAGGGGAAATGTTTGTCAGTTTCTTGCACAACGGCTATCGTATAAAATCTATGTGTTTTTGGCAGAGTGCTAAAGAACATGTGTACATGACGTTTGTTTGTTTGTTTGATTTGTGGCTTAACGTCCCCGTCAACACTGTAAAGGTCATTTTGGAGACGTTGCTTCCAATTTTGTGGGACTTTTACCCGACATTGAGATGACATGACATCTCAAGCCCTGTCGGCCAATGAAACCAATAGGGTTTATTAGAATGGACGGTCCGCCTCGCACCGTGGTTCCTGGACAGCCTTAGTTACTCTAAGCGGTTTACCAGTACTAGTTGGGGACAGAGATTCAGCTCTGCGGTTGAAGCATCATGCAGCGCATATATTTCTACAAGCCCCTTTGGGCGGGGGCCGCTATGTACACGACATCGTCACCTTATGTTTAAACGCTCGTTCCCGGTACACGGCGACGGTTAGCTAAGCAAAAAAAAAATAAATAAAAATGCAGCAGTGTTAAGCCAAACGGTTCAGAATTTTAGTTAAAAGAGATACGGCTAGAAATAACTTGAAATTGTTTTACAAATTTGAATTCATAGTGGTCGGAAAGACTGACGACTTTAAGCGTGTGTTCTAATATTATTACCTAAATAACAAAGGCTGTTTTGATGCCAATAGGCCTGTAGGAATTTTCGTTCTTTTTTTTTTTCTTTGTGATAAGTGGAAACCAAGGAAAAAGCGTTTCAACATGTATTTTGTCTAATGTTAGCTGTTCTCTCTCTCTCTCTTCTCTCTCTTTCTCTCTCTTTCTTTCTCTCTCTCTCTCTTTCTCTTTCTTTCTCTCTCTCTCTCTTTCTCTCTCTTTCTTTCTCTCCTCTCTCTCTCTCTCTCTCTCTCTCTCTCTCTCTCTCTCTCTCTCTCTCTCTCTCTCTCTCTCTCTCTCTCTCTCTCTCTCTCAGATATTTGGATTAAATTTGTGGAAGTCTTAAGATTAATTAGAGGGGTATGGAAAAATTGTGTACTGTTCATTCCAGAGGTAGAAAGAACGGTGTACAGACAAACTGCACCAACCTGCAGCCCAAGGATTATAAAACTTTTTTTCATGCTCAACTGATAGGGTATGGAATTTATCCGGCTCATAAATAAAAAATATAATGTAAACACATAGAAAACAGTATGGTTCATACTTCCGTTAACGCATCGAGTCACATGATTTTCAGTGACATCAAGTGACGTCATTCTAAACCATGGTTCTCTACGGGCGTTGGTGAGGTCAACGCTGTTCCTCTCTATGTAGTAAAATGGGTGTAAATGTTTTTCAGTTTAAAAAGTTTGCCCTATAAGCATTATTTTTCGCCCAGTGATGAGGGGCATAGAATGTTATTATAAAACAATAAACTTAATTTTTCTGCTTTTCATGAAAATATGAACGACAGCGAGTCGCTTACAAAGTTTACATGAACCCCGTCGGGGTTCACTTACTTTGCATACAACCCACTGCGTCCGTACTATCATGAACAGCAGAAAAATAATTTTCATTTTTTAAGTGTTTGTTTTCTTTGCCTCATATCGCTGCTCACTCTAGGGTTTATTAGCTATCCCATTATGTCAGTCATTGCAAAACACCCACATTGAGCCCGAGGTAATTTTGTTTTCAAAACCGTCTTCTGTAGCATGTTTTGTTATCCATGCAATTAGGGGAGCAGCTTCTCAGTTTCCCCTAAAATGTACATTTTTAACAGTCAGAATGACTTTTAATGAAATGGACATTCAATTGGTCATCAAACTGCTGTCAAGTGTCAAAGAAAGCAGGTCATGAAATGTACATGCACTGGTTTTTATTTCATGCGTAGCACTTTACATGTAAACGGATGCTTTAGACACAAACTTTAGCGGCTCACTGGAAAAATCATGACGATATTCTTCTGGAGGTATGAATATTAAAATACTGACATTTTGTTGTGTTACATTGGTGTGAATGTGCTTTATCGCTTATTAATTTCTGTATATTTGTGCAGTTCACAACGCATTCTTTAAAGTTTTCGGACCCGCCCATCGGGGCTTAAAGAAATAGGTGGGCTGCGTGACGCTTCCAAGCAGAGCTGAAACCGACCGCACGCGAGTACTGCTAAACCGCTCAAAGAATCTATGCCTGCCCGGGCAAAGCGGTGCGAGTCAGACCGTTCATGCTTATAAACACTATTGGTTTCATAGGGCGACAGGTCCTGAGATGTCAATTCATCTCAATGTCGAGTAAAAGTCCCACAAAATGGATTCAACGTCTCCAAATGACCTGTTGATGGGCACTTTTAACATCTAATCAAACAAATAAATTCCTTAAAGTGTTTGGGTGAGAAAAATAATTAATATTGCGGTCGTGGCTTCGGGCTCGTTTTCAGTGAATTAAAGTCTCGTGCTCGACAAAACCCTACATGATACTTAACTAAACTGAAAACTTGCTTGAAAATTCCTTGTTTCGGCCTCAATCCCATCATACATTCTATTATTCAGTTCTTATCTAAGCAGGAAACGGCCCCGCCCATCGGGGCATGAAGAAATGATGCTTCCACGAAGAGCTGAAACCGACCCGCACACGAGTACTGGTAATCCACTTTGAGCATCTAAGCCTGCCCAGGCAAAGCCGTGCGAGTCGGCCCGTCCATGTTAATTAAACCTATTTGTTCATTGGGCGGCAGGGCTTGAGATGTCATTTCATCTTAAGGTCGGGTAAAAGTCCCACAAAATTGGAAGCAACGTCTCTAAAATGACCTTTGCAGTGTTGACGGGGACGTTAAACCTCAAATCAAACAAACAAATCTAAGCAGGAAAATTGATGAACTTTTAGTATTTAAAATTAGCGAGCATTACAAATTTAACGCTCGACTGAATTGAGCATGAATAACGATTTATAACCTTTTAATAGCCTGGTCGAGAAACACTAAGATTGGAATGCCGCTTTACTCAAAAGCACCAAAATTAAATGTCCTATATATTGAAAAAGGCCCCATTTCTCACTTACTTTCCAATACACTCTAGGCTAATACCACAGTATGGGAGCGGAAGTGAACGGCCATTTGCGATTGTACAGCACTTGCGATTTGTACAGTGGACGATCAGTCACTTGCGGTATGATATTTTCGCCGACACGGTAAGGAATTTCATTTTCTTTCCGCGAACATAACGCTTATGTGCAATTTATATGTCTTGATGATAAGATCGATGTTTTTATCATATTCCAACCGCAGAAACATGCTATTTTTTGGATGGCATGAGAAGAGCTAGATTGTTGATCACTTGTTTATCGTTATGCTATAACCGGTTGACACAATTGTAAATACGCATAAAACGTGTGCCAGTAAGCATTTCCTTTGTTATTTAGCATTTAAGTCTTCCAATAGTATCACTGATTGAATAGAAATCAAAGGCATCTTCAAAAATGCAAATCAGATCGAAGGACTGTTATAATTATGACACAAGAGAAAAAACAAACCGTTCAGATCACTTGCTTTTGTAAGGATTCGGATTGTACAGGTCAACTGCGATTGGATTGAACGGTCACTTGTTAGTATGCTGAAGTCATTCGATTAAGCTGCTTGATGCTTCCACGCAGAGCTGAATCCGGCCCGCACACGAGTACTGGTAAACCGCTAGGAGGATCTAAGCCTGCAAAGGCGATGCGGTGCGAGCCGGACCGTCCATGATTGCAAACCATATTGGTTTTATTGGGTGACAGGGCTTGAGATGTCATTTCATCTCAGTGTCGGGTAAAAGTCCCACAAAATTGGAAGCAACGTCTCCAAAATGACCTACATAGTGTTGATGGGGACGTTCAACATCAATCAAACAAAAACAAACATTCGCTTAGTCGCAACTATATTCCGCATCTCCACGCTACTCACTCATACTGTACTGACGTATCACAGTATCTCCTCTTTTCTGGCAAAGAGGTAAAATACAGATGCGCGTCTGACTGGTAATCAGGAGGACGCGGGTTCGATAACGTTTTTTCGTGGAGATTGATCATGATGTCTTTTCTACGGACATTCTCTCCCATCCACTAGCCCCCGCCGTAGGGGCTTGAAGAAATATATGGACTGCATGATGCTTCCACGCAGAGCTGAATTCGGCCCGCACACTAGTACTGGTAAACCGCTTAGAGGATCTAAGACTGTCCAGGAACCGCGGTGCGAGGCGGACCGTCCATGCTAACAAAACCTATTGGTTTCATTGGGCGACAGGGCTTGAGAAGTCATTTAATCTCAATGTCGGGTAAAAGTCCCACAAAATTGGAAGCAGCGTCTCCAAATTTTTACAGTGTTGACGGGGACGTTAAACTTCAAATCAACCAACCAATCTCCCTTCCGCTGATTCAAGAAGGGCAGTTGTCAGTTTCTGGCGAAAGAATGTGCACTGTACTGTTTAACCGCTTACGTATAAGCCTCCCCAGGAAAAGTGTGGATAGGTAAACGGACCAGGTCAAAAATGATCTTAAACAGTGTTGACGGAACATTAAACTCCAATACAAACAAACAAACAAAGAGCACACACGCGCACACACACACTGCTGTTCATTTTTATTTATTTATTTGTGTTGCTCTTTAACGGCCCTGACAACAAAGCAAAGGTACCCGAAGAAAAGTCACATGACCTTCCATTGCAAAACTGGTATCTCACATATAACCCGAGCGAGCTTCGAACTATAGATTTGATAAGCCTAATAATTAAGAGTCAGTACTCTTATCCACAAGCCCACGGAGACCATACAGCTTAGATTACTTAATTGCTGATATACGCAAGAAACCCCTTCTAGACGACGTTCCTGTGACTGATGGACTCAAGTACTTGCATTAGGCGCACATGGGAGTAGACATTATAGACGTCGGGTTTAACACGGAAGTACAGCCATTAGTCACCCACGTTGACGTTGACAGGTTTTTATGGTAACCGGGTGCTATAGGCGCTTAGGGGCTACCCCTAGAATATGTCAAGGATTAGTTATCCCACTTTCTAAAAGGCTTTTGCACGGAGTGATACATTGGGACCAATACACCACTCTCGTCTCAGGCACGGTGCAACAAAAGGAAAGTGGTTTGTAAGTTACAGAAATTTCGGTAACCGGTCAGAATAATAGCAGGCTGCACAATGCGGCTATGGAAGGCGATCAGTTCCGACCTGCAAACCGTGTCCCATAGCCAGTGCCAGTTAGAATATTTGACCAGGTGGTCTTTACAAAGGCCAGAGTACCGGCAAAATGCAGGCTAACTTGGCATCTCAGACGTTGGCTCATCATTCTGTTGCTGGCGTTACTGGTAGGCTGTTCCAATGACCAAACGTTTTTTTTATTATACCCAGACCAAATAGGTTCGGGGTATATAGCGATTAGCCTGGCGTCCGTCCGTTCGTCCGTCCTTCCGTAGACGATACCTTGTGATGGCCATTACTCCAAAACCCTTTGGGATTCATTGATTGTTCACAAGGCTGAGATGGTGTGCGATGCACATGTGCCACAACTCTATTTGCCATAGTTTTTGAATTAGTTCCCCTTCCAATAAAATAGAAGAACAACTGTGATGGCCATAATTCCCCATTGAGACATATTAATGGTACCTGGCACAATTGTTCACTAGGCTGAGACGGCGTGTCATGCGCAAGAACAACACCTCTGGGTGCCATGGCTTTTTGAGTTACCTCCCCTTCCAATACAATAGAGCGACTGCATTGTGATGGCCATAACTCCAATATCCCTTGAAGCCCCCGCCCATAGGGGCTTGAAGAAATATATGGCCTGCATGATGCTTCCACTCAGAGCTGAATCCGGCCCGCACACTAGTACTGGTAAACCGCTTAGAGGATCTAAGCCTGTCCAGGAACCGCGGAGCGAGGCGGACCGTCCATGCTAATAGACCCTATTGGTTGCATTGGGCGACAGGGCTTGAGATGTCATTTCATCTCTATGTCAGGTAAAAGTCCCACAAAATTGGAAGCAAAGTCTCGAAATGACCTTTACAGTGTTGACGGGGACGTTAAACCTCAAATCAAACAAAACCAATATCCCTTGAGATATATTGATGGTACCTGGCACAATTGTTCACAAGGCTGACCCGGCGTGTCATGCATAAAGACCACAACTCTGGTTGCCTTGATATTTTAGTTATGTCCCCTTGCAATAAAGTAGAATCTCTACCTTGTGATCACCATATCTCCAATACCTAGGCGACATATTGATGTCACTTGGTTTTTGTTTGTTTGATTTGAGGTTTAACGTCCCCATCAACACTGTATAGGTCATTTTGAGACTTTGCTTCCGATTTTGTGGGACTTTTACTCGACGTTGAGCTGAAATGACATCTCAGGCCCTGTCGCCCAATGAAACCAATAGGGCTTATAAGCAATGGCGGTCCGACTCATGCGCACTGCTTTGCCTGGGCAGGCTTAGATCCTCTAAGCGGTATTCCAGTAATCGTGTGCGGGTCAGATTCAGCTCTGCGTGGAAGCATCATGCAGCCCATACATTTCTTCAAGCTCCGATGGGCGGGGGCCGCGATGTCACTTGGTACAGATATACATGAGGTTAAGCAGGCGTGTCATGCGCATTATTTCAACTCTAGGTGCACTGGTTTTGGAGTTATCTCCCCTGACAATATAACATTATAGTAGCCGTAACTCCAATAATCTTTGAGATATACTAATGGAACTTGGCACAATTGAGTACAAGTGATAGAAGGCACGTCATGAGAAAGAAACACAACTCTTGGTATTGTTGTATTTGAGTTATCTCCCCTTCAAAGATAACAGTATGGCCGCCTTGTGATCACCATATATCCAATACCCTTTGAGATATACTCGGATTCAATGAAAACGCAACCCCTCAAATTTTAATCGATTCACAAAATTTGCAGCATTTGATCACATTAAATGAATATCACTAACTTATCCACAGACTCACTACAGAGTGCATTTCATTGGAGACTGGAATAAGTCCACACACCCAAAAATCAAAACCACATATCGTGATATCGGGTATGTCCAACATACCATCAAGTGTTGCTTGGCATCGACGCCTCATGCTTCGAATTAAACGCTGTATCTGGTCTGGTGTGATGTTGTCCCATTCTTCATGTACCGCCATGGCAAGCTGCTGACGGTTGATTTGCGGATGATGTCGGCTGTACACACGTTTTCGAGCTGGTCACAAAGGTGCACGATTGGGTTTAAATCCGGGAAAACGCAGGCCAAGGAATAACTTGCACACCATTTTGATTTAAAAAAAATCCGAGTCCGATAACAGAATACCTGTAAGCTATTTTTTTGTAATTCACATAATGAATGAAGTAAATTTTAATGCTCTGTGAGTTATGTTAAAAGTAAATAAATGTTACTGAAATAAGCCAAAGAAAAGATGTAATCGGATATTTAGCCTATGTCCATCGGAGACTGGGCTGCATTGTACTTCCAGGCAGAGCTGAAACCGATCGCACATGAGTACTGGTAAACTGCTCATAAGGTCGCCGCCTGCCCTGGCAAAGTGGTGCGAGTCGGTCCGTCCCTGCATATAAACCGTATTGGTTTGTTTGGGTGGCATGGGCTGAGATGTCATTTCATCTCAGTGTCGGTTAAAAGCCACAACATTGGAAGCAAGTCTGCAAGATGACCTGAATAGTGTTGACTGGGCCGTAGCACCTCAAATCAGATAAAGCGTGTGTTATCACTTGAAAATGCAGAAGTGAAAAGAGTTCCGCACCATGCTGATGAAACAGTTGCAATGTCCTGAATATTTATCTGCAATGGTAATAGAAGGAAGTGTTTTGGTTATTTGATGACAGTATCTGATCAGACTTCTTAGAAAGACCCTAAATCACAAAAAAAATGTTATTTGTGAAATCACCATCGCAAGTGACTGTTCAATTTCAATGATCAATTTGGCAAGTGACTGTTCAACTCCAATTATTGCAGATCGCAAGAGATCGTTCAATCCAATGTCAAGTGACCGTTCAGATGATCAAAAGTGATGGGAATACAAGTTAAGATTTAGCTGGCGTATTTTACATCAGTGTAGACATCCGTTTTGTCAGTAGGCTTTATTGTTTATTAAAGATGTCAGTTAATCTTAAAGAAGTGGCCTCTAAATATTCATCCGTCATTTAAACCACTTTTAGTAACGTATGCCAGCAACAGAGAAACACATGTCAACTGATCACCGTCGTTAAGTCCACCGATAGGATTCAATGATACCAACGAAATTATTATCAATAAAGTGACAAATATATTGACAACTTACACAAATAAAAGTAATGACCAAAAACCCACGCTAATGGCTTCTGCGTTTACATATTTGAGATACCACGTGATACTGTTATATCGCAAGTGACTGATCGTCCACTGTACAAATCGCAAGTGCTGTTCAATCGCAAATGGCCGTTCACTTCCGCTCCCACACTGTGAATACAAGTACTTTTTCAACAGATCTAAGCACTTCACAATCAAACCTTTCATAAAAGGCATCTATTTTAAGGCATTCAAGAGTTCTGCAACGGAAGGTCTGATGTTTTTTTTTTGTTTGTTTTTTTACCGGATACTACGGTCTTCGACCACATGTGAGTAACAATCGGCTCGATATGAGTGAAATAAACTCGAAAGGACCGTAAAATGATCCCCGCTACACCCCCCCCCCTCACCCCCCCCCCCCCCCCCCCCCTCAAGAACATCAGGTTGATATGCTCTAGCTTATTCTGACCTTCTTTGTTTGCCGTGTTGTGGTGAGTTGTGGTGCCTATCCAGATTAATACAAACTTGCTGAGCAGAAGAATTGAGCAGTGTTTTTCTTACCCAAGTCCCTACATTAATGGATTTGGCCGAATTCATTAATAGAAGCGTCCACTTCAGAAACTCGCGGATGAGAGAACATGTGTGTGCTGCACTGTAGGGGTTCTGTCCCCTTAAATCACCCAATGGCCCAACCTAAATAGTGCTTATTGTCATTTACTAGCCATTAGCGACCCAGGATCAAAATTTCAAAACATAAAAAAGGAATATGTTGCAATTATTATTTTATTATTATTATCATTATTATTTATATTATTATTATTATTATTATTATTATTATTATTAGGGAACAACTTGTTTCCATGCTGCATCATTTTGAACATTTACGTATTGATGGCATTTTAACAAGCTGGCTGTTTTTTAGCTCACCTGGGCCGAAGGCTCCAGGGGAGCTTATAGTATAGTGGGTCGTCCGTCGTCCGTCCGTCCGTCCACACTTTTGAGCAGCTATATCTCTGCAGCCTGCAGGCTGATCTCAATCATTTCTCATCTGTAGCATGCCTCTGGTGGGGCATTGATGACATTAGCGTTTTTTTTTTTTTTGTTTTTTTTTGTTTTTTTTTGTTTTTTTGAAATCGCATGAAAACTTTGGTTGCTATGGCAATCACAAGGTCCCATAGACTTACAATGGGAAAATGTTTGTCATCACCGTAGCCCCTCCAGTTTTGATCGGATGTTTCTGAAACATATATATAAGGTGGCTTGGGATTAAACCTCGGATGAGTTCGAAAACCGGCCAAGTCGGCCCATTTATCATAGAGTTACATCCCTTTGATTGCTGAAAATGCCGATTTTTGACCGTGTCATCACCGTAGCCCCTTCAGTTTTGATCGGATCTTTCTGAAACTTTTATGTAATGTGGCTGTGGATCAAATCTCTGATGAGTTCGAATACCGGCCAAGGTAGCCTATTTACTATATAGTAATGTCCCTTTGATGGCTGAAAATGTCGATTTTCGACCTTGTCATCACCGTAGTAAGTTTTGATCAGATCTTTCTGAAACTTATATGTAAGGTGACTGGGGATAAAACCTGGGATGAGTTCGAATACCGGCCAAGTTGGCCCATTTATCATAGATTTACGTCCTTGTTATCACCATACCCCTTCAGTTTTGATCGGATTTTTCTGAAACTTATATGCAAGGTGGCTGGGGATAAAATCTTGCATGAGTTCGAAAACAGGCCAAGTCAGCCTATTTATCGTAGAGTTATATCCCTTTGATGGCTGAAAATGTTGATTTTTGACCTTTGTCATCACCGTAGCCCCTTCAGTTTTGATCGGATCTTTCTGAAACTTACATGTAAGGTGGCTGGGAATACAACCTTGGATGAGTTTGAATACTGGCCAAGTCGGCACGTTTATCATAGAGTTACCTGCCTTTGATTGCTTAAAAATGCCTATTTTCGACCTTGTTAGCACTGCTGCCCCTTCAGTTTTGATCGGATCTTTATGAAACTTACAAATAAGTCAGGCAGAAAAGCTCGGAGGAGTTTGAAAACTCGTGAGGTTTGCCTATTTGTCACAGAGTAACATCCCCTTGATTGCAGCAGTTAATTGCTTATTTTTTAACTTGTCATCACCATAGCCCCATCAGTTTATATCAGATCTTCTTAGCAAGTCAGGAATAAAAGCTGGGATGCGTTTGAAAACTGGTGAGGTCAGCCTATTTATCATAGTGTTACATTCTACTTGATTTGCAGAAAATGCTTACCCTGTCATCACCATGTCCTTCCATTAATCCTTCAGTAAAGGCTGGCACTTCCTGAAACTTTGAATCTGTTAGCTCAGGTGAGCGATACAGGGTCCATTTGTTTTATTTCTGTCTACACAAACATGAGTGAAACTGTTTTGAAAATAACACAAAACGTCCACGATTTCAACAAAAAATACATTTCACATTTTCTGAGTCCGGTAAGAAGATAACTGCGGCTAATCCCTGCCTTCCTAAATTTAGCCACCCACCTAGCTCAGTGCCTCAGATGCTAAAGGTCCCAGGTTTGATCCCCAGCAGCGGTGCCAAAATTTCGGCGTCAGAACACGTTCCATTTGTATAATAAATTTTGCAGGTATGAATGTCATAACGGTGCATCGTAGACCTCTGTGCAGGGAGAAGCATCCCCTGTGCAGTTAAAGAACCCTACCGTAATTACATGGTGACTGTGTACTCTTTCAGCTCTCAAAACTGGAGTATATGCAGTATACAACGTCTGTGTCCCCTCTTGGGGTTTAGTTGAAAATGGAAGAAAAATAGCGATAATGCTCATTTGTCACTACTGCGAACGGTATACAAATTAAACAGCACCGGTCGTACCGGTCGTTAGTTCATCGATAGAGCAGCCCGGAATCAGCAGAAAAACCAAGCTTTGCGACGACTGTTTTCTTGATCTTTTACATAAATTGATGTAAAAGTAATAAAATCTAAATTTAGAGCTGCAAATACATCATTTTGGATTCAAATTGGTCAAGAGAGGTTCATTTGAATGAAAGACATCAGTTGAAAGCGAAAAAAGTTTCCTCCGTAACACTAGTTCGCTTGTGATTGATGAAAACCTGAAAATTTTTGTCACACGTTTATGCCGAATTTTGCTTTGCTGAGTTAATCCATGTGAGAAAAACATGTTTCCTGCAAGTGACAGACAGAGGCGGATTATTGTTGCAAAGTGGACATATTTAACTTGTATAATTCGTAATAAGCAGGTGAAAAACTTCATTTGCGAAAAAGATACACTGGGTAAAATGAGGTAACCCCCCCAAAAATGGAGCCGAAGTTTCCCCCCTTGTCTCTATTATAGTACCAAAAAAAAAAAAAAAAAAAAAAAAAAAAAAAAAATTTTTTTTTTTTTTTTTTTTTTTTTTCATTTTTTTTTTTCATGATTCAAACCCCTATGTTCAGATGTTCTGAACGGAGTTTAGTTCTGCTTTTGAAAGCTTATTGAGAATAGTTCAGTTATTCTTTGTATTATCTACACCCACAGTCTCTTAATAAGAGACCACCTTTGGGACTGTTTGAACAGTCCCAAAGGTGGTCTTAATATAGGGAGTTTTACTGTATTTATTAACCCATATATGACAATGGAATCTCCTATCTAGTAAGTTTGGAGTGATCCAGTTCCAATTATAGGGACGTTAGGTTTGTTTTTTGCACATTTTACAAAAGTGAATCTTCTTTAAGCAAGAAGTGTAAGCCCCCGCCCATAGGGGCTTGAAGAAATATATGGGCTGCATGATGCTTCCACGCCGAGCTGAATCCGGCCCGCACACTAGTACTGGTAAACCGCTAAGAGGATCTAAGCCTGTCCAGGAACCGCGGTGCGAGGCGGACCGTCCATGCTAATAAACCCTATTGGTTTCATTGGGCGACAGGGCTTGAGATGTCATTTCATCTCAATGTCGGGTAAAAGTCCCACAAAATTGGAAGCAACGTCTCCAAAATGACCTTTACAGTGTTGACGGGGACGTTAAACCTCAAATCAAACAAACAAATAAGCAAGAAGTGTAGAGCCAAATCAGACACCGCATTCTGCGGCGTCTGATCTGGGTATGCAGTGTTTGCAAGTGTCCAAAAATAGCCGCTAGGCATATATGGGTCAAGAGATAATTCAGGAATATTTTCTACTTTAATCGTGTGTATATGTAAAAATAGCCACATCGAGGCGTTTATAATGATTAACATCACATAGCTTTATCTTATAGATCGAAATAACATGGCTTCCTGGCCGGACGCTTTGATTAATCCTCAGTTTTCTTTGTGTTCCCGTCAACACTACTTTCGTCATTTTTGATTTTGTAGGACTGCTACTCGACATTGAGATGGAATGACATCTCAGAGGAACCGCTATGGTTTATATGCAGGGACGGTCCGACTCAAACCACTTTGCCTGGACAAGCTTAAACCTTCGAAGTGGTTTATCAGTACTAACGTTATTGAATGTCGGTATAAAGAGGGTTGACTATGTACTATGTTTATAGCTGACATTAGCTATAAAAAATCTCCCTGCCCTACATCATAGACTCATTGTGCAGTTTATATTTACTTGTCCTTTGGGATCATTTGATTCCATTGTAAAATTTTGAAAATATTTGAGGGTCACTGATGAGGCCTAATTGGCCGAAACTAGCTAGTCTGGCCCAGAAAACCTGTACACGCCATGTTTTCCAGTTTTGTAGTGTATTTCTTGCTTCCAAAGGATAACCCTTTCTGGGGCATATTTAACGTCGCTACAGCTGGTGTCTGGGAATGTGTGGCGGCCGTAAAAAGTCTCCCGGTCCTACATCATAGTGTAGTTTATATTTTCTTGTCCTTTGGGATCATTGATTCCATTGTGATATTTTGAAAATATTTGAGGGTCTCTAATGAGACCACCTGGTCGAAACTAGCTAGTCTGGCCCAGAAAACCTGTACACTCAACGTTTTCCAGTTGTGTAGTGTATTTCTTGCTTCCAAAGGATAACCCTTTCTGGGGCATATTTGTCAAATCATTTTAAACTAAAACAGGGAATATTTGATAATACCAAGAACAAACATGTAATCTACAATAGTTTCCGCCGATTTTAATTAGTTCATAGTGGTGTCAGGTAAAAAATACTAAGATCCATAAATTTAGAAATTTGTTTCGGCCACTTTTTTCAAACTCTGAGGTTCTAACTTAATAAAATAGGTCTTATAAGTCAGTTCTGATACCAAACTCACTTTCACGCTTTTCTCACTGCCACCGACGTTTGGCGCAATTCTACTCAATTCACGCCTTGCACTTGCATGAGCCACTCAATATCGATGATTCTCACTTCACTTTTGTGCTCCATGCCCATAAACAAATAAACTGTCGTAAAAAGATCGTGCGCCGTCCTGGACTGACGTTAAACCAGCGTAATATGGCTATTCACCATATTTGCATTATTTGCTGGCTCCCAGCTAGCACATTGTCAATATTGGAAAAAACAGGTAACCAGACCCCCCTGACCTTGAAAGGTCAGGGGGGTCTGGTTACCTGTTTTTCCAACACTGATAACGTTCAGACTAGGAACCAGCAGATAATGTAAATAAGGTGAATTGGAATGCTTTCTGACGGCATGAAAGGAGGTTGCAGAAAATTTTCGTGTAAGTGAAAGTGCCATGTCAAGACTCGGGTAAAATTTCTGTCAAACTGATTTTTTTCAGTGTGTGTGTGAGGGGGGGGGGGGGGGGTGGGGGGTCGGCCATTTCAAGATTATTTCACTCATATCGAGCCGATCGTTAATCGAAGGTGGGCGAAAACCGGAGTAACCGGAGAAAAACCACCTGACCTTCCGTTGCAGAACATGGCGTCTCACATGTGACTCGCACCAGGCTCGAACCAAAAGCGGTGAGAGCCAATGAGCCAGCGCTCTTATACACTAGGCCACGGAGGCCCGTTCCGTCAAACTGACACCGTCAAAGACAGTACACGATAAAACAACACGACGTAAGGACAATTATATCGTGACGTTGGTTTCTCAGCAGTACCAGAATCGCCGGTATGATTCGGAATGCAACTGGAACACGAATTTGCGATAGATCTGTGGCGAATAGATTACAAGCTGCGCTGTACGTGTATGTCGGCCGTATGTAGGAGCTCCACTGACGCGGGACCACAGACTGGCTAGACACATCTGGACAAGGGCACATCGTCGGTGAACAAGACGGCAGTGGAACGAAGTTGTGTTCAGGACGAATCCCGTTTCAATTTGAAATTTGCTGACGAAGAGTATGTGCTTGGAGGCGAGATGGAGAGAGGATGGACCCGGCTTACCTCATTCCGCATGACCGTTTTGGAGGCGGCAGCGTTATGGTTTGGGGCGGAATTTCGCATCGGGCTAAAACCGACTTTGTGACTGTCCAGGGAAACTGGAGTGCCGGCCGATACTGTGATGAAATTGTTCGGCCTTTGTTACTGCCTTGCTTACGTCAAGGACACGCCACGATTTTTCAGCAGGATAACGCCCCCCCCCCCCCCCATGTTGCACATCATGCAATGGGCTTTCTGCAGGCAAATAATGTGGATGTATTAGACTGGCCAGCAAGATATCGGATCTTTCGCCTATTTAGTACCTCTGGAACCATCTGGGAAGACGTATCATACCGAGAAATGGCGCCAACAACGTAAGAGATCTTGAACATGTTCTTTATGAGGAAAGGAATCGCATACCCATGGATGTGGTTCGGGGGCTTATTTCGAGCATGAGAAGACGGTGTGGGGCTTGTTACAACGCATAATGTAGTAATGTAGTAATTACTACATTTTGAAATTTTTACTACATTATGCGTTGGCATAGTCGACGCGAAATGAAATAAAATGTCGTTTTTACTACATTATGCGTCGATACTAAGAGGTTTGAGCAAAATGAAAGAATTATTTCATTTTGCGGCGATGGGTGGCATACTTAATTTTACTTCATTATGCGTCAACAGTTTGTTTGTTTGATTTGAGGTTTAACGTTCCCGTCAAGACTATTTAGGTCATTTTGGAGACATTGCTTCAATTTTTATGGGACTTTTACCCGATATTGAGATGAAATGACATCTCAATCGCTGCCGTCCAATTAAAAGCAATAGGGTTTATATGCATGGATGGGCCGACTCGCAGCAGTTTTCCTGGACAGGCTTAGACCTTCTAAGCAGATTACGAGGACTCATGTACGGGCGGTATCAGCTCTGCGTGGAAGCATCGTGCAGGCCATCTATTTATACCCCCGGCATACGAAGTATGCAAGGGGGTATATAGTTTTTGTCCATTCTGTCTGTCTTTCTGTCTGTCTGTCTGTCTGTCTGTCTGTCTGCCTGTCTGTCTTTTGTTTGATTTGTTTGATTTGAGGTTTAACGTCCCCGTCAACACTATTTAGGTCATTTTGGAGACGTTGCTTCCAATTTCATGGGACTTTTACCCGACATTGAGATGCCGCCCAATAAACCTTTTTCTTTGTGATTTTGACCTTCAGTGTGCTTTTGTGGAAGACCGTCTTTTGGACTGTTCAACTGTGGTCTTAAAGACCACTTTTGAACCGTCTCATATGTGGTCTAAATTGTAGGAATTTAACTGTATTGCTTCCTAAGTCTTTTCGAAGACAGCTCTGTTCTACCATCATTACTTCATTATGCGTCGATATGGTGCATATCAACGCGAAATGAAATAATTTTTTTACTTCATTTCGCGTCGACTATGCCAACGCATAATGTAGTAAAAAAAATCAAAATGTAGTAATTACTACATTACTACATTATGCGTTGTAACAGGGGCTGTTGTGGACTCTTTTGTCGGGCACACCAGTTACTGATAATTGGTGTAAGTTTTTGTGTGACATCCCGACGTTAATGGACGCTATGCACTGGGTGTATCTTGTGCTTTTTTTTTTCAAATCAAATTTGTAAATGTTCAAAGATTCGAACTCGACGTAGACTGTATGCCTCTCCTAATTATCTGCAAGTTTGATAAAGATCAGATCAGAAATGGCTGAGAAAAATTGGAGACATCATTTTTCCATTGCGAGCCTATGGTAATTTTGTTCACGCTCAAGCGAACGTAACTGCGAAACTAATTGTTAGAGTCCAGCCAAATTCCAACTTGTTTGAGAAATTATGCTTGTCCTTGTTTACTAAATGTCAGATCAGAAATAGCCATTTTTCGCTCTTTATACTCAAGGACATGTAACTCTAAAGCCGTTGTTCCTGCGAGACCCTAATTTAAACTCGACGTAGACGGTATGCCTGTCCTGGTTATCCGCAAGTTTGATAAAGATCAGATCAGAAATGGCTGAGAAAAGTTGGAGACGTCGTTTTTCCATTGTAAGCCTATGGTAATTTTTTTCACGCTCCAGGGTATGTAAATGCGAAACCGGTTGTCAGATTCGAGCCAAATTCGAACTTGTCTTAGATAAAGTATTATTATGCTTGTCCTTGTTTACTAAAAGTTTCAAACAGATCATATCGGAAACAGCTGAGAAAAGGGGGACACCATTTTTCGCTAATATGTATACTCAAGTTCAGGTAACTCCAACGCCGTTGGTCCTGCGAGACCCTAATTTGAACTCCACATACACTGTATGCCTCTCCTGGTTATCTACAAGTTTGATAAAGACCAGATCAGAAATGGCTGAGAAAAGTTGGAGACCTCGTTTTTCCACTGTAAGTTCAGAAGCCTCCGTGGTGTAGTGGTTACGCTACTCGCCTTGTAAACCAGGGATCGCAGGATCGATCCCGGGCTTCTCCAGACTTTCGGATGAGTTTTTAAACCGAGGTCCCGTCTCCGTATGACCTTAGCTTTGGTGGGACGTAAAACCCTAACACTCACTCACTCCACTGTAAGCCTATGGTAAAATTGTTTACGCTCAAGGGAACGTAAATGCGAAACCGATGGTCAGATTTGAGCCAATTTCGAACTCGTTTTAGATATTATGTATGTCCTTGTTTTCTAAAAGTTTCAAACAGATCAGATCGAAAACAGCTGAGAAAAAGTGGAGACGCCATTTTTCGCTTATTTTTATGCTCAAGGGCAGATAACACCAAAGCCCTTTCCAGATTCGAGCTTAATTCGAACTCGTTCAAGATATTATGCTTGTCCTTGTTTTCTAAAAGTTTCAAACAGATCCAATCGAAAACCGCTTAGAAAAAGTGGAGACACCATTTTCGCTTATTTTTATGCTCAAGGGCAGGTAACTCCAAAGCCCTTGGTCCTGGGAGGCCCAAATTCGTACTGGACGTAGACTGTAAGCCTCTCCTGGTTATCTGCAAGCCTGATAGAGATTGGATCAGAATCGCCTGAGAAAATTTGTTAGAGATGTCGTTTCCTCCATTATAAAAGTCTGTGGAACGTTTTTGTTGCCATGGAAACCATAGTTCTGATCAAAACGGGTCCAAAACCTAATGCAGTCAATCCCCGAACCCAGTGGTGCTTCACATAAAATTTGGCAAGTAACTGAGATATTGAAGTCCAAAGGTGTGGACGACGGACTTGCGCCGGATGCCTGTCTATAGAATAAGCTCACCGTGTGAGCCTTTGGCTCATGTGAGCTAATAAGGAAAAAAAACTTGAGGACGGTGAAAAGGTGATTTCTCGTCTTACTGGTGATCAGGCTGTTGCGAAATCGATCCTCGCAGAGTCCGGTTATACTCTTGCGTTGGGACCATTACGAAAATATGTTGAAATTTTCATAACGAAAACGAAAAATATATGAAATTTTTCAGATAATAAAAATCTGATATTTTTACCTAGTTCTGCTCAAAACAGATTGTGGGAACTCGTTAGAACAGCCTCGGCGAGGCGGTTCACACGGATACCCACATTCTATGTTTTTAAGCGGAAATAAGAAAAATAATGTGTAATCCTGTAAACACCAGTTGAACAATATAAAAGCTGAGTTTTGTGTTTCAGCTCTAGAGGAATGGGAACGAGTATAGCAGATGAGCTTCAATCCGTCTAAGTGATCTGTCCTACGCATCACCTCTGACAAGAAAAAGAAGAGCAGAGTCTTTCAATCCCATCACGCAAACATGCCAATATGGGTTTGACCCCCTGGAACCCCACTTTTACATGTATATAGCAAAACAGGGGTTCACAGGGGTGAAACTTATTGTTCTTATTTCTCCTCTAAAATATAGATTGTGGGTACTCGTTAGAACCGCCTCGATGAGGCGGTTCTAATGTGAACCCACAATCTGTATTTTGAGCAGAAATAAGAAAAATATCACAATTTTTCATCATAGATTTTTCATTTTTACGGCGTTAAAATTTGCAGTGTATTTGTATAGGCGTGTTTTCGTAATGCACTTACAATCTCCATAACCAGGTCCTGACTGACCTGAGAAGATCTTGCATGGTGAAATAGCCTGGAAAGCTAGCCGGCCTCTTGTAGTCCTGTGGCGGAACTAGATAGCAGCCACCTTCACAACAATGGTCGGACCAGCGCTTGACGAAAGATCCTTGACGCAAGTACGTCGCGCCGCCAGATATGTGTACAACGGTTATACATACACACTCGTACACCTTGTTGTGTCACAGCTATGGTTTAAGACATTGGCTGGAAGAGTCCTCAAGATTGACGGTACATTGCCAGACTGAGTCTCCTATACAAAATGCAGCATGGATTTGTGGATGTTGACATCTCCTACTTACAACAAGCCGACAGCCATGCAAGAGGGAGCAATGGATTCTTCCAGGACAGAATTAACAGCAAGGTCTACTGCATCTCGTTCTTCCCTCTTGCCATCAGATCCGCTGCCAAGTGACGTCACTGCCGGGCAAGTCTAACCAGTAGACTGACCTAATCCTTATCTATGCCATTCCATGTCAAGACCAAATTGAACATAGTTTAAACTATTCAACGCTCATGGCCGTCATGGGACTCTGCTGTTTTACCCGCCATAATCAGTCCGCATGACGATGGTCCCGGTCCTTTACAATGAAGAAGAAGGTCAGGAAAAGCGGTTAGGTTAACCTTACAGACTCAACATGACCGTAAAAGTATTGACTGGTTCATTAAACACAAAATACAAACAAAAACTACATAAACGGTAAACTATCTTTCTTTCTTCGGACCGGATTCGGATATAAATGAGTACATGGTAAACGTACAGGCGATAACTGAAAAAACCCAACACATTCACAGTTTTGCATATCCCTTCGCTACTGTGACAGGCCAGCTTGAAAGAAAAAAAAAGCGGCGCCAAAAAAGCGAGGACTCGGACTAAACAGTGCGAATATGCAGACGTGTTTGGTCCTGTGCTGGTAACGTCCTGATTCTGGTAACGTGTTGTTTGTAGAGTTGTCAGTGTACTGCCTCGATTGACGCGTAGCCAAATAACGCACGAAAAGTTTCTGCACATCGTTTGTTGAGCCGTGACAGAAGAAACTTTGCTTTCGGACGTAGGTTTTCGGTCTTCTCGCCCAAACTTTTTGGTCACTGTCCAGCAAGTCCTCAACGTTTAATAAACGTTGGAAAAACGTTGGAACCGTTGGTTAAACGTTATTTCAACGTTTAATCAACGGTCTGTGCCTGCATGGTGACCATCCATACAGCGAAGTCTCTTTTCTGAAGACATCATTGTTTGTCCACCCTCATGTCTAATTGCAAGCCTTAGGGTACAGCTTTGTGGAGTTGGAATTCACGTGTGACCCGAAGCAATGGGAGCGATGATTTTCTAAGCCCTGACCCTTCCCAGCAGGCACTCAACGTTGAACTAACGTTGAAACAACGTTGAAAACGTTGTTTCAACGTTAGTTCAACGTTGAGTCAACGTTTTGTGCCTGCAGGGAATTAGTTTTATAAATTTCAGAAGGGTGACGGGATGAACGAATTGCGATAAGGTCGTCTTTCATATTTCAAAAACTAGCAAAGTTTGTTGACATTTTCCTTATATTTGCCCTTAACATAGATTTATTGCTCGTTAGAGCGAGTGAGTGTTTAAGCTTTACGTCTCACCAACAACTAAGGTCATACGGAGACGGGACCGCGGTTTAAAGACGCATAAACCCGGGATCGATCCTTCGACCCCTGGTTTACCAGGAAAGTAGCTACCTACTACACCACAGAGGCTTCTATGTGCTCGTTAGAGGGGTTTTAACGAGTGCCAACGATCTAAGTTTCCGAGCAAAAATAAAGAAAACAATTATCCTACATCTACATGTACACCAAACATTTCTCTATGTAGGGTATCCATTGTTATCTTGAGGGATTGTTAGATTTGATTTTGTCTTAACGGCCCTTTCAAGATTATTTCACTTATGTCGAACCAAGTGGGTGACATATAGAAAGCGTAATTATTCTGAGATCGTTAATTCCGATATATGTGTGTTTTGGTGTGGGGTGGGGTGTGGGGGTGAGGCGACGGTTCCTCATGTAAGCCTTTGCGTCTCATTTTATGTTATCTCCGAAAAAGTGGGGAAATAGTTGGAAATCATTACACGGGACAGGAAAGAGTTGAGTGAGTGAGTGTTTGAGTTTTACGTCCCGCCAACAACCAAGGTCGTACGGAGACGGGACCTCGGTTTAAAGACACATCCGAAAGTCTGGAGAAGCCCGGGATCGATCCTGGTTTACAAGGCGAGCAGCGTAACCACTACACCACGGAGACTTCTAGGACAGGAAAGAGAGTGACCTAAGAAACCGAGGGAAGGAGAATGAAGAGTATAAACATTAGAAACAAAAACTACCCAACATTTCTCTTTATACACCAAACTTATTGCAAGGGATTTGAGAAATAGATTGGGCTGCATGCGCAGAGCTGAAACTGACCACACATGAATGCTGGGGGTGGGGGCGTCCATCGGGGTTTGAAGAAGTAGATTTGAATTTTTTATGGTTTTTGTTTTACGGCCCTTTCAATATTATTTCACTCATATCGAGCCGATCGTTAATCAGAGGTGGGCGAAAATAAAAACCACCCGACCTTCCGTTGCAGAACTTGGCGTCTAATTCACCATATTTGCATTATTTGCTGGCGCCCAGCTTGCACATTGTAAATATTGAAAAAAACAGGTAACCAGACCCCCTGACCTTTTAAGGTGAGGGGGGGTCTGGTTACCTGTTTTTCCAACACTGATAACCTTCAGACTATGAACCAGCAGATAATGCAAATAAGGTGAATAGATTGGGCTGTGCAAATTTTACACCGACCTCAGGCGAGTACTGGTAGATCTTTTTTGAGGTTCTGGGCCTGCCTAGGAAAAGGTGTGCGAGTCGGACCGCACTTGAACATAAACCCTATTGGTTTCATTGGGTGGCAGGGCTTGAGATGTCATTTCATCTCAATGTCGGGTAAAAGTCCCACACAATTGGAAGCAGCGTCTCCAAAATGACATACAGCAGAACTTCGATGGCTCGAACAACGATGGCTCGTTTACCATGGCTGAGTCGAACCCGTTCTTGAGCCCCTCGGGAAAACCTCTACATAAGAAATAGTGGGGGATAATTAAGGAGATTTTAGTCTTTAATCTTGCAAATGTATGCTGTGTGTACTCAGAATCGCCTCAATGAGGCGATTCTAATGAGTACACTCAGCATACATATTTATTATAGAACACCGAAAAGAGTCTAAAAGTCTCTCTTTATGCCTCCTGGCAGTAATCTCAGTGGCTCGAACTACCCCTGTCTCGAACAGTTTTTCGAGGTCCTAATGGAGTTCGAGCCATTGGAGTTCGACTGTATACAGTGTTGACGAGGACGTTAAACCTCAACTCAAACAAACAAAAAAAACATGAGTACTGGTAACCCTTCGAAGAACTAAGCCTGTCCAGACAAAGTGGCGTGGATCAGACCACCAAATGCATAGAAGAATTTTGATTTCATTGGACGGCAGGGCTTGAGACGTCATTTCATCTCAATGTCGGGTTAAAGTCCCACGAAATTGGAAGTAGCGTCTTCAACATGTCTTTAAATAGTGTTGACCGGGACTTTAAACCTCAGTTCAAACAAACAAACTTACTGCAAACACAGCATACGTTGTCCAATTGTAAGCCGAAATTGGTTGGACGCCTAGATACCTTCGCCTCACCCTACAACCTCGCACCGCCTCCTCCCCCTCCCCCAACCTCTCCCCACCATTTGGTCATATATGAAACCTTTAGAATTGAAAAAGTGATGTTTCGAACATGCCTCGCTGAGGTAATTCTGTATGGTGGAACCCAGATGTAACAATGAGATTCTAAATGGCATTCAAGCTCGTAGGTGTTTCCTGTAATCTATCTAAATTGAGCAGGGACACAGCCATGCAAGAGGGAGCAATGGATTCTTCCAGGACAGAATTAACAGCGAGGTCTACTGCATCTCGTTCTTCCCTCTTACCATCAGATCCGCTGCCAAGTGACGTCACTGCCGGGCAAGTCTAACCAGTAGACTGACCTAATCCTAATCTATGCCATTCCATGTCAAGACCAAATTGAACATAGTTTAAACTATTCAACGCTCATGGGACTCTGCTGTTTTACCCGCCATTCACCATATTTGCATTATTTGCTGGCTCCCAGCTTGCACATTGTCAATATTGTAAAAACAGGTAACCAGACCCCCCTGACCTTGAAAGGTCAGGGGGGTCTGGTTACCTGTTTTCCCAACACTGATAATCCTCAGACAAGGAACCAGCAAATAAGGTCAATAATCAGTCCGCCTGACGATGGTCCCGGTCCTTTACACAGAAGAAGAAGAAGAAGAAGAAGAAGAAGAAGAAGAAGAAGAAGAAGAAGAAGAAGAGAAGAAGGTTAGGAAAAGCGGTTAGGTTTACCTTACAGACTCAACATGACCGTAAAGGTATTGACTGGTTCATTAAAATACAAAATAAAAAACTACATACCTTAAAACGGTAAACTATCTTTCTTTCTTCGGACCGAATTCTGGTATAAATGAATACATGGTAAAAGCCAAAACCGAATAAAGCCAACCAAATGACATGCGTACAGGCGACAACTGAAACAACCCAACACATTTACAGTTTTGCATATCCCTTCGCTACTGTCACAGGCCAGCTTGAAAGAAAAAAAAAGCGGCGCCAAAAAAAGCGAAGACTCGGACTAAACATAACGAATATGCAGACGGGTTTGGTCCTGCGCTGGTAACGTGATGTTTGTAGAGTTGTCAGTGTACTGCCTCGATTGACGCGTAGCCAAATAATGCACGAAAAGTTTCTGCACATCGTTTGTTGAGCCGTGACGGAAGAAACTTTGCTTTCGGACGTAGGTTGAATGCAGTCGCCCAAGCTTTTTGGTCACTGTCAAGGAAGTCCTCACCGTTGAATTAACGTTGGAAAAAAAGTTGGAACCGTTGTTCAACGTTTAATCAACGGTCTGTGCCTGCATAGGGACCATCCATACAGCGGAGTGTCTTTTCTGAAGACATCATTGTTTGTCGTCCCCCCACCCCATGTCTAATTGCAAGGCTTAATGTACAGTTATGTGGAGTTGGAATTCACGTCTGACCCGAAGCAAAGGGAGCGATGAGATTCTAATCCCTGACCCTTCCCAGCAGGCACTCAACGTTGAACTAACGTTGAAAACGTTGTTTCAACGGTTAGTTCAACGTTGAGTCAACGTTTTGTGCCTGCAGGGAATTAGTATTATAAATTTCAGAAGGGTGACGGGATGAACGGATATTTGATTAGCAGATTGCGATAAGGCCGTCTTTCATATTTCAAAAACTAGCAAAGTTTGTTGACATTTTCCTTATATTTGCCCTAAACATAGATTTATTTCTCGTTAGAGCGAGTGAGTGTTTGAGCTTTACGTCTCACCAACAACTAAGGTCATACGGAGACGGGACCGCGGTTTAAAGACGCATAAACCCGGGATCGATCTTGCGAGCCCTGGCTTACCAGGCAAGTAGCTATCCATTACACGACAGAGGCTTCTACGTGCTCGTTAGAAACACCACATGGGCGGGGTTTTAACGAGAACCAACGATCTATTCACCATATTTGCATTATTTGCTGGCTCCCAGCTTGCACACTGTCAATATTGGAAAAACAGGTAACCAGATCCCCCCCCTGACCTTTGAAGGTCAGGGGGTCTGGGTACATGTTTTTTCAACACTGATAACCTTCAGACAAGGAACCAGCCGATAATGCAAATAAGGTGAATGTTTCCGAGCAAAAATAAAGAAAACAATTATCGCACATCTACATGTAAACCCAACATTTCTCTATGTAGGGTAGCCATTGTTATCTTGAAGGATTGTTAGGTTTGATTTTGCCTTACCGGCCCTTTCAAGATTATTTCACTTATGTCGAACCAAGTGGGTGACATATAGAAAGCGTAATTATTCTGAGATCGTTAACACCGATATATGTGTGTTTGGGTGTGGTGTGGGGTTGGGTTGAGGCGACGGTACCTCATGTAAACCATTGCGTCTCATTTTATGTTGTCTTCGAGAAAGTGGGGAAATAGTTGGAAAACATTACACAGGACAGGAAAGAGTTGAGTGTTTGAGTTTTACGTCCCGCCAACAACCAAGGTCGTACGGAGACGGGACCTCGGTTTAAAGACACATCCGAAAGTCTGGAGAAGCCCGGGATCGATCCTGGTTTACAAGGCGAGCAGCGTAACCACTACACCACGGAGACTTCTAGGACAGGAAAGAGAGTGACCTAAGAAACCGAGGGAAGGAGAATGAAGAGTAGAAACATTAGAAACAAAAACTACCCAACATTTCCCTTTATACACCAAACTTATTGCAAGGGATTTGAGAAATAGATTGGGCTGCATGCGCAGAGCTGAAACTGACCACACATGAGTGCTAGGGGTGGGGGCGTCCATCGGGGTTTGAAGAAGTAGATTTGAATATTTTATGGTTTTGGTTTTACGGCCCTTTCAATATTATTTCACTCATATCGAGCCGATCGTTAATCAGAGGTAGGCGAAAATAAAAACCACCCGACCTTCCGTTGCAGAACTTGGCGTCTCATTCACCATATTTGCATTATTTGCTGGCTCCCAGCTGGCACATTGTCAATATCTAAAACAGGAAACCAGACCCCCTGACCTTTTACATTGATAACCTTAAGACTAGGAACCAGCAGGTAATGCAAATAATGTGAATAGATTGGGCTGTGCAAATTTTACACTGACCGCATGCGAGTACTGGTAGATCTTTTTTAGGTTATGGGCCTGCCTAGGAAAAGGGGTGCGAGTCGGACCGCGTAGGCACATAAACCCTATTGGTTTTATTGGGTAGCATTGAGATGTCATTTCATCTCAATGTCGGGTAAAAGTCCCACACAATTGGAAGCAGCGTCTCCAAAATGACATATACACTGTTGACGAGGACGTTAAACCTCAACTCAAACAAACAAACAAAACATGAGTACTGGTAACCCTTCGAAGAACTAAGCCTGCCCAGGCAAAGTGGCGTGGATCAGACCACCCAATGCATAGAAGAATTTTGAGTTCATTGGACGGCAGGGCTTGAGGCGTCATTTCATCTCAATGTCGGGTTAAAGTCCCACGAAATTGGAAGTAGCGTCTTCAACATGTCTTAAAATAGTGTTGACCGGACGTTTAACCTCAGTTCAAACAAACAAACCTACTGCAAAAACAACATACGTTGTCCAATTGTAAGCCGAAATTGGTTGGACGCCTAGATACCTTCGCCTCACCCTACAACCTCGCAACGCCTCCTCACCCCCCCCCCCCCCCCCCCCAACCCCGCCCACCATTAGCCCATATATGAAACCTTTAGAACTGAAAAAGTGATAAGTTTCGAACATGCCTCGCTGAGGTAATTCTGTATGGTGGAACCCAGATGTAACAATGAGATTCTCAATGGCATACAAGCTCGTAGGTGTTTCCTGTAATCTATCTAAATTGAGCAGGGACACAGCATTTCGTTCAATTTACATGTGCGCCCAGCGAAGAATCAGATCAGCCTGCGCATCAGTATAGTCTGACCAGAGACTTCTCTTGCTGAATGTCGGAGCATTGGGTCCATAGCTATCCTTAGAGCGCACAGCGAAGACTCTGATCAGACTTCGCGGATGCGCAGGCTGATCCGAGTCTTCGCTGGGCGCACATGTCTTATTGCAGTTGACGTGTATGACATGCTTTCTGGAGATGTATGTTTTATGCTTATCAGTGCTTTATCGGGTAATATAAAGAGGATTTTGTTTTTGTTTGATTTGAGGTTTAACGTCCCTGTCAACACTGTAAAGGTCATTTTGGAGACGTTGCTTCCAATTTCGTGGGACTTTTACCCGACAGTGAGATGAAATGACATCTCAAGCCCTGTCGCCCAATGAAAACAATAGGGTTTATAAGCATGGACGGTCCGACTCGTGCGCACCGCTTTGCCTGGGCAGGCTTAGATCATCTAAGCAGTTCACCAGTACTCGTGTGCGGGTCGGATCAACTCTGCGTGGAAGCATCATGCAGCCCATATATTTCTTCAAGCCCCGATGGGAGGGGGCCGAGGAGACAAAAAGTTGCAAATGTAATGGTAAACAGTGTAAACCCTCATCAGACTGCTCCTTCGTCTGATCTGGGTCTGTACTATTTGCTTAGACCTATCAGTCCCAATACTTAGGATCATTTCGGTACGTTCATGCTCCTTCAGGAGCCTCCGTGGTGTAGTGGTTACGCTACTCGCCATGTAAACCAGGGATCGCAGGATCGATCCCGGGCTTCTCCAGACTTTCGGATGAGTCTTTAAACCGAGGTCCCGTCTCCGTATGACCTTAGCTGTTGGTGGGACGTAAAACTCAAACACTCACTCACTCACTCATGCTCCTTCAGGAGCAGTCTGATCTGGATCTGCACTATTTGCTTGGGCCTATCAGTCCCAATACTTAGGATCATTACGGTACGTTCATGCTCCTTCAGGAGCAGTCTGATCTGGATCTGCACTATTTGCTTGGGCCTATCAGTTCCAATACTTAGGATCATTACGGTACGTTCATGCTCCTTCAGGAGCAGTCTGATCTGGATCTGCACTATTTGCTTTGACCTATCAGTCCCAATACTTAGGATCATTACGGTACGTTCGTGCTCCTTCAGGAGCAGTCTGATCTGGATCTGCACTATTTGCTTGGGCCTATCAGCCCCAATACTTAGGATCATTACGGTACATTCGTGTATTTACTTTTCAGGTGAATACCAACAAAAATTCATCGGGTGTGTCAAAATCATCAGAATTTTCACGAATCACAAAGAATACCATTTTTTGGTATTATATAAAAAAAACACACAAACATTTTCTTCCTTTTTTATTTTTTGGCGTGAATAAAAGTACCGTGAAAATAACATCCACAAAGTGATTTCATATCTTTTGCCAAATGTGAAAATACCATTTTTGTTTGTTTCAGATATGCATTATTTTCACTGCTAAGTATAAAATAAAAGGCCCTAGGTCAAGTGTCCCCCGACATTAAAATGTCAGTATGTGATGAATATACATGTATTCAAAACATATATGTCTTAGCAACGTTTTGAGATTTTATCAGTTACCCTTATATATATTGCATTGCAACGCGTTGACCTGATAAAGATATGCTATCTGGCCCCCGCCCATCGGGGCTTGAAGAAATAAATGGGCTGCATGATGCTTCCACGCAGAGCTGAAACCGACCCGCACACGAGTACTGGTAAACAACTTAGAGGATCTAAGCCTGCCCGGACAAAGCGGTGCAAGTCGGCCCGTCCATGTTTATAAACCCTATTGGTTTCATTGGACGACAGGGCTTGAGATGTCATTTCATCTCAGTGTCGGGTAAAAGTCCCACAAAATTGGAAGCAATGTCTCCAAAATGACCTTTACAGTGTTGACGGGGACGTTAAATCTCAAATCAAACAAACAAACAAAGATATGCTATCACAGGACAAGTGAGCTTGATCAGGTCAACATGACATTGCAGTGGACAACAAGAAAAACTGGCAAAAATGTTATTATTACTTGAAAAAATGGAAAAACAACTCGAAAAAAATATATTATAGGAAAACAAATGGTCAGCTGATACATAATATATCGACCGCCTGAATGTTGGAATGCACTGAGGACCATCGATAAATAATTATAAAGTGTACAAGGGGATAAACTGATAAAAAGAACCAGTGCTTCAGCTGAAGTGCACAAACCGCCGGATGCTTTTAGCTTTATGAGTGTTACCATATATGGGTATGGCGGCCATTTTGGTCATGTGACCTGGACCTAAAACGGTTCCCCCAATAAATGCGCCTTATCGTAAGGAGCAAAAATATATCTTATACTTAAGTACTGTATTCTGAATCGTTTGCAGGATAAAATGCAATCTCACTTTTCCAATACAAAAGCATATGTGTCAAAGTTTGACCTAGGCACAAAGAAGGTCAAGGTCAACCCAGGGTCACCATTTTAGCAATTTATGATGGGCCTACGTCCCAGATGCTATTTATCATGTTTCGTGGAAATCTGCCCAGTGGTTCTCGAGAAGACTATTTGTGAAGGGTTTTACCATATATGGCTTGGCGGCCATTTTGGTCATGTGACCTGGACCCCATGAGCAAATTTTGGTTTCCCCCATCCCATAGAGGCTCCATATGAAATTTGACTTCAATCGGCCCAACGGTTTCCGAGGAGAAGCAGTTCGAAAATTTTCACATGTTTTGCCTCGGCGAGGCTATACTAAATGGAATGTAATATTTCGCAAGTTCATTGGTTAGATCTCATTGAAATCTATCAGTATGCCAAAAATTGTTTAAATATTCCAAGCGGTTAAGTCACTATCACCAATTTTCACAAACGGGTTACGGACGGACAGACAGACAGACCATATATGGCTTTGCGGCCATTTTGGACCTGGATTCCATGAGCAAATTTTGGTTTCCCCCATCCCATAGGGGCTCCATATGAAATTTGACTTCAATCGGCCAAACGGTTTCCGAGTAGAAGCAGTTCGAAAATTTTCACATTTTTCGCCTCGGCGATGCTATATTAAATGGAATGTAACATTTCGCAAGTTCATTGGTTAGATCTCATTGATATCTATCAGTATGCCAAAAATTGTTCAAATATTCCAAGCGGTTAAGTCACTATCACCAATTTTCACAAACGGGGCACGGACGGACAGACAGACAGACCATATTTGGCTTTGCGGCCATTTTGGTCATGTGACCTGGATCCTATGAGCAAAGTTTGGGTTCCCCCATCCCATAGAGAAAAGTAGAAAGGTGAGGGCATCACACACTTTCTGACATGACCAAAGTGTATAATTCTTATGCTCTTTAGAAGTGAAAAACGCATTTCTGACATTACATGCAAGATAGAGATAATCTTCTCTGTGAAAAGCCCATTCAAATAAATCATTAAGCTTTTCTTTTATAAGATTATTAGTGTAAAGAGTGGAAAAATCGTAAGTAGACAGACTAGAAGCACGAAAATGTCTGGATTTCAATTTATTTAAAACCTCATTCGAATTTTTTATAGACCAAAACAGATTTCTTCCTGATCTTTCAAAGACTTTATCACAATATTTAATTACATGCGTTTTAATAGCAGTAAGACAGGAAGTTAATAATTTAGAAAGTTCAGTGGTAGTGCAAGAGCTAGAATTTGCAATAAACCGTGCTTTGTAAGGTCTTTTATGAAGTTTTGGTAACCAGTATAGCGTAGGAAGCTTGTCTTGGCCTTCGTTAACACACACAGCAAACTTGGTGGCTGAAAGATAAACATGTTTATCTACTATAGCTCTCTCTTCAGCTAAAGGCTGAAGTTCATAGGCCTTAGTACCACCAAGCTCCTGCTTAAGCGTGTTAACATAGTGGAGCCGTCACACAACGACGACGTTGTTAGCGGCCTTGTCTGCAGGGGCCAAAACAAACTTCCTATGAAATTTTTGAATACCTAGTTTAAGATGACGTAAAGACGTCTTGGGCTTAGGAGGTAATAAGTTAGTATTTTGAGAATAGAAAGAAATGCGTTTATTCACCAGTTTTAAAATGCTAAGTTTCCAGTCCTTAAGGGCTTTATGCTCAACATACTCTTGCTTACACCATCGATTACCGAATTCATTCAAGGAAGCAGCGATTTCATCTCTACATTTACTGAAATCAATTTTTGAAGGAAACCGATATTTCGGTCCTTTAGAAATTATATTCCTTATCCTAGAATCAGGAATAATTTTCAAATTGCCAGTAATTACATGACCAGCAGCAGGATAGCAATACGTTTTTACAATCACATGAATCAGGAGTATTAGTATCAATATCAAGATCTGAAACAAGTTTATTGAAATTAAAAATGATAGATCTAACAGGTTTGTTATATTTATAGCAAATTATAGGTGTTTCAGTATTTTGAAAATAAGCAGGAATGGAAGAAAGCACCGATCTCTCACGGAAGATACTGGGCAAATCTATAAAATCCATACCCTTATTAATGAAGGATATTTTGAAGAAATGGCGTTTATGATTAATTTCAGAATCAATGTAAGGACGGAGAGTATGCTGAGTATAGCCTCTAGTTAAGAGAGCCGCATCATATAACTGATGAGAACTATCGTAGAATTTATTCGCCTCGGTGTCCAGAAGACGTAAAACAGAAACGGGTAATGAACTTAA
This sequence comes from Lucinisca nassula, assembly GCA_963580285.1. Classification (NCBI taxonomy): domain Eukaryota; kingdom Metazoa; phylum Mollusca; class Bivalvia; order Lucinida; family Lucinidae; genus Lucinisca; species Lucinisca nassula. The sequence continues at coordinate 170,901,289 of OY757014.1, read as the reverse complement.
AAATGAAAGCATAGAGTGGCGTCCATGATTTAATAATATAATTGACATTCACTTCAGTCTAGTATTGTTTCGTTTAAACGCACGTGATTTACGTTTAAAGTTACCATTTTTCCTGGTGCCGTGAGATCTAGTTCTGCGTTTTCGACATTCCAGGAGTGAAAAATATCAAAGTCCGGCATTCTGGAAATATTACCCTCATGATAAATGTTGTCATTAAATCCCAGTGTAAAAGGGGTCTGTAAAAATTTAATCCATTTCAGTTCAGCTTCATGTCTTTTGATTATTTTGAATCTAGATGTAGAATTTGCATCGTAATAAAGTTTTTCCACTGGTTGTATAACAATGTTATTTACGTCGAAAGTGACGGTACAAGAAAGTGTCAATTTTCTTAGGCTTACTCATTCTACGATAATGCTCGTTCAATCTAGTTTTAAGCATGCGGTTAGTTTGACCGACGTACTGCATATTACAGTTTGCAGCACGTCAAGTAATAAGATAAATTAAATCTGTAGACTGTCATGTCAAATCAGACATGTTAACTACAGAGAAGCGTCTACCGTTTACAGATGAAGTAACGGTAGACGCAGTGCTTAAATGCGAACAACATCTGCACCTCTTGGCATTGCACTTAGAAATACTAGGATACATTCCACTTCTTTTCCACGGATAAGTATATTTTCGAAGGATGGGCGATTTGAGAGGAGATAGTCTTATGCGAAGAATATTCCCAAAAACATTGGTATTGCCTGCTCCTTTGAGATTAACTGAAGTTACAGAAGACAAATTTAAGGGTCTAACCAATACCGAAGGCAACATAGTATTAAAGTTCTTAATAGAATGGGGAATCCGTACAGAAGAAGCAGAGTGTAACCTAAGGGGTGATAAGATCTCATTGATATCTATCAGTATGCCAAAAATTGTTTCAAAAATATTCCAAGCGGTTAAGTCACTATCACCAATTTTCACAAACGGGGCACGGACGGACAGACAGACAGACCATATATGGCTTTGCGGCCATTTTGGTCAGGTGACCTGGACCCCATGAGCAAATTTTGGTTTCCCCCATCCCATAGAGGCTCCATATGAAATTTGACTTCAATCGGCCCAACGGTTTCCGAGGAGAAGCAGTTCGAAAATTTTCACATTTTTCACCTCGGCGAGGCTATACTAAATGGAATGTAATATTTCGCAAGTTCATTGGTTAGATCTCATTGATATCTATCAGTATGCCAAAAATTGTTTAAATATTCCAAGCGGTTAAGTCACTATCACCAATTTTCACCAACGGGTTACGGATTTTTCGCCTCGGCGAGGCTATACTAAATGGAATGTAATATTTCGCAAGTTCATTGGTTAGATCTCATTGATATCTATCAGTATGCCAAAAATTGTTTAAATATTTTAAGCGGTTAAGTCACTGTCACCAATTTTCACAAACGGGTTACGGACGGACAGACAGACTGACAGACTGACAGAATGACCGAATGACAGAATGACACGGTGTTTTAGGGCACTCTTAGAAAATCAACCGACTTCAGTCGGTCGCTTTTCTGCGGGTCGTGCAATACCAGATTCGTATCATTTGATACCAAGAATTCAAGTTTATCAGGCTCCGCTTCGAGAACGCAAGTAGAGTCGCTCGGCAAGCCTCGCGATTCTACAAGCGTTCTCGAAGCCTTGCCTGATAAACTTGATATCAAAAGACACTCACCTGGTATTCTCTATTTACAACCCTTTCAGAAGACTATTTTTTTATTTTCCAAAATGTTGTTAGGAACAATTTACAGCAAAAACCATGATCTTCAGAACGACTTTGTTTGATTTGACGTTTAACGTCCCTGTCAATACTATATAGGTCATTTTGGTGACGTTGCTTCCAATTTTGTGGGATTTTTACCCGACATTGAGATGAAATGACATCTCAAGCCCTGTCGCCCAATGAAACCAATAGGGTTTATAAGCATGGACGGTCCGACTCGCACCGCTTTGCCTGGGCAGGCTTAGATCCTCTAAGCGGTTTACCAGTACCCGTGTGCTGTCGGATTCAGCTCTGCGTGGAAGCATCATGCAGTCCATTTATTTCTTCAAGCCCCAATGGGCGGGGGCCGTCCAGAACTATGATGATTATTTAAAGTGAATCGGAAGGGTTGCAGAGATAACAATTTCTGTTTGCAACGTGACTAAAACTAACAAAGTAAAATGTAGTTGTTGTTGTTGTTGTTTTCCAGTTTCTCCGTGTCGCGGGTCGTCAGCTGGTGGGGTCCCAGGGAACGAATCCATGCTGGCACTACACCGTAGCCGTTCGGTGAAACCCCTATTCCCAGTTGCCGGTGAACAGGGAGACCATCGCTCGGCTCCAGCCCCGTCCGTCCATGTTTGTCGTCTCACGTCTCAGGTGTCTCCGAGCCAATGGGCATCCCCTTGCCCTGTAGCCATTCGCCGAGTTCCGTCCTGAGGGGTTTGTGAAACGGTGCCGTGACCTTTCCAGGTCTCGGTGGGGCTTATATTTTGTCTTCCCGTTTGCTTCAGGAGTGCATGTGTCCTGTCGCTAAAGGGCATCTTTATTTGTTGGAGTTTCTGGGCTAGGCGTGCTTCATTTTTCAAGGGCTGTGGATGAGTTGCACAGTTCCAATGTGAGCCTTTGTTTTGGTGCAACGTAGATTAGTTGTAATAATTTGGAACTCCATTCTAAAGGTTTGGCTACGTGATTGCACTGCGTTTAAGTTATGACAGTGCTGTGCCTTGGGTTTTTGCGGTTTGCCGCAAAGGGGTATGGGTTGTTTTGTGTCACAGGGTAGGCTCCGAGTTTGAACTTATCATTAAGGGGATCGTTATGCAGTTAATTTTGTTTGAAAGTTCATTGCGATTTGGAAGACGTTTCTAAAGATATTGCTATACGCGTTGCCATGTTACGTGTTATGCACCTTATAGCCAATCAGGGGATTTGAGATATAAAGTTTTTAGCCATTTTGTGGTGCTTATTTGCACCAAAAAATTGTAGAGTCCATCCATTTCTTTCTTCTAGCTTAATCTCCAGCCGCATCTACACCGTCACGCCAGCACCCTGCCTATGGATGTCGCCTACGCTTTTTGTATCAATTTTGATGTTGGTATTTTTGTTTGTTGTTTTCTTTTTATCTGATTTTTGCATATTTTTGTAACGTATGTACATTTTTACATTATTTGGTCTGTGCCCCAAGCTTATTGAGTATATATGCGGGCGGATGTGCTCGCCCCGCCACGGACCTGTCTTGTTTGTATTTCTTGTGCTTTAAAGATGGTGTTGTCCGTTTTGGGGCAAGCCCACCCGTTCACAGTTGCTGGGAAGGACAGTTTTTGTACCTGCAAGATTGTGCTTGTAGATTATATTTTGTGATTTTTTTTTTGTTCTGTACAGACATCATATAACATAGTGTGCCGGCCTCCGCCATCTCGAGCCCAATTTTGTATCTGATTTAGTTAGTGGGTGACTCCTATCGCGGAGGATGTGAAAAATAGGTCAATCCCCTTTTCTGCATTTGAAAAAGTGGTTCCCTCCTCGACATAGGATGCCGTATTCTGTGGGACCGTAAGTGGGTCAATTTGAGCCGCCATGTTTGCATATCATTATCGCATCCTACGTGAAGGAAGGCACCATAGGGGGAATGTGTATTCCTACCTAGCCATTCGGGGGCCCGAGACAACGTGTCCCGATCTCGTTAGCAACGTAGTTAGTACAAATTGTTATAATCATGCATGTAGCATATAATCATGCCAGCGCACGTGCGCAGTCGAGCGCTCCTTTGCGGTCTTGTTTTTAATGTTTCATAATGTTAAAAATGTTTGAATTCGCTTTTTGGAAGAACACTCTTCTTTCTTCTTCTTCTTCTATCTCCAGGTTTTTTTTTTTTTTTTTTAATTTCTCTTTTTCTATACTATCCTCTCTACGGTATTCCTACCCTACAACTATTGCTATATCTACCTATTTGTGCATTGCGTGGGTGGTTGTATGTTGTTTAGTTTTGCGTAGGTGGTTGTGTGTTGATGCCTTCCTTCAGGGTCGCGCTAAGTCATGCCCTAATTAGTTAGTTAATTGCCCTTATCTGTATAAATATGTGGCCGTCTTGACCGTCCGTTTAATTACGGTCATGGCGCAATTTGCTGTATTGGTAATTTCTATATTAAACGACAAGAGCAGTACAGAGGGCTGTTTGATGTACCAGGCGAGGTGCGTTTTTTCGACCGTGGTGGTATGACGAGATATGATGTGATGCGCTCCTAAGTGCGAAGTCCAAGGACCGCAACCACAGCGTTACATCTCGTCCTAACCTCCCGTTCACCTCATCCCCCTCAGGAGGGCCCGGGCCGTGAATGGATTTCCCTTGTGGTGGATCCATGCCCAGTCCTGGCGTGCGCTCGTGTGGTCCTCTTTCGGGCTGTGTGGCTCCTGATCAGCTAGGATTTTAGTGTAGCGCTCATAAGTGCAAAGCCAGTGGGCCGCAACCACAACGCTTCTCCTCGTCCTAACCTCTCGCTTGCCACACCCCGAGAGGGTGGGTCGGGGCTATGGATTTTCCTTATGGAGGGTTCATGCCCCGTTCTGTCATGGTCTTTTCACAGTGATCCAGGGATCGCTGTCACCGGCAGGCACCCATAAGTGCAAAGCTAAGCCGCAACCACAGTGCCTATGGTTGACTTTGTTCCCCTTTTCGCCGTGAGATGGCTTAGTTGACATGTCTCTGTCTTCCCTCACTTTGGATTTGGCGAGCAGTACTGTGCGAATCTTATTTCACGTTGCGCGCGTTTATTAGCTTCCTATATTATGTCCCTTTTATTTGTGTTTTCTATAAACCGGAAAATCGCAGCCCTCATTTCCTATGAATTTAAGTTTAAGAGTGAGATCGCGCCCATATCCCCTTGATATCCCAATGCAGTCAGTTGTCTCCTTAGTTCACCTCTGGCTGTGCGATGTGCTGGGCACTCTGAGGTAGTGCGTTACACACTCCATCCCGCCACAGTGTCCACATATCGGGTCGGCCTCGCCGTAGAAGACATTGTGTGCTTTTATACCATTGACCCGGAGTCTCAGTCTTGTGTATATACGGTCTAGCTTTCTGTTGTCGCTGTATTGTTAATTTCGGGGTCAGCGACTGACTGATTGAGTGCCTTAAACCGTGATGTCCTTGCCATATACGCGTCCATTCCTGTCTTCCGCTTGCTTTTATGACTGAGTAAACCTCATGGGCGTTGGGAGGTATTCGAGTTCCTTTCCCCGGGACAGAGCTTCTTTGGCAAGTGAGTCCGCGAGTTCGTTCCCCTGCACGTTACAGTGTGCGGGGATCCAATCTATGTTTAGGGTGGTGCCTTGTTTCAGGATTTTGTGTATGGAGAATAAGATTTCTTGTAGTATATCCTGTCTAGTGCTGCTATTCCCGGAGTTTATACTTCGTACAGAGCTTAACGAGTCTGTTAAAATAACAACACAGTCCGGTGTTTGCTTCTGGATCCACTCAAGTGCCTTTAATATTGCTATGAGTTCTGCAGTACAGACTGTCAGGTGCCTGCTAAGTTTGAAGCTTTGGTGAAAGTTGAGTTCGGGTATTACAAAGGCGCATTCTGTTTTTTTTTCCTTCGCGTCTTTAGTGCCATTGTATATATTTTGATCGCGTGTTTGTAATTTTTGTTGATATGTGATTTTGTGATCTCATAGCAAAGTTTTTGAGTGGTCTCATTTTTCTTTATGTGTTCCGCTAGTGTTGTTTTGGCGTTTAAGCTTTAAAGGTTGTGAGATTCCGGGTACGCAAGTTCTGCTGTTTTGACCAGTTCGAGGTCATTTTTTTTAATTAAACCCTGAACCTTAAGAACGAATGGGATTTTCCCCTAACCTATCCCTATTTAAACTGTTAAAATGTAGTCAAGTGCACCTTTTTTTTTATTATGTTTTCCTCCAGGTCATGGGAACTATTACTCAACGGTTTCATCCAAATTCACTGAAAACTGCAAGAAGTGTAGCAGGGCCAGTACTTTATATATATATATATATATATATATATATATATATATATATATATATATATATATATATATATATATATATATATATATATATATATATATATATATATATATATATATATATATATATATATATATATATATATATATATATATATATATATATATATAAACATAACACAATCACTCAAGCATGACCTGGATTAAATATGATTACCTTCAGGTCATGGAGACGTTAACTGGAAAGTTTCGTCAAAAGCCTTTGAAAACTGTTTAGTTGGAGCAGTTCCGGATACAAAATTATGTCTACAGATGCACAGACAGACTGATGGACTGACAGACGGGCGGCCGGTGACCTCACTAAACTATGACCACCTTCAGGTCATGGGAACAATTAGTGAAAAGTTTCATCCAAATTCATTGAAAACTGCAGGAAATGTTGCAGTTTCAAGACTTCAGCTCAGTATCAGTTCCTTAGTGCTGAGGTTGATACTGCGGTGTTGACGTCAGTGCTCAAGTACTGATTTAAATAACTATATTACATCTCTAACTTTTGCAATTTAAAATTCTAACTTTTCTAAAACTAAGACTGACTTGTCAGGTGAAACAAGTATCTTAGCGGATTTGGTTGCAACCTTTTGTTATATTTTTAATTTTGCAAGTCTCGCTACTTTGGACAGCTCCTCTCTGATGCCCGGAACTTCCGTGGAGCATGGGCCATGTCTGCTGATGTTGGCTCGGTGGGCGACGCCTATCTGGATTGGGCGTCTCTTGCCTGATGCCCCCAGCTGACATGTCTCGTGAGCTACGACGGTCGGTGTGTGCTCGGAGGGGGATGTGCTGTGTTTGCCGGGTCTTGTCCATCGTCCGTTTCGGTTTCAAAACTTTGGGGTTTAGGCACTCTGATGAAGATTAAATATCAGAAAGGCCTCTGTGTCACTAAATTTGGTATAGTTACACCTTAATTGCAACCACTGGGTCGGTATCTCTGCTGGTGGATGATTCGTTCGTCCCAGAGGGTATCATCAGCTCATTATCAGTTCCTTAGTGCTGAGGTTGATACTGCGGTGTTGACGTCAGCACTCAAGTACTGATTTAAATAACTATATTATATCTTTAACTTATATTTTTCTTAATAAAAGTAAGTGTCTTTGCTTTTATGGGCAATTTCATACATGCACACAACATGTTATTTTATCCATTTAGAAGTTACGTCTGGCATATCAGACAGATTTAGCTAAAAGGTTGTATTTTCCCACCTTCTGAATGAAATCATAGCTCTGGTTGGCCTGTGCAATATTCCATACAGGTCGATCATGCAAATCGTTTCTTGTGAGCCAATTAGGGGATAACTGTACTGAAAATTGTCATTTGGGGAGGTAAATCGGAGGTTTTACGGTCGGAAATTTCGTTTTACGGCGACGCGTTAGCGGAGCCGTAAAACGTTATTTGCGACCGTAAAACCGACGATTTACCTCCCCAAATGACAATTTTCAATACAGTTATCCCCATTCTAATGCACTTATTCGGTTGTTAAGTTAAAAAGTGTCACTATTTTGCACAAGGCGGCAAGCGCGGTGGGCTGCGTAAAACCAAATGCCAGCCAATGAAAAGCGACGTTACGTGATGACGTCGGGTTTCCGACAGTATATCGCAGAATATACTGTCGCAAATATTTAACGTTAGCCAATCAGACGTCGCGTTACATACGCAAGTGCATTAGAATTAGGGGATAACTGTACTGAAAATTGTCATTTGGGGAGGTAAATCGGAGGTTTTACGGTCGGAAATTTCGTTTTACGGCGACGCGTAAGCGGAGCCGTAAAACGTAATTTGCGACCGTAAAACCGACGATTTACCTCCCCAAATGACAATTTTCAATACAGTTATCCCCATTCTAATGCACTTTTTCGGTTGTTAAGCTAAAATTTGTACTATTTTGCACAAGGCGGCAAGCGCAGTGAGCTGCGTAAAACCAAATGCCAGCCAATGAAAAGCGACGTTACGTGATGACGTCGGATTTCCGACAGTATATCGTGGAATATACTGTCGCAAATTTTTGACGTTATCCAATCAGACGTCGCGTTACATACGCAAGTGCATTAGAATTAGGGGATAACTGTATTCAAAATTGTCATTTGGGGAGGTAAATCGGTGGTTTTACGGTCGGAAATTTCGTTTTACGGCGACGCGTTAGCGGAGCCGTAAAACGGAATTTGCGACCGTAAAACCACCGATTTACCTCCCCAAATGACAATTTTGAATACAATTATCCCCATTCTAATGCACTTATTCGGTTGTTTTGTTAAAAATTGTACTATTTTGCACAAAGCGGTAGGTGTTGTGAGCTGCGTAAAACCAAATGTCAGCCAATGAAAAACGACGTTACCTGGTGACGTCGGATTTCCGACAGTATATCGTGGAATATACTGTCGCAAATTTTTGACGTTATCCAATCAGACGTCGCGTTACATACGTAAGTGCATTAGAATGTTGCATAACCATCGCATGATCGAATTGCATGGCCTGACACATACCTCCTCTCAACGTCGTCTGTGGGACTAGTCATTTCCAGAGCGATGTTGCAGGGTCACGCCCAAGCTGACAGCAGTCAGTAAGATATTTTTTATGGTCTTTGTTTTTCTAGATACGGCGCTTCTCTTTCTCGCAAAAGTTTTTCTCATGTTAATATTGCCATTTACTCCCTGTACAGCATATAAGGATGGTCTCTTTGTGTTGTGCAGATGAGAAATGGGTCTCAAGCGCTGGATCTGTTGCTTCCATAACTCATCGTTCATTGTAAGGGCAGATAATTGTGTTACAATTTCTGTACAATTCATTGTAGGGGCAGATAACCGCCTGACGATTTATATACTGTGTATGACGGCGTTTGTTCAGGAACACGACAGCATGACAATTGTTAGCAATGTAATGTAGATTCTGATCAGGCGCAGTTTAAGGTCACAAACGTCATTCGTTATTGTGCGTTTAATTGCACTGAGGGTCCTGATCAGACGCAGCATTGAATTATGCAGTAATAGTGGAATTGTACATTTTTCAGATCACTGAAGACTCTGATCAGATGCAACGATAGGTTATAAAGAAATATTGTTAAGGTATATAGTAATCACACATCTAGACTGCAATGCAAAATAAACTAAGATTTTCCAAAAAGTTACCCAGCACAGCGGGTTGCAATATAAGTTCAAAAAGCAAATACATTATGTAAAGCAAATTCAAAAACTACAGTTTAAGACCAAATAATGGTCCTATAAGACCACTAGACGAAGATTTAGTCCAAAATGAGGCATAATCCCCTAAATTTTCAAACAAGGAAACCGACAAGGCAGGAGCACTCACCCTTAAAATATTATCATTTTTAGTTGTTATGTACTCTGAAGCAGCAAAGACGAGGCATAATTTTCTTACTTTCTACATTTTAAAGCACTTTTGTGAAAATTTCACCGAATACCACATGGTAAATTTCATCGCCATCTTGGATTTTGACAAAATTCTTACCCTGGATTTAGTGAAATTCAAACCCCAAGTATTTCCCTGTCAGTCGAGATCGGATGATGAGAGTTACCTCTTGCAATTGCTTAATCAATGGCTTTGCAGAATCATCAACCTGATCTTCATGTAATTTTGATTCAGGTGTTTAAACGTATTTCAAAATATTGACTTCGGTTTGTTTACAATAGAGAAATCTGTCACTTTTCTTGACGACCTCATCACTGTTTCAGCTGATTTGTGTTATTGCGCATGTATTAAAAAACGGGATAAAACTTGATGAATATCATACAATAATTACAATTTAATAAAGCTCTTTAAGTTCTGTTTTAGCAAAATGATTTACGACCACCTTTTCGGCATTTTGTTTTTGTTTAATTTGAGGTTTAACGTCCCCGTCAACACTGTAAGGGTCATTTTGGAGACGTTGCTTCCAATTTTGTGGGACTTTTACCCGACATTGAAGTGAAATTACATCTCAAATCTCAAGCCCTGTCACCCAATGAAACCAATAGGGTTTATTAGCATGGACGGTCCGCCTCGCACCGCGGTTCCTGGACAGGCTTAGATCCTCCAAGCGGTTTACCAGTACTAGTGTGCGGGCCGGATTCAGCTCTGCGTGGCAGCATCATGCAGCCAATATATTTCTTCAAGCCCCTATGGGCGGGGGCCGACCTTTTTCGGCATTATGACTGTTTTTATGTTTTACTTTTTTGCGTATTAACCTTCCATTAAATGGTAATTCGGTTATATCCGCTTTCTCTCGGACTGGTTTTCGGCACTAGAAAGCGTCATGGTCATAAAACGGGTCGAATCAAAGCAGCCGGGATCCAGCAGAATATAAATGGCGAAAAAACACGCATGTAGCAGACAGAAGCAATAACGTTTACTTCGTATTTGTAAGTGTTTTTAGCATGGATCATGAAATCGGTTTTGCGGTAATAGGGATATCATTTTAGTTTTTCGAATTCCACACCGGTAGCCATGTCACACACTATGGGTTTTGGAAATGAAGATGGAAACCGCGTAATTTAGCAGTGTAAACAGAAACTGAAGATTTGTTGTCACGTGACAAATTTTATGAAAATGAAAAGCAACATTAAAACAGATAAAAACAGCATTTATCGATATATTTTGCAGACCGGAATATTTCTTTATTTTAACTGTTTCTGGAAAAGTTCCTTTGAAAATTAGCCACGGTTCTTGAACAAGGAAATTTATTATTATGTATGGTGGTTGCATTGTGTCATGGTAAACTGTTATCTTTCTACTGATAATGTGATCGGTCTTTCATCTTTGACCATTACTCGCAGCAGATTTGCAGGTGTACATTAAATACATTCCAGGTTTGCAGGATGAAAGCGTACACAGTCATGTAATTACAGTAGGGATTTTTTAACCTGCACGCGGGGGGGGGGGGGGTGGGGGGGATTTCTTGCATAGAGGGCTTCCAGTTAACATAACGACCCGAAGGACGGTGCACTATGTGGCATTCATCCCTGCTAATGATGTCAGTGGAGCATGATCGAACACGAAAGTTACCGCTTTTGGGGATCAAACCAGGGATGGGGGTTTCTTGCACCAGAGGCAGCATCCTAATTCCTTCGGATGGGGGACGTTAACTTTTTCTGAGCTGGCTTGTACATAAGCTGTTAATCAGTGCAAAGTAATTTTATGTAAGAAAACGACAACTGCCCTTCTTGAATCGGATGAAGTGATAGAATGAGAGTAGAAAAAAATTCACAGTCAGTCTCCATGAAAGTTTGTTTTTGATCCACAGGATAAAGTCAGTGACAGTGTGGAAACTCACATCACATAAAAGAAGGAGAGCATAATGCAGCATCTGATCAGAGCCTACACTGCTTGCATAAAGTTCAGCCATTTTTAAATACATTTGAAGAGAAACACAACCTGGCATTCCTAAATTTTAAAAAATGGACTTGCGCTATTATATAAAGTGGAACACAGGCACTTGTTTAATAGAGGAAAAAATCTACCCTCTACCTTGAGAAGGTAGAGGGTAGATTTTTTTCTCTTTGAAACAAGTGCCTGTGAAGTGGAAGATTCGATTTTGTATACAATAGGTAAAGAATGAAAACAGTACATTTTTTACTCTCCAGAGGTTGGGGCCCCGGCGACAGGGGCTTGTATTTATACATCAGGCTGCATGGTGCTTCCATGCAGAGCTGACGCTGACCACACATTGTACGAGTACTGGTATACAACTTAGAAGAACAAAACCTGCACAGGCAAAGTGGTGTAAGTCAAACCCTCCAATGAATATAAGATTTTGGTTTCATTGGGTGGCAGGGCTTGAGATGTCATTTCATCTCAAATGCCGGGTAAACTCCCGCAAAATTGGAAGCATCATCACCAAAATAACCTCAATAGTGCTGATGGGGCATTAAACCTCAGTTCAAACAAACTGTCAAGAGGTTATGACCAATTCAGACCACAGTAAATAGAAGGAACTACTTTCTTTTTGTTTACATGTTTTCACCATGTGCTCAAGAGCAGCCATGTTTCTTCAATTTCAAGTGCATGGAGGTGGCAAGATGAAAATTTGGTCAATTTTGTAATGGGAAAGAATTTTTGAAAATCATTGGTAGGTTTTGTTAGGAGAGGTTATACAAAGGACTGATTTGTGCTAAAAAGAAACATTGGATGAAATGACAGCTCTGCAGTGACGTTTGAAATTTGACAATTTTCATCCTGATTGTTTTTGCCTTTTGAAAACTAAATGTTAGTAGCAATAGAGCTACATAAAGCCAAAATGTTATGCTTTCATGGAATTAATCACAAAAAAAAATCATATTAGTCATAATTTATTTTTAAAACAGTAATCATCTTCACACTTTTCAAATTTTCAATACAGGTTGTCAGCCATTTTGTATAGTCCTTAATGTACATTTTATTGTGCGAAGACCCTGATCAGACGTTACGGGCGTCTTTATGCACTTTGTTTTTAACGATCATGTGGCTCCAAACGTGATTTTAGGAGTACCTTGTGCTCGTCGGTCCAGCATGTAGGACTGGAGCGATTACACTGTACTCGCTTTTGGTTGTAAAAATTGTACCCTTTACAAGTCATCGGTTGGCAAGGTGATGAGTGCCCAGCATACACTGCTGGTTGTCAGTACGAGTGAATACCCTTCACTCGTTGATTGACGCGATGTACTCGTATCCGAGTACCCTCGAGCTACTCGTTGTCGCTGTGATGTTTATATGACATTGATGTACTTTTTTTCTTGTTTCTGCTTTGGAGTGCATATTGTGGGTACTCGATAGGACGGCCTCGCGCAGTGATACGGTTCTAACCTATAGGCGCGGTCCGTGCTCTTGACAGAAGTAGGAAACAATATCAAACTTTTCCACCGTCATTTATAGCCATGTGTTTCCTTAGAAAACAATATAACTGTGGTAGCGCATTTTAGTTTGCGCACTGGCGGTTCTAAGAGATGATTTCAATCTTTTAGAAGTAAAAGGTTTCCGTATTTATTTTTGTGTGTAAAAGTTTCCGGCATTCCGTTCGACCTGAACGGAATTGGAGAAAAATCGCTCGCTAAAAGAGAAGTGCTTTTCTTGGAAATCTGTTTGGTTTCTTGTCTGATTCATAACAACAAGCTTAAACCAGCAACACATTGTTGCTGGTTACCCTATGTTGTGATTTTTTGTCTTGTAGGTTGAAAAAAAAGAGTTGACATTCTTTCCCGCCATTACCTCACTAGTGGGTGGGGTAACGCAAACTGAAATTCTTAGGATCAATATTAGGTAGCATGTCACATTCATTCTTCTGAAGAGCCGTTGCGTTGTCAGATATTTTAGTGTGCTGAGCTGTATATAATTGGACCAGTGTACTGATTAGCCCTTTGTAGTTGTCAGTGTGCTGGCTTTGATAAACTCGGAATCAGGATTGTTCAAGTGCTTGACACCCATCACAAATCATTAGAAATTATCAAATCACAGCTCAGTTTATTAAAATGAAGGTCTCCCTGTTTCCCGTGGTCTTAATTCTTGGGTTCACTCTTTGGAAAACAACTTATAGAATGCATCCAGATGATGGAAATCAGGAGTGCAGGATTACAAATAAGGAGAGCAGTAGTAGAATTTTCCAGTTATTGGCATTTACAAGGAAGAATGGGAACAGAAGGTGTTCGGAGGGCTTGCGAAACTTCCAAGTCCTCATACGGTACAAAATTGGCTTTACTCATAATATTGGCCGGAGACATTGAAACCAACCCCGGCCCAAGGTTTCGCTGTGGACTGTGCAAAAGATATTGCAAAGGTTACGAGAAATGGATAGAGTGTGAGGATTGTAAGAAACGTTTTCACTCCTCATGGATTTGGATAACAGTCAATTGTTAGAATTTGAATCTGGAGCTGGAACTTGGTATTGCAAAGACTGCAAAGCTGACTGTAGTCTTTGCAGTGGTGATGTCCTTAATGGCCACAAAACCGTTCAATGTGATCAATGTGAAATGTGGATACACATTGAATGTTCGTTCATTTCAGACGCAGAATATGGCACTTTGGTAAACTCGAACTGCCACTGGATATGTCCAAATGTGAGGTGTGCAACTTTTCAAACACCTTCTTCGATGAATATATAGAACTGAGTAAGCCAAACAGGTTTGAACCTCTGTCAGAGGATAAGAGAGGCAAATCTTCGTCTGCTGATGAAAATAAGTCGAATCTTGTAAAATGTTTGAAACTTTGCAGAATAAACATAAATTGAATAAGAGGAAAAAATCATGAACTTTTAGCTATCCTCGGTACGTCTCAACCGCATATTGTTGCTATTTGTTTGTTTTATAAGATGAACAATAACATTACACCAGATTATCTTTCAGCCCTTGTACCACAATCTTTCGAAGAAACGACCCATTATGAACTTCGAAATGCTAGAAATGTCAGACAGCCATTAACACGCACACAGCTATATTTTAATTCGTTTATACCTTCAAGTGTAAGATTGTGGAATGACCTACCCACTGAAGCAAAAGATGCAACTTCTCTCAAGAGCTTCCAATACCAAATCAATAAAAATTTACAGAAACCACCAAGATACTTCACAACTGGAAACAGATTTGCTCAAATACATCATGCGCGTCTAAGAACATCTTGTAGTTGTTTAAACCAGCATTTGTATTCAAAAAAATATCATAACTGATCCGTATTGTCATTGTGGAGCGGTTGAAACCACTAAACACTTCCTGTTTGATTGCCAGAAGTACAATCAAATACGAAATGAAATGTTAAACAAAATTTCAAGATATTGTACACCTGATTTGAATCGCTTGCTGCTTGGAGATGATCGTTTGGATAATGCTTCTAATTCAGAGATTTTTTACGCTGTACAAAATTATATATTAGAAAGTAAACGATTCCAGACTTCTTGAGGAATTCTCTCTCTCTCTCTCTCTCTCTCTCTCTCTCTCTCTCTCTCTCTCTCTCTCTCTCTCTATTGTATATATTCATGCATTTTGGTTTGATCCATATTTAGTCTTCATTTAAGTGATTGTTATATTTCACCGGTTGGTTGTTTGCTTGTACTTTAAGGATATTTAGGGAGACAGATTTACATAAGCCCTTAGGCTTCTTTCTGAACCCCTTCACATGCTTAATTGTATTTAGTTTAGAATATTATATAGTTTATAATTATATGCAATCAGTATGTGAATAAATATGTTTAAACCAAAACAAAGACTGACAGTTCAATTACCACTTCAATTGAGCTTTTCCCTGAAACTCGTGAGTAAGATGGGAACCCTCATGGTGGTGAGTTGATGTTGCTCATTCACAGAGACATCCCTTACATGCCTTTCATGGAACTGGAAAATGACACCGAATCGATCTGGGTTAAGGTTTTTGCAAATAGAATTCCCACTTCGTAGCAAGTCGGTATCGACCACCAAATGGTACACTGTAAATTTTGGGAACACTACACGTGTTTTGCTAGTGTTTCAGACTAAATCACCTACGTTTTCAAGGCAAATTTATATGTTTTGTACATGTTTCGAAACCGCTTGGAGCTACAGAGTTGAAAAACGCTGGTGTTTTCAACTTCTACACTGTGCAGAAAAAGAAACTCTGAAAAAATATCTTACATTATTTAATGAATAATTATCATTTAAATGTTGTTGCCGGGTCACATATAACAGATTTAGCCAAATAATAACGCTGTTTGTACAGAAAAAAAAATCAGGTGCGTGAAGTTAGCAGGAGAGCAGTTCCAGCCGGAACTCAATCTCCTGCTGGCAGGACCAGCCGGAACATTCCAGTTCCGGCCGGAGTCAAATCTCCTGCTAGCAGGAACTATCCAACAGGGTCAACCTTGTAACATACCTACATGAATATATTTCTCAAACGTTTTGTGAACATATTTCGACCGGTATTGCAGATGGATAATTAAAACGCACGCACGGCGTTGTATCGGAATCAACGGAACACGAGTTCCTTCTGGTTCAGCTAGCGTAACGGCGGAGTGCGGGAGCTAGCGAGTACGTGGGGCATGAGTGGCTGAAGGGGCTTTAGCAGACCCACTAGCTGGCTATTCCAGGAAAACTCGTGTTTCCTTGGAAATGGGTGCGGAAATGTAGTATGTGGCCGGCTTGGGGTAGTGGATAGGTTTTCCGAACCCGGCCAAACGGGGAAGTGCGGGAGTTGGCGACGTAGCGCGACTTGGACATGGATAGATGTTCTATCCAGCAGTATGGGTGAGTATACTAGCAAAACTCTGGTTACTGAAAACTGGAGACAAGAAAATTGGTTAAAAATGCCCATTACCGCGTTGTATCGGAATCAGTGGAACACGAGTTCCTGCTGGTTCTGCTAGCGTAACGGCGGAATGCGGGAGCTAGTGAGTACGTGAGGCATGTGTGGCTGAAGGGGCTTTAGCAGACTCACTAGCTGGCTAGTCCGGGAAAACTCGTGTTTCCTGTAAAATGGGTGCGGAAAAGGAGTGTGCGTGAGGCTTGGGGGGGGGGGGGTAGGTTTTCCTGGAACCGGCCAAACGGTGAGGTGCGGGTGTTGGCGACATAGCGCGAAATGGGCGTACATAGATGTCCTATCAAGCAGTGTTGGTGAGTACATTGGCAAAACTCTGGTTACTGCAAACTGGAGACAAGAACATTGATGAAAAATGACCTTTACCGTGTTGTATTGGAATCATTGGAACACGAGTTCCTGCTTGTTCTGCTAGCGTAACGACGGAGTGCGGGAGCTAGCGTGTACATGGGACATGGGTGGCTGAAGGGGCTTTAGCAGACGCACTAGCTGGCTACTCCGGGAAAATTCGTGTTTCCTTGAAAATTGGTTCGTAAAAGTAGTATGTTGCCGGCTTGGGGTGGTAGGTAGGTATTCCCGAACCCAGCCAAACGGTGAGGTGCGGGAGTTGGCGACGTAGCGCGACTCGGACATGGATAGATGTCCTATCCAGCAGTATGGGTGAGTATACTCGCTAAACTCTGGTTACTGAAAACTTGAGACAAGAAAATTGGTGAACATTGCCCATTGCCACGTTGTTTCGGAATCATTGGAACACGAGTTCCTGCTGGTTCTGCTAGCGAAACGGCGGAGTGCGGGAGCTAGTGAGTACGTGGGGCATGTGTGGCTGAAGGGGCTTTAGCAGACCCACTAGCTGGCTACTCCGGGAAAACTCGTGTTTCCTGGAAAATGGGTGCGGAAAAGGAGTGTGCGTGAGGCTTGGGGGAGGGTAGGTTTTCCTGGACCCGGCCTAACGGTGAGGTGCGGGTTTTGGCGACATAGCGCGAAATGGGCGTAGATAGATGTCCTATCAAGCAGTGTGGGTGAGTACATTGGCAAAACTCTGGTTACTGCAAACTGGAGACAAGAACATTGATGAAAAATGCCCATTACCGCGTTGTATTGGAATCAGTGGAACACGAGTTCCTGCTGGTTCTGCTAGCGTAACGGCGGAGTGCGGGAGCTAGCGAGTACGTGGGACATGAGTGGCTGAAAAGGGCTTTAGCAGACCCACTAGCTGGCTACTCCAGGAAAACTCGTGTTTCCTTGAAAATGGGTGCGGAAAAGTAGTATGTGGCCGGCTTGGGATGGTGGGTAGGTTTTCCCGAACCCGGCCAAACGGAGAAGTGCGGGAGTTGGCGACGTAGCGCGACTTGGACATGTATAGATGTCCTATCCAGCAGTATGGGTGAGTATACTCGCAAAACTCTAGTTATTGAAAACTGGCGACAAGAAAATTGGTTAAAAATGCCCATTACCGCGTTGTATCGGAATCGGTGGAACACGAGTTCCTGCTGGTTCTGCTAGCGTAACGGCGGAGTGCGGGAGCTAGTGAGTACGTGGGGCATGTGTGGCTGAAGGGGCTTTAGCAGACCCACTAGCCGGCTACTCCAGGAAAACTCGTGTTTCCTTGAAAATGGGTGCGGAAAAGTAGTATGTGGCCGGCTTCGGGTGGTGGGTAGGTTTTCCCGAACCCGGCCAAACGGAGTAGTGCGGGAGTTGGCGACGTAGCGCGCGACTTGGACATGGATAGATGTCCTATCCAGCAGTATGGGTGAGTATACTCGCAAAACTCTAGTTATTGAAAACTGGAGACAGGAAAATTGGTTAAAAATGCCCATTACCGCGTTGTATCGGAATCGGTGGAACACGAGTTCCTGCTGGTTCTGCTATAGCGTAACGGCGGATTGCGGGAGCTAGTGAGTACGTGGGGCATGTGTGGCTGAAGGGGCTTTAGCAGACCCACTAGCTGGCTACTCCGGGAAAACTCGTGTTTCCTGGAAAATTGGTATGGAAAAGGAGGGTGCGCGAGGATTGGGGGTGGGTAGGTTTTCCTGGACCCGGCCAAACGGTGAGGTGCGGGTGTTGGCGACATAGCGCGAAATGGGCGTAGATAGATGTCCTTTCAAGCAGTGTGGGTGAGTACATTGGCAAAACTCTGGTTACTGCAAACTGGAGACAAGAACATTGATGAAAAATGCCCATTACTGCGTTGTATTGGAATCAGTGGAACACGAGTTCCTGCTGGTTCTGCTAGCGTAACGACGGAGTGCGGTAGCTAGCGTGTACATTGGACATGGGTGGCTGAAGGGGCTTTAGCAGACCCACTAGCTGGCTAATCCGGGAAAATTCGTGTTTCCTTGAAAATGGGTTCGTAAAAGTAGTATGTTGCCGGCTTGTGGTGGTAGGTAGGTTTTCCCGAACCCGGCCAAATGGTGAGGTGCGGGAGTTGGCGACGTAGCGCGACTCGGACATGGATAGATGTCCTATCCAGCAGTATGTGTGAGTATACTCGCTAAAATCTGGTTACTGAAAACTTGAGACAAGAAAATTGGTGAACATTGCCCATTGCCACGTTGTTTCGGAATCATTGGAACACGAGTTCCTGCTGGTTCTGCTAGCGAAACGGCGGAGTGCGGGAGCTAGTGAGTACGTGGGGCATGTGTGGCTGAAGGGGCTTTAGCAGACCCACTAGCTGGCTACTCCGGGAAAACTCGTGTTTCCTGGAAAATGGGTGCGGAAAAGGAGTGTGCGTGAGGCTTAGGGGTGGGTAGGTTTTCCTGGACCCGGCCAAACGGTGAGGTGCGGGTGTTGGCGACATAGCGCGAAATGGGCGTAGATAGATGTGCTATCAAGCAGTGTGGGTGAGTACATTGGCAAAACTCTGGTTACTGCAAACTGGAGACAAGAACATTGATTAAAAATGCCCATTACCGCGTTGTATTGGAATCAGTGGAACACGAGTTTCTGCTGGTTCTGTTAGCGTAACGGCGGAGTGCGGGAGCTAGCGAGTACGTGGGACATGAGTGGCTGAAAGGGCTTTAGCAGACCCACTGGCTGGCTACTCCAGGAAAACTCGTGTTTCCTTGAAAATGGGTGCGGAAAAGTAGTACACGTATGTGGCCGGCTTGGGATGGTGGGTAGGTTTTCCCGAACCCGGCCAAACGGAGACGTGCGGGAGTTGGCGACGTAGCGCGACTTGGACATGGATAGATGTCCTATCCAGCAGTATGGGTGAGTATACTTGCAAAACTCTAGTTATTGAAAACTGGAGACAAGAAAATTGGTTAAAAATGCCCATTACCGCGTTGTATCGGAATCAGTGGAACACGAGTTCATGCTGGTTCTGCTAGCGTAACGGCGGAGTGCGGGAGCTAGTGAGTACGTGGGGCATGTGTGGCTGAAGGGGCTTTAGCAGACCCACTAGCTGGCTACTCCGGGAAAACTCGTGTTTCCTGGAAAATGGGTGCGGAAAAGGAGTGTACGGGAGGCTTGGGGGTGGGTAGGTTTTCCTGGACCCGGCCAAACGGTTAGGTGCGGGTGTTGGCGACATATTGCGAAATGGGCGTAGATAGATGTCCTATCAAGCAGTGTGGGTGAGTACATTGGCAAAACTCTGGTTACTGCAAACTGGAGACAAGAACATTGATGAAAAATGCCCATTACCGCGTTGTATTGGAATCAGTGGGACACGAGTTCCTGCTGGTTCTGCTAGCGTAACGACGGAGTGCGGGAGCTAGCGTGTACATGGGACATGGGTGGCTGAAGGGGCTTTAGCAGACCCACTAGCTGGCTACTCCGGGAAAATTCGTGTTTCCTTGAAAATGGGTTCGTAAAAGTAGTATGTTGCCGGCTTGGGGTGGTAGGTAGGTTTTCCCGAACCCGGCCAAATGGTGAGGTGCGGGAGTTGGCGAAGTAGTGCGACTCGGACATGGATAGATGTCCTATCCAGCAGTATGGGTGAGTATACTCGCTAAACTCTGGTTACTGAAAACTTGAGACAAGAAAATTGGTGAACATTGCCCATTGCCACGTTGTTTCGGAATCATTGGAACACGAGTTCCTGCTGGTTCTGCTAGCGAAACGGCGGAGTGCGGGAGCTAGTGAGTACGTGGGGCATGTGTGGCTGAAGGGGCTTTAGCAGACCCTTTAGCTGGCTACTCCGGGAAAACTCGTGTTTCCTGGAAAATGGGTGCGGAAATGGAGTGTGCGTGAGGCTTGGGGGTGGGTAGGTTTTTCTGGACCCGGCCAAACGGTGAGTAGCGGTTGTTGGCGACATAGCGCGAAATGGGCGTAGATAGATGTCCTATCAAGCAGTGTGGGTGAGTACATTGGCAAAACTCTGGTTACTGCAAACTGGAGACAAGAACATTGATGAAAAATGCCCATTACCGCGTTGTATTGGAATCAGTGGAACACGAGTTTCTGCTGGTTCTGCTAGTGTAACGGCGGAGTGCGGGAGCTAGCGAGTACGTGGAACATGAGTGGCTGAAAGGGCAATAGCAGACCCACTGGCTGGCTACTCCAGGAAAACTCGTGTTTCCTTGAAAATGGGTGCGGAAAAGTAGTATGTGGCCGGCTTGGGGTGGTGGGTAGGTTTTCCCGAACCCGGCCAAACGGAGAAGTGCGGGAGTTGGCGACGTAGCGCGACTTGGACATGGATAGATGTCCTATCCAGCAGTATGGGTGAGTATACTCGCAAAACTCTAGTTATTGAAAACTTGAGACAAGAAAATTGGTTAAAATTGCCCATTACCGCGTTGTATCGGAATCAGTGGAACACGAGTTCATGCTGGTTCTGCTAGCGTAAGGGCGGAGTGCGGGGGCTAGTGAGTACGTGGGGCATGTGTGGCTGAAGGGGCTTTAGCAGACCCACTAGCTGGCTACTCCGGGAAAACTCGTGTTCCCTGGAAAATGGGTGCGGAAAAGGAGTGTGCGTGAGGCTTGGGGGTGGGTAGGTTTTCCTGGACCCGGCCAAACGGTGAGGTGCGGTTGTTGGGCGACATAGCGCGAAATGGGCGTAGATAGATGTCCTATCAAACAGTGTGGGTGAGTACATTGGCAAAACTCTGGTTACTGCAAACTGGAGACAAGAACATTGATGAAAAATGCCCATTACCGCGTTGTATTGGAATCAGTGGAACACGAGTTCCTGCTGGTTCTGCTAGCGTAACGGCGGAGTGCGGGAGCTAGCGAGTACGTGGGACATGAATGGCTGAAAGGGCTTTAGCAGACCCACTAGCTGGCTACTCCAGGAAAACTCGTGTTTCCTTGAAAATGGGTGCGGAAAAGTAGTATGTGGCCGGCTTGGGGTGGTGGGTAGGTTTTCCCGAACCCGGCCAAACGGAGAAGTGCGGGAATTGGCGACGTAGAGCGACTTGGACATGGATAGATGTCCTATCCAGCAGTATGGGCGAGTATCCTCGCAAAACTCTAGTTATTGAAAACTGGAGACAAGAAAATTGGTTAAAAATGCCCATTACCGCGTTGTATCGGAATCAGTGGAACACGAGTTCCTGCTGGTTCTGCTAGCGTAACGGCGGAGTGCGAGAGCTAGTGAGTACGTGGGGCATGTGTGGCTGAAGGGGCTTTAGCAGACCCACTAGCTGGCTACTCCGGCAAAACTCGTGTTTCCTGGAAAATGGTTATGGAAAAGGAGTGTGCGTGAGGCTTGGGGTGGGTAGGTTTTCCTGGACCCGGCCAAACGGTGAGGTGCGGGTGTTGGCAACATAGCGCGAAATGGGCGTAGATAGATGTCCTATCAAGCAGTGTGGGTGAGTACATTGGCAAAACTCTGGTTACTACAAACTGGAGACAAGAACATTGATGAAAAATGCCCATTACCGCGTTGTATTGGAATCAGTGGAACACGAGTTCCTGCTGGTTCTGCTAGCGTAACGACGGAGTGCGGGAGCTAGCGTGTACATGGGACATGGGTGGCTGAAGGGGCTTTAGCAGACCCACTAGCTGGCTACTCCGGGAAAATTCGTGTTTCCTTGAAAATGGGTTCGTAAAAGTAGTATGTTGCCGGCATGGGGTGGTAGGTAGGTTTTCCCGAACCCGGCCAAACGGTGAGGTGCGGGAGTTGGCGACGTAGCGCGACTCGGACATGGATAGTTGTCCTATCCAGCGGTATGGGTGAGTATACTCGCTAAACTCTGGTTACTGAAAACTTGAGACAAGAAAATTTGTGAACATTGACCATTGCCACGTTGTTTCGGAATCAGTGGAACACGAGTTCCTGCTGGTTCTGCTAGCGAAACGGCGGAGTGCGGGAGCTAGTGAGTACGTGGGGCATGTGTGGCTGAAGGGGCTTTAGCAGACCCACTAGATGGCTACTCCGGGAAAACTCGTGTTCTCTGGAAAATGGGTGCGGAAAAGGAGTGTGCGTGAGGCTTGGGGGTGGGTAGGTTTTCCTGGACCCGGCCAAACGGTGAGGTGCGAGTTTTGGCGACATAGCGCGAAATGGGCGTAGATAGATGTCCTATCAAGCAGTGTGGGTGAGTACATTGGCAAAACTCTGGTTACTGCAAATTGGAGACAAGAACATTGATGAAAAATGCCCATTACCGCGTTGTATTGGAATCAGTAGAACACGAGTTCCTGCTGGTTCTGCTAGCGTAACGGCGGAGTGCGGGAGCAAGCGAGTACGTGGGACATGAGTGGCTGAAAGGGCTTTAGCAGACCCACTTGCTGGCTACTGCAGGAAAACTCGTGTTTCCTTAAAATGGGTGCGGAAAAGTAGTATGTGGCCGGATTGGGATGGTGGGTAGGTTTTCCCGAACCCGGCCAAACGGAGAAGTGCGGGAGTTGACGACGTAGCGCGACTTGGACATGGATAGATGTCCTATCTAGCAGTATGGGTGAGTATACTCGCAAAACTCTAGTTATTGAAAACTGGAGACAAGAAAATTGGTTAAAAATGCCCATTACAGCGTTGAATCGGAATTAGTGGAACACGAGTTCCTGCTGGTTCTGCTAGCGTAACGGCGGAGTGCGGGAACTAGTGAGTACGTGGGGCATGTGTGGCTGAAGGGGCTTTAGCAGACCCATTAGCTGGCTACTCCGGCAAAACTCGTGTTTCCTGGAAAATGGGTGCGGAAAAGGAGTGTGCGTGAGGCTTGGGGGTGGGTAGGTTTTCCTGGACCCGGCCAAACGGTGAGGTGCGGGTGTTGGCGACATAGCGCGAAATGGGCGTACATAGATGTCCTATCAAGCAGTGTGGGTGAGTACATTGGCAAAACTCTGGTTACTGCAAACTGGAGACAAGAACATTGATGAAAAATGACCATTACCGCGTTGTATTGGAATCAGTGGAACACGAGTTCCTGCTGGTTCTGCTAGCGTAACGACGGAGTGCGGAAGCTAGCGTGTACATGGGACATGGGTGGCTGAAGGGGCTTTAGCAGACCCACTAGCTGGCTACTCCGGGAAAATTCGTGTTTCCTTGAAAATGGGTTCGTAAAAGTAGTATGTTGCCGGCTTGGGGTGGTAGGTAGGTTTTCCCGAACCCGGCCAAACGGTGAGGTGCGGGAGTTGGCGACGTAGCGCGACTCGGACATGGATAGATGTCCTATCCAGCAGTATGGGTGAGTATACTCGCTAAACTCTGGTTACTGAAAACTTGAGACAAGAAAATTGGTGAACATTGCCCATTGCCACGTTGTATCGGAATCAGTGGAACACGAGTTCCTGCTGGTTCTGCTAGTGTAACGGCGGAGTGCGGGAGCTAGTGAGTACGTGGGGCATGTGTGGCTGAAGGGGCTTTAGCAGACCCACTAGCTGGCTACTCCGGGAAAACTCGTGTTTCCTGGAAAATGGGTGCGGAAATGGAGTGTGCGTGAGGCTTAGGGGTGGGTAGGTTTTCCTGGACCCGGCCAAACGGTGAGGTGCGGGTGTTGGCGACATAGCGCGAAATGGGTGTAGATAGATGTCCTATCAAGCAGTGTGGGTGAGTACATTGGCAAAACTCTGGTTCGTGCAAACTGGAGACAAGAACATTGATGAAAAATGCCCATTACCGCGTTGTATTGGAATCAGTGGAACACGAATTCCTGCTGGTTCTGCTAGCGTAACGGCGGAGTGCGGGAGCTAGCGAGAACGTGGGACATGAGTGGCTGAAAGGGCTTTAGCAGACCCACTAGATGGCTACTCCAGGAAAACTCGTGTTTCCTCGAAAATGGGTGCGGAAAAGTAGTATGAGGCCGGCTTGGAGTGTTGGGTAAGTTTTCCCGAACCCGGCCAAACGGAGAAGTGCGGGAGTTGACGACGTAGCGCGACTTGGACATGGATAGATGTCCTATCCAGCAGTATGGGTGAGTATACTCGCAAAACTCTAGTTATTGAAAACTGGAGACAAAGAAAACTGGTTAAAAATGCCCATTAACGCGTTGTATCGGAAACAGTGGAACACGAGTTCATGCTGGTTCTGCTAGCGTAACGGCGGAGTGCGGGAGCTAGTGAGTACGTGGGGCATGTGTGGCTGAAGGGGCTTTAGTAGACCCACTAGCTGGCTACTCCGGGAAAACTCGTGTTTCCTGGAAAATGGGTATGGAAAAGGAGTAAGCGTGAGGCTTGGGGGTGGGTAGGTTTTCCTGGACCCGGCCAAACGGTGAGGTGCGGGTGTTGGCGACATAGCGCGAAATGGGCGTAGATAGATGTCCTATCAAGCAGTGTGGGTGAGTACATTGGCAAAACTCTGGTTACTGCAAACTGGAGACAAGAACAATGATGAAAAATGCCCATTACTGCGTTGTATTGGAATCAGTGGGACACGAGTTCCTGTTGGTTCTGCTAGCGTAACGACGGAGTGCGGGAGCTAGCGTGTACATGGGACATGGGTGGCTGAAGGGGCTTTAGCAGACCCACTAGTGGCTACTCCGGGAAAATTCGTGTTTCCTTGAAAATGGGTTCGTAAAAGTAGTATGTTGCCGGCTTGGGGTGGTAGGTAGGTTTTCCCGAACCCGGCAAAATGGTGAGGTGCGGGAGTTGGCGACGTAGCGCGACTCGGACATGGATAGATGTTCTATCCAGCAGTATGTGTGAGTATACTCGCTAAACTCTGGTTACTGAAAACTTGAGACAAGAATATTGGTGAACATTGCCCATTGCCACGTTGTTTCGGAATCAGTGGAACACGAGTTCCTGCTGGTTCTGCTAGCGAAACGGCGGAGTGCGGGAGCTAGTGAGTACGTGGGGCATGTGTGGCTGAAGGGGCTTTAGCAGACCCACTAGCTGGCTACTCCGGGAAAACTCGTGTTTCCTGGAAAATGGGTGCGGAAAAGGAGTGTGCGTGAGGCTTGGGGGTGGGTAGGTTTTCCTGGACCCGGCCAAACGGTGAGGTGCGAGTGTTGGCGACATAGCGCGAAATGGGCGTAGATAGATGTCCTATCAAGCAGTGTGGGTGAGTACATTGGCAAAACTCTGGTTACTGCAAATTGGAGACAAGAACATTGATGAAAAATGCCCATTACCGCGTTGTATTGGAATCAGTGGAACACGAGTTCCTGCTGGTTCTGCTAGCGTAACGGCGGAGTGCGGGAGCTAGCGAGTACGTGGGACATGAGTGGCAGAAAGGGCTTTAGCAGACCCACTAGCTGGCTACTCCAGGAAAACTCGTGTTTCCTCGAAAATGGGTGCGGAAAAGAAGTTTGAGGCCGGCTTGGGGTTGTGGGTAGGTTTTCCCGAACCCGGCCAAACGGAGAAGTGCGGGAGTTGGCGACGTAGCGCGACTTGGACATAGATAGATGTCCTATCCAGCATTATGGGAGAGTATACTCGCAAAACTCTAGTAATTGAAAACTGGAGACAAGAAAATTGGTTAAAAATGCCCATTACCGCGTTGTATCGGAATCAGTGGAACACGAGTTCCTGCTGGTTCTGCTAGCGTAACGGCGGAGTGCGGGAGCTAGTGAGTACGTGGGGCATGCGTGGCTGAAGGGGCTTTAGCAAAGCCACTAGCTGGCTACTCCGGGAAAACTCGTGTTTCCTGGAAAATGGGTATGGAAAAGGAGTGTGCGTGAGGCTTGGGGGTGGGTAGGTTTTCCTGGACCCGGCCAAACGGTGAGGTGCGGGTGTTGGCGACATAGCGCGAAATGGGCGTAGATAGATGTCCTATCAAGCAGCGTGGGTGAGTACATTGGCAAAACTCTGGTTACTACAAACTGGAGACAAGAACATTGATGAAAAATGCCCATTACCGCGTTGTATTGGAATCAGTGGAACACGAGTTCCTGCTGGTTCTGCTAGCGTTACGGCGGAGTGCGGGAGCTAGCGAGTACGTGGGACATGAGTGGCTGAAAGGGCTTTAGCAGACCCACTGGCTGGCTACTGCAGGAAAACTCGTGTTTCCTTGAAAATGGGTGCGGAAAAGTAGTATGTTGCCGGCTTGGGGTGGTGGGTAGGTTTTCCCGAACCCGGCCAAACGGAGAAGTGCGGGAGTTGGCGACGTACCGCGACTTGGACATTGATAGATGTCCTATCTAGCAGTATGGGTGAGTATACTCGCAAAACTCTAGATATTGAAAACTGGAGACAAGAAAATTGGTTAAAAATGCCCATTACAGCGTTGTATCGGAATTAGTGGAACACGAGTTCCTGCTGGTTCTGCTAGCGTAACGGCGGAGTGCGGGAGCTAGTGAGTACGTGGGGCATGTGTGGCTGAAGGGGCTTTAGCAGACCCACTAGCTGGCTACTCCGGGAAAACTCGTGTTTCCTGGAAAATGGGTGCGGAAAAGGAGTGTGCGTGAGGCTTGGGGGTGGGAAGGTTTTCCTGGACCCGGCCAAGCGGTAAGGTGCGGGTGTTGGCGACATAGCGCGAAATGGGCGTACATAGATGTCCTATCAAGCAGTGTGGGTGAGTACATTGTCAAAACTCTGGTTACTGCAAACTGGAGACAAGAACATTGATGAAAAATGACCATTACCGCGTTGTATTGGAATCAGTGGAACACGAGTTCCTGCTGGTTCTTCTAGCGTAACGACGGAGTGCGGGAGCTAGCGTGTACATGGGACATGGGTGGCTGAAGGGCTTTAGCAGACCCACTGGCTGGCTACTCCAGGAAAACTCGTGTTTCCTTGAAAATGGGTGCGGAAAAGTAGTATGTGGCCGGCTTTGGGTGGTAGGTAGGTTTTCCCGAACCCGGCCAAACGGTGAGGCGCGGGAGTTGGCGACGTAGCGCGACTCGGACATGGATAGATGTCCTATCCAGCAGTATGGGTGAGTATACTCGCTAAACTCTGGTTACTGAAAACTTGAGACAAGAAAATTGGTGAACATTGCCCATTGCCACGTTGTTTCGGAATCAGTGGAACACGAGTTCCTGCTGGTTCTGCTAGCGAAACGGCGGAGTGCGGGAGCTAGTGAGTACGTGGGGCATGTGTGGCTGAAGGGGCTTTAGCAGACCCACTAGTGGCTACTCCGGGAAAACTCGTGTTTCCTGGAAAATGGGTGCGGAAAAGGAGTGTGCGTGAGGCTAAGGGGTGGGTAGGTTTTCCTGGACCCGGCCAAACGGTGAGGTGCGGGTGTTGGCGACATAGCGCGAAATGGGCGTAGATAGATGTCCTATCAAGCAGTGTGGGTGAGTACATTGTCAAAACTCTGGTTCGTGCAGACTGGAGACAAGAACATTGATGAAAAATGCCCATTACCGCGTTGTATTGGAATCAGTGGAACACGAATTCCTGCTGGTTCTGCTAGCGTAACGGCGGAGTGCGGGAGCTAGCGAGTACGTGGGGCATGAGTGGCTGAAAGGGCTTTAGCAGACCCATTAGCTGGCTACTCCAGGAAAACTCGTGTTTCCTCGAAAATGGGTGCGGAAAAGAAGTATGAGGCCGGCTTGGGGTTGTGGGTAGGTTTTCCCGAACCCGGCCAAACGGAGAAGTGCGGGAGTTGGCGACGTAGCGCGACTTGGACATAGATAGATGTCCTATCCAGCATTATGGGTGAGTATACTCGCAAAACTCTAGTAATTGAAAACTGGAGACAAGAAAATTGGTTAAAAATGCCCATTACAGCGTTGTATCGGAATCAGTGGAACACGAGTTCCTGCTGGTTCTGCTAGCGTAACGGCGGAGTGCGGGAGCTAGTGAGTACGTGGGGCATGTGTGGCTGAAGGGGCTTTAGCAAAGCCACTAGCTGGCTACTCCGGGAAAACTCGTGTTTCCTGGAAAATGGGTATGGAAAAGGAGTGTGCGTGAGGCTTGGGGGTGGGTAGGTTTTCCTGGACCCGGCCAAACGGTGAGGTGCGGGTGTTGGCGACATAGCGCGAAATGGGCGTAGATAGATGTCCTATCAAACAGCGTGGGTGAGTACATTGGCAAAACTCTGGTTACTACAAACTGGAGACAAGAACATTGATGAAAAATGCCCATTACCGCGTTGTATTGGAATCAGTGGAACACGAGTTCCTGCTGGTTCTGCTAACGTAACGGCGGAGTGCGGGAGCTAGCGGGTACGTGGGACATGAGTGGCTGAAAGGGCTTTAGCAGACCCACTGGCTGGCTACTGCAGGAAAACTCGTGTTTCCTTGAAAATGGGTGCGGAAAAGTAGTATGTGGCCGGCTTGGGGTGTTGGGTAGGTTTTCCCGAACCCGGCCAAACGGAGAAGTGCGGGAGTTGGCGACGTAGCGCGACTTGGACATAGATAGATGTCCTATCTAGCAGTATGGGTGAGTATACTCGCAAAACTCTAGTTATTGAAAACTGGAGACAAGAAAATTGGTTAAAAATGCCCATTACAGCGTTGTATCGGAATTAGTGGAACACGAGTTCCTGCTGGTTCTGCTAGCGTAACGGCGGAGTGCGGGAGCTAGTGAGTACGTGGGGCATGTGTGGCTGAAGGGGCTTTAGCAGACCCACTAGCTGGCTACTCCGGCAAAACTCGTGTTTCCTGGAAAATGGGTGCGGAAAACGAGTGTGCGTGAGGCTTGGGGGTGTGTAGGTTTTCCTGGACCCGGCCAAACGGTGAGGTGCGGGTGTTGGCGACATAGCGCGAAATGGGCGTACATAGATGTCCTATTAAGCAGTGTGGGTGAGTACATTGGCAAAACTCTGGTTACTGCAAACTGGAGACAAGAACTTTGGTGAAAAATTACCATTACCGCGTTGTATTGGAATCAGTGGAACACGAATTCCTGCTGATTCTGCCAGCGTAACGACGGAGTGCGGAAGCTAGCGTGTACATGGGACATGGGTGGCTGAAGGGGCTTTAGCAGACCCACTAGCTGGCTACTCCGGGAAAATTAGTGTTTCCTTGAAAATGGGTTCGTAAAAGTAGTATGTTGCCGGCTTGGAGTGGTAGGTAGGTTTTCCCTAACCCGGCCAAACGGTGAGGTGCGGGAGTTGGCTACGTAGCGCGACTCGGACATGGATAGATGTCCTATCCAGCAGTATGGGTGAGTATACTCGCTAAACTCTGGTTACTGAAAACTTGAGACAAGAAAATTGGTGAACATTGCCCATTGCCACGTTGTATCGGAATTAGTGGAACACGAGTTCCTGCTGGTTCTGCTAGCGTAACGGCGGAGTGCGGGAGCTAGTGAGTACGTGGGGCATGTGTGGCTGAAGGGGCTTTAGCAGACCCACTAGCTGGCTACTCCGGGAAAACTCGTGTTTCCTGGAAAATGGGTGCAGAAATGGAGTGTGCGTGAGGCTTAGGGGTGGGTAGGTTTTCCTGGACCCGGCCAAACGGTGAGGTGCGGGTGTTGGCGACATAGCGCGAAATGGGTGTAGATAGATGTCCTATCAAGCAGTGTGGGTGAGTACATTGGCAAAACTCTGGTTCGTGCAAACTGGAGACAAGAACATTGATGAAAAATGCCCATTACCGCGTTGTATTGGAATCAGTGGAACACGAATTCCTGCTGGTTCTGCTAGCGTAACGGCGGAGTGCGGGAGCTAGCGAGAACGTGGGACATGAGTGGCTGAAAGGGCTTTAGCAGACCCACTAGCTGGCTACTCCAGGAAAACTCGTGTTTCCTCGAAAATGGGTGCGGAAAAGTAGTATGAGGCCGGCTTTGGGTGGTGGGTAGGTTTTCCCGAACCCGGCCAAACGGAGAAGTGCGGGAGTTGGCGACGTAGCGCGACTTGGACATGGATAGATGTCCTATCCAGCAGTATGGGTGAGTATACTCGCAAAACTCTAGTTATTGAAAACTGGAGACAAAGAAAATTGGTTAAAAATGCCCATTACCGCGTTGTATCGGAATCAGTGGAACACGAGTTCATGCTGGTTCTGCTAGCGTAACGGCGGAGTGCGGGAGCTAGTGAGTGAGTGGGGCATGTGTGGCTGAAGGGGCTTTAGCAGACCCACTAGATGGCTACTCCGGGAAAACTCGTGTTTCCTGGAAAATGGGTGCGGAAAAGGAGTGTGCGTGAGGCTTGGGGGTGGGTAGGTTTTCCTGGACCCGGCCAAACGGTGAGGTGCGGGTGTGGGCGACATAGCGCGAAATGGGCGTACATAGATGTCCTATCAAGCAGTGTGGGTGAGTACATTGGCAAAACTCTGGTTCGTGCAAACTGGAGACAAGAACATTGATGAAAAATGCCCATTACCGCGTTGTATTGGAATCAGTGGAACACGAGTTCCTGCTGGTTCTGCTAGCGTAACGACGGAGTGCGGGAGCTAGCGTGTACATGGGACATGGGTGGCTGAAGGGGCTTTAGCAGACCCACTAGCTGGCTACTCCGGGAAAACTCGTGTTTCCTTGAAAATGGGTTCGTAAAAGTAGTATGTTGCCGGCTTGGGGTGGTAGGTAGGTTTTCCCGAACCCGGCCAAACGGTGAGGTGCGTGAGTTGGCGACGTAGCGCGACTCGGACATGGATAGATGTCCTATCCAGCAGTATGGGTGAGTATACTCGCTAAACTCTGGTTACTGAAAACTTGAGACAAGAAAATTGGTGAACATTGCCCATTGCCACGTTGTATCGGAATCAGTGGAACACGAGTTCCTGCTGGTTCTGCTAGCGTAACGGCGGAGTGCGGGAGCTAGTGAGTACGTGGGGCATGTGTGGCTGAAGGGGCTTTAGCGGACCCACTAGCTGGCTACTCCGGGAAACCTCGTGTTTCCTGGAAAATGGGTGCGGAAATGGAGTGTGCGTGAGGCTTAGGGGTGGGTAGGTTTTCCTGGACCCGGCCAAACGGTGAGGTGCGGGTGTTGGCGACATAGCGCGAAATGGGTGTAGATAGATGTCCTATCAAGCAGTGTGGGTGAGTACATTGGCAAAACTCTGGTTCGTGCAAACTGGAGACAAGAACATTGATGAAAAATGCCCATTACCGCGTTGTATTGGAATCAGTGGAACACGAATTCCTGCTGGTTCTGCTAGCGTAACGGCGGAGTGCGGGAGCTAGCGAGAACGTGGGACATGAGTGGCTGAAAGGGCTTTAGCAGACCCACTAGCTGGCTACTCCAGGAAAACTCGTGTTTCCTCGAAAATGGGTGCGGAAAAGTAGTATGAGGCCGGCTTGGGGTGGTGGGTAGGTTTTCCCGAACCCGGCCTAACGGAGAAGTGCGGGAGTTGGCGACGTAGCGCGACTTGGACATGGATAGATGTCCTATCCAGCAGTATGGGTGAGTATACTCGCAAAACTCTAGTTATTGAAAACTGGAGACAAAGAAAATTGGTTAAAAATGCCCATTACCGCGTTGTATCGGAATCAGTGGAACACGAGTTCATGCTGGTTCTGCTAGCGTAACGGCGGAGTGCGGGAGCTAGTGAGTACGTGGGGCATGTGTGGCTGAAGGGGCTTTAGCAGACCCACTAGCTGGCTACTCCGGGAAAACTCGTGTTTCCTGGAAAATGGGTGCGGAAAAGGAGTGTGCGTGAGGCTTGGGGGTGGGTAGGTTTTCCTGGACCCGGCCAAACGGTGAGGTGCGGGTGTTGGCGACATAGCGCGAAATGGGCGTAGATAGATGTCCTATCAAGCAGTGTGGGTGAGTACATTGGCAAAACTCTGGTTACTGCAAACTGGAGACAAGAACATTGATGAAAAATGCCCATTACCGCGTTGTATTGGAATCAGTGGAACACGAGTTCCTGCTGGTTCTGCTAGCGTAACGACGGATTGCGGGAGCTAGCGTGTACATGGGACATGGGTGGCTGAAGGGGCTTTAGCAGACCCACTAGCTGGCTACTCCGGGAAAACTCGTGTTTCCTTGAAAATGGGTTCGTAAAAGTAGTATGTTGCCGGCTTGGGGTGGTAGGTAGGTTTTCCCGAACCCGGCCAAACGGTGAGGTGCGGGAGTTGGCGACGTAGCGCGACTCGGACATGGATAGATGTCCTATCCAGCAGTATGGGTGAGTATACTCGCTAAACTCTGGTTACTGAAAACTTGAGACAAGAAAATTGGTGAACATTGCCCATTGCCACGTTGTATCGGAATCAGTGGAACACGAGTTCCTGCTGGTTCTGCTAGCGTAACGGCGGAGTGCGGGAGCTAGTGAGTACGTGGGGCATGTGTGGCTGAAGGGGCTTTAGCAGACCCACTAGCTGGCTACTCCGGGAAAACTCGTGTTTCCTGGAAAATGGGTGCGGAAATGGAGTGTGCGTGAGGCTTAGGGGTGGGTAGGTTTTCCTGGACCCGGCCAAACGGTGAGGTGCGGGTGTTGGCGATATAGCGCGAAATGGGTGTAGATATATGTCCTATCAAGCAGTGTGGGTGAGTACATTGGCAAAACTCTGGTTCGTGCAAACTGGAGACAAGAACATTGATGAAAAATGCCCATTACTGCGTTGTATTGGAATCAGTGGAACACGAATTCCTGCTGGTTCTGCTAGCGTAACGGCGGAGTGCGGGAGCTAGCGAGAACGTGGGACATGAGTGGCTGAAAGGGCTTCAGCAGACCCACTAGCTGGCTACTCCAGGAAAACTCGTGTTTCCTCGAAAATGGGTGCGGAAAAGTAGTATGAGGCCGGCTTGGGGTGGTGGGTAGGTTTTCCCGAACCCGGCCAAACAGAGAAGTGCGGGAGTTGGCGACGTAGC
Organism: Lucinisca nassula; assembly: GCA_963580285.1. Classification (NCBI taxonomy): domain Eukaryota; kingdom Metazoa; phylum Mollusca; class Bivalvia; order Lucinida; family Lucinidae; genus Lucinisca; species Lucinisca nassula. Next base: position 170,868,033 of record OY757014.1, on the reverse strand, counting down.
GCGACTTGGACATGGATAGATGTCCTATCCAGCAGTATGGGTGAGTATACTCGCAAAACTCTAGTTATTGAAAACTGGAGACAAAGAAAATTGGTTAAAAATGCCCATTACCGCGTTGTATCGGAATCAGTGGAACACGAGTTCATGCTGGTTCTGCTAGCGTAACGGCGGAGTGCGGGAGCTAGTGAGTACGTGGGGCATGTGTGGCTGAAGGGGCTTTAGCGGACCCACTAGCTGGCTACTCCGGGAAACCTCGTGTTTCCTGGAAAATGGGTGCGGAAATGGAGTGTGCGTGAGGCTTAGGGGTGGGTAGGTTTTCCTGGACCCGGCCAAACGGTGAGGTGCGGGTGTTGGCGACATAGCGCGAAATGGGTGTAGATAGATGTCCTATCAAGCAGTGTGGCTGAGTACATTGGCAAAACTCTGGTTACTGCAAACTGGAGACAAGAACATTGATGAAAAATGCCCATTACCTCGTTGTATTGGAATCAGTGGAACACGAATTCCTGCTGGTTCTGCTAGCGTTACGGCGGAGTGCGGGAGCTAGCGAGTACGTGGGACATGGGTGGCTGAAAAGGCTTTAGCAGACCCACTGGCTGGCGACTGCAGGAAAACTCGTGTTTCCTTGCAAATGGGTGCGGAAAAGTAGTATGTGGTCGGCTTGGGGTGGTGGGTAGGTTTTCCCGAACCCTGCCAAACGGAGAAGTGCGGGAGTTGGCGACGTAGCGCGACTTGGACATGGATAGATGTCCTATCCAGCAGTATGGGTGAGTATACTCGCAAAACTCTAGTTATTGAAAACTGGAGACAAGAAAATTGGTTAAAAATGCCCATTACCGCGTTGTATCGGAATCAGTGGAACACGAGTTCATGCTGGTTCTGCTAGCGTAAGGGCGGAGTGCGGGAGCTAGTGAGTACGTGGGGCATGTGTGGCTGAAGGGGCTTTAGCAGACCCACTAGCTGGCTACTCCGGGAAAACTCGTGTTTCCTGGAAAATGGGTGCGGAAAAGGAGTGTGCGTGAGGCTTGGGGGTGGGTAGGTTTTCCTGGACCCGGCCAAACGGTGAGGTGCGGGTGTTGGCGACATAGCGCGAAATGGGCGTAGATAGATGTCCTATCAAGCAGTGTGGGTGAGTACATTGGCAAAACTCTGGTTACTGCAAACTGGAGACAAGAACATTGATGAAAAATGCCCATTACCGCGTTGTATTGGAATCAGTGGAACACGAGTTCCTGCTGGTTCTGCTAGCGTAACGGCGGAGTGCGGGAGCTAGCGAGTACGTGGGACATGAGTAGCTGAAAGGGCTTTAGGAGACCCACTAGCTGGCTACTCCAGGAAAACTCGTGTTTCCTCGAAAATGGGTGCGGAAAAGTAGTATGTGGCCGGCTTGGGGTGGTGGGTAGGTTTTCCCGAACCCGGCCAAACGGAGAAGTGCGGGAGTTGGCGACGTAGCGCGACTTGGACTTGGATAGATGTCCTATCCAGCAGTATGGGTGAGTATACCCGCAAAACTCTAGTTATTGAAAACTGGAGACAAGAAAACTGGTTAAAAATGCCCATTACCGCGTTGTATCGGAATCAGTGGAACACGAGTTCCTGCTGGTTCTGCTAGCGTAACGGCGGAGTACGGGAGCTAGTGAGTACGTGGGGCATGTGTGGCTGAAGGGGCTTTAGCAGACCCACTAGCTGGCTACTCCGGGAAAACTCGTGTTTCCTGGAAAATGGGTGCGGAAAAGGAGTGTGCGTGAGGCTTGGGGGTGGGTAGGTTTTCCTGGACCCGGCCAAACGGTGAGGTGCGGGTGTTGGCGACATAGCGCGAAATGGGCGTAGATAGATGTCCTATCAAGCAGTGTGGGTGAGTACATTGGCAAAACTCTGGTTACTGCAAACTGGAGACAAGAACATTGATGAAAAATGCCCATTACTGCGTTGTATTGGAATCAGTGGAACACGAGTTCCTGCTGGTTCTGCTAGCGTAACGGCGGAGTGCGGGAGCTAGCGTGTACATGGGACATGGGTGGCTGAAGGGGCTTTAGCAGACCCACTAGCTGGCTACTCCGGGAAAATTCGTGTTTCCTTGAAAATGGGTTCGTAAAAGTAGTATGTTGCCGGCTTGGGGTGGTAGGTAGGTTTTCCCGAACCCGGCCAAACGGTGAGGTGCGGGAGTTGGCGACGTAGCGCGACTCGGACATGGATAGATGTCCTATCCAGCAGTATGGGTGAGTATACTCGCTAAACTCTGGTTACTGAAAACTTGAGACAAAAAAATTGGTGAACATTGCCCATTGCCACGTTGTTTCGGAATCAGTGGAACACGAGTTCCTGCTGGTTCTGCTAGCGAAACGGCGGAGTGCGGGAGCTAGTGAGTACTTGGGGCATATGTGGCTGAAAGGGCTTTAGCAGACCCACTAGCTGGCTACTCCGGTAAAACTCGTGTTTCCTGGAAAATGGGTGCGGAAAAGGAGTGTGCGTGAGGCTTGGGGGCGGGTAGGTTTTCCTGGACCCGGCCAAACGGTGAGGTGCGGGTGTTGGCGACATAGCGCGAAATGGGCGTAGATAGATGTCCTATCAAGCAGTGTGGGTGAGTACATTGGCAAAACTCTGGTTACTGCAAACTGGAGCCAAGAACATTGATGAAAAATGCCCATTACCGCGTTGTATTGGAATCAGTGGAACACGAATTCCTGCTGGTTCTGCTAGCGTAACGGCGGAGTGCGGGAGCTAGCGAGTACGTGGGACATGAGTGGCTGAAAGGGCTTTAGCAGACCCACTGGCTGGCGACTGCAGGAAAACTCGTGTTTCCTTGCAAATGGGTGCGGAAAAGTAGTATGTGGTCCGCTTGGGGTGGTGGGTAGGTTTTCCCGAACCCGGCCAAACGGAGAAGTGCGGGAGTTGGCGACGTAGCGCGACTTGGACATGGATAGATGTCCTATCCAGCAGTATGGGTGAGTATACTCGCAAAACTCTAGTTATTGAAAACTGGAGACAAGAAAATTGGTTAAAAATGCCCATTACCGCGTTGTATCGGAATCAGTGGAACACGAGTTCATGCTGGTTCTGCTAGCGTAACGGCGGAGTGCGGGAGCTAGTGAGTACGTGGGGCATGTGTGGCTGAAGGGGCTTTAGCAGACCCACTAGCTGGCTACTCCGGGAAAACTCGTGTTTCCTGGAAAATGGGTGCGGAAAAGGAGTGTGCGTGAGGCTTGGGGGTGGGTAGGTTTTCCTGGACCCGGCCAAACGGTGAGGTGCGGGTGTTGGCGACATAGCGCGAAATGGGCGTAGATAGATGTCCTATCAAGCAGTGTGGGTGAGTACATTGGCAAAACTCTGGTTACTGCAAACTGGAGACAAGAACATTGATGAAAAATGCCCATTACCGCGTTGTATTGGAATCAGTGGAACACGAGTTCCTGCTGGTTCTGCTAGCGTAACGGCGGAGTGCGGGAGCTAGCGAGTACGTGGGACATGAGTAGCTGAAAGGGCTTTAGGAGACCCACTAGCTGGCTACTCCAGGAAAACTCGTGTTTCCTCGAAAATGGGTGCGGAAACGTAGTATGTGGCCGGCTTGGGGTGGTGGGTAGGTTTTCCCGAACCCGGCCAAACGGAGAAGTGCGGGAGTTGGCGACGTAGCGCGACTTGGACTTGGATAGATGTCCTATCCAGCAGTATGGGTGAGTATACCCGCAAAACTCTAGTTATTGAAAACTGGAGACAAGAAAACTGGTTAAAAATGCCCATTACCGCGTTGTATCGGAATCAGTGGAACACGAGTTCCTGCTGGTTCTGCTAGCGTAACGGCGGAGTACGGGAGCTAGTGAGTACGTGGGGCATGTGTGGCTGAAGGGGCTTTAGCAGACCCACTAGTGGCTACTCCGGGAAAACTCGTGTTGCCTGGAAAATGGGTATGGAAAAGGAGTGTGCGTGAGGCTTGGGGGTGGGTAGGTTTTCCTGGACCCGGCCAAACGGTGAGGTGCGGGTGTTGGCGACATAGCGCGAAATGGGCGTAGATAGATGTCCTATCAAGCAGTGTGGGTGAGTACATTGGCAAAACTCTGGTTACTGCAAACTGGAGACAAGAACATTGATGAAAAATGCCCATTACTGCGTTGTATTGGAATCAGTGGAACACGAGTTCCTGCTGGTTCTGCTAGCGTAACGACGGAGTGCGGGAGCTAGCGTGTACATGGGACATGGGTGGCTGAAGGGGCTTTAGCAGACCCACTAGCTGGCTACTCCGGGAAAATTCGTGTTTCCTTGAAAATGGGTTCGTAAAAGTAGTATGTTGCCGGCTTGGGGTGGTAGGTAGGTTTTCCCGAACCCGGCCAAACGGTGAGGTGCGGGAGTTGGCGACGTAGCGCGACTCGGACATGGATAGATGTCCTATCCAGCAGTATGGGTGAGTATACTCGCTAAACTCTGGTTACTGAAAACTTGAGACAAAAAAATTGGTGAACATTGCCCATTGCCACGTTGTTTCGGAATCAGTGGAACACGAGTTCCTGCTGGTTCTGCTAGCGAAACGGCGGAGTGCGGGAGCTAGTGAGTACTTGGGGCATATGTGGCTGAAAGGGCTTTAGCAGACCCACTAGCTGGCTACTCCGGTAAAACTCGTGTTTCCTGGAAAATGGGTGCGGAAAAGGAGTGTGCGTGAGGCTTGGGGGCGGGTAGGTTTTCCTGGACCCGGCCAAACGGTGAGGTGCGGGTGTTGGCGACATAGCGCGAAATGGGCGTAGATAGATGTCCTATCAAGCAGTGTGGGTGAGTACATTGGCAAAACTCTGGTTACTGCAAACTGGAGCCAAGAACATTGATGAAAAATGCCCATTACCGCGTTGTATTGGAATCAGTGGAACACGAATTCCTGCTGGTTCTGCTAGCGTAACGGCGGAGTGCGGGAGCTAGCGAGTACGTGGGACATGAGTGGCTGAAAGGGCTTTAGCAGACCCACTGGCTGGCGACTGCAGGAAAACTCGTGTTTCCTTGCAAATGGGTGCGGAAAAGTAGTATGTGGTCCGCTTGGGGTGGTGGGTAGGTTTTCCCGAACCCGGCCAAACGGAGAAGTGCGGGAGTTGGCGACGTAGCGCGACTTGGACATGGATAGATGTCCTATCCAGCAGTATGGGTGAGTATACTCGCAAAACTCTAGTTATTGAAAACTGGAGACAAGAAAATTGGTTAAAAATGCCCATTACCGCGTTGTATCGGAATCAGTGGAACACGAGTTCATGCTGGTTCTGCTAGCGTAACGGCGGATTGCGGGAGCTAGTGAGTACGTGGGGCATGTGTGGCTGAAGGGGCTTTAGCAGACCCACTAGCTGGCTACTCCGGGAAAACTCGTGTTTCCTGGAAAATGGGTGCGGAAAAGGAGTGTGCGTGAGGCTTGGGGGTGGGTAGGTTTTCCTGGACCCGGCCAAACGGTGAGGTGCGGGTGTTGGCGACATAGCGCGAAATGGGCGTAGATAGATGTCCTATCAAGCAGTGTGGGTGAGTACATTGGCAAAACTCTGGTTACTGCAAACTGGAGACAAGAACATTGATGAAAAATGCCCATTACCGCGTTGTATTGGAATCAGTGGAACACGAGTTCCTGCTGGTTCTGCTAGCGTAACGGCGGAGTGCGGGAGCTAGCGAGTACGTGGGACATGAGTAGCTGAAAGGGCTTTAGGAGACCCACTAGCTGGCTACTCCAGGAAAACTCGTGTTTCCTCGAAAATGGGTGCGGAAAAGTAGTATGTGGCCGGCTTGGGGTGGTGGGTAGGTTTTCCCGAACCCGGCCAAACGGAGAAGTGCGGGAGTTGGCGACGTAGCGCGACTTGGACTTGGATAGATGTCCTATCCAGCAGTATGGGTGAGTATACCCGCAAAACTCTAGTTATTGAAAACTGGAGACAAGAAAACTGGTTAAAAATGCCCATTACCGCGTTGTATCGGAATCAGTGGAACACGAGTTCCTGCTGGTTCTGCTAGCGTAACGGCGGAGTACGGGAGCTAGTGAGTACGTGGGGCATGTGTGGCTGAAGGGGCTTTAGCAGACCCACTAGTGGCTACTCCGGGAAAACTCGTGTTGCCTGGAAAATGGGTATGGAAAAGGAGTGTGCGTGAGGCTTGGGGGTGGGTAGGTTTTCCTGGACCCGGCCAAACGGTGAGGTGCGGGTGTTGGCGACATAGCGCGAAATGGGCGTAGATAGATGTCCTATCAAGCAGTGTGGGTGAGTACATTGGCAAAACTCTGGTTACTGCAAACTGGAGACAAGAACATTGATGAAAAATGCCCATTACTGCGTTGTATTGGAATCAGTGGAACACGAGTTCCTGCTGGTTCTGCTAGCGTAACGACGGAGTGCGGGAGCTAGCGTGTACATGGGACATGGGTGGCTGAAGGGGCTTTAGCAGACCCACTAGCTGGCTACTCCGGGAAAATTCGTGTTTCCTTGAAAATGGGTTCGTAAAAGTAGTATGTTGCCGGCTTGGGGTGGTAGGTAGGTTTTCCCGAACCCGGCCAAACGGTGAGGTGCGGGAGTTGGCGACGTAGCGCGACTCGGACATGGATAGATGTCCTATCCAGCAGTATGGGTGAGTATACTCGCTAAACTCTGGTTACTGAAAACTTGAGACAAAAAAATTGGTGAACATTGCCCATTGCCACGTTGTTTCGGAATCAGTGGAACACGAGTTCCTGCTGGTTCTGCTAGCGAAACGGCGGAGTGCGGGAGCTAGTGAGTACTTGGGGCATATGTGGCTGAAAGGGCTTTAGCAGACCCACTAGCTGGCTACTCCGGTAAAACTCGTGTTTCCTGGAAAATGGGTGCGGAAAAGGAGTGTGCGTGAGGCTTGGGGGCGGGTAGGTTTTCCTGGACCCGGCCAAACGGTGAGGTGCGGGTGTTGGCGACATAGCGCGAAATGGGCGTAGATAGATGTCCTATCAAGCAGTGTGGGTGAGTACATTGGCAAAACTCTGGTTACTGCAAACTGGAGCCAAGAACATTGATGAAAAATGCCCATTACCGCGTTGTATTGGAATCAGTGGAACACGAATTCCTGCTGGTTCTGCTAGCGTAACGGCGGAGTGCGGGAGCTAGCGAGTACGTGGGACATGAGTAGCTGAAAGGGCTTTAGGAGACCCACTAGCTGGCTACTCCAGGAAAACTCGTGTTTCCTCGAAAATGGGTGCGGAAAAGTAGTATGTGGCCGGCTTGGGGTGGTGGGTAGGTTTTCCCGAACCCGGCCAAACGGAGAAGTGCGGGAGTTGGCGACGTGGGACATGAGTGGCTGAAAGGGCTTTAGCAGACCCACTGGCTGGCGACTGCAGGAAAACTCGTGTTTCCTTGCAAATGGGTGCGGAAAAGTAGTATGTGGTCCGCTTGGGGTGGTGGGTAGGTTTTCCCGAACCCGGCCAAACGGAGAAGTGCGGGAGTTGGCGACGTAGCGCGACTTGGACATGGATAGATGTCCTATCCAGCAGTATGGGTGAGTATACTCGCAAAACTCTAGTTATTGAAAACTGGAGACAAGAAAATTGGTTAAAAATGCCCATTACCGCGTTGTATCGGAATCAGTGGAACACGAGTTCATGCTGGTTCTGCTAGCGTAACGGCGGAGTGCGGGAGCTAGTGAGTACGTGGGGCATGTGTGGCTGAAGGGGCTTTAGCAGACCCACTAGCTGGCTACTCCGGGAAAACTCGTGTTTCCTGGAAAATGGGTGCGGAAAAGGAGTGTGCGTGAGGCTTGGGGGTGGGTAGGTTTTCCTGGACCCGGCCAACCGGTGAGGTGGGGTTGTTGGCGACATAGCGCGAAATGGGCGTAGATAGATGTCCTATCAAGCAGTGTGGGTGAGTACATTGGCAAAACTCTGGTTACTGCAAACTGGAGACAAGAACAATGATGAAAAATGCCCATTACTGCGTTGTATTGGAATCAGTGGGACACGAGTTCCTGTTGGTTCTGCTAGCGTAACGACGGAGTGCGGGAGCTAGCGTGTACATGGGACATGGGTGGCTGAAGGGGCTTTAGCAGACCCACTAGCTGGCTACTCCGGGAAAATTCGTGTTTCCTTGAAAATGGGTTCGTAAAAGTAGTATGTTGCCGGCTTGGGGTGGTAGGTAGGTTTTCCCGAACCCGGCCAAATGGTGAGGTGCGGGAGTTGGCGACGTAGCGCGACTCGGACATGGATAGATGTTCTATCCAGCAGTATGTGTGAGTATACTCGCTAAACTCTGGTTACTGAAAACTTGAGACAAGAAAATTGGTGAACATTGCCCATTGCCACGTTGTTTCGGAATCAGTGGAACACGAGTTCCTGCTGGTTCTGCTAGCGAAACGGCGGAGTGCGGGAGCTAGTGAGTACGTGGGGCATGTGTGGCTGAAGGGGCTTTAGCAGACCCACTAGCTGGCTACTCCGGGAAAACTCGTGTTTCCTGGAAAATGGGTGCGGAAAAGGGTTGTGCGTGAGGCTTGGGGGTGGGTAGGTTTTCCTGGACCCGGCCAAACGGTGAGGTGCGGGTGTTGGCGACATAGCGCGAAATGGGCGTAGATAGATGTCCTATCAAGCAGTGTGGGTGAGTACATTGGCAAAACTCTGGTTACTGCAAACTGGAGACAAGAACATTGATGAAAAATGCCCATTACCGCGTTGTATTGGAATCAGTGGAACACGAGTTCCTGCTGGTTCTGCTAGCGTAACGGCGGAGTGCGGGAGCTAGCGGGTACGTGGGACATGAATGGCTGAAAGGGCTTTAGCAGACCCACTAGCTGGCTACTCCAGGAAACTCGTGTTTCCTTGAAAATTGGTGCGGAAAAGTAGTATGTGGCCGGCTTGGGGTGGTGGGTAGGTTTTCCCGAACCCAGCCAAACGGAGAAGTGCGGGAGTTGGCGACGTAGCGCGACTTGGACATGGATAGATGTCCTATCCAGCAGTATGGGTGAGTATCCTCGCAAGACTCTAGTTATTGAAAACTGGAGACAAGAAAATTGGTTAAAAATGCCCATTACCGCGTTGTATCGGAATCAGTGGAACACGAGTTCATGCTGGTTCTGCTAGCGTAACGGCGGAGTGCGGGAGCTAGTGAGTACGTGGGGCATGTGTGGCTGAAGGGGCTTTAGCAAAGCCACTAGCTGGCTACTCCGGGAAAACTCGTGTTTCCTGGAAAATGGGTATGGAAAAGGAGTGTGCGTGAGGCTTGGGGGTGGGTAGGTTTTCCTGGACCCGGCCAAACGGTGAGGTGCGGGTGTTGGCGACATAGCGCGAATTGGGCGTAGATAGATGTCCTATCAAGCAGTGTGGGTGAGTACATTGGCAAAACTCTGGTTACTACAAACTGGAAACAAGAACATTGATGAAAAATGCCCATTACCGCGTTGTATTGGAATCAGTGGAACACGAGTTCCTGCTGGTTCTGCTAGCGTAACGACGGAGTGCGGGAGCTAGCGTGTACATGGGACATGGGTGGCTGAAGGGGCTTTAGCAGACCCACTAGCTGGCTACTCCGGGAAAATTCGTGTTTCCTTGAAAATGGGTTCGTAAAAGTAGTATGTTGCCGGCTTGGGGTGGTAGGTAGGTTTTCCCGAACCCGGCCAAACGGTGAGGTGCGGGAGTTGGCGACGTAGCGCGACTCGGACATGGATAGATGTCCTATCCAGCAGTATGGGTGAGTATACTCGCTAAACTCTGGTTACTGAAAACATGAGACAAGAAAATTGGTGAACATTGCCCATTGCCACGTTGTTTTGGAATCAGTGGAACACGAGTTCCTGCTGGTTCTGCTAGCGAAACGGCGGAGTGCGGGAGCTAGTGAGTACGTGGGGCATGTGTGGCTGAAGGGGCTTTAGCAGACCCACTAGCTGGCTACTCCGGGAAAACTCGTGTTTCCTGGAAAATGGGTGCGGAAAAGGAGTGTGCGTGAGGCTTGGGGGCGGGTAGGTTTTCCTGGACCCGGCCAAACGGTGAGGTGCGGGTGTTGGCGACATAGCGCGAAATGGGCGTAGATAGATGTCCTATCAAGCAGTGTGGGTGAGTACATTGGCAAAACTCTGGTTACTGCAAACTGGAGCCAAGAACATTGATGAAAAATGCCCATTACCGCGTTGTATTGGAATCAGTGGAACACGAATTCCTGCTGGTTCTGCTAGCGTAACGGCGGAGTGCGGGAGCTAGCGAGTACGTGGGACATGAGTGGCTGAAAGGGCTTTAGCAGACCCACTGGCTGGCGACTGCAGGAAAACTCGTGTTTCCTTGCAAATGGGTGCGGAAAAGTAGTATGTGGTCCGCTTGGGGTGGTGGGTAGGTTTTCCCGAACCCGGCCAAACGGAGAAGTGCGGGAGTTGGCGACGTAGCGCGACTTGGACATGGATAGATGTCCTATCCAGCAGTATGGGTGAGTATACTCGCAAAACTCTAGTTATTGAAAACTGGAGACAAGAAAATTGGTTAAAAATGCCCATTACCGCGTTGTATCGGAATCAGTGGAACACGAGTTCATGCTGGTTCTGCTAGCGTAACGGCGGAGTGCGGGAGCTAGTGAGTACGTGGGGCATGTGTGGCTGAAGGGGCTTTAGCAGACCCACTAGCTGGCTACTCCGGGAAAACTCGTGTTTCCTGGAAAATGGGTGCGGAAAAGGAGTGTGCGTGAGGCTTGGGGGTGGGTAGGTTTTCCTGGACCCGGCCAACCGGTGAGGTGGGGTTGTTGGCGACATAGCGCGAAATGGGCGTAGATAGATGTCCTATCAAGCAGTGTGGGTGAGTACATTGGCAAAACTCTGGTTACTGCAAACTGGAGACAAGAACAATGATGAAAAATGCCCATTACTGCGTTGTATTGGAATCAGTGGGACACGAGTTCCTGTTGGTTCTGCTAGCGTAACGACGGAGTGCGGGAGCTAGCGTGTACATGGGACATGGGTGGCTGAAGGGGCTTTAACAGACCCACTAGCTGGCTACTCCGGGAAAATTCGTGTTTCCTTGAAAATGGGTTCGTAAAAGTAGTATGTTGCCGGCTTGGGGTGGTAGGTAGGTTTTCCCGAACCCGGCCAAATGGTGAGGTGCGGGAGTTGGCGACGTAGCGCGACTCGGACATGGATAGATGTTCTATCCAGCAGTATGTGTGAGTATACTCGCTAAACTCTGGTTACTGAAAACTTGAGACAAGAAAATTGGTGAACATTGCCCATTGCCACGTTGTTTCGGAATCAGTGGAACACGAGTTCCTGCTGGTTCTGCTAGCGAAACGGCGGAGTGCGGGAGCTAGTGAGTACGTGGGGCATGTGTGGCTGAAGGGGCTTTAGCAGACCCACTAGCTGGCTACTCCGGGAAAACTCGTGTTTCCTGGAAAATGGGTGCGGAAAAGGGGTGTGCGTGAGGCTTGGGGGTGGGTAGGTTTTCCTGGACCCGGCCAAACGGTGAGGTGCGGGTGTTGGCGACATAGCGCGAAATGGGCGTAGATAGATGTCCTATCAAGCAGTGTGGGTGAGTACATTGGCAAAACTCTGGTTACTGCAAATTGGAGACAAGAACATTGATGAAAAATGCCCATTACCGCGTTGTATTGGAATCAGTGGAACACGAGTTCCTGCTGGTTCTGCTAGCGTAACGGCGGAGTGCGGGAGCTAGCGAGTACGTGGGACATGAGTGGCTGAAAGGGCTTTAGGAGACCCACTAGCTGGCTACTCCAGGAAAACTCGTGTTTCCTCGAAAATGGGTGCGGAAAAGTAGTATGTGGCCGGCTTGGGGTGGTGGGTAGGTTTTCCCGAACCCGGCCAAACGGAGAAGTGCGGGAGTTGGCGACGTAGCGCGACTTGGACATGGATAGATGTCCTATCCAGCAGTATGGGTGAGTATACTCGCAAAACTCTAGTTATTGAAAACTGGAGACAAGAAAATTGGTTAAAAATGCCCATTACCGCGTTGTATCGGAATCAGTGGAACACGAGTTCATGCTGGTTCTGCTAGCGTAAGGGCGGAGTGCGGGAGCTAGTGAGTACGTGGGGCATGTGTGGCTGAAGGGGCTTTAGCAGACCCACTAGCTGGCTACTCCGGGAAAACTCGTGTTTCCTGGAAAAATGGGTGCGGAAAAGGAGTGTGCGTGAGGCTTGGGGGTGGGTAGGTTTTCCTGGACCCGGCCAAACGGTGAGGTGCGGGTGTTGGCGACATAGCGCGAAATGGGCGTAGATAGATGTCCTATCAAGCAGTGTGGGTGAGTACATTGGCAAAACTCTGGTTACTGCAAACTGGAGACAAGAACATTGATGAAAAATGCCCATTACCGCGTTGTATTGGAATCAGTGGAACACGAGTTCCTGCTGGTTCTGCTAGCGTAACGGCGGAGTGCGGGAGCTAGCGAGTACGTGGGACATGAGTAGCTGAAAGGGCTTTAGGAGACCCACTAGCTGGCTACTCCAGGAAAACTCGTGTTTCCTCGAAAATGGGTGCGGAAAAGTAGTATGTGGCCGGCTTGGGGTGGTGGGTAGGTTTTCCCGAACCCGGCCAAACGGAGAAGTGCGGGAGTTGGCGACGTAGCGCGACTTGGACTTGGATAGATGTCCTATCCAGCAGTATGGGTGAGTATACCCGCAAAACTCTAGTTATTGAAAACTGGAGACAAGAAAACTGGTTAAAAATGCCCATTACCGCGTTGTATCGGAATCAGTGGAACACGAGTTCCTGCTGGTTCTGCTAGCGTAACGGCGGAGTACGGGAGCTAGTGAGTACGTGGGGCATGTGTGGCTGAAGGGGCTTTAGCAGACCCACTAGTGGCTACTCCGGGAAAACTCGTGTTGCCTGGAAAATGGGTATGGAAAAGGAGTGTGCGTGAGGCTTGGGGGTGGGTAGGTTTTCCTGGACCCGGCCAAACGGTGAGGTGCGGGTGTTGGCGACATAGCGCGAAATGGGCGTAGATAGATGTCCTATCAAGCAGTGTGGGTGAGTACATTGGCAAAACTCTGGTTACTGCAAACTGGAGACAAGAACATTGATGAAAAATGCCCATTACTGCGTTGTATTGGAATCAGTGGAACACGAGTTCCTGCTGGTTCTGCTAGCGTAACGACGGAGTGCGGGAGCTAGCGTGTACATGGGACATGGGTGGCTGAAGGGGCTTTAGCAGACCCACTAGCTGGCTACTCCGGGAAAATTCGTGTTTCCTTGAAAATGGGTTCGTAAAAGTAGTATGTTGCCGGCTTGGGGTGGTAGGTAGGTTTTCCCGAACCCGGCCAAACGGTGAGGTGCGGGAGTTGGCGACGTAGCGCGACTCGGACATGGATAGATGTCCTATCCAGCAGTATGGGTGAGTATACTCGCTAAACTCTGGTTACTGAAAACTTGAGACAAAAAAATTGGTGAACATTGCCCATTGCCACGTTGTTTCGGAATCAGTGGAACACGAGTTCCTGCTGGTTCTGCTAGCGAAACGGCGGAGTGCGGGAGCTAGTGAGTACTTGGGGCATATGTGGCTGAAAGGGCTTTAGCAGACCCACTAGCTGGCTACTCCGGTAAAACTCGTGTTTCCTGGAAAATGGGTGCGGAAAAGGAGTGTGCGTGAGGCTTGGGGGCGGGTAGGTTTTCCTGGACCCGGCCAAACGGTGAGGTGCGGGTGTTGGCGACATAGCGCGAAATGGGCGTAGATAGATGTCCTATCAAGCAGTGTGGGTGAGTACATTGGCAAAACTCTGGTTACTGCAAACTGGAGCCAAGAACATTGATGAAAAATGCCCATTACCGCGTTGTATTGGAATCAGTGGAACACGAATTCCTGCTGGTTCTGCTAGCGTAACGGCGGAGTGCGGGAGCTAGCGAGTACGTGGGACATGAGTGGCTGAAAGGGCTTTAGCAGACCCACTGGCTGGCGACTGCAGGAAAACTCGTGTTTCCTTGCAAATGGGTGCGGAAAAGTAGTATGTGGTCCGCTTGGGGTGGTGGGTAGGTTTTCCCGAACCCGGCCAAACGGAGAAGTGCGGGAGTTGGCGACGTAGCGCGACTTGGACATGGATAGATGTCCTATCCAGCAGTATGGGTGAGTATACTCGCAAAACTCTAGTTATTGAAAACTGGAGACAAGAAAATTGGTTAAAAATGCCCATTACCGCGTTGTATCGGAATCAGTGGAACACGAGTTCATGCTGGTTCTGCTAGCGTAACGGCGGAGTGCGGGAGCTAGTGAGTACGTGGGGCATGTGTGGCTGAAGGGGCTTTAGCAGACCCACTAGCTGGCTACTCCGGGAAAACTCGTGTTTCCTGGAAAATGGGTGCGGAAAAGGAGTGTGCGTGAGGCTTGGGGCTGGGTAGGTTTTCCTGGACCCGGCCAAACGGTGAGGTGCGGGTGTTGGCGACATAGCGCGAAATGGGCGTAGATAGATGTCCTATCAAGCAGTGTGGGTGAGTACATTGGCAAAACTCTGGTTACTGCAAACTGGAGACAAGAACATTGATGAAAAATGCCCATTACCGCGTTGTATTGGAATCAGTGGAACACGAGTTCCTGCTGGTTCTGCTAGCGTAACGGCGGAGTGCGGGAGCTAGCGAGTACGTGGGACATGAGTAGCTGAAAGGGCTTTAGGAGACCCACTAGCTGGCTACTCCAGGAAAACTCGTGTTTCCTCGAAAATGGGTGCGGAAAAGTAGTATGTGGCCGGCTTGGGGTGGTGGGTAGGTTTTCCCGAACCCGGCCAAACGGAGAAGTGCGGGAGTTGGCGACGTAGCGCGACTTGGACTTGGATAGATGTCCTATCCAGCAGTATGGGTGAGTATACTCGCAAAACTCTAGTTATTGAAAACTGGAGACAAGAAAACTGGTTAAAAATGCCCATTACCGCGTTGTATCGGAATCAGTGGAACACGAGTTCCTGCTGGTTCTGCTAGCGTAACGGCGGAGTACGGGAGCTAGTGAGTACGTGGGGCATGTGTGGCTGAAGGGGCTTTAGCAGACCCACTAGTGGCTACTCCGGGAAAACTCGTGTTGCCTGGAAAATGGGTATGGAAAAGGAGTGTGCGTGAGGCTTGGGGGTGGGTAGGTTTTCCTGGACCCGGCCAAACGGTGAGGTGCGGGTGTTGGCGACATAGCGCGAAATGGGCGTAGATAGATGTCCTATCAAGCAGTGTGGGTGAGTACATTGGCAAAACTCTGGTTACTGCAAACTGGAGACAAGAACATTGATGAAAAATGCCCATTACTGCGTTGTATTGGAATCAGTGGAACACGAGTTCCTGCTGGTTCTGCTAGCGTAACGACGGAGTGCGGGAGCTAGCGTGTACATGGGACATGGGTGGCTGAAGGGGCTTTAGCAGACCCACTAGCTGGCTACTCCGGGAAAATTCGTGTTTCCTTGAAAATGGGTTCGTAAAAGTAGTATGTTGCCGGCTTGGGGTGGTAGGTAGGTTTTCCCGAACCCGGCCAAACGGTGAGGTGCGGGAGTTGGCGACGTAGCGCGACTCGGACATGGATAGATGTCCTATCCAGCAGTATGGGTGAGTATACTCGCTAAACTCTGGTTACTGAAAACTTGAGACAAAAAAATTGGTGAACATTGCCCATTGCCACGTTGTTTCGGAATCAGTGGAACACGAGTTCCTGCTGGTTCTGCTAGCGAAACGGCGGAGTGCGGGAGCTAGTGAGTACTTGGGGCATATGTGGCTGAAAGGGCTTTAGCAGACCCACTAGCTGGCTACTCCGGTAAAACTCGTGTTTCCTGGAAAATGGGTGCGGAAAAGGAGTGTGCGTGAGGCTTGGGGGCGGGTAGGTTTTCCTGGACCCGGCCAAACGGTGAGGTGCGGGTGTTGGCGACATAGCGCGAAATGGGCGTAGATAGATGTCCTATCAAGCAGTGTGGGTGAGTACATTGGCAAAACTCTGGTTACTGCAAACTGGAGCCAAGAACATTGATGAAAAATGCCCATTACCGCGTTGTATTGGAATCAGTGGAACACGAATTCCTGCTGGTTCTGCTAGCGTAACGGCGGAGTGCGGGAGCTAGCGAGTACGTGGGACATGAGTGGCTGAAAGGGCTTTAGCAGACCCACTGGCTGGCGACTGCAGGAAAACTCGTGTTTCCTTGCAAATGGGTGCGGAAAAGTAGTATGTGGTCCGCTTGGGGTGGTGGGTAGGTTTTCCCGAACCCGGCCAAACGGAGAAGTGCGGGAGTTGGCGACGTAGCGCGACTTGGACATGGATAGATGTCCTATCCAGCAGTATGGGTGAGTATACTCGCAAAACTCTAGTTATTGAAAACTGGAGACAAGAAAATTGGTTAAAAATGCCCATTACCGCGTTGTATCGGAATCAGTGGAACACGAGTTCATGCTGGTTCTGCTAGCGTAACGGCGGAGTGCGGGAGCTAGTGAGTACGTGGGGCATGTGTGGCTGAAGGGGCTTTAGCAGACCCACTAGCTGGCTACTCCGGGAAAACTCGTGTTTCCTGGAAAATGGGTGCGGAAAAGGAGTGTGCGTGAGGCTTGGGGGTGGGTAGGTTTTCCTGGACCCGGCCAAACGGTGAGGTGCGGGTGTTGGCGACATAGCGCGAAATGGGCGTAGATAGATGTCCTATCAAGCAGTGTGGGTGAGTACATTGGCAAAACTCTGGTTACTGCAAACTGGAGACAAGAACATTGATGAAAAATGCCCATTACCGCGTTGTATTGGAATCAGTGGAACACGAGTTCCTGCTGGTTCTGCTAGCGTAACGGCGGAGTGCGGGAGCTAGCGAGTACGTGGGACATGAGTAGCTGAAAGGGCTTTAGGAGACCCACTAGCTGGCTACTCCAGGAAAACTCGTGTTTCCTCGAAAATGGGTGCGGAAAAGTAGTATGTGGCCGGCTTGGGGTGGTGGGTAGGTTTTCCCGAACCCGGCCAAACGGAGAAGTGCGGGAGTTGGCGACGTAGCGCGACTTGGACTTGGATAGATGTCCTATCCAGCAGTATGGGTGAGTATACCCGCAAAACTCTAGTTATTGAAAACTGGAGACAAGAAAACTGGTTAAAAATGCCCATTACCGCGTTGTATCGGAATCAGTGGAACACGAGTTCCTGCTGGTTCTGCTAGCGTAACGGCGGAGTACGGGAGCTAGTGAGTACGTGGGGCATGTGTGGCTGAAGGGGCTTTAGCAGACCCACTAGTGGCTACTCCGGGAAAACTCGTGTTGCCTGGAAAATGGGTATGGAAAAGGAGTGTGCGTGAGGCTTGGGGGTGGGTAGGTTTTCCTGGACCCGGCCAAACGGTGAGGTGCGGGTGTTGGCGACATAGCGCGAAATGGGCGTAGATAGATGTCCTATCAAGCAGTGTGGGTGAGTACATTGGCAAAACTCTGGTTACTGCAAACTGGAGACAAGAACATTGATGAAAAATGCCCATTACTGCGTTGTATTGGAATCAGTGGAACACGAGTTCCTGCTGGTTCTGCTAGCGTAACGACGGAGTGCGGGAGCTAGCGTGTACATGGGACATGGGTGGCTGAAGGGGCTTTAGCAGACCCACTAGCTGGCTACTCCGGGAAAATTCGTGTTTCCTTGAAAATGGGTTCGTAAAAGTAGTATGTTGCCGGCTTGGGGTGGTAGGTAGGTTTTCCCGAACCCGGCCAAACGGTGAGGTGCGGGAGTTGGCGACGTAGCGCGACTCGGACATGGATAGATGTCCTATCCAGCAGTATGGGTGAGTATACTCGCTAAACTCTGGTTACTGAAAACTTGAGACAAAAAAAATTGGTGAACATTGCCCATTGCCACGTTGTTTCGGAATCAGTGGAACACGAGTTCCTGCTGGTTCTGCTAGCGAAACGGCGGAATGCGGGAGCTAGTGAGTACTTGGGGCATGTGTGGCTGAAGGGGCTTTAGCAGACCCACTAGCTGGCTACTCCGGGAAAACTCGTGTTTCCTGGAAAATGGGTGCGGAAAAGGAGTGTGCGTGAGGCTTGGGGGTGGGTAGGTTTTCCTGGACCCGGCCAAACGGTGAGGTGCGGGTGTTGGCGACATAGCGCGAAATGGGCGTAGATAGATGTCCTATCAAGCAGTGTGGGTGAGTACATTGGCAAAACTCTGGTTACTGCAAACTGGAGACAAGAACATTGATGAAAAATGCCCATTACCGCGTTGTATTGGAATCAGTGGAACACGAGTTCCTGCTGGTTCTGCTAGCGTAACGGCGGAGTGCGGGAGCTAGCGAGTACGTGGGACATGAGTAGCTGAAAGGGCTTTAGGAGACCCACTAGCTGGCTACTCCAGGAAAACTCGTGTTTCCTCGAAAATGGGTGCGGAAAAGTAGTATGTGGCCGGCTTGGGGTGGTGGGTAGGTTTTCCCGAACCCGGCCAAACGGAGAAGTGCGGGAGTTGGCGACGTAGCGCGACTTGGACTTGGATAGATGTCCTATCCAGCAGTATGGGTGAGTATACCCGCAAAACTCTAGTTATTGAAAACTGGAGACAAGAAAACTGGTTAAAAATGCCCATTACCGCGTTGTATCGGAATCAGTGGAACACGAGTTCCTGCTGGTTCTGCTAGCGTAACGGCGGAGTACGGGAGCTAGTGAGTACGTGGGGCATGTGTGGCTGAAGGGGCTTTAGCAGACCCACTAGTGGCTACTCCGGGAAAACTCGTGTTGCCTGGAAAATGGGTATGGAAAAGGAGTGTGCGTGAGGCTTGGGGGTGGGTAGGTTTTCCTGGACCCGGCCAAACGGTGAGGTGCGGGTGTTGGCGACATAGCGCGAAATGGGCGTAGATAGATGTCCTATCAAGCAGTGTGGGTGAGTACATTGGCAAAACTCTGGTTACTGCAAACTGGAGACAAGAACATTGATGAAAAATGCCCATTACTGCGTTGTATTGGAATCAGTGGAACACGAGTTCCTGCTGGTTCTGCTAGCGTAACGACGGAGTGCGGGAGCTAGCGTGTACATGGGACATGGGTGGCTGAAGGGGCTTTAGCAGACCCACTAGCTGGCTACTCCGGGAAAATTCGTGTTTCCTTGAAAATGGGTTCGTAAAAGTAGTATGTTGCCGGCTTGGGGTGGTAGGTAGGTTTTCCCGAACCCGGCCAAACGGTGAGGTGCGGGAGTTGGCGACGTAGCGCGACTCGGACATGGATAGATGTCCTATCCAGCAGTATGGGTGAGTATACTCGCTAAACTCTGGTTACTGAAAACTTGAGACAAAAAAAAATTGGTGAACATTGCCCATTGCCACGTTGTTTCGGAATCAGTGGAACACGAGTTCCTGCTGGTTCTGCTAGCGAAACGGCGGAGTGCGGGAGCTAGTGAGTACTTGGGGCATATGTGGCTGAAAGGGCTTTAGCAGACCCACTAGCTGGCTACTCCGGTAAAACTCGTGTTTCCTGGAAAATGGGTGCGGAAAAGGAGTGTGCGTGAGGCTTGGGGGCGGGTAGGTTTTCCTGGACCCGGCCAAACGGTGAGGTGCGGGTGTTGGCGACATAGCGCGAAATGGGCGTAGATAGATGTCCTATCAAGCAGTGTGGGTGAGTACATTGGCAAAACTCTGGTTACTGCAAACTGGAGCCAAGAACATTGATGAAAAATGCCCATTACCGCGTTGTATTGGAATCAGTGGAACACGAATTCCTGCTGGTTCTGCTAGCGTAACGGCGGAGTGCGGGAGCTAGCGAGTACGTGGGACATGAGTGGCTGAAAGGGCTTTAGCAGACCCACTGGCTGGCGACTGCAGGAAAACTCGTGTTTCCTTGCAAATGGGTGCGGAAAAGTAGTATGTGGTCCGCTTGGGGTGGTGGGTAGGTTTTCCCGAACCCGGCCAAACGGAGAAGTGCGGGAGTTGGCGACGTAGCGCGACTTGGACATGGATAGATGTCCTATCCAGCAGTATGGGTGAGTATACTCGCAAAACTCTAGTTATTGAAAACTGGAGACAAGAAAATTGGTTAAAAATGCCCATTACCGCGTTGTATCGGAATCAGTGGAACACGAGTTCATGCTGGTTCTGCTAGCGTAACGGCGGAGTGCGGGAGCTAGTGAGTACGTGGGGCATGTGTGGCTGAAGGGGCTTTAGCAGACCCACTAGCTGGCTACTCCGGGAAAACTCGTGTTTCCTGGAAAATGGGTGCGGAAAAGGAGTGTGCGTGAGGCTTGGGGGTGGGTAGGTTTTCCTGGACCCGGCCAACCGGTGAGGTGGGGTTGTTGGCGACATAGCGCGAAATGGGCGTAGATAGATGTCCTATCAAGCAGTGTGGGTGAGTACATTGGCAAAACTCTGGTTACTGCAAACTGGAGACAAGAACATTGATGAAAAATGCCCATTACTGCGTTGTATTGGAATCAGTGGGACACGAGTTCCTGTTGGTTCTGCTAGCGTAACGACGGAGTGCGGGAGCTAGCGTGTACATGGGACATGGGTGGCTGAAGGGGCTTTAGCAGACCCACTAGCTGGCTACTCCGGGAAAATTCGTGTTTCCTTGAAAATGGGTTCGTAAAAGTAGTATGTTGCCGGCTTGGGGTGGTAGGTAGGTTTTCCCGAACCCGGCCAAATGGTGAGGTGCGGGAGTTGGCGACGTAGCGCGACTCGGACATGGATAGATGTTCTATCCAGCAGTATGTGTGAGTATACTCGCTAAACTCTGGTTACTGAAAACTTGAGACAAGAAAATTGGTGAACATTGCCCATTGCCACGTTGTTTCGGAATCAGTGGAACACGAGTTCCTGCTGGTTCTGCTAGCGAAACGGCGGAGTGCGGGAGCTAGTGAGTACGTGGGGCATGTGTGGCTGAAGGGGCTTTAGCAGACCCACTAGCTGGCTACTCCGGGAAAACTCGTGTTTCCTGGAAAATGGGTGCGGAAAAGGGGTGTGCGTGAGGCTTGGGGGTGGGTAGGTTTTCCTGGACCCGGCCAAACGGTGAGGTGCGGGTGTTGGCGACATAGCGCGAAATGGGCGTAGATAGATGTCCTATCAAGCAGTGTGGGTGAGTACATTGGCAAAACTCTGGTTACTGCAAATTGGAGACAAGAACATTGATGAAAAATGCCCATTACCGCGTTGTATTGGAATCAGTGGAACACGAGTTCCTGCTGGTTCTGCTAGCGTAACGGCGGAGTGCGGGAGCTAGCGAGTACGTGGGACATGAGTGGCTGAAAGGGCTTTAGCAGACCCACTGGCATGCTACTCCAGGAAAACTCGTGTTTCCTTGAAAATGGGTGCGGAAAAGTAGTATGAGGCCGGCTTGGGGTGGTGGGTAGGTTTTCCCGAACCCGGCCAAACGGAGAAGTGCGGGAGTTGGCGACGTAGCGCGACTTGGACAAGGATAGATGTAGTATCCAGCAGTATGGGTGAGTATACTCGCAAAACTCTAGTTATTGAAAACTGGAGACCAGAAAATTGGTTAAAAATGCCCATTACCGCGTTGTATCGGAATCAGTGGAACACGAGTTCCTGCTGGTTCTGCTAGCGTAACGGCGGAGTGCGGGAGCTAGTGAGTACGTGGGGCATGTGTGGCTGAAGGGGCTTTAGCAGACCCACTAGCTGGCTACTCCGGGAAAACTCGTGTTTCCTGGAAATTGGGTGCGGAAAAGGAGTGTGCGTGAGGCTTGGGGGTGGGTAGGTTTTCCTGGACCCGGCCAAACGGTGAGGTGCGGGTGTTGGCGACATAGCGCGAAATGGGCGTACATAGATGTCCTATCAAGCAGTGTGGGTGAGTACATTGGCAAAACTCTGGTTACTGCAAACTGGAGACAAGAACATTGATGAAAAATGCCCATTACCGCGTTGTATTGGAATCAGTGGAACACGAGTTCCTGCTGGTTCTGCTAGCGTAACGGCGGAGTGCGGGAGCTAGCGGGTACGTGGGACATGAATGGCTGAAAGGGCTTTAGCAGACCCACTAGCTGGCTACTCCAGGAAACTCGTGTTTCCTTGAAAATTGGTGCGGAAAAGTAGTATGTGGCCGGCTTGGGGTGGTGGGTAGGTTTTCCCGAACCCAGCCAAACGGAGAAGTGCGGGAGTTGGCGACGTAGCGCGACTTGGACATGGATAGATGTCCTATCCAGCAGTATGGGTGAGTATCCTCGCAAGACTCTAGTTATTGAAAACTGGAGACAAGAAAATTGGTTAAAAATGCCCATTACCGCGTTGTATCGGAATCAGTGGAACACGAGTTCATGCTGGTTCTGCTAGCGTAACGGCGGAGTGCGGGAGCTAGTGAGTACGTGGGGCATGTGTGGCTGAAGGGGCTTTAGCAAAGCCACTAGCTGGCCACTCCGGGAAAACTCGTGTTTCCTGGAAAATGGGTATGGAAAAGGAGTGTGCGTGAGGCTTGGGGGTGGGTAGGTTTTCCTGGACCCGGCCAAACGGTGAGGTGCGGGTGTTGGCGACATAGCGCGAATTGGGCGTAGATAGATGTCCTATCAAGCAGTGTGGGTGAGTACATTGGCAAAACTCTGGTTACTACAAACTGGAAACAAGAACATTGATGAAAAATGCCCATTACCGCGTTGTATTGGAATCAGTGGAACACGAGTTCCTGCTGGTTCTGCTAGCGTAACGACGGAGTGCGGGAGCTAGCGTGTACATGGGACATGGGTGGCTGAAGGGGCTTTAGCAGACCCACTAGCTGGCTACTCCGGGAAAATTCGTGTTTCCTTGAAAATGGGTTCGTAAAAGTAGTATGTTGCCGGCTTGGGGTGGTAGGTAGGTTTTCCCGAACCCGGCCAAACGGTGAGGTGCGGGAGTTGGCGACGTAGCGCGACTCGGACATGGATAGATGTCCTATCCAGCAGTATGGGTGAGTATACTCGCTAAACTCTGGTTACTGAAAACTTGAGACAAGAAAATTGGTGAACATTGCCCATTGCCACGTTGTTTCGGAATCAGTGGAACACGAGTTCCTGCTGGTTCTGCTAGCGAAACGGCGGAGTGCGGGAGCTAGTGAGTACGTGGGGCATGTGTGGCTGAAGGGGCTTTAGCAGACCCACTAGCTGGCTACTCCGGGAAAACTCGTGTTTCCTGGAAAATGGGTGCGGAAAAGGAGTGTGCGTGAGGCTTAGGGGTGGGAAGGTTTTCCTGGACCCGGCTAAACGGTGAGGTGCGGGTGTTGGCGACATAGCGCGAAATGGGCGTAGATAGATGTCCTATCACGCAGTGTGGGTGAGTACATTGTCAAAACTCTGGTTCGTGCAGACTGGAGACAAGAACATTGATGAAAAATGCCCATTACCGCGTTGTATTGGAATCAGTGGAACACGAATTCCTGCTGGTTCTGCTAGCGTAACGGCGGAGTGCGGGAGCTAGCGAGTACGTGGGACATGAGTGGCTGAAAGGGCTTTAGCAGACCCACTAGCTGGCTACTCCAGGAAAACTCGTGTTTCCTCGAAAATGGGTGCGGAAAAGTAGTATGAGGCCGGCTTGGGGTGGTGGGTAGGTTTTCCCGAACCCGGCCAAACGGAGAAGTGCGGGAGTTGGCGACGTAGCGCGACTTGGACATGGATAGATGTCCTATTCAGCATTATGGGTGAGTATACTCGCAAAACTCTAGTAATTGAAAACTGGAGACAAGAAAATTGGTTAAAAATGCCCATTACCGCGTTGTATCGGAATCAGTGGAACACGAAATCCTGCTGGTTCTGCTAGCGTAACGGCGGAGTGCGGGAGCTAGTGAGTACGTGGGGCATGTGTTGCTGAAGGGGCTTTAGCAAAGCCACAAGCTGGCTACTCCGGGAAAACTCGTGTTTCCTGGAAAATGGGTATGGAAAAGGAGTGTGCGTGAGGCTTTGGGGTGGGTAGGTTTTCCTGGACCCGGCCAAACGGTGAGGTACGGGTGTTGGCGACATAGCGCGAAATGGGCGTAGATAGATGTCCTATCAAGCAATGTGGGTGAGTACATTGGCAAAACTCTGGTTACTACAAACTGGAGACAAGAACATTGATGAAAAATGCCCATTACCGCGTTGTATTGGAATCAGTGGAACACGAGTTCCTGCTGGTTCTGCTAGCGTAACGGCGGAGTGCGGGAGCTAGCGGGTACGTGGGACATGAGTGGCTGAAAGGGCTTTAGCAGACCCACTGGCTGGCTACTGCAGGAAAACTCGTGTTTCCTTGAAAATGGGTGCGGAAAAGTAGTATGTGGCCGGCTTGGGGTGGTGGGTAGGTTTTCCCGAACCCGGCCAAACGGAGAAGTGCGGGAGTTGGCGACGTAGCGCGACTTGGACATAGATAGATGTCCTATCTAGCAGTATGGGTGAGTATACTCGCAAAACTCTAGTTATTGAAAACTGGAGACAAGAAAATTGGTTTAAAATGCCCATTACAGCGTTGTATCGGAATTAGTGGAACACGAGTTCCTGCTGGTTCTGCTAGCGTAACGGCGGAGTGCGGGAGCTAGTGAGTACGTGGGGCATGTGTGGCTGAAGGGGCTTTAGCAGACCCACTAGCTGGCTACTCCGGGAAAACTCGTGTTTCCTGGAAAATGGGTGCGGAAAAGGAGTGTGCGTGAGGCTTGGGGTGGTGGGTAGGTTTTCCTGGACCCGGCCAACGGTGAGGTGCGGGTGTTGGCGACATAGCGCGAAATGGGCGTAGATAGATGTCCTATCAAGCAGTGTGGGTGAGTACATTGGCAAAACTCTGGTTACTGCAAATTGGAGACAAGAACATTGATGAAAAATGCCCATTACCGCGTTGTATTGGAATCAGTGGAACACGAGTTCCTGCTGGTTCTGCTAGCGTAACGGCGGAGTGCGGGAGCTAGCGGGTACGTGGGACATGAATGGCTGAAAGGGCTTTAGCAGACCCACTAGCTGGCTACTCCAGGAAACTCGTGTTTCCTTGAAAATTGGTGCGGAAAAGTAGTATGTGGCCGGCTTGGGGTGGTGGGTAGGTTTTCCCGAACCCAGCCAAACGGAGAAGTGCGGGAGTTGGCGACGTAGCGCGACTTGGACATGGATAGATGTCCTATCCAGCAGTATGGGTGAGTATCCTCGCAAGACTCTAGTTATTGAAAACTGGAGACAAGAAAATTGGTTAAAAATGCCCATTACCGCGTTGTATCGGAATCAGTGGAACACGAGTTCATGCTGGTTCTGCTAGCGTAACGGCGGAGTGCGGGAGCTAGTGAGTACGTGGGGCATGTGTGGCTGAAGGGGCTTTAGCAAAGCCACTAGCTGGCTACTCCGGGAAAACTCGTGTTTCCTGGAAAATGGGTATGGAAAAGGAGTGTGCGTGAGGCTTGGGGGTGGGTAGGTTTTCCTGGACCCGGCCAAACGGTGAGGTGCGGGTGTTGGCGACATAGCGCGAATTGGGCGTAGATAGATGTCCTATCAAGCAGTGTGGGTGAGTACATTGGCAAAACTCTGGTTACTACAAACTGGAAACAAGAACATTGATGAAAAATGCCCATTACCGCGTTGTATTGGAATCAGTGGAACACGAGTTCCTGCTGGTTCTGCTAGCGTAACGACGGAGTGCGGGAGCTAGCGTGTACATGGGACATGGGTGGCTGAAGGGGCTTTAGCAGACCCACTAGCTGGCTACTCCGGGAAAATTCGTGTTTCCTTGAAAATGGGTTCGTAAAAGTAGTATGTTGCCGGCTTGGGGTGGTAGGTAGGTTTTCCCGAACCCGGCCAAACGGTGAGGTGCGGGAGTTGGCGACGTAGCGCGACTCGGACATGGATAGATGTCCTATCCAGCAGTATGGGTGAGTATACTCGCTAAACTCTGGTTACTGAAAACTTGAGACAAGAAAATTGGTGAACATTGCCCATTGCCACGTTGTTTCGGAATCAGTGGAACACGAGTTCCTGCTGGTTCTGCTAGCGAAACGGCGGAGTGCGGGAGCTAGTGAGTACGTGGGGCATGTGTGGCTGAAGGGGCTTTAGCAGACCCACTAGCTGGCTACTCCGGGAAAACTCGTGTTTCCTGGAAAATGGGTGCGGAAAAGGAGTGTGCGTGAGGCTTAGGGGTGGGAAGGTTTTCCTGGACCCGGCTAAACGGTGAGGTGCGGGTGTTGGCGACATAGCGCGAAATGGGCGTAGATAGATGTCCTATCACGCAGTGTGGGTGAGTACATTGTCAAAACTCTGGTTCGTGCAGACTGGAGACAAGAACATTGATGAAAAATGCCCATTACCGCGTTGTATTGGAATCAGTGGAACACGAATTCCTGCTGGTTCTGCTAGCGTAACGGCGGAGTGCGGGAGCTAGCGAGTACGTGGGACATGAGTGGCTGAAAGGGCTTTAGCAGACCCACTAGCTGGCTACTCCAGGAAAACTCGTGTTTCCTCGAAAATGGGTGCGGAAAAGTAGTATGAGGCCGGCTTGGGGTGGTGGGTAGGTTTTCCCGAACCCGGCCAAACGGAGAAGTGCGGGAGTTGGCGACGTAGCGCGACTTGGACATGGATAGATGTCCTATTCAGCATTATGGGTGAGTATACTCGCAAAACTCTAGTAATTGAAAACTGGAGACAAGAAAATTGGTTAAAAATGCCCATTACCGCGTTGTATCGGAATCAGTGGAACACGAATTCCTGCTGGTTCTGCTAGCGTAACGGCGGAGTGCGGGAGCTAGTGAGTACGTGGGGCATGTGTTGCTGAAGGGGCTTTAGCAAAGCCACAAGCTGGCTACTCCGGGAAAACTCGTGTTTCCTGGAAAATGGGTATGGAAAAGGAGTGTGCGTGAGGCTTTGGGGTGGGTAGGTTTTCCTGGACCCGGCCAAACGGTGAGGTACGGGTGTTGGCGACATAGCGCGAAATGGGCGTAGATAGATGTCCTATCAAGCAATGTGGGTGAGTACATTGGCAAAACTCTGGTTACTACAAACTGGAGACAAGAACATTGATGAAAAATGCCCATTACCGCGTTGTATTGGAATCAGTGGAACACGAGTTCCTGCTGGTTCTGCTAGCGTAACGGCGGAG
This sequence comes from Lucinisca nassula, assembly GCA_963580285.1. Classification (NCBI taxonomy): domain Eukaryota; kingdom Metazoa; phylum Mollusca; class Bivalvia; order Lucinida; family Lucinidae; genus Lucinisca; species Lucinisca nassula. Next base: position 170,841,198 of record OY757014.1, on the reverse strand, counting down.
TGCGGGAGCTAGCGGGTACGTGGGACATGAGTGGCTGAAAGGGCTTTAGCAGACCCACTGGCTGGCTACTGCAGGAAAACTCGTGTTTCCTTGAAAATGGGTGCGGAAAAGTAGTATGTGGCCGGCTTGGGGTGGTGGGTAGGTTTTCCCGAACCCGGCCAAACGGAGAAGTGCGGGAGTTGGCGACGTAGCGCGACTTGGACATAGATAGATGTCCTATCTAGCAGTATGGGTGAGTATACTCGCAAAACTCTAGTTATTGAAAACTGGAGACAAGAAAATTGGTTTAAAATGCCCATTACAGCGTTGTATCGGAATTAGTGGAACACGAGTTCCTGCTGGTTCTGCTAGCGTAACGGCGGAGTGCGGGAGCTAGTGAGTACGTGGGGCATGTGTGGCTGAAGGGGCTTTAGCAGACCCACTAGCTGGCTACTCCGGGAAAACTCGTGTTTCCTGGAAAATGGGTGCGGAAAAGGAGTGTGCGTGAGGCTTGGGGTGGTGGGTAGGTTTTCCTGGACCCGGCCAACGGTGAGGTGCGGGTGTTGGCGACATAGCGCGAAATGGGCGTAGATAGATGTCCTATCAAGCAGTGTGGGTGAGTACATTGGCAAAACTCTGGTTACTGCAAACTGGAGACAAGAACATTGATGAAAAATGCCCATTACCGCGTTGTATTGGAATCAGTGGAACACGAGTTCCTGCTGGTTCTGCTAGCGTAATGACGGAGTGCGGGAGCTAGCGTGTACATGGGACATGGGTGGCTGAAGGGGCTTTAGCAGACCCACTAGCTGGCTACTCCGGGAAAATTCGTGTTTCCTTGAAAATGGGTTCGTAAAAGTAGTATGTTGCCGGCTTTGGGTGGTAGGTAGGTTTTCCCGAACCCGGCCAAACGGTGAGGTGCGGGAGTTGGCGACGTAGCGCGACTCGGACATGGATAGATGTCCTATCCAGCAGTATGGGTGAGTATACTCGCTAAACTCTGGTTACTGAAAACTTGAGACAAGAAAATTGGTGAACATCGCCCATTGCCACGTTGTTTCGGAATCAGTGGAACACGAGTTCCTGCTGGTTCTGCTAGCGAAACGGCGGAGTGCGGGAGCTAGTGAGTACGTGGGGCATGTGTGGCTGAAGGGGCTTTAGCAGACCCATTAGCTTGCTACTCCGGGAAAACTCGTGTTTCCTGGAAAATGGGTGCGGAAAAGGAGTGTGCGTGAGGCTTGGGGGTGGGTAGGTTTTCCTGGACCCGGCCAAACGGTGAGGTGCGGGTGTTGGCGACATAGCGCGAAATGGGCGTAGATAGATGTCCTATCAAGCAGTGTGGGTGAGTACATTGGCAAAACTCTGGTTACTGCAAACTGGAGACAAGAACATTGATGAAAAATGCCCATTACCGCGTTGTATTGGAATCAGTGGAACACGAGTTCCTGCTGGTTCTGCTAGCGTAACGACGGAGTGCGGGAGCTAGCGAGTACGTGGGACATGAGTGGCTGAAAGGGCTTTAGCAGACCCACTGGCTGGCTACTGCAGGAAAACTCGTGTTTCCTTGAAAATGGGTGCGGAAAAGTAGTATGTGGTCGGCTTGGGGATGTGGGTAGGTTTTCCCGAACCCGGCCAAACTGTGAGGTGCGGGAGTTGGCGACGTAGCGCGACTCGGATATGGATAGATGTCCTATCCAGCAGTATGGGTGAGTACTTTGGCAAAACTCTGGTTACTGCAAACTGGAGACAAGAACATTGATGAAAAATGCCCATTACCGCGTTGTATTGGAATCAGTGGAACACGAGTTCCTGCTGGTTCTGCTAGCGTAACGGCGGAGTGCGGGAGCTAGCGAGTACATGGGACATGAGTGGCTGAAAGGGCTTTAGCAGACCCACTGGCTGGCTACTCCAGGAAAACTCGTGTTTCCTTGCAAATGGGTGCGGAAAAGTAGTATGTGTTCGGCTTGGGGTTGTGGGTAGGTTTTCCCGAACCCGGCCAAACTGTGAGGTGCGGGAGTTGGCGACGTAGCGCGACTCTGATATGGATAGATGTCCTATCCAGCAGTATGGGTGAGTACATTGGCAAATCTCTGGTTACTGCAAACTGGAGACAAGAACATTGATGAAAAATGCCCATTACCGCGTTGTATTGGAATCAGTGGAACACGAGTTCCTGCTGGTTCTGCTAGCGTAACGGCGGAGTGCGGGAGCTAGCGAGTACGTGGGACATGAGTGGCTGAAAGGGCTTTAGCAGACCCACTGGCTGGCTACTCCAGGAAAACTCATGTTTCCTTGAAAATGGGTGCGGAAAAGTAGTATGTGGCCGGCTTGGGATTATGGGTAGGTTTTCCCGAACCCGGCCAAACGGAGAAGTGCGGGAGTTGGCGACGTAGCGCGACTCGGACATGGATAGATATCCTATCCAGCAGTATGGGTGAGTATACTCGCAAAACTCTAGTTATTGAAAACTGGAGAGAAGAAAATTGGTTAAAAATGCCCATTACCGCGTTGTATCGGAATCAGTGGAACACGAGTTCCTGCTGGTTCTGCTAGCGTAACGGCGGAGTGCGGGAGCTAGTGAGTACGTGGGGCATGTGTGGCTGAAGGGGCTTTAGCAGACCCACTAGCTGGTTACTCCGGGAAAACTCGTGTTTCCTGGAAAATGGGTGCGGAAAAGGAGTGTGCGTGAGGATTTGGGTTGGGTAGGTTTTCCTGGACCCGGATAAACGGTGAGGTGCGGGTGTTGGCGACATAGCGCGAAATGGGCGTAGATAGATGTCCTATCAAGCAGTGTGGGTGAGTACATTGGCAAAACTCTGGTTACTGCAAACTGGAGACAAGAACATAGATGAAAAATGCCCATTACCGCGTTGTATTGGAATCAGTGGAACACGAGTTCCTGCTGGGTTCTGCTAGCGTAACGGCGGAGTGCGGGAGCTAGCGAGTACGTGGGACATGAGTGGCTGAAAGGGCTTTAGCAGACCCACTGGCTGGCTACTCCAGGAAAACTCGTGTTTCCTTGAAAATGGGTGCGGAAAAGTAGTATGTGGCCGGCTTGGGGTGGTGGGTAGGTTTTCCCGAACCCGGCCAAACGGAGAAGTGCGGGAGTTGGCGACGTAGCGCAACTTGGACATGGATAGATGTCCTATCCAGCAGTATGGGTGACTCAGGTGAGTATACTCGCAAAACTCTAGTTATTGAAAACTGGAGACAAGAAAATTGGTTAAAAATGCCCATTACCGCGTTGTATCGAAATCAGTGGAACACGAGTTCCTGCTGGTTCTGCTAGCGAAACGGCGGAGTGCGGGAGCTAGTGAGTACGTGGGGCATGTGTGGCTGAAGGGGCTTTAGCAGACCCACTAGCTGGCTACTCCGGGAAAACTCGTGTTTCCTGGAAAATGGGTATGGAAAAGGAGTGTGCGTGAGGCTTGGGGGTGGGTAGGTTTTCCTGGACCCGGCCAAACGGTGAGGTGCGGGTGTTGGCGACATAGCGCGAAATGGGCGTAGATAGATGTCCTATCAAGCAGTGTGGGTGAGTACATTGGCAAAACTCTGGTTACTGCAAACTGGAGACAAGAACATTGATGAAAAATGCCCATTACCGCGTTGTATTGGAATCAGTGGAACACGAGTTCCTGCTGGTTCTGCTAGCGTAACGGCGGAGTGCGGGAGCTAGCGAGTACGTGGGACATGAGTGGCTGAAAGGGCTTTAGCAGACCCACTGGCTGGCTACTCCAGGAAAACTCGTGTTTCCTTGAAAATGGGTGCGGAAAAGTAGTATGTGGCCGGCTTGGGATTATGGGTAGGTTTTCCCGAACCCGGCCAAACGGAGAAGTGCGGGAGTTGGCGACGTAGCGCGACTCGGACATGGATAGATGTCCTATCCAGCAGTATGGGTGAGTATACTCGCAAAACTCTAGTTATTGAAAACTGGAGAGAAGAAAATTGGTTAAAAATGCCCATTACCGCGTTGTATCGGAATCAGTGGAACACGAGTTCCTGCTGGTTCTGCTAGCGTAACGGCGGAGTGCGGGAGCTAGTGAGTACGTGGGGCATGTGTGGCTAAAGGGGCTTTAGCAGACCCACTAGCTGGTTACTCCGGGAAAACTCGTGTTTCCTGGAAAATGGGTGCGGAAAAGGAGTGTGCGTGAGGATTGGGGTTGGGTAGGTTTTCCTGGACCCGGATAAACGGTGAGGTGCGGGTGTTGGCGACATAGCGCGAAATGGGCGTAGATAGATGTCCTATCAAGCAGTGTGGGTGAGTACATTGGCAAAACTCTGGTTACTGCAAACTGGAGACAAGAACATAGATGAAAAATGCCCATTACCGCGTTGTATTGGAATCAGTGGAACACGAGTTCCTGCTGGGTTCTGCTAGCGTAACGGCGGAGTGCGGGAGCTAGCGAGTACGTGGGACATGAGTGGCTGAAAGGGCTTTAGCAGGCCCACTGGCTGGCTACTCCAGGAAAACTCGTGTTTCCTTGAAAATGGGTGCGGAAAAGTAGTATGTGGCCGGCTTGGGGTGGTGGGTAGGTTTTCCCGAACCCGGCCAAACGGAGAAGTGCGGGAGTTGGCGACGTAGCGCGACTTGGACATGGATAGATGTCCTATCCAGCAGTATGGGTGACTCAGGTGAGTATACTCGCAAAACTCTAGTTATTGAAAACTGGAGACAAGAAAATTGGTTAAAAATGCCCATTACCGCGTTGTATCGAAATCAGTGGAACACGAGTTCCTGCTGGTTCTGCTAGCGAAACGGCGGAGTGCGGGAGCTAGTGAGTACGTGGGGCATGTGTGGCTGAAGGGGCTTTAGCAGACCCACTAGCTGGCTACTCCGGGAAAACTCGTGTTTCCTGGAAAATGGGTATGGAAAAGGAGTGTGCGTGAGGCTTGGGGGTGGGTAGGTTTTCCTGGACCCGGCCAAACGGTGAGGTGCGGGTGTTGGCGACATAGCGCGAAATGGGCGTAGATAGATGTCCTATCAAGCAGTGTGGGTGAGTACATTGGCAAAACTCTGGTTACTGCAAACTGGAGACAAGAACATTGATGAAAAATGCCCATTACCGCGTTGTATTGGAATCAGTGGAACACGAGTTCCTGCTGGGTTCTGCTAGCGTAACGGCGCAGTGCGGGAGCTAGCGAGTACGTGGGACATGAGTGGCTGAAAGGGCTTTAGCAGACCCACTGGCTGGCTACTCCAGGAAAACTCGTGTTTCCTTGAAAATGGGTGCGGAAAAGTAGTATGTGGTCGGCTTGGGCTGGTGGGTAGGTTTTCCCGAACCCGGCCAAACGGAGAAGTGCGGGAGTTGGCGACGTAGCGCGACTTGGACATGGATAGATGTCCTATCCAGCAGTATGGGTGACTCAGGTGAGTATACTCGCAAAACTCTAGTTATTGAAAACTGGAGACAAGAAAATTGGTTAAAAATGCCCATTACCGCGTTGTATCGAAATCAGTGGAACACGAGTTCCTGCTGGTTCTGCTAGCGAAACGGCGGAGTGCGGGAGCTAGTGAGTACGTGGGGCATGTGTGGCTGAAGGGGCTTTAGCAGACCCACTAGCTGGCTACTCCGGGAAAACTCGTGTTTCCTGGAAAATGGGTATGGAAAAGGAGTGTGCGTGAGGCTTGGGGGTGGGTAGGTTTTCCTGGACCCGGCCAAACGGTGAGGTGCGGGTGTTGGCGACATAGCGCGAAATGGGCGTAGATAGATGTCCTATCAAGCAGTGTGGGTGAGTACATTGGCAAAACTCTGGTTACTGCAAACTGGAGACAAGAACATTGATGAAAAATGCCCATTACTGCGTTGTATTGGAATCAGTGGAACACGAGTTCCTGCTGGTTCTGCTAGCGTAACGACGGAGTGCGGGAGCTAGCGTGTACATGGGACATGGGTGGCTGAAGGGGCTTTAGCAGACCCACTAGCTGGCTACTCCGGGAAAATTCGTGTTTCCTTGAAAATGGGTTCGTAAAAGTAGTATGTTGCCGGCTTGGGGTGGTGGGTAGGTTTTCCCGAACCCGGCCAAACGGTGAGGTGCGGGAGTTGGCGACGTAGCGCGACTCGGATATGGATAGATGTCCAATCCAGCAGTATGGGTGAGTATACTCGCTAAACTCTGGTTACTGAAAACTTGAGACAAGAAAATTGGTGAACATTGCCACGTTGTTTCGGAATCAGTGAAACACGAGTTCCTGCTGGTTCTGCTAGCGAAACGGCGGAGTGCGGGAGCTAGTGAGTACGTGGGGCATGTGTAGCTGAAGGGGCTTTAGCAGATCCACTAGCTGGCTTCTCCGGGAAAACTCGTGTTTCCTTGAAAATGGGTGCGGAAAAGTAGTATGTGGTCGGCTTGGGCTGGTGGGTAGGTTTTCCCGAACCCGGCCAAACGGAGAAGTGCGGGAGTTGGCGACGTAGCGCGACTTGGACATGGATAGATGTCCTATCCAGCAGTATGGGTGACTCAGGTGAGTATACTCGCAAAACTCTAGTTATTGAAAACTGGAGACAAGAAAATTGGTTAAAAATGCCCATTACCGCGTTGTATCGAAATCAGTGGAACACGAGTTCCTGCTGGTTCTGCTAGCGAAACGGCGGAGTGCGGGAGCTAGTGAGTACGTGGGGCATGTGTGGCTGAAGGGGCTTTAGCAGACCCACTAGCTGGCTACTCCGGGAAAACTCGTGTTTCCTGGAAAATGGGTATGGAAAAGGAGTGTGCGTGAGGCTTGGGGGTGGGTAGGTTTTCCTGGACCCGGCCAAACGGTGAGGTACGGGTGTTGGCGACATAGCGCGAAATGGGCGTAGATAGATGTCCTATCAAGCAGTGTGGGTGAGTACATTGGCAAAACTCTGGTTACTGCAAACTGGAGACAAGAACATTGATGAAAAATGCCCATTACTGCGTTGTATTGGAATCAGTGGAACACGAGTTCCTGCTGGTTCTGCTAGCGTAACGACGGAGTGCGGGAGCTAGCGTGTACATGGGACATGGGTGGCTGAAGGGGCTTTAGCAGACCCACTAGCTGGCTACTCCGGGAAAATTCGTGTTTCCTTGAAAATGGGTTCGTAAAAGTAGTATGTTGCCGGCTTGGGGTGGTGGGTAGGTTTTCCCGAACCCGGCCAAACGGTGAGGTGCGGGAGTTGGCGACGTAGCGCGACTCGGATATGGATAGATGTCCAATCCAGCAGTATGGGTGAGTATACTCGCTAAACTCTGGTTACTGAAAACTTGAGACAAGAAAATTGGTGAACATTGCCACGTTGTTTCGGAATCAGTGAAACACGAGTTCCTGCTGGTTCTGCTAGCGAAACGGCGGAGTGCGGGAGCTAGTGAGTACGTGGGGCATGTGTAGCTGAAGGGGCTTTAGCAGACCCACTAGCTGGCTTCTCCGGGAAAACTCGTGTTTCCTGGAAAATGGGTGCGGAAAAGGAGTGTGCGTGAGGCTTGGGGTGGGTAGGTTGTCCTGGACCCGGCCAAACGGTGAGGTGCGTGTGTTTGCGACATAGCGCGAAATAGGCGTAGATAGATGTCCTATCAAGCAGTGTGGGTGAGTACATTGGCAAAACCCTGGTTACTGCAAACTGGAGACAAGAACATTGATGAAAAAATGCCCATTACCGCGTTGTATTGGAATCAGTGGAACACGAGTTCCTGCTGGTTCTGCTAGCGTAACGGCGGAGTGCGGGAGCTAGCGAGTACGTGGGACATGAGTGGCTGAAAGGGCTTTAGCAGACCCACTGGCTGGCTACGCCAGGAAAACTCGTGTTTCCTTGAAAATGGGTGCGGAAAAGTAGTATGTTGCCGGCTTGGGGTGGTGGGTAGGTTTTCCCGAACCCGGCCAAACGGAGAAGTGCGGGAGTTGGCGACGTAGCGCGACTTGGACATGGATAGATGTCCTATCCAGCAGTATGGGTGAGTATACTCGCAAAACTCTAGTTATTGAAAACTGGAGACAAGAAAATTGGTTAAAAATGCCCATTACCGCGTTGTATCAGAATCAGTGGAACACGAGTTCCTGCTGGTTCTGCTAGCGTAACGGCGGAGTGCGGGAGCTAGTGAGTACGTGGGGTATGTGTGGCTGAAGGGGCTTAAGCAGACCTACTAGCTGGCTACTCCGGGAAAACTCGTGTTTCCTGGAAAATGGGTGCGGAAAAGGAGTGTGCGTGAGGTTTGGGGGTGGGTAGGTTTTCCTGGACCCGGCCAAACGGTGAGGTGCGGGTGTTGGCGACATAGCGCGAAATGGGCGTACATAGATGTCCTATCAAGCAGTGTGGGTGAGTACATTGGCAAAACTCTGGTTACTGCAAACGGAGACAAGAACATTGATGAAAAATGCCCATTACTGCGTTGTATTGGAATCAGTGGAACACGAGTTCCTGCTGGTTCTGCTAGCGTAACGACGGAGTGCGGGAGCTAGCGTGTACATGGGATATGGGTGGCTGAAGGGGCTTTAGCAGACCCACTAGCTGGCTACTCCGGGAAAATTCGTGTTTCCTTGAAAATGGGTTCGTAAAAGTAGTATGTTGCCGGCTTGGGGTGGTAGGTAGGTTTTCCCGAACCCGGCCAAACGGTAAGGTGCGGCAGTTGGCGACGTAGCGCGACTAGGACATGGATAGATGTCCTATCCAGCAGTATGGGTGAGTATACTCGCTAAACTCTGGTTTCTGAAAACTTGAGACAAGAAAATTGATGAACATTGCCCATTGCCACGATGTTTCGGAATCAGTGGAACACGAGTTCCTGCTGGTTCTGCTAGCGAAACGGCGGAGTGCGGGAGCTAGTGAGTACGTGGGGCATGTGTGGCTGAAGGGGCTTTAGCAGACCCACTAGCTGGCTACTCCGGGAAAACTCGTGTTTCCTGGAAAATGGGTGCGGAAAAGGAGTGTGCGTGAGGCTTGGGTGTGGGTAGGTTTTCATGGACCCGGCCAAACGGTGAGGTGCGGGTGTTGGCGACATAGCGCGAAATGGGCGTAGATAGATGTCCTATCAAGCAGTGTGGGTGAGTACATTGGCAAAACTCTGGTTAATGCAAACTGGAGACAAGAACATTGATGAAAAAAGCCCATTACCGCGTTGTATTTGAATCAGTGGAACACGAGTTCCTGCTGGTTCTGCTAGCGTAACGGCGGAGTGCGGGAGCTTTTTTTTTTTTTTTTTTTTGGTTTGGGTTTTACGGCCCTTTCAAGATTATTTCACTCATATCGAGCCGATCGTTAATCATAGGTGGGCGAAAACCGGAGTACCCGGAGAAAAACCACCTGACCTTCCGTTGCAGAACTTGGCGTCTCACGAGTGCGGGAGCTAGCGAGTACGTGGGACATGAGTGGCTGAAAGGGCTTTAGCAGACCCACTGGCTGGCTACTCCAGGAAAACTCGTGTTTCCTTGAAAATGGGTGCGGAAAAGTAGTATGTGGCCGGCTTGGGGTGGTGGGTAGGTTTTCCCGAACCCGGCCAAACGGAGAAGTGCGGGAATTGGCGACGTAGCGCGACTTGGACATGGATAGATGTCCTATCCAGCAGTATGGGTGAGTATACTCGCAAAACTCTAGTTATTGAAAACTGGAGACAAGAAAATTGGTTAAAAATGCCCATTACCGCGTTGTATCGGAATCAGTGGAACACGAGTTCCTGCTGGTTCTGCTAGCGTAACGGCAGAGTGCGGGAGCTAGTGAGTACGTGGGGCATGTGTGGCTGAAGGGGCTTTAGCAGACCCACTAGCTGGCTACTCCGGGAAAACTCGTGTTTCCTCCTGGAAAATGGGTGCGGAAAAGGAGTGTGCGTGAGGCTTGGGGGTGGGTAGGTTTTCCTGGACTCGGCCGGGTTTTGATTTTCCGGCCCTTTCAAGATTTTTACAATCAAATCGAGCCGATCGTTAATCAAAGGTAACCAAAAGCCTAAGTACCCGGATAAAAGCCAACTGGACTTCCGTTGCAGAATTTGGCGTGTGTGGGCGAGGGGGAAGGGGCGGGGGCTGTGATGTGTGTGTGTGTGTGGGGGTGGGGGGGCATTTCTTATTTCTAACTTCTAACTTCTTACTTTTTTCTTCTAACTTCTTACTTCTAACTTCTTACTTCTAACTTCTTACTTCTACTTTGTAAATTCTTACTTCTAACTTCTTACTTCTAACTTCTTACTTCTAACTTCTTACTTCTAACTTCTAACTTCCATGTATTTTTTTTTTTTTTTTTTGTTGTTGTTTTTTGGGTTTTGATTTTCCGGCGCTTTCAAGGTTTTTACAATCATATCGAGCCGACCGTTAATCAGACGTAAGCAAATGCCGAAGTACCCAGCGAAAAGCCATCTGGACTTCCGTTGCAGAATTTGGCGTCTGACATTGGCGGGCGTGTGTGGGTTTTGATTTTCCGGCCCTTTCAAGATTTTTACAATCATATCGAGCCGATCGTTAATCGGAGGTTAGCAAAAGCCGAAGTACCCGGATAAAATCCAACTGGACTTCCGTTGCAGAATTTGGCATGAGGGGTTGGGGTTGGCGGGGCGGGGCTATGGCATGTTTTCGTGGGGACATTCTTTCTTCTAACTTCCATGTTGTATGTTTTTGTTGTTGTTGTTGTTGTTTGGGTTTTGATTTTCCGGCCATTTCAAGGTTATTACAATCATATCGAGCCGATTGTTAATCAGACATAAGCAAAAGCCGAAGTACCCGGCGAAAAGCCATCTGGACTTTCGTTGAAAACTTGACGTCTCACATTGGCGGGCGTGTGTGGGTTTTGATTTTCCGGCCCTTTCAAGATTTTTAAGTTCATATCGAGCCGATCATTTATCAGAGGTAAGCAAAAGCCAAAGTACCCAGATAAAACCAACTGGACTTCCGTTGCAGAATTTGGCGTGTGTGTGGGAGGGGTAAGGGGCGGGGGCTGTGGTGTGTGTGTGTGAGGGGAGGGGGCATATTTCTTATTTCTAACTTCTAACCTTTAACTGCTCACTTCTTACTTCTTACTTCTAACTTCTAATTTCCATGTTGTATGCTTTTTAGTTGTTGTTTTGGGGGTTTGGATTTTCCGACCCTTTCAAGGTTTTTACAATCATATCGAGCCGATCGTTAATCAGACGTAAGCAATTGCCGAAGTACCCAGCGAAAAGCCATCTGGACTTCCGTTGCAGAATTTGGCGTCTCACATAGGCAAAAGCCGAAGTACCCGGATAAAAGCCAACTGGACTTCCGTTCCAGAATTTGGCGTGTGTGTGGGAGGGGTAAGGGGGGGGGGGGGCTGTGGTGTGTGTGTGTGTGTGAGGTGGGGGGGGGGGCATTTCTTATTTCTAACTTCTAACTTCTTACTTCTAATTTCTTACTTCTAAGTTCTACTTCTAACTTCTAACTTCTAACTGCTTACTTCTAACGTCTTACTTCTAACTTCTTACTTCTAACTTCTTACTTCCATGTTGTATGCTTTGTTGTTGTTGTTATTGGGGTTTTGGTTTTCCGGCCCTTTCAATGTTTTTACAATCATATCGAGCCGATCGTTAGTCAGACGTAAGCAAATGCCGAAGTACCCAGCGAAAAGCCATCTGGACTTCCGTTGCAGAATTTGGCGTCTCACATAAGCAAAAGCCGAAGTACCCGGATAAAAGCCAGCTGGACTTCCGTTCAAGAATTTGGCGTGTGTGTGGGATGGGTAAGGGGCGGAGGCTGTGGTGTGTGTATGTGAGGGTGGGGGGGAGGAGGGGCAGCGCTTCTCATTTCTAACTTCTAACTTCTAAATTCTTACTTCTAATTTCTTACTTCAAACGTCTTACTTCTAACATTAACTTCTAACTTCTTACTTCTAACTTCTAACTTCTTACTTCTAACTTCTTACTTCCATGCTGTATGCTTTTTTTGTTTTTGTTATTGGGGTTTTGATTTTCCGGCCCTTTCAATGTTTTTACAATCATATCGAGCCGATCGTTAATCAGACGTAAGCAAATGCCGAAGTACCCAGCGAAAAGCTATATGGACTTCCGTTGCAGAATTTGGCGTCTCACATTTGCGGGCGTGTGTGGGTTTTGATTTTCCGGCCCTTTCAAGATTTTTTGCAATCATATCGAGCCGATCGTTAATCAGAGGTAAGCAAAAGCCGAAGTACCCGTAAAAAAAACCAACTGGACTTCCGTTGCAGAAATTGGCGTGAGGGGTTGGCGGTGTGGCGGGGCGGGGCGGGGCGGGGCGGGGCGGGGCTATGGTATATTTGTGTTGGGACATTCTTACTTCTTACTTCCATGTTGTATGTTTTGTTGTTGTTGTTGTTTGGGTTTTGATTTTCCGGCTCTTTAAAAGGTTATTACAATCATATCGAGCCGATCGTTAATCAGACATAAGCAAAAGCCGAAGTACCCGGCGAAAAGCCATCTCGACTTCCGTTGCAGAACTTGACGTCTCACATTGACGGACTTCTTGCTTCTAACTTCTTACTTCTAACTTCTAACTTCAATGTTGTATGCTTTTTGTTGTTGTTTTTGGGGTTTTGATTTTCCGGCCCGTTCAAGGTTTTTAAATCATATCGAGCCGATCGTTAATCAGACGTAAGCAAATGCCAAAGTACCCGGATGAAAGCTAACTGGACTTCCGTTGCAGCATTTGGCGTGAGGGGTTGGGGGGGGTGTCGGAGCGGGGCAATGGTATGTTTGTGTGGGGACATTCTTACTTCAAACTTACATGTTTTATGTTTTGTTGTTGTTGTTGTTAGGGTTTTGATTTTCCGGCTCTTTCAAGATTATTACAATCATATCGAGCCGATCGTTAATCACGTTGTATGTTGGCGGGCGTGTGTGGGTTTTGATTTTCGTGCACTTTCAAGATTTTTACAATCATATCGAGCCGATCGTTAATCAGAGGTAAGCAAAAGCCGAAGCACCCGAATAAAAACCAACTGGACTTCCGTTGCAGAATTTGGCGTGATGGGTTGGGGGGGGGGGGGGGGGTGGCGGGGCGGGACAATGGTATGTTTGTATGGGGACATTCTTACTTCTAACTTCCATGTTGTATAAATTTGTTAACGCCCCGCCAATCCCACCCCCAACCCATCACGCCAAATTCCGCAACGGAAGTCCAGTTGGCTTTTATCCGGGTACTTCGGCTTTTGCTTACCTCTGATTAACGATCGGCTCGATATGATTGTAAAAATCATGAAGGGCCGCAAATTCAAAACTCACATTCGCCCGCCAATGTGAGACGAAAATTCTGCAACGGGAGACCCGAAGGCTTTTCGCTGGGTACTTCGGCATTTGCTTACCAGAACCAGGATACTTCAGGATACCACACAACACGTGACGGGAATGAAAATCATATATGGCACAATTTGGCGGTTGGCGATTTTTAGGCAAATTTTATAGAACTCAGCCTTATAGCGGCCCCCTGTATTGTAAAAACAGATCTCTATAAACCACTCATGCATACATCGTATGATATGTGCATGACTTGTTCATGGAGCAGCACAGTTTGCGTACCATATTTCACCTAAAATAGTTCACTCGCACCGCCCTACCATATATCTACTAAAATAATTTAGATGTGCATAAGCACCAGAGAGGTTTCCTATTCCATCTCGTAACAAACAACAACAACAACACAAACATACAACATGGAAGTAAGAAGTAAGAATGTCCCCACACAAACATACCATAGCCCCGCCCCGACACCCTCCACCAACCCCTCACGCCAAATTCTGCAACGGAAGTCCATTTGGCTTTTATCCTGGTTCTTCGGCTTTTGCTTACCTCTGATTAACGATCGGCTCGATATGATTGTAAAAATCTTGAAAGGGCCGGAAAATCAAAACCCACACACGCCCGCAAATGTGAGACGCCAAATTCTGCAACGGAAGTACAGATGGCTTTTCGCTGGGTACTTCGGCTTTTGCTTACGTCTGATTAACGTTCGGCTCGATATGACTTTAAAAACCTTGAAAGGGCCGGAAAATCAAAACCCCCAAAACAACAACAAAAAAGCATACAACATGGAAGTTAGAAGTAAGAAAATAAAAGTAAGAAGTTAGAAGTAAGAAGTTAGAAGTAAGAAGTTAGAAGTTAGAAGTAAGAAGTTAGAAGTTAGAAGTAAGAAATGGCCCTATCCGGCTTTCGTAATTTTGAGATCTAGCGGCCATTTTAATCATTCTAACCGAACCTATTTAACTAACATCCCAATTGAATTTGATTGAAATTGGCCAACGGGTGTTGGAGGATTATTTGTTTAAATATTTGTTTCTTTTCTATTTTTGTTCTGAAAGTATCTTGTTCATTTCAGCATAACCATTTTAGCTAATTTTGGAAGAGAGCCACATAGGCAACATTCTTGTGGAGTTTGAAATTAAATTGACCCAATTGTTAAGGAGGAGTTTGCATTTAAAGCAAACCGTTGAGATTTTTCTTTTTTTCAGTTCCTTATGAAGTGAATGGGTGGGACATGGCCAGGTTTGTGTCACTGAATGAGTCTTATCATAAGGAACGAGAATATATATGGTTTAGTGGTGGGGGTCTAAATTGTTTCTCAGGTAATGTCATTTTATGAAGTGGAGTGGGTGGGGCATGTCCCCTGCACGTTTCGGGGGACCCCCCCGGTTGGTGTCACTTAGGGGGACCCCCCGGTTGGTGTCACTTAATGCGTCTCCTCGGAGTCTAACTGTTGGTAATCTTTTGATCCAGCAATTCTGTTGTTGTATGCTGTCGAGTCCTCAACCTTGTTTCATCTCTGGAGTTTTTTGATTTGTATGTTCTCGGAGATGTTACACTGATGAGTAAGGAAGCCTTCATGCGGACTAAACAAAATTAGTGTATACCGCGACAGAGGTAAGGGCGAGGATTATGGCCATGTAAAATCGATTTAATCCCCCCAGTGGAATTCTTTCTACTGACCGTTCAAATGCGGTTCTTCTGTTGCGGTTTATTTATACTGTTTTTTGTTACTTACTGTCAGTATCACTTGTGTCTTTTTATTTTGGATGGCCATTTGGCCATTTTGTGGGAAAGTAACCGTCCTTATGGCCTTCCTCTGTTTAGGTTTCCATTATGGTCTGGTCGTTTCATGTTTGTGTTTCTTTCCCTTTGGTGTCTTTGATGGGTGAGGTAAGTTAATTGTTTCGATTCCTGATCTTTGTTTTACTTCTACTTTTCATACGAAACAAGAATATATATGGTTTAGCGGTGGGGATCTGTAAGGGTTTTGAGATGTATGGCATTTTATGAAGTGGAGGGGGCGGGGCATGGCCCTGGCACAATCTTGGAGACACCCAGGATGACAGAAAAGCATATGGCTAAGAGAATGTACTCAAGGATAATTTCTGTGAAAGTGTTGTCAAAATATCTGCAATGACTTGGCCTTAACTGCCACTTTTCAATGTTACCCATAATAAGTCTATGGGAACTATGAGTTGCCATAGCATCTAATCTAAAATGCGAAATTCGTAGATAACACAGACTTTCAATCCCCCAGCCAAACGATGCTACAGATGAAATTTGTTCTCATTTTGCCGTGTTGCTTCATAGGACATGTCATTTGAAAGTGTTGACGCCAGACGTCAGACTACAGACGACGATTACGACTAAGACAACGACGCCGGACAACTGTCCGATCTTATAAGCCACCCCCCCTCCCGGAGCCTTCGGCTCTGGTGAGCAAAAAAAAAAAAAACATGTGGAGAAAAATTTGGTGGCTATTTTCATAAAGTCTCAGCTTCATAGAGCCTATGGTTTCTGAGGAAATGATTTTGGTTTCCATGGCAACAAATAAACATTGTGTAGTTGAGCCAAAAATATTATGGAAGATAGTAGATTGCATAAAAAACATTTCTATGAAAGTTTTGTCAAAATATTTACAAAGGCTTGGCAGTTAATACCATTTAATTTTTAATTTTCCCCATTACAAGTCTACGGAAATTCTAAGTTGCCATAATAACCAAACTGGAGAGTCAAATTTCATAAAAAGCATATAACCTGTTGAGGTACATATGGTGAATAATTTCATAAAGCCTCAGCCTCATAGAGCGTATCGTTTCGGAGAATATGTTCTTATTTAAGTAGTATTACCTCACCTGAGCCAAAGGCTCTGGCGAGCTATTGTGATCGCTCAACGTCCATCGTCGTCGTCCGCCCGTCCGTCCGTCCGTCCGTCCGTCCGTCCACAATTGCTTCAAAAGACATCTCCTCATAAACCACTGTATAGATTTTGACCAAACTTGGCAGAAATACTCTTTGGGTGGTCCACTCTCAACGTTGTTTAAAAAATTTCATTCCATAAGAAAAAAAAAACATTTAAAAATATGCTTGTCTGAAACTAGTAGGCCCAGGTCTTTGATCTTTGGTATGAATTTTCATCAAGTGGACCTCTACGAAGATTGTTCAAATTATTGACATGGGGCCAAAAATGTACCCCCCCCCCCCCGCGCGCCAGGGCCCACTCGTTTTACATAGGCTTATATAGGGAAAAACGTTAAAACTCTTCGTGTCTAAAACCAGAAGGCCCAGGTCTTTGATATTTTGTATGAAGCTTTATGTAGTGGACCTTCATCAATATTGTCCAAATTATAGCCCTTGGGCCAAAACTGGCCCTGCCCCAGGGCCCACATGTTTTACATAGGCTTATACAGGAAAATATTTAAAAAATCTTCTTTTTTGAAACCGGAGGGCCCAGGTCTTTGATATTTAGTATGAAGCTTCATCTAATGGACTTCTACCAAGATTGTCCAAATTATAGCCCTGGGGCAAAATGACCCAGCCCCAGGGCCCAAATATTTTACATAGGCCTATATAGGAAACATCTAAAAAAATCTCCTTGTCTGAAACCAGAAGGCCCAAGTCGTTGATATTTGGTTTGAATCTTTATGTAGGGGACCTCTACCAAGATAATTCAACTCATAATGCTGGGACCAAAAAATGGCCCTGTCCCGAGTTGTACATAGGCAAATAAAGGGAATATTTTTTAAAATATTCTTGTCTGAAACTAAAATGCCTAAATCTGGGATATTTGGTTTGTAGCTTCATCTAGTGGAGCTCGTCCAAGATTGTTCAAACTATAGCCTTGAGGCTAAAAATGTCCCCGCCATGGGGCCCACACCTTTTACATATGGGAAACCTGTAAGATTCTTTTTATCTGAAAGGCCTATGATATCTGATATTGCTTCATTTCCACCAAGATGGTTCATATTAAAGCCCGGATGCCAAACATTTTCACGCCCAGGGACCCACATGTTAATCCCTTGCTCAGGTGAGCGATAAAGAACCATCATGGTTCTCTTGTTTTGTTTTATTTTTCTATGTTTTAGATTTTGGTTTCCATGGCTACCAATAAGAAGAAGCCTATGGGCCACTATGCTCACCAGAGCACAGGGTCCACCGGCCACTAGCAGCCATGTATTTAAATATACCTTGGAAGCCCTGAGCCCAAGGACGCTACGGATAAAATTTGGACTCACTCAGTCTGGTTGCTGTCGCTTGAATATTAAGTTGCAAAACAACAAATGTTAAAAGACAATTTCCCATCTGTGACAACCAATAGGCATAAAAATCATATGGCATAAGGAAGAATACTATGAAAGCTTGACAAAATATCTTGAAAGGCATAACTCGCCTTGTAAACCAGGGGTCGCAGGATCGATCCCGGGCTTCTCCAGACTTTCGGGTGATTCTTTAAACCGAGGTCCCGTCTCCGTATGACCTTAGCTGTTGGTGGGACGTAAAACTCAAACACTCACTCGCTCACATGAATATATATATTGTTTAGAGGTGGGGATCTGTAAGGTTTCTGAGATATTGGGCGTTTTATGAAGTTGGCGTGGGGCATGGCCCTGGCACATCCCTGGGGACCCTCATGATGGGGCCACTGAATGCATCTTATGATTAGGAACAAGAATATATATGGTTTTGGGAAGGGGGTCTGAATGGTTTCTGAGATATATGGCATTTTATGAAGAGTGTGTGTGTGTGTGTGTGGGGGGGGGGGGGGGGCATGGCCACAGCACAACGTTGGGACCCCAGGTTAGCACAAAAGCATGTGGCTGAGATAAGTTTATTCAAGGAACATTTCTATAAAAGATGTGTCAAAATATCTGCAATGACTTTGCATTAATTTTTTTTTTTCAATTTCCCCAATATAAATCTGTTGGAACTATTAGTTGCCATAGAAACCAAACCAAGGAGCCGAATTTCATAAAAAACACAAAACCTAAAATGGCAACTATGGTGAATATTTCCACAAGGACTCAGTCTCATAGAGCATACGGAGGTGATGATATTTCAAGTATTTTGTTTTCTTTTTCTTTTTTCTCATTTTCGTTTCCATGGCAACCAGTAAAAATGAACAATAAACCAAAAATGATATGGCAGATGGTAGATTACTTGAGGAAAATTTCTATGAAAGTTTTGTCAAAATATCTTCAAAGGCTTGGCTGTAATTGCAAATTTTAAATTTTCCCCATTATAAGTCAATGGAAACTCTCGGCTGCCATAGCAACCAAACTAAAGAGATAAATTTCATAAAAAAAAAAAAAAAAAAAAAAAACTTTTGAGCAAGTATTGTGAAATTTTCATAAAGTCTCAGCCTCACAAAGCAAAGGGTTTCTGAGAAGATGATTTCTTTACGTATTTTCTCATGTTGGTTTCCATGGTAACCAGTAAAAATTAGAAACAGGCATAAAATCATATGACAGATGGCGAAATACTTAAGGAACATTTCCATGATAGTTATGTCAAAATATCTGAAAAGGTTTTGCCGTTAACACCATTTTTCAATTTTCCCCCATTTTAAGTATCTGGGCAATCTAAGTTGGCATAGCAACCAAACTAAAGAGCCAAATTTTATTTAAACACAAAACGCCCATAGTTAAGATATTTAGTATGTAGCAACGTAATATGGTCACCTACATAAATACTGCCAATCATGCCCCTTGGCTCCAAATTGGCCATGCCCCTTGGCTCATAATCTCCCATAGACTTACAAAGGTTGTATGCTCTATGAGGCTAAGAGTTTTTAGCTCACTAGAGCCGATGGCTCCGGGGAGCATATAGGCTAGGCAGTTGTCCGTCGTCGTCTGCGTCTGTGTTTGGTCGTATGTCCATCGCCAACACTTTCAAACGACATCTCCTTTGAAGCCACTGGGCCAATCGGGCCCAAATTTTATCTGTAGCATCTTAGGGCTGGGGGAATGAAAGTTTGTGTTTTTATGAAAATCAACTCATTAGTTTGGTTGCCTTGGCAACTTAGAGTTTCCATAGACTAATAATGGGGGAATTGAAAAATGGCATTTACTGTCAAGCCGAATTGAGCTCCCTGTCGCAACCAGACACCGTCGTGATCTGACTGAAAAGTTCTTGAAAGCGACGTTAAACCCGAAATCACACACACACTTTATGAGGCTGAGGATTTATGGAAATATTCACAATATTTGCCTTTACAGGTTTTTAACCATTTTATTTGACAACTAATCGGTTTTTAATCCGTTGAACCCATACTGGCCTAACATCACTTAACCGTACGGGAAAAGTTAGGCCATGTGAAATCAAGGGAAATCTAGGGAAAAACCTGTACTGGCAGTTTTTTCCAGGTAGCCTCCAGAATTACGCTACTTGACACCTGTTTTAAGCAGTTCGATTATTGCCGGCAACTTTCGATGACTATCGGTTGATACCGTGAATCCTTGTCTCAGACAATAGCTTAAGGGTATTACAGTGGCATATTTGTTTTAACTACATATTATGATTTATTGATCCATATAAAATATGGATTAAATTACTTTTCAAGTATATTATAGTATTTTAAGGGAAAGTGTTTGTTTTATGCCGCATACATAAAATAACCTAATGCCACTTTTATTATTTATTTATTTATTTATTTATTTATTTTTAGCCACCGACATACTTAATTAGATGAGGTTCAATTTTTCTACCACACAGTTAGCTAAAGACATGTGAGTGAGTTCATAAGACGGATATGGACGTGCTAACCTTGTTACCCTGGGACCAGTTATTCAAAACAAGCGAAGTCGTTAGTTAACGAATCGTTAAAATTTTTATCATTTTGTTCTGCAAATATTCCAGTAGTTTGTTGAAAAAATGCGAATAGTGTTTGTATCAATTTTGCAAAAAGCTCCTCACATTTTCCAACAGAAATACAAGAGTATTAGGTACCTATTGAATAGTTATCGTTTTGACCAGTAGCGAGATCATTAACCCATCCAGTACCAGAAACCCCTAAAGGGGTACCTTTGCAAACAGTGCAGGCCGAGATCAGACGCCACAGAACGTGGCGTCTGATCATGGCCTCCACTATTTGCTAAAAGGTCAGTTATTTTCCAAATAGATTTTGATGAAAACACAACCTGACACCCCTATATTTTGAAATGGAGTCCTGCTGTATATAAGGTGGAAGATTCCATTTGGTACAAAAGGGTTAACTTACGCTGCTTTGAACAACTTGGCCTTGATGTTAAATGTGTGTAAAGTAGAACGCAGTTGACTCAATGTAAAAGTTTTGATAATTTTGAAACGGATTGACATACGCTACTAAGTGCAGTAGCTTTGCATTGCTGATTTCCACGTGCCTGTCACTGGTTTGTTTGAAACCCATCATTGAGACTGCTCTAACAAAAACCCACAATCTATGTCTTGGGCCAGAAATAGCAAAATAATGCATGCCCCTGTTAACACAGAGCGTGTTTTAGAGGTGTCCTTCACGGACTTGCTTTACGTGATGAAGGGGGGTGGGGGTGGGGAGGATACGGGCCTCCGTGGCCTAGTGATTAAGAGGTCTGACTCTCTCGACGCTGTGGTTCGAGCCTCGCTCGGGTCACATGTGAGACGCCAAGTTCTGCAACGGAGAACAGGTGGTTTTTCTCCGGGTACTCCAGTTTTCGCCCACCTCCGATTAACGATCGGCTCGATATGAGTGAAGTAATCTTGAAAGGACCGTAAAACCAAAACCATGGGAAACGGCTATTTATAGCCGCACGGTAGAGAGCGAAATAATGTGCACTTTACCTGTTAACCGCTTACGTATAAGCCTGTCCAGGAAAAGAGTGGGTAGGTAAACTGACTGGCACAAAAATGACCTAAAATAGTGTTGCCTGGGCCGCTAAACACCAATACAAACGTATTGAATAAACTGTTATGGACATAAATACCCCGTTCTATATACCAATTTTCATGATTCGTTTGGTCATTTTTGAGCCGGTCAGTTTACCTATCAACACTTTTCCTGGACAGACTTATGCGTAAGCGGTTAACCAGTACAGTACACATTCCTTTGCAAGAAACTGACAACTGCCCTTCTTGAATCAGCGGTCGGGAGAGAATGGCCGTAGAAAAGATTTCAGGATCACTCTCCACGAAAGAATGTTGCCGATCCCGGCAGGTATCGAACTCGCGTCCTCCTGATCACCAGTCAGACGCACATGAGACTGAGCTACCGAGACAATTTTTCATGACAATTGGCCTACTAGTTCAGGAGATGATTTTTGAAGGTTTTTAGCTTGAACGTGGCGGCCATCTTGGTCATGTGACCAAACTCAACTTAATGGGTTTTCGTTTCATTGTTCCTTAAAGCTTTCATGTGAAATTTGGTTACAAATAACCCAATGTATTCTGTGGAAAATAAGTTTTAATATATATACCTAAATGACCTTGAGCCCCGGAGTGTCGAACTTGGATGACCCCCACCTGAAGAATCGCGCATAGTCATTTACTGAACATGTTGTGACTCGATTTTCTCGAAGCTTCCTTAATGATTTTTTTCGTGAATACGTTTCTGTATACTGCCCGCCTATCGCCCTCTATACCTCATAAATATGGTCACTCTGGAAACTCTCAGGCTATGGCTCCCGGAGACACCAACCTAGGTACCACCACCCAATATATACTCTGATGTTGCATATCTTGTGAGGCGATATTCTCAAAACTCTCCAAATGATTTTTTTTTTGAAAACATTCCTGTCTATTGCCCGTCTAAATTATATTATACCCACAAAATATGGTCGCTCTGAAACCTCCGAGGCTATTGCCCCCGGAGCGTCGAACTTGGGTTCCCCCACCTGTAGACTCGCGCTTAGTCATATACGGCACATGCGGTGACGCGATTTTCTCAAAACTTCCCCAATGAATTTTTGAGAAAACATTTCTGTCTATTGTCCGTCCACAGTACATTTCACCCTCAAAATATGGTCACTCTGAAAACTAAAAGACTAAGGCCCCCATAGCGTCCATAGTAGCTTCCATAGTACATTATACCCACAAAATATGGTCACTCTGAAAAATCCCAGGCTATGACCCCCGGAGCGTCGAACTTGGGTACCCCCACCTATAGACTCGCGCTTAGTCATATACGGCACGTCCGGTGACGCGATTTTCTCAACACTTCCCAAACGAATTTTCTTGAAAACATTTCTGTGTATTGCCCGCCTACCACCCCTTACATCCACCAAATATTGTCACTCTGAAAACTCCCAGGCTATGACTACCGGAGGCTCGAACATGGGTACCCCTACCCAATATATAGCCTGATGTTGCATATCTTGTGAGGCGATTTTCTCAAAACTTTCCCAATGATTATTTGTGAAAACATTTCTGTCTATTGCCCGTCTGTAGTACATTATACCCACAAAATATGGTCACTCTAAAATTTCCCAGGCTATGGCCATCGGAGCGTCAGACTTGGGTCCCCCCACCTATAGACTCGCGCTTAGTCAAATACGGCATATGCGGTGATGCGATTTTCACAAAACTTCATGAATCAATTTTCTTGAAAACATTTCTGTGTATTGCCCGCCTATCGCCCCTTAAACCCAACAGATATGGTCACTCTGAAAACTCCCAGGCA
Source organism: Lucinisca nassula (assembly GCA_963580285.1). Classification (NCBI taxonomy): domain Eukaryota; kingdom Metazoa; phylum Mollusca; class Bivalvia; order Lucinida; family Lucinidae; genus Lucinisca; species Lucinisca nassula. The sequence goes on along the minus strand of OY757014.1, from coordinate 170,818,430 downwards.
ATGGCTACCGGAGACTCTAACATGGGTACACCTACCCAATATATAGCCTGATGTTGCATATCTTTTGAGGCGATTTTCTCAACATTTTCCACATTGAATTTTTGATAAAAACATTTATGTCTATTGCCCGTCCATAGCACATTATACCCTCAAAATATGGTCACTCTGAAAACTCCCAGGCTATGGCCCCAGGAGCGGCGAACTTGGGTACCCCCACCTATAGACTCGCCCTTAGTCATATATGGCACATGCGTTGACGCGATTTTCTCAAAACTTCCCCAATGAATTTTCATGAAAACATTTCTGTGTATTGCCCGCCTATCGCCCCTTATTCTCATCAAATATGGTCACACTTAAATCTCCCAGACTATGGCTACGGGAGACTCGAACATGGGTACCCCTACCCAATGTATAGACTGATGTTGCATATATTGTGAGGCGATTTTCTCAAAACTGTCCCAATGATTTTTTTTTAGAAAACATTTCTGTCTATTGCCCGTCAATGGTATATTATACACACAAAATATGGTCACTCTGAAAACTCCCAGGCAATGGCCCCCGGGGCGTCAAACTTGGGTACCCCCACCTGTAGACTCGCGCTTAGTCACAAACGGCACATGCGGTGACGCGATTTTTTTCTCAAAACGTTCCAAATGAACATTCTCGAAAAAATTTCTGTGTATTGCCCGCCTATCGCCCATTATACCAACCAAATATGGTTACTCTGAAAACTCCCAGGCTATGGCTACGGGAGACTCGAACCAGTGTACCCCACCCAAAATATAGCCTGAAATTGCATGTTTTGTTAGGCGATTTGCTCGGAACTTTCCCCAATGATTTTTTTTTTTGAAAATATTTCTGTGTATTGCCCGTCTATAGTACATTATACCCACAAAATATGGTCACTCTGAAAACTCGCAGACTATGGCCCCCGGAGCGTCGAATTTGGGTACCCCACCTGTAGACTCGCGCTTTGTCATATACGGCACATGCGGTTACGCGATTTTCTCAAAGCTTCCTCAATGAATTTTCTTGAAAATATATATGTATATTGCCCGCCTATCGTCCCTTATACCCCACCCAATATATAGCCTGATAATGCATATCTTGTGAGGCGATTTTCTCAAAACTTTCCCAATGTATTTTTGTGAAAACATTTCTGTCAAATGCCCGTCTATAGTACATTATACCCACAAAATATGGTCACTCTGAAAACTCCCAGGCTATGCCCCCGGAGCATCGAACTTGGGCCCCCCCCACCCCTGTAGACTCGCGCTTAGTCATATACGGCACATGCGGGGACGCGATTTTCTCAAATTTTCGCGAAATCATTTCTGTGTATTGCCCGCCTATCGGCCCTTTTACCAACCAAACATGGCCAGTCTGAAAACTCCAAGGCTATGGCTCCCGGAGACTCGAACCACGGCACCCCCACCCAAAATATAGCCTGATATTGAATATATTGTGAGTCGATTTGCTCGGAACTTTCCCAATGATTTTATTTTTGGAAACATTTCTGTATATTGCCCGTCTATAGTACATTATACCAACAACATATGGTCACTCTGAAAACTCCCAGGCTATGGCCCCCGGAGCGTCGAACTTGGGTGGCCCCCACCTGTAGATTCGCGCTTAGTCATATACGGCACATGCGGTGACGCGATTTTCTCAAAACTTCCCCAATGAATTTACGTGAAAACATTTCTGTGTATTGCCCGCCTATCGGCCCTTATACCCACCAAATATGGTCACTCTGAAAACTCCCAGGCTATGGCTCCCGGAGACTCGAACCAGGGTACCCCCACCCAAAATATAGCCTGATATTGCATATATTGTGAGTCGATTTGCTCGGAACTTTCCCAATGAATTTTTTGGAAACATTTCCGTATATTGCCCGTCTATAGTACATTATACCCACAAAACATGGTCACTCTGAAAAATCCCAGGCTATGGCTCCCGGAGACTCAAACCAGGGTACCCCACCCAAAATATAGCCTGATATTGCATATATTGTGAGGCGATTGGCTCGGAACTCTCCCTATGAATTTCTGTGAAAATATTTCATTGTTTTGCCCGCCTATAGCAGTTTATACTCACAAAATATCGCCACTCTAGTGCTGCAACATTTGTAATGCTGTCAAAATGCTCGTGTCATTCATTTAATAAAGAATCGGTTTCTGTTTGTTACTGTTTCATATACGCCAAACGCATAACATTGAAGAGTTGCATTATTTTTAATAGCAGTACAACAAGTCAATTAGCCAAGAAGTCCGTAATAATAAATACCCCTCTAAACCCCATTTTATATAGAGAAAACTGGGGTTCATGGGGTATGGATTATTTTCTTATTTCTGCTCCAAGTCGTAGGTTGTGGATACTCGTTAGAACCGACTCATAGGACATAGGTTGTGGATACTCGTAAGAACCGCCTCATTGAGGCGGTACTAACAAGCACCTACAGCCTATGTTTGCAGTATAAATAAAAAAAAAATATCACGGATTTTCATCAGAAAAAAACAACCATGTGAGATGTGAAAAATGCACTATGTCGCAAGGGTGTGTTATCGTAATGGAATTTTCCGCTTATGCGAGTCTATCCCACAAGGCGGAGATATGCAGCTCAGGTAAGTTTTAAATGTCTTGAATTCCATTCGGGCCACCAGGATTCTGAGTTTAAGTTTCTTGACATATTAAAAGTTATTCTCGTCTGTTCTGTGCAGGTGTATTTTGCGAATCGGGAATTCCCGATTCGAATCGGGAATAGGGAACCGGGAATAAGTAACCAACTGGATGTCAATCGTTCCGCCACCCTATGGGTGCACCACATATCGGCTCAGTGGTTTCCGACGAGATGTTTGAAAATATTGACAGACAGACAGGCAGACAGACAGACAGAATGACGACAGTCAGACAGATAGTGGGACCTTGTTATACTGTAAACTAACCTATGAGCCTTCGGCTCAGGTGAGCTAAAATCATAAAACTATCAAAAATAGCTAAACCCAGATCTTTTGCTCTCTTGTCAGACAGACAATGGGCCCTTGCCATACTAACCTATGAGCCTTCGACTCAGCTAAAAAAATCATATAGCTGTCAAAATAGCGTAAACCCAGTTCTTTTGCTCTCTTGTTGCTTTTAACCTCGTTATTTGAATTCTTTCAGGTAATAGAGTTTAAAACAAAATAGCCGTTTTATTTCTTATTTTATTTTTATTTTTATTTTATTTTTTGTTGTTGTTATTTTTAATTTTATTTTTATGCATTTTTCCAACGAACAAGAGGACCATGATTGTCCTAAATCGCTCACCTGAGGTAAAAGATTTACATCCTAAATATTTAAGTTTGACAATGTAGATGCTACGAGTTTCTTGACGCTATTATCTGAACAATCTTTATAGAGATTGAAGCAAAAATCGTGGCCTCTAGAGGCTGTACAAGGTTGCAAGGAATTTGACCTAGTGACCTAGTTTCTGACCGGACATGATCAATATTCAAACTTGACCCAGATATCATCAAGGCAAACATTCTGGTAAAGTTTCGTGAAGATTGAAGTGAAATTGAAGTCTCTAGAGTGTGAATAAGGTTTTCAAGGAATCTGTTCTAGTGACCTAGTTTTTGACCTGACATGACCCATATTCAAACCTGACTTAGATATCATCAAGTCAAACATTCTGGTAAAGTTTCATGAAGTTTGAAGCAAAACTACTGTCTCTTCTAGAGGTTGAACAAGGATTTCAAGGAATTTGACCTAGTGACCTAGTTTTTACCTGATATGACCCGTATTCGAACTTGACCCAAATATCATCAAGACAAACATCCTGGTAAAGTTTCATGAAGATTGAAGCAAAAGTTTGGTCTCTAGAGGATGAACAAGGTAAATGTTGACGACGCACATCACATGATGAATGATGCACAACGCACTTACGACGGACAAAAGGTGATCACAAAAGCTCACCTTGAGCTTAACTCAGGTGAGCTAAAAATTGAGACGATCATTCTGAACAATTTTGATGATGATTGAACCAAAACTTGCGGCCCTAGAATGTTAACAAGGTTTATCTATGATTTGACCGACTGACCTACTTTTGACCCGACATGACCCATATTCGTCCATGACCAAGATATTGTCAGTATGATCATTCTGGGGCAAGTTTCAGGATGATTGGACCAAAACTGTGGCCTCCAGAGTTTTAACAAGGATTTTCTATGATTTGACCTACTGATCTACTTGCTGACCCGAAATGACCCCTATTCAAACTTGACCCAGATATTGTCAGGATGATCATTCTGAGCAAATTTGAGGATGATTGGACCAAAAGTGTGGCCTCTAGAGTGTTAACAAGATTTTTCTACGGTTTAACCTACTGACCTACTGTCATCACACATGACCCATATTCGAACTTGATCGAGATATTGTCAGGATGATCATTCTGGGCCAGTTTGAGGATGATTGGACCAAACTGTGGCCTCTAGAGCATGAACAAGGTTTTTCTATGATTTGACATGCTGACCTACTTTTTGACCTGACATGACCCATATTCGAACTTGACTGAGATATTATCAGGATGATCATTCTGTGCTAGTTTCAGGATGATTGGACAAAAACTGTGGCCTCTAGAGTCTTAACAATGTTTTTATATGATTTGACCTACTTTTTGACCCGACATGACCCATATTCGAACTTGACCGAAATATTGTAAAGATGATCATTCTAAGCAAGTTTCAGGTTGATTGGACCAAAACTGGGGCCTCTAGAGTCTTAACAAGGTTTTTCTATGATTTGACCTACTGACCTACTTTTTGACCCGAAATGACCCGTATTGGAACTTGACCGAAATATTGTCAGGATGATCTGAGCAAATTTGAGGATTATTGGACCAAAAGTGTGGCCTCTAGAGTCTTAACAAGGTTTTTCTATGGTTTGACCTACTGACCTACTTTTTCATCACACATGACCCATCTTCGAACTTGACCGACATATTGTCAGGATGATCATTCTGAGCCATTTTGAGGATGATTGGACCAAAACTGTAGCCCCTAGAGCGTTAACAAGGTTTTTATATGATTTGACCTGCTGACCTCCTCTTTGAGCAGACATGACCCATATTCGAACTTGACCGAGATATTGTTAGGATGATAATTCTGAGCAAGCTTCAGGATCATTGGACCAAAATTGTGGCCCCTAGAGACTTAACAAGGTTTTTCTATGATTTGACCTACTGACTTACTTTTTGATCCGACATGACCCATATTCGAGCTTGACCGAGATATTGTCAGGTAGATCATTCTGAGCAAGTTTCAGGATGATTGGACCAAAACTGTGGCCTCTAGAGGCTGTACAAGGTTTGTCTATGATTTGACCTACTGACCTACTTATTGACCTGACATAACCCATATTCGAACTTGACCAAGATATAATCAAGACAAACATTCTGGTAAAGTTTCATGAAGACTGAAGCAAAATTGTGGTCTCTATAATCTTAACAAGGTAAATGTTGACGACGCACGTCGCAAGACGCACGTCGAACGACGCACGTACGACGGACAAAAGGTGATCACAGAAGCTCACCTTGAGCTTTGCCCAGGTGAGCTAATAAAATTCTAAGCATTACGATAACACAGCCGTGAAACATAGTGCATTTTTTCACATCTCCAAAATGGCTGCTTTTCTGATGAAAATTGATATTTTTCTTATTTGTACTGCAAACTTAGGTTGTGGATGCTCGTAAGAACCGCCTCAATTAACGGGTTCCCACAACATATGTCTTGGAGTAGAAATAAGGAAAAATCATTTATACCCCCGTAAACCCCAGTTTTCTCTATATAAATTGGGGTTTAGGGGTATTAAAAAATGCGACCTACCGACCCAAACTCGTATTATGTATGTTAGCTGCAACTACGGAACCCGGGAAGGGACAGGAATTTTTTCTAATATGTTGTGCGAACAAGATATTAAGTTTTGCGAACAAGATATTATCTTGTGCGGACAAGATATCATATTGTGCGGACTATATAATTTATCTTGTGCGGACAACATATTATATTGTGCGCACAAGATAATATCTTGTTCGCACAGCTTAATATCTTGTGCGCAAAAGATATTATCTTGTTCACACAACATATTATCTTGTTTGCACAACATAGATCTTAGGAAGTTGTGAAAACAAGATATTATCTTGTGCGGACAAGATAATATGTTGTGCGCAAAAGATATCACATTGTGCGGACAATATAATTTATCTTGTGCGTTAAACATATTATCTTGTGTGCACAAGATAATATTTTGTTCGCACAACTTAATATCTTGTGCGCAAAAGATATTATCTTGTTCGCACAACATATTATCTTGTTTGCACAACAAAGATCTTAGGAAGTTGTGTGAACAAGATATTATCTTGTGCGGACAAGATATTATCTTGTTCGCACAACATATTATCTTGTGCGCCCAAGATAATATCTTATTTACACATCTGAATATCTTGTGCGAACAAGATATTATATTGTTCGCACAATATATTATCTTATTTGCACAACACAGATCTTAGAAAGTTGTGCGAACAAGATATTATCTTGTGCGAACAAGATATTATCTTATGCGGACAAGATATTATCTTGTTCGCACAACATATTATATTAAAATAATAATATTAATAATAATGTCCTCAAAAGATATTAAGTTGTGAGCAAGATATTATCTTGTGCGGACAAGATAATATGTTGTGCGCACAAGATATCATATTATGCGGACAATATAATTTATCTTGTGCGCACAACATATCTTGTTCACACAACTTAATATCTTGTGCGCACAAGATATTATCTTGTTCGCAAAATATATTATCTTATTTGTACAACACAGATCTTAGGAAGTTGTGCGAACAAGATATTATCTTGCGTGGACAAGATATTATCTTGTTCGCACAACATATTATATTGTGTCTTGTGCGGACAAGATAATATCTTTTGCGCACAAGATATTAAATTTCGCGAACAAGTTAATATCTTGTCCGCACAAGATCTATGTTGTGCAGACAAGATAGTATCTTGTGCGGACAAGATAATATCTCGTTCGCACAACTTAATATCTTGTGCGCACAAGAAAATATCTTGCCTGCAAAAAATTATATGTTGTCCAAACAAGATAATTTCTTGTGAGCATAATATAATATATTGTCTGGACAAGATTATATGTTGTCTGGACAAGAAAATATCTTGTGCGCACAAGATAATGCTAGTCCGAACAAGATATTATCTTGACCGCACAAAATATAATGTTGTGCGCACAACTTATAAAATAAAAAAAAACATGCCCCTTCCGGGTTCCGTAGGAAACCCAGCTGTTTTTTTTAAACATGAATAGCACTGCTTTCAAAAGTAATGTGAACGTAACGAAGAAAGGAAAATGGGTGAACTCAAAACTACGCAACCCGGGAACGGACATCATTTTTTATTTTTTATAAGTTGTGCGCACTAGATGCGGACAAGATATTATATTGTTCGGACAACATATTATCTTGTGCGGACAAGATATTATCTTGTGCGGACAAGATATTATCTTGTTCGCACAACATATTATCGTGTGAGCAGAAGATATTATCTTGTTCAGACAACATAATATCTTGTTTGCACAACAAATTATCTTGTGTGAACAAGATATTAAGTTGTGCGAACAAGATATTATCTTTTCCGTACAAGATAATATCTTGTCCGCACAACATAGATCTTGTGCAGACAAAATAATATCTTGTCCGCACAAGATATTATCATGTTCGCACAACTTAATATCTTGCCTGCACAAGATAGTATCTTGTCCGCACAAGATATCTTGTCTTGGCCGGTTCGGGAAAACCTACCCACCACCCAAGCCGGCCACATACTACTTTTCCGCACCCATTTTCAAGGAAACACGAGATTTTCTGGAGTAGCCAGCTAGTGGGTCTGCTAAAGCCCTTTCAGCCACTCATGTCCAACGAACTCGCTAGCTCCCGCACTCCGCCGTTACCCTAGCAGAACCAGCAGGAACTCGTGTTCCAGTGATCCCGAAACAACGTGGCAATGGGCAATGTTCACCAATTTTCTTGTCTCAAGTTTTCAGTAACCAGAGTTTTGCGAGTATACTCACCCATACTGCTTGATAGGACATCTATCCATGTCCGAGTCGCGCTACGTCGCCAACTCCCGCACCTCACCGTTTTGCCGGGTTCGGGAAAACCTACCCACCACCCCAAGCCGGCCACATACTACTTTTCCGAACCCATTTTCAAAGAAACACGAATTTTCCTGGAGTAGCCAGCTGGTGGGTCTGCTAAAGCCCCTTCAGCCACCCATGTCCCATGTACACGCTAGCTCCCGCACTCCGTCGTTACGCTAGCAGAACCAGCAGGAACTCTTGTTCCACTGATTCCGGTACAACGCAGTAATGTGCATTTTTCACCAATGTTCTTGTCTCCAGTTTGCAGTAACCAGAGTTTTGCCAATGTACTCACCCACACTGCTTGATAGGACATCTATCTACGCCCATTTCGCGCTATGTCGCCAACACCCGCACCACACCGTTTGGCCGGGTCCAGGAAAACCTACCCACCCCCAAGCCTCACGCACACTCCTTTTCCGCACCCATTTTCCAGGAAACACGAGTTTTCCCGGAGTAGCCAGCTAGTGGGTCTGCTAAACCCCCTTCAGCCACACATGCCCCACGTACTCACTAGCTCCCGCACTCCGCCGTTACGCTAGCAGAACCAGCAGGAACTCGTGTTCCACTGATTCCGATACAACGCGGTAATGGGTATTTTTAACCAATTTTCTTGTCTCCAGTTTTCAATAACTAGAGTTTTGCGAGTATACTCACCCATACTGCTGGATAGGACATCTATCCATGTCCAAGTCGCGCTACGTCGCCAACTCCCGCACTTCTCCGTTTGGCCGGGTTCGGGAAAACCTACCCACCACCCCAAGCCGGCCACATACTACTTTTCCGCACCCATTTTCAAGGAAACACGAGTTTTCCTGGAGTAGCCAGCTAGTGGGTCTGCTAAAGCCCTTTCAGCCACTCATGTCCCACGTACTCGCTAGCTCCCGCGCTCCGCCGTTACGCTAGCAGAACCGGCCGGAACTCGTGTTCCACTGATTCCAATACAACGCGGTAAAAGGCATTTTTCATCAATGTTCTTGTCTCCAGTTTGCAGGAACCAGAGTTTTGCCAATGTACTCACCCACACTGCTTGATAGGACATCTATCTACGCCCATTTCGCGCTATGTCGCCAACACCCGCACCTCACCGTTTGCCCGGGTCTAGGAAAACCTACCCACCCCCAAGACTCACGCACACTCCTTTTCCGCACCCATTTTCCAGGAAACACGAGTTTTCCCGGAGTAGCCATCTAGTGGGTCTGCTAAAGCCCCTTCAGCCACACATGACCCACGTACTCACTAGCTCCCGCACTCCGCCGTTTCGCTAGCAGAACAAGCAGGAACTCGTGTTCCACTGATTCCGAAAGAACGTGGCAATGGGCAATGTTCACCAATTTTCTTGTTTCAAGTTTTCAGTAAACAGAGTTTAGCGAGTATACTCACCCATACTGCTGGATAGGACATCTATCCATGTCTGAGTCGCGCTACGTCGCCAACTCCCGCACCTCACCGTTTGGCAGGGTTCGGGAAAACCTACCTACCACCCCAAGCCGGCAACATACTACTTTTACGAACCCATTTTCAAGGAAACACGAATTTTCCCGGAGTACCCAGCTAGTGGGTCTGCTAAAGCCCCTTCAGCCACCCATGTCCCATGTACACGCTAGCTCCCGCATCCCGTCGTTACGCTAGCAGAACCAGCAGGAACTCGTGTTCCACTGATTCCAATACAACGCGGTAATGGGCATTTTTATCAATGTTCTTGTCTCCAGTTTGCAGTAACCAGAGTTTTGCCAATGTACTCACCCGCACTGCTTGATAGGACATCTATCTACGCCAATTTCGCGCTATGTCGCCAACACCCGCACCTCACCGTTTGGCCGGGTCCAGGAAAACCTACCCACCCCCAAGCCTCACGCACACTCCTTTTCCATAACCATTTTCCAGGAAACACGAGTTTTCCCGGAGTAGCCAGCTAGTGGGTCTGCTAAAGCCCCTTCAGCCACACATGCCCCACGTACTCACTAGCTCCCGCACTCCGCCGTTTCGCTAGCAGAACCAGCAGGAACTCGTGTTCCACTGATTCCGAAACAACGTGGCAATGGGCAATGTTCACCAATTTTCTTGTCTCAAGTTTTCAGTAACCAGAGTTTAGCGAGTATACTCACCCATACTGCTGGATAGGACATCTATCCATGTCCGAGTCGCGCTACGTCGCCAACTCCCGCACCTTCACGTTTGGCCGGGTTCGGGAAAACCTACCCACCACCCCAAGCCGGCAACATACTACTTTTACGAACCCATTTTCAAGGAAACACGAATTTTCCCGGAGTAGCCAGCTAGTGGGTCTGCTAAAGCCCCTTCAGTCACCCATGTCCCATGTACACGCTAGCTCCCGCACTCCGTCGTTACGCTAGCAGAATCAGCAGGAACTCGTGTTCCACTGATTCCAATACAATGCAGTAATGGGCATTTTTCATCAATGTTCTTGTCTCCAGTTTGCAGTAACCAGCGTTTTGCCAATGTACTCACCCACACTGCTTGATAGGACATCTATCTACGCCCATTTCGCGCTATGTCGCCAACACCCGCACCTCACCGTTTGGCCGGGTCCAGGAAAACCTACCCACCCCAAGCCTCACGCACACTCCTTTTCCATAACCATTTTCCAGGAAACACGAGTTTTCCCGGAGTAGCAAGCTAGTGGGTCTGCTAAAGCCCCTTCAGCCACACATGCCCCACGTACTCACTAGCTCCCGCACTCCGCCGTTACGCTAGCAGAACCAGCAGGAACTCGTGTTCCACTGATTCCGATACAACGCGGTAATCGGCATTTTTAACCAATTTTCTTTTCTCCAGTTTTCAATAACTAGAGTTTTGCAAGTATACTCACCCATACTGCTGGATAGGACATCTATCCATGTCCAAGTCGCGCTACGTCGCCAACTCCCGCACTTCTCCGTTTGGCCGGGTTCGGGAAAACCTACCCACCACCCATAGCCGGCCACATACTACTTTTCCGCACCCATTTTCAAGGAAACACGAGTTTTCCTGGAGTAGCCAGCTAGTGGGTCTGCTAAAGACCTTTCAGCCACTCATGTCCCACGTACTCGCTAGCTCCCGCACTCCGCCGTTACGCTAGCAGAACCAGCAGGAACTCGTGTTCCACTGATTCCAATACAACGCGGTAATGGGCATTTTTCATCAATGTTCTTGTCTCCAGTTTGCAGTAACCAGAGTTTTGCCAATGTACTCACCCACACTGCTTGATAGGACATCTATCTACGCCAATTTCGCGCTATGTCGCCAACACCCGCACCTCACCGTTTGGCCGGGTCCAGGAAAACCTACCCACCCCCAAGCCTCACGCACACTCCTTTTCCGCACCCATTTTCCAGGAAACACGAGTTTTTCCCGGAGTAGCCAGCTAGTGGGTCTGCTCAAGCCCCTTCAGCCACACATGCCCCACGTACTCACTAGCTCCCGCACTCCGCCGTTACGCTTGCAGAACCAGCAGGAACTCGTGTTCCACTGATTCCGATACAACGCGGTAATGGGCATTTTAACCAATTTTCTTGTCTCCAGTTTTCAATAACTAGAGTTTTGCGAGTATACTCCCCCATACTGCTGGATAGGACATCTATCCATGTCCAAGTCGCGCTACGTCGCCAACTCCCGCACTTCTCCGTTTTGCCGGGTTCGGGAAAACCTACCCACCACCCCAAGCCGGCCACATACTACTTTTCCGCACCCATTTTCAAGGAAACATGAGTTTTCCTGGAGTAGCCAGCCTGTGTGTCTGCTAAAGCCCGTTCAGCCACTCATGTCCCACGTACTCCCTATCTCCCACACTCCGCCGTTACGCTAGCAGAACCAGCAGGAACTCGTGTTCCACTGATTCCAATACAACGCGGTAATGGGCATTTTTCATGAATGAGTTTTGGTTTGCAGTAACCAGAGTTTTGCCAATGTACTCACCCATACTGCTGGATAGGACATCTATCCATATCCGAGTCGCGCTACGTCGCCAACTCCCGCACCTCACCGTTTGGCTGGGTTCGGGAAAACCTACCCACAACCCCAAGCCGACCACATACTGCTTTTCCGCACCCATTTTCAAGGAAACACGAGTTTTCCTGCAGTAGCCAGCCAGTGGGTCTACTAAAGCCCTTTCAGCCACTCATGTCCCACGTACTCGCTAGCTCCCGCACTCCGTCGTTACGCTAGCAGAACCAGCAGGAACTCGTGTTCCACTGATTCCAATACAACGCGGTAATGGGCATTTTTCATCAATGTTCTTGTCTCCAGTTTGCAGTAACAAGAGTTTTGCCAATGTACTCACCCACACTGCTTGATAGGATATCTATCTACGCCCATTTCGCGCTATGTTGCCAACACCCGTACCTCACCGTTTGGCCGGGTCCAGGAAAACCTACCCACCCCCAAGCCTCACGCACACTCCTTTTCCGCACCCATTTTCCAGGAAACACGAGTTTTCCCGGAGTAGCCAGCTAGTGGGTCTGCTAAAGCCCCTTCAGCCACACATGCCCCACGTACTCACTAGCTCCCGCACTCCGCCGTTACGCTAGCAGAACCAGCAGGAACTCGTGTTCCACTGATTCCGATACAACGCGGTAATGGGCATTTTTAACCAATTTTCTTGTCTCCAGTTTTCAATAACTAGAGTTTTGCGAGTATACAAACCCATACTGCTGGATAGGACATCTATCCATGTCGAAGTCGCGCTACGTCGCCAACTCCCGCACTTCTCCGTTTTGCCGGGGTCGGGAAAACCTACCCACCACCCCAAGCCGGCCACATACTACTTTTCCGCACCCATTTTTTAAGGAAACGCGAGTTTTCCTGGAGTAGCCAGCCAGTTGGTCTGCTAAAGCCCTTTCAGCCACTCATGCCCCACGTACTCGCTAGCTCCCGTACTCCGCCGTTACGCTAGCAGAACCAGCAGGAACTCGTGTTCCACTGATTCCAATACAACGCCGTAATGGGCATTTTTCATCAATGTTCTTGTCTCCAGTTTGCAGTAACCAGAGTTTTGCCAATGTACTCACCCACACTGCTTGATAGGACATCTATCTACGCCCATTTCGCGCTATGTCGCCAACACCCGCACCTCACCGTTTGGCCGGGTCCAGGAAAACCTACCCACCCCCCAACCTCACGCACACTCCTTTTCCATACCCATTTTCCAGGAAACACGAGTTTTCCCGGAGTAGCTAGCTAGTGGGTCTGCTAAAGCCCCTTCAACCACACATGCCCCACGTACTCACTAGCTCCCGCACTCCGCCGTTACGCTAGCAGAACAAGCAGGAACTCGTGTTCCACTGATTCCGATACAACGCGGTAATGGGCATTTTTAACCAATTTTCTTGTCTCCAGTTTTCAATAACTAGAGTTTTGCGAGGATACTCACCCATACTGCTGGATAGGACATCTATCCATGTCCAAGTCGCGCTACGTCGCCAACTCCCGCACTTCTCCGTTTGGCCGGGTTCGGGAAAACCTATCCACCACCCCAAGCCGGCCACATACTACTTTTCTGCACCCATTTTCAAGGAAACACAAGTTTTCCTGGAGTAGCCAGCTAGTGGGTCTGCTAAAGCCCTTTCAGCCATTCATCTCCCACGTACTCGCTAGCTCCCGCACTCCGCCGTTACGCTAGCAGAACCAGCAGGAACTCGTGTTCCACTGATTCCAATACAACGCGGTAATGGGCATTTTTCATCAATGTTCTTGTCTCCAGTTTGCATTTACCAGAGTTTTGCCAATGTACTCACCCACACTGCTTGATAGGACATCTATCTACGCCAATTTCGCGCTATGTCACCAACACCCGCACCTCACCGTTTGGCCGGGTCCAGGAAAACCTACCCTCCCCCAAGCCTCACGCACACTCCTTTTCCGCACCCATTTTCCAGGAAACACGAGTTTTCCCGGAGTAGCCAGCTAGTGGGTCTGCTAAAGCCCCTTCAGCCACACATGCCCCGCGTACTCACTAGCTCCCGCACTCCGCCGTTACGCTAGCAGAACCAGCAGGAACTCGTGTTCCTCTGATTCCGATACAACGCGGTAATGTGCATTTTTAACCAATTTTCTTCTCTCCAGTTTTCAATAACTAGAGTTTTGCGAGTATACTCACCCATACTGCTGGATAGGACATCTATCCATGTCCAAGTCGCGCTACGTCGCCAACTCCCGCACTTCTCCGTTTGGCCGGGGTCGGGAAAACCTACCCACTACCCCGAGCCGGCCACATACTACTTTTCCGCACCCATTTTCAAGGAAACATGAGTTTTCCTTGAGTAGCCAGCCAATGGGTCTGCTAAAGCCCTTTCAGCCACTCATGTCCCACGTACTCGCTAGCTCCCGTACTCCGCCGTTACGCTAGCAGAACCAGCAGGAACTCGTGTTCCACTGATTCCAATACAACGCGGTAATGGGCATTTTTCATCAATGTTCTTGTCTCCAGTTTGCAGTAACCAGAGTTTTGCCAATGTACTCACCCACACTGCTTGATAGGACATCTATCTACGCCAATTTCGCGCTATGTCGCCAACACCCGCACCTCACCGTTTGGCCGGGTCCAGGAAAACCTACCCACCCCCAAGCCTCACGCACACTCCTTTTCCGCACCCATTTTCCAGGAAACACGAGTTTTCCCGGAGTAGCCAGCTAGTGGGTCTGCTAAAGCCCCTTCAGCCACACATGCCCCGCGTACTCACTAGCTCCCGCACTCCGCCGTTACGCTTACAGAACCAGCAGGAACTCGTGTTCCACTGATTCCGATACAACGCGGTAATGGGCATTTTTAACCAATTTTCTTGTCTCCAGTTTTCAATAACTAGAGTTTTGCGAGTATACTCACCCATACTGCTGGATAGGACATCTATCCATGTCCAAGTCCCGCTACGTCGCCAACTCCCGCACTTCTCCGTTTTGCCGGGTTCGGGAAAACCTACCCACCACCCCAAGCCGGCCACATACTACTTTTCCGCACCCATTTTCAAGGAAACATGAGTTTTCCTGGAGTAGCCAGCCTGTGGGTCTGCTAAAGCCCGTTCAGCCACTCATGTCCAACGTACTCCCTAGCTCCCACACTCCGCCGTTACGCTAGCAGAACCAGCAGGAACTCGTGTTCCGCTGATTCCAATACAACGCGGTAATGGGCATTTTTCATCAATGTTCTTGTCTCCAGTTTGCAGTAACCAGAGCTTTGCCAATGTACTCACCCATACTGCTGGATAGGACATCTATCCATATCCGAGTCGCGCTACGTCGCCAACTCCCGCACCTCACCGTTTGGCTGGGTTCGGGAAAACCTACCCACAACCCCAAGCCGACCACATACTGCTTTTCCGCACCCCTTTTCAAGGAAACACGAGTTTTCCTGCAGTAGCCAGCCAGTGGGTCTACTAAAGCCCTTTCAGCCACTCATGTCCCACGTACTCGCTAGCTCCCGCACTCCGTCGTTACGCTAGCAGAACCAGCAGGAACTCGTGTTCCACTGATTCCAATACAACGCGGTAATGGGCATTTTTCATCAATGTTCTTGTCTCCAGTTTGCAGTAACAAGAGTTTTGCCAATGTACTCACCCACACTGCTTGATAGGATATCTATCTACGCCCATTACGCGCTATGTTGCCAACACCCGTACCTCACCGTTTGGCCGGGTCCAGGAATACCTACCCACCCCCAAGCCTCACGCACACTCCTTTTCCGCACCCATTTTCCAGGAAACACGAGTTTTCCCGGAGTAGCCAGCTAGTGGGTCTGCTAAAGCCCCTTCAGCCACACATGCCCCACGTACTCACTAGCTCCCGCACTCCGCCGTTACGCTAGCAGAACCAGCAGGAACTCGTGTTCCTCTGATTCCGATACAACGCGGTAATGGTCATTTTTTACCAATTTTCTTGTCTCCAGTTTTCAATAACTAGAGTTTTGCGAGTATACTCACCCATACTGCTGGATAGAACATCTATCCATGTCCAAGTCGCGCTACGTCGCCAACTCCCGCACTTCTCCGTTTGGCCGGGGCCGGGAAAACCTACCCACCACCCCAAGCCGGCCACATACTACTTTTCCGCACCCATTTTCAAGGAAACACGAGTTTTCCTGGAGTAGCCAGCCAGGGGGTCTGCTAAAGCCCTTTCAGCCACTCATGTCCCACGTACTCGCTAGCTCCCGTACTCCGCCGTTACGCTAGCAGAACCAGCAGGAACTCGTGTTCCACTGATTCCAATACAACGCGGTAATGGGCATTTTTCATCAATGTTCTTGTCTCCAGTTTGCAGTAACCAGAGTTTTGCCACTGTACTCACCCACACTGCTTGATAGGACATCTATCTACGCCAATTTCGCGCTATGTCGCCAACACCCGCACCTCACCGTTTGGCCGGGTCCAGGAAAACCTGCCCACCCCCAAGCCTCACGCACACTCCTTTTCCATACCCATTTTCCAGGAAACACGAGTTTTCCCGGAGTAGCCAGCTAGTGGGTCTGCTAAAGCCCCTTCAGCCACACATGCCCCGCGTACTCACTAGCTCCCGCACTCCGCCGTTACGCTAGCAGAACCAGCAGGAACTCGTGTTCCACTGATTCCGATACAACGCGGTAATGTGCATTTTTAACCAATTTTCTTCTCTCCAGTTTTCAATAACTAGAGTTTTGCGAGTATACTCACCCATACTGCTGGATAGGACATCTATCCATGTCCAAGTCGCGCTACGTCGCCAACTCCCGCACTTCTCCGTTTGGCCGGGGTCGTGAAAACCTACCCACTACCCCAAGCCGGCCACATACTACTTTTCCGCACCCATTTTCAAGGAAACATGAGTTTTCCTGGAGTAGCCAGCCAGTGGGTCTGCTAAAGCCCTTTCAGCCACTCATGTCACACGTACTCGCTAGCTCCCGTACTCCGCCGTTACGCTAGCAGAACCAACAGGAACTCGTGTTCCACTGATTCCAATACAACGCGGTAATGGGCATTTTTCATCAATGTTCTTGTCTCCCGTTTGCAGTAACCAGAGTTTTGCCAATGTACTCACCCACACTGCTTGATAGGACATCTATCTACGCCAATTTCGCGCTATGTCGCCAACACCCGCACCTCACCGTTTGGCCGGGTCCAGGAAAACCTACCCACCCCCAAGCCTCACGCACACTCCTTTTCCGCACCCATTTTCCAGGAAACACGAGTTTTCCCGGAGTAGCCAGCTAGTGGGTCTGCTAAAGCCCCTTCAGCCACACATGCCCCACGTACTCACTAGCTCCCGCACTCCGCCGTTACGCTTACAGAACCAGCAGGAACTCGTGTTCCACTGATTCCGATACAACGCGGTAATGGGCATTTTTAACCAATTTTCTTGTCTCCAGTTTTCAATAACTAGAGTTTTGCGAGTATACTCACCCATACTACTGGATAGGACATCTATCCATGTCCAAGTCGCGCTACGTCGCCAACTCCCGCACTTCTCCGTTTTGCCGGGTTCGGGAAAACCTACCCACCACCCCAAGCCGGCCACATACTACTTTTCCGCACCCATTTTCAAGGAAACATGAGTTTTCCTGGAGTAGCCAGCCTGTGGGTCTGCTAAAGCCCGTTCAGCCACTCATGTCCCACGTTCTCCCTAGCTCCCACACTCCGCCGTTACGCTAGCAGAACCAGCAGGAACTCGTGTTCCGCTGATTCCAATACAACGCGGTAATGGGCATTTTTCATCAATGTTCTTGTCTCCAGTTTGCAGTAACCAGAGTTTTGCCAATGTACTCACCCATACTGCTGGATAGGACATCTATCCATATCCGAGTCGCGCTACGTCGCCAACTCCCGAACCTCACCGTTTGGCTGGGTTCGGGAAAACCTACCCACAACCCCAAGCCGACCACATACTGCTTTTCCGCACCCATTTTCAAGGAAACACGAGTTTTCCTGCAGTAGCCAGCCAGTGGGTCTACTAAAGCCCTTTCAGCCACTCATGTCCCACGTACTCGCTAGCTCCCGCACTCCGTCGTTACGCTAGCAGAACCAGCAGGAACTCGTGTTCCACTGATTCCAATACAACGCGGTAATGGGCATTTTTCATCAATGTTCTTGTCTCCAGTTTGCAGTAACAAGAGTTTTGCCAATGTACTCACCCACACTGCTTGATAGGATATCTATCTACGCCCATTTCGCGCTATGTTGCCAACACCCGTACCTCACCGTTTGGCCGGGTCCAGGAATACCTACCCACCCCCAAGCCTCACGCACACTCCTTTTCCGCACCCATTTTCCAGGAAACACGAGTTTTCCCGGAGTAGCCAGCTAGTGGGTCTGCTAAAGCCCCTTCAGCCACACATGCCCCACGTACTCACTAGCTCCCGCACTCCGCCGTTACGCTTACAGAACCAGCAGGAACTCGTGTTCCACTGATTCCGATACAACGCGGTAATGGGCATTTTTAACCAATTTTCTTGTCTCCAGTTTTCAATAACTAGAGTTTTGCGAGTATACTCACCCATACTGCTGGATAGGACATCTATCCATGTCCAAGTCGCGCTACGTCGCCAACTCCCGCACTTCTCCGTTTTGCCGGGTTCGGGAAAACCTACCCACCACCCCAAGCCGGCCACATACTACTTTTCCGCACCCATTTTCAAGGAAACATGAGTTTTCCTGGAGTAGCCAGCCTGTGGGTCTGCTAAAGCCCGTTCAGCCACTCATGTCCCACGTTCTCCCTAGCTCCCACACTCCGCCGTTACGCTAGCAGAACCAGCAGGAACTCGTGTTCCGCTGATTCCAATACAACGCGGTAATGGGCATTTTTCATCAATGTTCTTGTCTCCAGTTTGCAGTAACCAGAGTTTTGCCAATGTACTCACCCATACTGCTGGATAGGACATCTATCCATATCCGAGTCGCGCTACGTCGCCAACTCCCGCACCTCACCGTTTGGCTGGGTTCGGGAAAACCTACCCACAACCCCAAGCCGACCACATACTGCTTTTCCGCACCCATTTTCAAGGAAACACGAGTTTTCCTGCAGTAGCCAGCCAGTGGGTCTACTAAAGCCCTTTCAGCCACTCATGTCCCACGTACTCGCTAGCTCCCGCACTCCGTCGTTACGCTAGCAGAACCAGCAGGAACTCGTGTTCCACTGATTCCAATACAACGCGGTAATGGGCATTTTTCATCAATGTTCTTGTCTCCAGTTTGCAGTAACAAGAGTTTTGCCAATGTACTCACCCACACTGCTTGATAGGATATCTATCTACGCCCATTTCGCGCTATGTTGCCAACACCCGTACCTCACCGTTTGGCCGGGTCCAGGAATACCTACCCACCCCCAAGCCTCACGCACACTCCTTTTCCGCACCCATTTTCCAGGAAACACGAGTTTACCCGGAGTAGCCAGCTAGTGGGTCTGCTAAAGCCCCTTCAGCCACACATGCCCCACGTACTCACTAGCTCCCGCACTCCGCCGTTACGCTAGCAGAACCAGCAGGAACTCGTGTTCCTCTGATTCCGATACAACGCGGTAATGCAATTTTCTTGTCTCCAGTTTTCAATAACTAGAGTTTTGCGAGTATACTCACCCATACTGCTGGATAGGACATCTATCCATGTCCAAGTCGCGCTACGTCGCCAACTCCCGCACTTCTCCGTTTTGCCGGGTTCGGGAAAACCTACCCACCACCCCAAGCCGGCCACATACTACTTTTCCGCACCCATTTTCAAGGAAACATGAGTTTTCCTGGAGTAGCCAGCCTGTGGGTCTGCTAAAGCCCGTTCAGCCACTCATGTCCCACGTTCTCCCTAGCTCCCACACTCCGCCGTTACGCTAGCAGAACCAGCAGGAACTCGTGTTCCGCTGATTCCAATACAACGCGGTAATGGGCATTTTTCATCAATGTTCTTGTCTCCAGTTTGCAGTAACCAGAGTTTTGCCAATGTACTCACCCATACTGCTGGATAGGACATCTATCCATATCCGAGTCGCGCTACGTCGCCAACTTCCGCACCTCACCGTTTGGCTGGGTTCGGGAAAACCTACCCACAACCCCAAGCCGACCACATACTGCTTTTCCGCACCCATTTTCAAGGAAACACGAGTTTTCCTGCAGTAGCCAGCCAGTGGGTCTACTAAAGCCCTTTCAGCCACTCATGTCCCACGTACTCGCTAGCTCCCGCACTCCGTCGTTACGCTAGCAGAACCAGCAGGAACTCGTGTTCCACTGATTCCAATACAACGCGGTAATGGGCATTTTTCATCTATGTTCTTGTCTCCAGTTTGCAGTAACAAGAGTTTTGCCAATGTACTCACCCACACTGCCTGATAGGATATCTATCTACGCCCATTTCGCGCTATGTTGCCAACACCCGTACCTCACCGTTTGGCCGGGTCCAGGAATACCTACCCACCCCCAAGCCTCACGCACACTCCTTTTCCGCACCCATTTTCCAGGAAACACGAGTTTTCCCGGAGTAGCCAGCTAGTGGGTCTGCTAAAGCCCCTTCAGCCACACATGCCCCACGTACTCACTAGCTCCCGCACTCCGCCGTTACGCTTACAGAACCAGCAGGAACTCGTGTTCCACTGATTCCGATACAACGCGGTAATGGGCATTTTTAACCAATTTTCTTGTCTCCAGTTTTCAATAACTAGAGTTTTGCGAGTATACTCACCCATACTGCTGGATAGGACATCTATCCATGTCCAAGTCGCGCTACGTCGCCAACTCCCGCACGTCTCCGTTTTGCCGGGTTCGGGAAAACCTACCCACCACCCCAAGCCGGCCACATACTACTTTTCCGCACCCATTTTCAAGGAAACATGAGTTTTCCTGGAGTAGCCAGCCTGTGGGTCTGCTAAAGCCCGTTCAGCCACTCATGTCCCACGTTCTCCCTAGCTCCCACACTCCGCCGTTACGCTAGCAGAACCAGCAGGAACTCGTGTTCCGCTGATTCCAATACAACGCGGTAATGGGCATTTTTCATCAATGTTCTTGTCTCCAGTTTGCAGTAACCAGAGTTTTGCCAATGTACTCACCCATACTGCTGGATAGGACATCTATCCATATCCGAGTCGCGCTACGTCGCCAACTCCCGCACCTCACCGTTTGGCTGGGTTCGGGAAAACCTACCCACAACCCCAAGCCGACCACATACTGCTTTTCCGCACCCATTTTCAAGGAAACACGAGTTTTCCTGCAGTAGCCAGCCAGTGGGTCTACTAAAGCCCTTTCAGCCACTTATGTCCCACGTACTCGCTAGCTCCCGCACTCCGTCGTTACGCTAGCAGAACCAGCAGGAACTCGTGTTCCACTGATTCCAATACAACGCGGTAATGGGCATTTTTCATCAATGTTCTTGTCTCCAGTTTGCAGTAACAAGAGTTTTGCCAATGTACTCACCCACACTGCTTGATAGGATATCTATCTACGCCCATTTCGCGCTATGTTGCCAACACCCGTACCTCACCGTTTGGCCGGGTCCAGGAATACCTATCCACCCCCAAGCCTCACGCACACTCCTTTTCCGCACCCATTTTCCAGGAAACACGAGTTTTCCCGGAGTAGCCAGCTAGTGGGTCTGCTAAAGCCCCTTCAGCCACACATGCCCCCACGTACTCACTAGCTCCCGCACTCCGCCGTTACGCTTACAGAACCAGCAGGAACTCGTGTTCCACTGATTCCGATACAACGCGGTAATGGGCATTTTTAACCAATTTTCTTGTCTCCAGTTTTCAATAACTAGAGTTTTGCGAGTATACTCACCCATACTGCTGGATAGGACATCTATCCATGTCCAAGTCGCGCTACGTCGCCAACTCCTGCACTTCTCCGTTTTGCCGGGTTCGGGAAAACCTACCCACCACCCCAAGCCGGCCACATACTACTTTTCCGCACCCATTTTCAAGGAAACATGAGTTTTCCTGGAGTAGCCAGCCTGTGGGTCTGCTAAAGCCCGTTCAGCCACTCATGTCCCACGTTCTCCCTAGCTCCCACACTCCGCCGTTACGCTAGCAGAACCAGCAGGAACTCGTGTTCCGCTGATTCCAATACAACGCGGTAATGGGCATTTTTCATCAATGTTCTTGTCTCCAGTTTGCAGTAACCAGAGTTTTGCCAATGTACTCACCCATACTGCTGGATAGGACATCTATCCATATCCGAGTCGCGCTACGTCGCCAACTCCCGCACCTCACCGTTTGGCTGGGTTCGGGAAAACCTACCCACAACCCCAAGCCGACCACATACTGCTTTTCCGCACCCATTTTCAAGGAAACACGAGTTTTCCTGCAGTAGCCAGCCAGTGGGTCTACTAAAGCCCTTTCAGCCACTCATGTCCCACGTACTCGCTAGCTCCCGCACTCCGTCGTTACGCTAGCAGAACCAGCAGGAACTCGTGTTCCACTGATTCCAATACAACGCGGTAATGGGCATTTTTCATCAATGTTCTTGTCTCCAGTTTGCAGTAACAAGAGTTTTGCCAATGTACTCACCCACACTGCTTGATAGGATATCTATCTACGCCCATTTCGCGCTATGTTGCCAACACCCGTACCTCACCGTTTGGCCGGGTCCAGGAATACCTACCCACCACCAAGCCTCACGCACACTCCTTTTCCGCACCCATTTTCCAGGAAACACGAGTTTACCCGGAGTAGCCAGCTAGTGGGTCTGCTAAAGCCCCTTCAGCCACACATGCCCCACGTACTCACTAGCTCCCGCACTCCGCCGTTACGCTAGCAGAACCAGCAGGAACTCGTGTTCCTCTGATTCCGATACAACGCGGTAATGGGCATTTTTAACCAATTTTCTTGTCTCCAGTTTTCAATAACTAGAGTTTTGCGAGTATACTCACCCATACTGCTGGATAGGACATCTATCCATGTCCAAGTCGCGCTACGTCGCCAACTCCCGCACTTCTCCGTTTTGCCGGGTTCGGGAAAACTTACCCACCACCCCAAGCCGGCCACATACTACTTTTCCGCACCCATTTTCAAGGAAACATGAGTTTTCCTGCAGTAGCCAGCCAGTGGGTCTACTAAAGCCCTTTCAGCCACTCATGTCCCACGTACTCGCTAGCTCCCGCACTCCGTCGTTACGCTAGCAGAACCAGCAGGAACTCGTGTTCCACTGATTCCAATACAACGCGGTAATGGGCATTTTTCATCAATGTTCTTGTCTCCAGTTTGCAGTAACAAGAGTTTTGCCAATGTACTCACCCACACTGCTTGATAGGATATCTATCTACGCCCATTTCGCGCTATGTTGCCAACACCCGTACCTCACCGTTTGGCCGGGTCCAGGAATACCTACCCACCACCAAGCCTCACGCACACTCCTTTTCCGCACCCATTTTCCAGGAAACACGAGTTTACCCGGAGTAGCCAGCTAGTGGGTCTGCTAAAGCCCCTTCAGCCACACATGCCCCACGTACTCACTAGCTCCCGCACTCCGCCGTTACGCTAGCAGAACCAGCAGGAACTCGTGTTCCTCTGATTCCGATACAACGCGGTAATGGGCATTTTTAACCAATTTTCTTGTCTCCAGTTTTCAATAACTAGAGTTTTGCGAGTATACTCACCCATACTGCTGGATAGGACATCTATCCATGTCCAAGTCGCGCTACGTCGCCAACTCCCGCACTTCTCCGTTTTGCCGGGTTCGGGAAAACCTACCCACCACCCCAAGCCGGCCACATACTACTTTTCTGCAGCATTTTCAAGGAAATACAAGTTTTCCTGGAGTAGCCAGCTAGTGGGTCTGCTAAAGCCCTTTCAGCCATTCATCTCCCACGTACTCGCTAGCTCCCGCACTCCGCCGTTACGCTAGCAGAACCAGCAGGAACTCGTGTTCCACTGATTCCAATACAACGCGGTAATGGGCATTTTTCATCAATGTTCTTGTCTCCAGTTTGCAGTTACCAGAGTTTTGCCAATGTACTCTCCCACACTGCTTGATAGGACATCTATATACGCCCATTTCGCGCTATGTCGCCAACACCCGCACCTCACCGTTTGGCCGGGTCTAGGAAAACCTACCCACCCCAAGCCTCACGCACACTCCTTTTCCGCACCCATTTTCCAGGAAACACGAGTTTTCCCGGAGTAGCCAGCTAGTGGGTCTGCTAAAGCCCCTTCAGCCACACATGCCCCACGTACTCACTAGCTCCCGCACTCCGCCGTTACGCTAGCAGAACCAGCAGGAACTCGTGTTCCACTGATTTCGATACAACGCGGTAATGGGCATTTTTAACCAATTTTCTTCTCTCCAGTTTTCAATAACTAGAGTTTTGCGAGTATACTGACTCATACTGCTGGATAGGACATCTATTCATGCCCAAGTCCCGCTACGTCGCCAACTCCCGCACTTCTTCGTTTGGCCGGGATCGGGAAAACCTACCCACCACCCCAAGCCGACCACATACTACTTTTCCGCACCCATTTCAAGGAAACACGAGTTTTCCTGCAGTAGCCAGCCAGTGGGTCTGCTAAAGCCCTTTCAGCCACTCATGTCCCACGTACTCGCTAGCTCCCGCACTCCGCCGTTACGCTAGCAGAACCAGCAGGAACTCGTGTTCCACTGATTCCAATACAACGCGGTAATGTGCATTTTTCATCAATGTTCTTGTCTCCAGTTTGCAGTAACCAGAGTTTTGCCAATGTACTCACCCATACTGCTGGATAGGACATATATCCATATCCGAGTCGCGCTACGTCGCCAACTCCCGCACCTCAACGTTTGGCCGGGTTCGGGAAAACCTACCCACAACCCCAAGCCGACCACATACTGCTTTTCCGCACCCATTTTCAAGGAAACACGAGTTTTCCTGCAGTAGCCAGCCAGTGGGTCTACTAAAGCCCTTTCAGCCACTCATGTCCCACGTACTCGCTAGCTCCCGCACTCCGTCGTTACGCTAGCAGAACCAGCAGGAACTCGTGTTTCACTGATTCCAATACAACGCGGTAATGGGCATTTTTCATCAATGTTCTTGTCTCCAGTTTGCAGTAACCAGAGTTTTGCCAATGTACTCACCCACACTGCTTGATAGGATATCTATCTACGCCCATTTCGCGCTATGTTGCCAACACCCGCACCTCACCGTTTGGCCGGGTCCAGGAAAACCTACCCACCTCCAAGCCTCACGCACACTCCTTTTCCGCACCCATTTTCCAGGAAACACGAGTTTTCCCGGAGTAGCCAGCTAGTGGGTCTGCTAAAGCCCCTTCAGCCACACATGCCCCACGTACTCACTAGCTCCCGCACTCCGCCGTTAAGCTAGCAGAACCAGCAGGAACTCGTGTTCCACTGGTTCCGATACAATGCGGTAATGGGCATTTTTAACCAATTTTCTTGTCTCCAGTTTTCAATAACTAGAGTTTTGCAAGTATACTCACCCATACTGCTGGATAGGACATCTATCCATGTCCAAGTCGCGCTACGTCGCCAACTCCCGCACTTCTCCGTTTGGCCGGGGTCGGGAAAACCTACCCACCATCCGAAGCCGGCCACATACTACTTTTCCGCACCCATTTTCAAGGAAACACGAGTTTTCCTGGAGTAGCCAGCCAGTGGGTCTGCTAAAGCCCTTTCAGCCACTCATGTCCCACGTACTCGCTAGCTCCCGTACTCCGCCGTTACGATAGCAGAACCAGCAGGAACTCGTGTTCCACTGATTCCAATACAACGCGGTAATGGGCATTTTTCATCAATGTTCTTGTCTCCAGTTTGCAGTAACCAGAGTTTTGCCAATGTACTCACCCACACTGCTTGATAGGACATCTATCTACGCCCATTTCGCGCTATGTCGCCAACACCCGCACCTCACCGTTTGGCCGGGTCCAGGAAAACCTACCCACCCCCAAGCCTCACGCACACTCCTTTTCCGCAGCCATTTTCCAGGAAACACGAGTTTTCCCGGAGAAGCCAGCTAGTGGGTCTGCTAAAGCCCCTTCAGCCACACATGCCCCACGTACTCACTAGCTCCCGCACTCTGCCGTTTCGCTAGCAGAACCAGCAGGAACTCGTGTTCCACTGAATCCAATACAACGCGGTAATGGGCATTTTTCATCTATGTTCTTGTCTCAAGTTTGCAGTAACCAGAGTTTTGCCAATGTACTCACCCACACTGCTTGATAGGACATCTATCTACGCCCATTTCGCGCTGTGTCGCCAACACCCGCACCTCACCGTTTGGCCGGATGCAGGAAAACCTACCCACCCCCAAGCCTCACGCACACTCCTTTTCCGCACCCATTTTCCAGGAAACACGAGTTTTCCCGGAGTAGCCAGCTAGTGGGTGTGCTAAAGCCCCTTCAGTCACCCATGTCCCATGTACACGCTAGCTCCCGCACTCCGTCGTTACGCTAGCAGAATCAGCAGGAACTCGTGTTCCACTGATTCCAATCCAATGCAGTAATGGGCATTTTTCATCAATGTTCTTGTCTCCAGTTTGCAGTAACCAGAGTTTTGCCAATGTACTCACCCACACTGCTTGATAGGACATCTATCTACGCCCATTTCGCGCTATGTCGCCAACACCCGCACCTCACCGTTTGGCCGGGTCCAGGAAAACCTACCCACCCCAAAGCCTCACGCACACTCCTTTTCCATACCCATTTTCCAGGAAACACGAGTTTTCCCGGAGTAGCCAGCTAGTGGGTCTGCTAAAGCCCCTTCATCCACACATGCCCCACGTACTCACTAGCTCCCGCACTCCGCCGTTACGCTAGCAGAACCAGCAGGAACTCGTGTTCCACTGATTCCAATACAACGCGGTAATGGGCATTTTTAACCAATTTTCTTGTCTCCAGTTTTCAATAACTAGAGTTTTGCGAGTATACTCACCCATACTGCTGGATAGGACATCTATCCATGTCCAAGTCGCGCTACGTCGCCAACTCCCGCACTTCTCCGTTTGGCCGGGTTCGGGAAAACCTACCCACCACCCCAAGCCGGCCACATACTACTTTTCCGCACCCATTTTCAAGGAAACACGAGTTTTCCTGGAGTAGCCAGCTAGTGGGTCTGCTAAAGCCCTTTCAGCCACTCATGTCCCACGTACTCGCTAGCTCCCGTACTCCGCCGTTACGCTAGCAGAACCAGCAGGAACTCGTGTTCCACTGATTCCAATACAACGCGGTAATGGGCATTTTTCATCAATGTTCTTGTCTCCAGTTTGCAGTAACCAGAGTTTTGCCAATGTACTCACCCACACTGCTTGATAGGACATCTATCTACGCCAATTTCGCGCTATGTCGCTAACACCCGCACCTCACCCTTTGGCCGGGTCAAGGAAAACCTACCCACCCCCAAGCCTCACGCACACTCCTTTTCCGCACCCATTTTCCAGGAAACACGAGTTTTCCCGGAGTAGCCAGCTAGTGGGTCTGCTAAAGCCCCTTCAGCCACACATGCCCCACGTACTCACTAGCTCCCGCACTCCGCCGTTACGCTAGCAGGACCAGCAGGAACTCGTGTTCCACTGATTCCGATACAACGCGGTAATGGGCATTTTTAACCAATTTTCTTGTCTCCAGTTTTCAATAACTAGAGTTTTGCGAGTATACTCACCCATACTGCTGGATAGGACATCTATCCATGTCCAAGTCGCGCTACGTCGCCAACTCCCGCACTTCTCCGTTTGGCCGGGTTCGGGAAAACCTACCCACCACCCCAAGCCGGCCACATACTACTTTTCCGCACCCATTTTCAAGGAAACATGAGTTTTCCTGGAGTAGCCAGCCTGTGGGTCTGCTAAAGCCCTTTCAGCCACTCATGTCCCACGTACTGGCTAGCTCCCACACTCCGCCGTTACGCTAGCAGAACCAACAGGAACTCGTGTTCCACTGATTCCAATACAACGCGGTAATGGGCATTTTTCATCAATGTTCTTGTCTCCAGTTTGCAGTAACCAGAGTTTTGCCAATGTACTCACCCACACTGCTTGATAGGATATCTATCTACGCCCAATTCGCGCTATGTTGCCAACACCCGCACCTCACCGTTTGGCCGGGTCCAGGAAAACCTACCCATCCCCCAAGCCTCACGCACACTCCTTTTCCGCACCCATTTTCCAGGAAACACGAGTTTTCCCGGAGTAGCCAGCTAGTGGGTCTGCTAAAGCCCCTTCAGCCACACATGCCCCACGTACTCACTAGCTCCCGCACTCCGCCGTTAAGCTAGCAGAACCAGCAGGAACCCGTGTTCCACTGATTCCGATACAATGCGGTAATGGGCATTTTTAACCAATTTTCTTGTCTCCAGTTTTCAATAACTAGAGTTTTGCGAGCATACTCACCCATACTGCTGGATAGGACATCTATCCATGTCCAAGTCGCGCTACGTCGCCAACTCCCGCACTTCTCCGTTTGGCCGGGGTCGGGAAAACCTACCCACCACCCCAAGCCGGCCACATACTACTTTTCCGCACCCATTTTCAAGGAAACACGAGTTTTCCTGGAGTAGCCAGCCAGTGCGTCTGCTAAAGCCCTTTCAGCCACTCATGTCCCACGTACTCGCTAGCTCCCGTACTCCGCCGTTACGCTAGCAGAACCAGCAGGAACTCGTGTTCCACTGATTCCAATACAACGCGGTAATTGGCATTTTTCATCAATATTCTTGTCTCCAGTTTGCAGTAACCAGAGTTTTGCCAATGTACTCACCCACACTGCTTGATAGGACATCTATCTACGCCCATTTCGCGCTATGTCGCCAACACCCGCACCTCACCGTTTGGCCGGGTCCTGGAAAACCTACCCACCCCCAAGCCTCACGCACACTCCTTTTCCGCACCCATTTTCAAGGAAATACGAGTTTTCCCGGAGTAGCCAGCTAGTGGATCTGCTAAAGCCCCTTCAGCCACACATGCCCCACGTACTCACTAGCTCCCGCACTCCGCCGTTTCGCTAGCAGAACCAGCAGGAACTCGTGTTCCACTGAGTCCAATACAACGCGGTAATGGGCATTTTTCATCTATGTTCTTGTCTCCAGTTTGCAGTAACCAGAGT
Source organism: Lucinisca nassula (assembly GCA_963580285.1). Classification (NCBI taxonomy): domain Eukaryota; kingdom Metazoa; phylum Mollusca; class Bivalvia; order Lucinida; family Lucinidae; genus Lucinisca; species Lucinisca nassula. The sequence continues at coordinate 170,789,285 of OY757014.1, read as the reverse complement.
TTTGCCAATGTATTCACCCACCCTGCTTGATAGGACATCTATCTACGCCCATTTCGCGCTGTGTCGCCAACATCCGCACCTCACCGTTTGGCCGGGTGCAGGAAAACCTACCCACCCCCAAGCCTCACGCACACTCCTTTTCCGCACCCATTTTCCAGGAAACACGAGTTTTACCGGAGTAGCCAGCTAGTGGGTCTGCTAAAGCCCCTTCAGCCACACATGCCCCACGTACTCACTAGCCCCCGCACTCAGCCATTACGCTAGCAGAACCAGCAGGAACTCGTGTTCCACTGATTCCGATACAACGCGGTAATGGGAATTTTTAAACAATTTTCTTGTCTCCAGGTTTCAATAACTAGAGTTTTGCGAGTATACTCACCCATTTTGCTGAATAGGACATCTATCCATGTCCAAGTCGCGCTACGTCGCCAACTCCCGCACTTCTCCGTTTGGCCGGGTTCGGGAAAACCTACCCACCACCCCAAGCCGGCCACATACTACTTTTCCGCACCCATTTTCAAGGAAACACGTGTTTTCCTGGAGTAGCCGGCTAGTGGGTCTGCTAAAGCCCGTTCAGCCACTCATGTCCCACGTACTCACTAGCTCCCGCACTCCGCCGTTACGCTAGCAGAACCAGCAGGAACTCGTGTTCCACTGATTCCGATACAACGCGGTAATGGGCATTTTTAATCAATTTTCTTCTCTCCAGTTTTCAATAACTAGAGTTTTGCGAGTATACTCACCCATACTGCTGGATAGGACATCTATCCATGTCCAAGTCGCGCTACGTCGCCAACTCCCGCACATCTCCGTTTGGCCGGGGTCGGGAAAACCTACCCACTACCCCAAGCCGGCCACATACTACTTTTCCGCACCCATTTTCAAGGAAACATGTGTTTTCCTGGAGTAGCCAGCCAGTGGGTCTGCTAAAGCCCTTTCAGCCACTCATGTCCCACGTACTCGCTAGCTCCCACACTCCGCCGTTACGCTAGCAGAACCAGCAGGAACTCGTGTTCCACTTATTCCAATACAACGCGGTAATGGGCATTTTTCATCAATGTTCTTGTCTCCAGTTTGCAGTAACCAGAGTTTTGCCAATGTACTCACCCATACTGCTGGATAGGACATCTATCCATATCCGAGTCGCGCTACGTCGCCAACTCCCGCACCTCACCGTTTGGCCGGGTTCGGGAAAACCTACCCACAACCCCAAGCCGACCACATACTACTTTTCCGCACCCATTTTCAAGGAAACACGAGTTTTCCTGCAGTAGCCAGCCAGTGGGTCTGCTAAAGCCCTTTCAGCCACTCAAGTCCCACGTACTCGCTAGCTCCCGCACTCCGTTGTTACGCTAGCAGAACCAGCAGGAACTCGTGTTACACTGATTCCAATACAACGCGGTAATGGGCATTTTTCATCCATGTTCTTGTCTCCAGTTTGCAGTAACCAGAGTTTTGCCAATGTACTCACCCACACTGCTTGATAGGATATCTATCTACGCCCATTTCGCGCTATGTCGCCAACACCCGCACCTCACCGTTTGGCCGAGTCCAGGAAAACCTCAAAGCCTCACGCACACTCCTTTTCCGCACCCATTTTCCAGGAAACACGAGTTTTCCCGGAGTAGCCAGCTAGTGGGTCTGCTAAAGCCCCTTCAGCCACACATGCCCCACGTACACACTAGCTCCCGCACTCCGCCGTTACGCTAGCAGAACCAGCAGGAACTCGTGTTCCACTGATTCCGATACAACGCGGTAATGGGCATTTTTAACCAATTTTCTTGTCTCCAGTTTTCAATAACTAGAGTTTTTCGAGTATACTCACCCATACTGCTGGATAGGACATCTATCCATGTCCAAGTCGCGCTACGTCGCCAACTCCCGCACTTCTCCATTTGGCCGGGTTCGGGAAAATCTACCCACCATCCCAAGCCGGCAACATACTACTTTTCCGCACCCATTTTCAAGGAAACATGAGTTTTCCTGGAGTAGCCAGCTAGTGGGTCTGCTAAAGCCCTTTCAGCCACTCATGTAGCTCCCGCACTCCGCCGTTACGCTAGCAGAACCAGCAGGAACTCGTGTTCCACTGATTCCAATACAACGCGGTAATGGGCATTTTTCATCTATGTTCTTGTCTCCAGTTTGCAGTAACCAGAGTTTTGCCAATGTACTCACCCACACTGCTTGATAGGACATCTATCTACGCCCATTTCGCGTAATGTCGCCAACACCCGCACCTCACCGTTTGGCCGGGTCCATGAAAACCTACCCCCCCCCCCCCCCCAGCCTCACGCACACTCCTTTTCCGCACCCATTTTCCAGGAAACACGAGTTTTCCCGGAGTAGCCAGCTAGTGGGTCTGCTAAAGCCCCTTCAGCCACACATGCCCCACGTACCCACTAGCTCCCGCACTCCGCCGTTTCTCTAGCAGAACCAGCAGGAACTCGTGTTCCACTGATTCCGAAACAACATGGCAATGGGGAATGTTCACCAATTTTCTTGTCTCAAGTTTTCAGTAACCAGAGTTTAGCGAGTATACTCACCCATACTGCTGGATAGGACATCTATCCATGTCCGAGTCGCGCTACGTCGCCAACTCCCGCACCTCACCGTTTGGCTGGGTTCGGGAATACCTACCTACAACCCCAAGCCGGCAATATACTACTTTTACGAACCCATTTTCAAGGAAACACGAATTTTCCCGGAGTTGCCAGCTAGTGGGTCTGCTAAAGCCCCCTCAGCCACCCATGTCCCATGGACACGCTAGCTCCCGCACTCCGTCGTTACGCTAGCAGAACCAGCAGGAACTCGTGTTCCACTGATTCCAATACAACGCGGTAATGGGCATTTTTCATCAATGTTCTTGTCTCCAGTTTGCAGTAACCAGAGTTTTGCCAATGTACTCACCCACACTGCTTGATAGGACATCTATCTACGCCCATTTCGCGCTATGTCGCCAACACCCGCACCTCACCGTTTGGCCGGGTCCAGGAAAACCTACCCACCCCCAAGCCTCACGCACACTCCTTTTCCGCACCCATTTTCCAGGAAACACGAGTTTTCCCGGAGTAGCCAGCTAGTGGGTCTGCTAAAGCCCCTTCAGCCACACATGCCCCACGTACTCACTAGCCCCCGCACTCAGCCGTTACGTTAGCAGAACCAGCAGGAACTCGTGTTCCACTGATTCCGATACAACGCGGTAATGGGCATTTTTAACCAATTTTCTTGTCTCCAGGTTTCAATAACTAGAGTTTTGCGAGTATACTCACCAATTTTGCTGAATAGGACATCTATCCATGTCCAAGTCGCGCTACGTCGCCAACTCCCGCACTTCTCCGTTTGGCCGGGTTCGGGAAAACCTACCCACCACCCCAAGCCGGCCACATACTACTTTTCCGCACCCATTTTCAAGGAAACACGTGTTTTCCTGGAGTAGCCGGCTAGTGGGTCTGCTAAAGCCCGTTCAGCCACTCATGTCCCACGTACTCGCTAGCTCCCGCACTCCGCCGTTACGCTAGCAGAACCAACAGGAACTCGTGTTCCACTGATTCCAATACAACGCGGTAATGGGAATTTTTCATCAATGTTCTTGTCTCCAGTTTGCAGTAACCAGAGTTTTGCCAATATACTCACCCTCACTGCTTGATAGGACATCTATCTACGCCCATTTCGCGCTATGTCGCCAACACCCGCGCCTCACCGTTTGGCCGGGTCCAGGAAAACCTACCCACCCCAAAGCCTCACGCACACTCCTTTTCCGCACACATTTTCCAGGAAACACGAAGTTTCCCAGGGTAGCCAGCTAGTGGGTCTGCTAAAGCCCCTTCAGCCACACATGCCCCACGTACTCACTAGCTCCCGCACTCCGCCGTTACGCTAGCAGAACCAGCAGGAACTCGTGTTCCACTGATTCCGATACAACGCGGTAATGGGCATTTTTAACCAATTTTCTTGTCTCCAGTTTTCAATAACTAGAGTTTTGCGAGTATACTCACCCATACTGCTGGATAGGACATCTATCCATGTCCAAGTCGCGCTACGTCGCCAACTCCCGCACTTCTCCGTTTGGCCGGGTCCAGGAAAACCTACCCACCACCCAAAGCCGGCCACATACTACTTTTCCGCACCCATTTTCAAGGAAACACGAGTTTTCCTGGAGTAGCCAGCCAGTGGGTCTGCTAAAGCCCTTTCAGCCACTCATGTCCCACGTACTCGCTAGCTCCCGTACTCCGCCGTTACGCTAGCAGAACCAGCAGGAACTCGTGTTCCACTGATTCCAATACAACGCGGTAATGGGCATTTTTCATCAATGTTCTTGTCTCCAGTTTGCAGTAACCAGAGTTTTGCCAATGTACTCACGCACACTGCTTGACAGGACATCTATCTACGCCCATTTCGCGCTATGTCGCCAACACCCGCACCTCACCGTTTGGCCGGGTCCAGGAAAACCTACCCACCCCCAAGCCTCACGCACACTCCTTTTCCGCACCCATTTTCAAGGAAACACGAGTTTTCCTGGAGTAGCCAGCCAGTGGGTCTGCTAAAGCCCTTTCAGCCACTCATGTCCCACGTACTCGCTAGCTCCCGCACTCCGCCGTTACGCTAGCAGAACCAGCAGGAACTCGTGTTCCACTGATTCCAATACAACGCGGTAATGGGCATTTTCATCAATGTTCTTGTCTCCAGTTTGCAGTAACCAGAGTTTTGCCAATGTACTCACCCACACTGCTTGATAGGACATCTATCTACGCCCATTTCGGGCTATGTCGCCAACACCCGCACCTCACCGTTTGGCCGGGTCCAGGAAAACCTACCCACCCCCAAGCCTAATGCACACTCCTTTTCCGCACCCATTTTCCAGGAAGCAAAAGTTTTAACGGAGTAGCCAGCTAGTGGGTCTGCTAAAGCCCCTTCAGCCACACATGCCCCACGTACTCACTACCTCCCGCACTCCGCCGTTTCGCTAGCAGAACCAGCAGGAACTCGTGTTCCACTGATTCCGAAACAACTTGGCAATGGGCAATGTTCACCAATTTTCTTGTCTCAAGTTTTCAGTAACCAGAGTTTAGCGAGTATACTCACCCATACTGCTGGATAGGACATATATCCGTGTCCTAGTCGCGCTACGTCGCCAACTCCCGCACCTCACCGTTTGGCCGGGTTCGGGAAAACCTACCTACCACCCCAAGCCGGCAAGATACTACTTTTACGAACCCATTTTCAAGGAAACACGACTTTTCCCGGAGTAGCCAGCTAGTGGGTCTGCTAAAGCCCCTTCAGCCACCCATGTACACGCTAGCTCCCGCACTCCGTCGTTACGCTAGCAGAACCAGTAGGAACTCGTGTTCCACTGATTCCAATACAACGCGGTAATGGGCATTTTTCATCAATGTTCTTGTCTCCAGTTTGCAGTAACAAGAGTTTTGCCAATGTACTCACCCACACTGCTTGAAAGGACATCTATGTACGCCCATTTCGCGCTATGTCGCCAACACCCGCACCTCACCGTTTGGCCGGTTCCAGGAAAACCTAACCCCCCCCCCCCCAAGCCTCACGCACACTCCTTTTCCGCACCCATTTTCCAGGAAACACGAGTTTTCCCGGACTAGCCAGCTAGTGAGTCTGCTAAAGCCCCTTCAGCCACACATGCCCCACGTACTCACTAGCTCCCGCATTTCGCCGTTACGCTAGCAGAACCAGCAGGAACTCGTGTTCCACTGATTCCGATACAACGCGGTAATGGGCATTTTTAACCAATTTTCTTGTCTCCAGTTTTCAGTAACCAGAGTTTTCCGAGTATACTCACCCATACTGCTGGATAGAACATCTATCCATGTCCAAGTCGCGCTACGTCGCCAACTCCCGCACTTCCCCGTTTGGCCGGGTTCGGGAAAACCTATCCACTACCCCAAGCCGGCCACATACTACATTTCCGCACCCATTTTCAAGGAAACACGAGTTTTCCTGGAATAGCCAGCTAGTGGGTCTGCTAAAGCCCCTTCAGCCACTCATGCCCCACGTACTCGCTAGCTCCCGCACTCCGCCGTTACGCTAGCTGAACCAGAAGGAACTCGTGTTCCGTTGATTCCAATACAACGCCGTGCGTGCGTGCGTTTTAATTATCCATCTGCAATACCGGTCGAAATATGCTCACAAAACGTTTGAGAAATATATTCATGTAGGTATGTTACAAGGTTGACCCTGTTGGATAGTTCCTGCTAGCAGGAGATTTGACTCCGGCCGGAACTAGAATGTTCCGGCTGGTCCTGCCAGCAGGAGATTGAGTTCCGGCTGGAACTGCTCTCCTGCTAACTTCACGCAGCTCAGGAACTCGTGGTCCACTGATTCCAATACAACGCGGTAATGGGCATTTTTCATCAATGTTCTTGTCTCCAGTTTGCAGTAACCAGAGTTTTGCCAATGTACTCACCCACACTGCTTGATAGGACATCTATCTACGCCCATTTCGCGCTATGTCGCCAACACCCGCACCTCACCGTTTGGCCGGGTCCAGGAAAACCTACCCACCCCCAAGCCTCACGCACACTCCTTTTCCGCACCCATTTTCCAGGAAACACGAGTTTTCCCGGAGTAGCCAGCTACTGGGTCTTCTAAAGCCCCGTGAGCCACACATGCCCCACGTACTCACTAGCTCCCGCACTCCGCCGTTACGCTAGCAGAACCAGCAGGAACTCGTGTTCCACTGATTCCGATACAACGCGGTAATGGGCATTTTTAACCAATTTTCTTGTCTCCAGTTTTCAATAACTAGAGTTTTGCGAGTATACTCACCCATACTGCTGGATAGGACATCTATCCATGTCCAAGTCGCGCTACGTCGCCAACTCCCGCACTTCTCCGTTTGGCCGGGTTCGGGAAAACCTACCCACCACCCCAAGCCGGCCACATACTACTTTTCCGCACCCATTTTCAAGGAAACACGAGTTTTCCTGGAGTAGCCAGCTAGTGGGTCTGCTAAAGCCCTTTCAGCCACTCATGTCCCACGTACTCGCTAGCTCCCGCACTCCGCCGTTACGCTAGCAGAACCAGCAGGAACTCGTGTTCCATTGATTCCAATACAACGCGGTAATGTGCATTTTGTCACCAACGTTCTTGTCTCCAGTTTGCAGTATCCAGAGTTTTGCCAATGTACTCACCCACACTGTTTGATAGGACATCTATCTACGCCCATTTCGCGCTATGTCGCCAACACCCGCACCTCACCGTTTGGCCGGGTCCAGGAAAACCTACCCACCCCCAAGCCTCACGCACACTCCTTTTCCGCACCCAATCTCCAGGAAACACGAGTTTTCCCGGAATGGCCAGCTAGTGGGTCTGCTAAAGCCCCTTCAGCCACACATGCCCCACGTACTCACTAGCTCTCGCACTTCGCCGTTACGCTAGCAGAACCAGCAGGAACTCGTGTTCCACTGATTCCGATACAACGCGGTAATGGGCATTTTTAACCAATTTTCTTGTCTCCAGTTTTCAGTAACCAGAGTTTTGCGAGTATACTCACCCATACTGCTGGATAGAACATCTATCCATGTCCAAGTCGCGCAATGTCGCCAACTCCCGCACTTCCCCGTTTGGCCTGGTTCGGGAAAACCTTCCCACCACCCCAAGCCGGCCACATACTACTTTTCCGCACCCATTTTCAAGGAAACACGAGTTTTCCTGGAGTAGCCAGCTAGTGGGTCTGCTAGAGCCCCTTCAGCCACCCATGCCCCACGTACTTGCTAGCACCCGCACTCCGCCGTTACGCTAGCAGAACCAGCAGGAACTCTTGTTCCACTGATTCCGAAACAACGTGGCAATGGGCAATGTTCACCAATTTTCTTGTCTCAAGTTTTCAGTAACCAGAGTTTTGCGAGTATACTCACCCATACTGCTGGATAGGACATCTATACATGTCCAAGTCGCGCTACGTCGCCAACTCCCGCACCTCACCGTTTGGCCGGGTTCGGGAAAATCTACCCACCACCCCAAGCCGGCCACATACTACTTTTCCGCACCCATTTTCAAGAAAACACGAATTTTCCCGGAGTAGCCAGCTAGTGGGTCTGTTGAAGCCCCTTTAGCCACTCATGCCCCACGTACTCGCTAGCTCCCGCACCCCGCCGTTACGCTAGCAGAACCAGAAGGAACTCGTGTTCCACTGATTCCGATACAACGCCGTGCGTGCGTGCGTGCGTTTTAATTATCCATCTGCAATACCCGTCGAAATGTGTTCACAAAACGTTTGGTATGTTACAAGGTTGACCCTGTTGGATAGTTCCTGCTAGCAGGAAATTTGACTCCGGCCGGAACTGGAATGTTCCGGCTGGTCCTGCCAGCAAGAGATTGAGTTCCGGCTGGAACTGCTCTCCTGCTAACTTCACGCACCTTATTTTAGAGCAGAAATAATAAAAATAAGGTATACCCTCGGAAACCCCAGTTTTACTATATAAAAGTGGGGTTCAAGGGGGTCAAAATTATATAGGCGTGTTTTCGTGATGGGTAGGGATTGAGATGTCATTTCGTCTCAATGTCGGGTAAAAGTCCCACAAAATTGGAAGCAACGTCTC